>JAUPFV010000002.1:270124543-270854879 GCA_036936605.1 Limnanthes douglasii subsp. nivea | reverse complement strand
AGATGATTTTAATATAATCGTCACCCTATTTATAATGTTTGCAATGCAATTTCTATTTTCCCACATGTGAAGTATGAATTTGGTTTCTTGAGAGAGAAAGTAAAGAAAGTGTTTAGCTGTAGAGAGAGAAATTAAAATAGAAAAATAAGTCTTGTCTAATAAAAATGTCTCTATTTATTCCTTGTCTCACCTTTTATTTATAGGCGCATTAGACTTAGTATAATAGAATTAGCTATACAAAGGGGTAAATTGTCGTTTAACCCCTTATATTTGCAAGAAGTTTAAATACTCTCTTTCAATTATACAATTTATCAGATATAACCTTAGTTATATTATATTTAGGCCCTCAAAATTTCATATCCTTATCAGTACCCCTCTAGTTCTTATGAAGTTCAGTGAATAAAAACTAGTAATCGTCGTAAATATGGTAGGCGAAAAGTGTTTCTTTCCAAAATCTATTTTTCCTCGGATTAGAGCTTCTCATCTTCTAATCAAAATGATTTGTCTCAATCAATTGTTATCCTCGAATTATAAACACATTCAGATTTTACTCGAGTATAAGTCGTTTATCAACTGATTCAAGAATGTCGTGTTATATTCGTTTGCTCCTCGAAGGAACTCGTACGAGCGTTTACCTTGAAACTAGCTTGACCCTTTATTTTCCCTTCCAATATTCATACGTAGAATCATGAGCTGAACTTCTCATAACGGTCCGAAACGTTTGGAGTGCATAGTACGCATACGATGACCCACTAGGCCTGTCATTAGGTCTGATAGCTAACAACTGTCACATTACTTATTTACAAGTAACAGTTTGATATTCTATCTTTCTACCCAATAATCATCACCACCTCTTCCAAATCTCTCAACATTCTCTCTCTCTCTCTCTCTCTCTCTCTCTCTCTCTCTCTCTCTCTCTCTCTCTCTCTCTCTCTCTCTCTCTCTCTCTCTCTCTCTCTCTCTCTCTCTCTCTCTCTCTCTCTCTCTCTCTCTCTCTCTCTCTCTCTCTCTCTCTCTCTCTCTCTCTCTCTCTCTCTCCTCTCTCTCTCTCTCTCTCTCTCTTCTCTCTCTCTCTCTCTCTCTCTCTCTCTCTCTCTCTCTCTCTCTCTCTCTCTCCTCTCTCTCTCTCTCTCTCCTCTCTCTCTCTCTCTCTCTCTCTCTCTCAATTGAGTATGACATACAATGTAACATTATCACCTTTGTATCTCACACCATTGAGTATGACATACAATGTAACATTATTTGGGTGTGCCTATGATTCATCCTTAATTTCATTTAAAAAACAAAAATTCGAGTATCATTCTATTAAGAGTGTATTCATATGATATTTTTCTATTCACAAAGTCTATACTGTGGGTAGCACATTTAGTAAAGTTTGCATTTATAGGCATGTAGTGTTCAATGAGGTAGAGTGTGCTTATGCTAAAAAATTTATATAGTCTGCTTAAATATGTCTTTTGTGCCTAGCCTAAGTCAAGGGTGGTTGGCTTGTTTTCCTACTCTTGATTTTATGGAGAATGACTCAATGAAATGTAGTTTGCCTACAACTATTGTTGACGAAAGCTTACATAGATCATGTCCAAATGTCGTTCCCAGACACTTAATGAGATTCTGCTCCCTATCATCCTTGTTCTAACAAATCCTTGTCCAACATCACAAACACACATTTCATTCACAAGCCTTTAGTCAGTCAACATACTTAGACACAATTTTTACTTTCTACCCAAGGCAAGTTACGCTTTAGGCAAAACTTCAGACCTAACTCACCCGAACTCCATATTTATCATCCCTTGACTACTTCTTCAAATTTGAATACTTTTATGCCAGACTCACATATGTCAAGAAATTTTAATAGATTTTTTTACCTATAGGTAATCCAAAATTAAATATCCAATATCGTATGATGACGTAAAGAAACTCAAGAAATTAAGGAGATGATATAAAATACATGACTGTAGAGAGAAAATAAGTGTTACAATGAGATTTAAGCATGTATATGTTATGGTTATAACCATTTAAAAACCTTTAATAACATTCAATATAATAAAAAAATCAGTTCCTTAAAATATAGTTGACTAAAGTATCCTGAAAAGGACTATATTCCTCACATTTTAATTTATCAGACAACAATCGAGAAAGTCAAAATGCTATATCGCCTTTACCCAAATGCCAAGACAAAAACTCAAATACTGTATCAAAATGATTAAATATTATGCGGTGGTGTTTAGATACGCCAAAATACAATACCCAATCCCTTATTCCTAATTTTCATCTCATAAATTCATCGTATAAACCTAGACATTTCATGAATGCCCGAGACATGTTATAATACAAAACTTACATCATATCAAACAAATAAGTAATACTAAATCCACCCTATTTATAGGATTTGTGAATGTAGCTCATGATATCCAATTAGAGCTGTTATTACTAGACCTCTATAAAAACACTCCTCAAGTTTTTTAACAGATTTCAAATAAAAAAGAATCAAGAGAGTATAATTATGGACTGAGGATAAAACTAAATTGATACGAACAACCTTATTAGTAGGACAAAGCATAGCATGAAATCGAACTTCCAAGTGATTTTTAACTTTTTCAACAAGTTAAAAATATGATTTTTAACCCGATCCTTACAAAGAGCTGCTCCCAAGTTGTTTTTGGAAAACCAAAAGTTTTATAATAGTGAAAATAATGTTTTTGTTATTTAAATGAGTGATGGATTTTCCAAAAAATAGAGGTTTTGTTGTTATTAACCTTTTTACCGACTAAAACATGATACATATCTAGAATATTTATTTTTTATTTGACGCACTTGTAAGACATGCCCTATTTAGTTTCAAACAATATTTTTCATCTCCTGGAACAACTCTTTAATGCCAAGATCAAAATGAAAAGAGATATTGGATCTCTGTACATTATCACTCTCATTGTTTCATAATCAAAATTTTCACCTTTTATCTTATTATCAAAATCATGTTTCTATTTATGAGGTCATGAAATACGGTTATGAATTCCTCTATCTTTAATAAAAAAAATTGTTCTTCCCCAATAATCTTGGGAGAAAAGTGATAATCTTTTACATACGCTTGTATGAAAAGTTTCACAAGGTTATTCGACGCATATCAGAGTAGTATTCTTGCTTCTTAGGAATCAGTTTAAGAAGTGCCGACATATAAATTTTTAGGCCAAATGGAACCAAAATAGCTTCTTGAACCGCATCCCCACATAAACTTCCACCATCGACAAACATTTATGATAAAAACGATTATTAAACACATCAAGACCCAGTGGTTGAGTTCACCTCTATAATTAGCATATACATACCCTTATACGTTTTACCTATCATTACCAACTAACAAAAATTTCTTTTTGAATTAGACATTAACCTGCTAAAAAGTTCCATGATCAATGTATTGCCTCGTACAGACCATTTCATACATCAAACTTCCAATAGTTTAGGCGTAAGGAACCTTAGCAATGAGATATTTGTCCTCTTTTATGTGAGGGGATTGATCCATGGATAAACGAAAGGGACTTGCCAACGAACGAGATCACTCATGCTAAATCTTGGCAACACAAGATTGGTGTACTATGACTGATATAATTCAAAAATATTTGTGTATATTATTCTGTGATTTACATTCCAAGTATATTCCTTGCTAATACCAAGTCCTTCATTTCAAATTCATCCGACAATTACTTCCTTAACCCTCTAATAGCATCAATATATGAGCCTTTACTAATATATATCAACATAAAGTAGTAAATGATATTACTGGACTTGCATGATATAAAAAGTGTTCAAATGAATGATATTGGAGAATCAAAGAGGATACTTGGTGTTGAGATCAAGAGGAACAAGCCGAAATGGTATCCATTCTTTTTTACGAATAATAAATACATAAACTCCTTCGAAAGTTAGACATATCTGGAACCAAAGAGGTTGGAACTCTCATTGTTACCCATTTCAAACTTAGTGCCACTCTCAAACCAAGCAACATATAAAAAGTATATGATAATATTATTGGTAGCAATATATATGATATGATTCACACGAGACTTGATCTTGCCTACGTCGTAACTATTTTGATAAAATTCATATCAAGTTTAAAGAATACGCTTTATCATGCACTCATGTGGCTCTTGAGATACTTGAAGTCTTCGCCTGAATTTGTGTTGTGTTATAGTCAGAAAAATATGTTTGATGTAATGCTAAAAGGGTATGTGCACTCTAATTATGCAGGTTGTCTTGACACAATGAAGTTTATTTCTCGTTGTCTATTTACTTTGATTGAATGATGTTTAGCTAAAAGTTCTATATAAAAGGTTATTGTCTTGTCATCAGCGGAAGCAAAAGACTAGAGCAATACATGATTATCTTTTTGATAATACTATTGCTCATAATTTAATAAAGAATCTCAAGTTTAATGAAAGAACTAAGAACGTATATATCAATTTTGACTTTATTCTAAAAATAGTGGATTGATAACAAGTGAAGGTGACTATGATTTGTAGCGAAAAATATCATTTGTATTCTATGACCAAGGTAATATCGATTTTAGTGTTCACAAACTGCGTGAGACTTGTGCAAGTCTAGGATGCAGGTGAGATGGTCTCTAAAGAGTATACAATATAGTGCAACTGATGCTTGAGTTACCATAAGCCTAGGTGGACAGTTGAGAATAAAAGTATTGTCGAAGACTAAATGTGTCCGAATATGGACAATCAAAGACATATAAAGTGAAAAATTGTATGAATCTCTAAGGATCAACACTTAAGTGCAAAAATATTTGATAAAACCTAAACGCAAGATCTTCTGAAAGTCACAATAATACTTATGATGCACTGAAAGTGCAAACTAATCATTTGTGGCGCCGAAGGTTGAAAGTATGGTTAGCGAAGGGCTTCTAAAGATATCTACAAGTTATTAGAGGAAGTTGAGTCACTAAAAGTCTAGTTGATATTTAATGTGAGTTTTTAATCATAGAATCGTTGATTTAGGCGTGTCGCATGAGAATAGTAAAAAGAGGTATGGTAAACTTAGAGTTCTTTGTAACAATAACGAGTGGTTGAGTGTTTTGTGCATTTGAGAGTTTTTTTATAACCCCGTATACGTAAAATTTATGTATATTGCATGTTGTAAGATTTCTTCACACTCCACATTTATTGTTTGTTGTTTTTTTGCTTTAGAATTCACCTATATATTTTAATGTTTAAAATAGTAAAAGCAGTTCCAAAAACCTTCATTTCTAGGTCTATGATCTATTATTTTTGGATAATTGTTTGTTGTTTTAGGAGGCCATATATCTTTGTTTTTACCATCCATAATGCCTGGACTTTTGTATTTTGATGGAATATAGGAAATTGTCCTCAGACGGTGGTGTTTTTCTTTTCGTCTTTTAATTTAAATTCAAATCTAAGGTATGGGGAAACCTAAATAAAGACTCAATCCGAAACTTATTAATTATTGATAATATATATCATACTATATAAGCTTATAGTAAACGAAACAAAAGAGAACGCTGACAACGACTGTGAGAAGTTTCTTGCTTTCACATCCAGACACCATCTCATCATGACCATGTATTCCGATCGTGGATGGATGAGACACATTCAAATTCATATCTATGGTTTTAGTAATATGTGTGCAAATTATTACTAAACTTTTATTTGTGTTTTACATATAAAGATATTTTCAAACTTGTTTGTACTTGTTTGCTTTAACCCTTGTTAGTGCTCGGAACATCTTTTCCCTTCACCAAATTGGCGACCACCCCACCAGGCTTCGGTTCTTTTCTATATAATTTGACATAGTCTTGCGAGACCTTTCGTATTTCACAAGTTGCTCTTGGCCTATATATATCCTCCCTTAAAGCTATTCTATATCACAACAATTCTAATAAACCCTCTCTAAACTTTTCCTCTCTCAAAGCCAAAGCCTCTATTGCACTATGGCGGCAGTTAGTACCCATTCCTCAACAGTCCCTCCCCCTGGTATCAGAGTTATTACCCATTCCTCAACATTCCTTCTCCCTGGTGATGGACCCATAGATGAGAACAACATACTAGTGATCTCTCAATATGAAACTCTCTCGAATTTCGCTCCCCGGTTGTGGACCAAAGGTGATTCATATAACCAAAATTGTAGGGTGTCTTTACGTATATATCAAGTACTAAATCATTTAATGTTGAGCAGCACCAATACATATTGCTGTTGATGGTGGTGCTAATCGTCTTTATGATGAAATGCCTCTCTTCTTCCCTACCGAAGATCCTGATGTTATCCGGGAGAGGTTTAATATTTCTTTATCTTATATACTGAATCAAGTAAATTTTGATACAAATATATGCTTCATAAGTTATTGACTATTTAATTAGATTTGTATACAAGCGTATAATTGGTGTACCCAACGCGCTAAACACAGTAATAAACTAGAAACCCAACAACCTCTTACAATCTATTAAGTTGCCAACGAGGTTGTTGGCTTTCCTTAACTATCAGCACAAAATAATCCAAATACTGTCTAAGCTTAAATAGCATGTTATGAATAATTGTATAATTCGTTGAACTCTTGGTGTTCTAGATACAAACCAGATTACATCACAGGCAACATGAACTCAATCCGGCCAGCAGTCAGGGATTACTATGCTAATTTGGTGAGTTTATAACTTATTGTGTGGGAGTATATGCTGATTATTTTCAAAGTCTGTGAAATTTTGTGTCTTCGTCAACTGGACTAGATTCGTTACCACATAATGTTTCTTTCCACGATGTATGAGTCTTGTCTTCAAATGCGTTGTTCTTTGGAAAATCAATTATGCCTGACTTAAAAGTATTTTCGTGAATTCTGTAATGTGTAGGGAACTCCAGTTGTAGATCAGCCATCTGATGAACTGGTAGACTTGCATCAATGTGTTGACTTCATCGAGAACGTCCTTAAGATATCCAACGTATGTGTCATATTTTTAATCTTTTATTGTTGTTATGTATTTGGCATTTTCTTCTTGACCTAACGATGTTAAAAATTGTTGTGTAAATCTGAGTGTAGCCCCGCATCCTTGTAATCGGTGCACTTGGAGGAAGGTTTGACCAGTTGTGTGGCAACATTAATGTTCTATACTATGCTGTAAAAGAGTTTAGAGGCACCAGTATAGTACTTATATCCCATGAGTCTATCGTTCTACTCCTCAAGAACTCATACCATCACATCATACATATTCTGCCGCAGGTTGAAGGTCCAACCTGCGGACTCATCCCTATTGGGGGGCCATCTATGATGACTAATACCTCTGGTCTTGTATGGAATCTGGGTAAGGATCTAATTTTTCAAATAAGTGTTTCTATCTTTGTTTAAATTTAAATTATGTGATTAAGTTTTATTTTCAAGATGGAATAAATTTAATCTTCTCCATTTATCTGTAAAATGTGATTTATAACATATATTTTGTGTGTCTGTTTATTGTAGGAGGACGTGGTATGGCATTTGGTGGATTGATCAGCACTTCAAATCTTGTAGTACCAGGAGATGAAAACCCGGTGGTAACGGTGGATTCCGATGCCGATCTGATTTGGACCATAAAACTCAGACCACTTTTCCAATAGCAGATTATTTACAACTTGAATTATAATAAAGATTGACGTTGATGGTCGTCTCGTCTGTGTACAGAGATATATGTGAACACTAGTTCAATCTGTACCTATCTTATCTATATTTTAATTGTTGTTTGGCGTGCGTGTGTGTACGTACAGAGATACCTATGAACACTAGTTCAAACTGTACATACGTTATATATATATATATATTAATTGTTGATTGGCGTGTGTGTATGTACAAAAAAAATATATAAAAATATGTACGACACTAGTTCAAACCGTACCTATCTTATATAATGATAGTGAGTCGTGAAATGTCGGTCTCGATTGCTAAGCTTTGACAATGGTCATGCTAAAATTTTAGATCTTTTACCCAGATCAATCATACCCGTCTCCTTCTCTCTCCTCTCTCTTTCCTTTTTTTTCTCTCTTTTCTCTCTCCATGGTACTCCAATTTGTTCTTTGATGTGCCGAACTCCGGTGTCCTCCACCAGACTGGCCAATAATTCGTCTGGCCACGTTGATAATCGTCTCACTTCCATTGTCACTGTTATGATCTCACCTGCCGAGATAGACGGTTTAGTGGCACAATCAACCATCTTAGCCATACACATTGCAGCACCAGACTGCACACCAATGTCCTGCTCAGCCATCGCTTCAAACAACGGCTTCAAAAACAGAGCCACTACCGACCCGGAACCCGAGTACCTCTCATCTTTCATATACTGACCTAACAACGCACCAATGGCATCATGACAGGCGTCCCTGACACCTGAATCCGCGTCCTTGAGCCGTTTCACGATATGAGTAATGATTTTTGTCAAATGGATCGGGGTTAAATCGGCGTGAGAATAACAAATGAAAGATAATAGTCGAATTGATTCCTTAACAGCTGCAGGTTTCGAATCGTTACACGAATCATAGAGAGAGTTCAAAATTATGGATAGGGTTTCTGCAGAGAGAGACTCGATGGTTTTCTCAAGATCTTCAACGGCGATATGGTAGGTGTCACGATCGGCAACCTTGGAAAGTGAAGTGATGAATTTTTGCTTGAGCTCGACCATTGCAAGGTGAGATGAAAGAGAAGTTGATGATAAGCGAGAAGAAGAAACTTGACCTGCATTTGAGGGTTTAATGAGTTTTCTGGACTTTGTTATTTGAGTACTTAAGGTTCCAAAAATTCGATCTTTAGAAGATGACAATAAATTGCTAGAATTCGATTCAACTGGGTCGGGTTATATTGTTAGTGGACAGGGTTATAATATATTAGGTTTTCGGGTTGAGTTTGTTTTAATTGGGTTCGACCCGGTCCGTTTATATAATTGGTGGGTAAATGGTAACTTTTTAAGGTAAGGGGTAATTTTTTTTAAGGTAAATTAAAAATCTAACTAAGCAGCTCAGTTGGCATCCTATGTGGCATGGGCATGGGCATTTTTTGGCAAAAAAAATGGAGACCAATCTTGCAACAAAAACTGATGCCACGTGTCAAGCTCTCGGGCTTCACATGTGCGGGAGGACTAAAAATGCGAATTAAAAAAAGGATAGGGATGAGTTCTATGCATGGTTGAAGGAAGGGGACCAAGTTGATACAAGTGGTAAACATGAAGGACTACGGGTGCTTTTTAGCCGTATATCTAATATAAATTTTAATGTTTATACTATTAAAACTATATTAGTAATATATTAATATTAAACATAAAAAAAAACTTATATGTATCTGTAATTTTTGTTTCATATTATTTATTTTTTCAGGAATAGTATGGATAAAAGTTGGATAAATATTTCAAACAAATCTGATGATGCATACGTGGACGGGATAATCGAGTTTATTACATTTGCAAAACAAAATGTCGTTACTAATAACAACAAAATTTGGTGTCCATGTAAAAAGTGTAACAACTACGTTGAGCATCATTTTGAAGTTGTTGAATCTCACTTGGCAACAAATGGGATGACCTATGGGTATACAGAATGGATTCATCATGGTGAAACATTTGATAATTCTTCTACCTCGTCGTATTTGAATCATACATATGAGAATGACGAAAACTTCAATTTGAATGAGGCAACAATGGATATGATAAATGACGTGTATCCATATCAATCAATGTTTGATGCTAGAACAAAAGATGGCGTAGACAACCAAATGAAAGAAGATCTTGATTTTCCAATATGTAATGATGATGATTACATTGCTTCCTTACCCTTAGTAGATCCCTTGGATGCGTATTATGTATTGAATCCGAACAATGATCTCCCTGATGCCCTAATCGAGAGTTGGTTAGGAGAGAAAAAGTTGAAGGTATTGTTTTTTTCCTGTCAATCTTTTTGCTAACATCATCACCGAAATGCTAATACTCTTTCTTGATATATTGCAGGGGATATCCGGAAGTATCCCAAAATCTCAAGATTGGATTGCAGCAATGAAAAATCATGACCTCTTCCTGTATTTTGGCCATGGAAGTGGTATACTCAAATCTAGTGTGTATAAATAATTTTTTATTAAAGTTTATTATAAAAAAAGGTACATCTAATTTGAAGATCAAGCTAATGATTAACGAACTTTCCCCTTGCCTTTTTATTTATTAGGATGTTGTATTTAGATTCAAAGTTTATACCCGCATGCATTTGCAGGGCTCCACTTAATACGCTTTGAATCTATAGCAAAGTTAGAAAACTGTGCGGCCACTATACTCATGGGATGTAGTAGTGGTTCTCTGGAACTCAGCGGATGTTATGCTCCACGCGGTGCTCCAATTACTTATTTGTTAGCTGGTTCTCCCATCGTTGCCGCCTGTCTATAGGATATTTCAAGCAAAGATATCAACCGTTTTGGAAAAGAATTCATCACAGCTTGTTGGCAGGAAAGATCCAATCCCGATACTATAAGCATTGGTGGGTCTGAGTCGTCTAAAACGAAATGCGAGCATAGACGGACAATGGGTTTATTCATGGATGCGGCGAGGGAAGCTTGCATTTCACGGTTCTTGACTGGTGCTGCAGTAGTTTGTTACGGCGTACCAACTGCTATTAGAGGAAAGAATTAAATAAATAAGCTGAAAGTAAACACTATACTGTAGACTTTTACCACAAAAGATTAACAATTGAACTTTATGAACTTTCAAGGTTGTTAAATGCCCATTTTATAAGCTGAAAAAACTAGTTACTCTATGGAATAGATACTTAAAAAGACAGAATATATTATTTGGAATGTTCCTTAAAACTTAAATAGAATGGATATATGATTTATATGTTTTATTATTATTATTATTATTATAATAATCATCAAAAATTTCGTAGCTGACAGCTTTAGAACCGTAAAAACTAAAAATTCTTAATGATGAGGAAATTGTCTGTGGATATAGTTTTTGTTCGGCACGGTTTGATAGTTTATCATATTTGTTGTCATCTTCATCATTACATATTGGAAAATTAGTTCTTCCATTTGGTTGTCTATGTCATCTCTTGTTCTAGCATCAAACGTTGATTGATATGGATACATGTCATTTATCATATCCCTATGGGAAAGATATAGCGATAAAGAGGTTGTCTAGAGGTTCGAGATAGGGAGAAAGAGATGTTGAAAAATGGACCTAAATATGATGTCCACAGTTTTGGAGTCCTAGTTTTGGAGATCGTAGCTGGCCAAATTAAAAGTCATTTTCGAGTTGGAAAAATGGACAAATTAACTTCTTATATATATAATTATCTTTAATTTAACAAATCTAATCATTTAGATGGAAAATGTAAAAAAAAAAATTACAGATTAAAATGTTGATTTTTATACCAAATCATTGTAATTAAACAACAATAATATACAATCTATCAAAATTTCAATAAATATGAAATTTTAACTAGTAAACTTTACCTGGAAACTTTGGAGGGAAGAGAGACCAGCATATCTACTTGATCCAGTTATAGAAGGTTGTTCCCAAAGTAAAGTGATCAGATGTGTCAACATCGGGTTATTATGTGTTCAAGAGGATAAGGCGCAAAGACCAGGAATGAGTTCAGTTGTAGCCTGGTTGAATAACGAATATGTTTCTTTACCAGTTCCCGCATTTCCTGCCTACTTTTCAATGAGTCGATTCCCGGCAGATACATCATTATCGTTTCAGAGTTCTAGTGGAAAAACCAGTGAAGCCTAACAAATCTCATTCAATGTCGGGCCTATTAACAAGTTGGATCCTCTGTAATGATTTGTACACGATCAGTATGGCTGTATTATTCATTACTTAATAAATACATAATAATCCTACATCCCACGCTATAATTTTTTGTAAAATCATGGACCCACATTCATATTATCTTAGTTGACAACTCTATTCACTTGAGATCATGTGTAACAAAAGGTCATGTGATGCATAGAAAAAACTATAGGTATTTATCTCTTTTCGAAAATATGGTGCTCATGAATTTCTTCTCATAACAATATCTTTTTCAATTTATAGAATGGATTCGACAACTCCTAATATATTGATTATAGAGTCTCATTAATATAAAAGACTCAATTAGTAAAAACAATCTAACTAATATAGAAAACCAATTCAATAGAAAATGGATATAATTAATGTATAACTCTAATCAAAGTAGAAGATCTAATCAATATAGAAATCTTATTAATATAGAATATCTAATTAATATAGAAATCTTATTAATATAAAAGATCTAATAATATATAAATCTAATTAATATAGAAGTCCAAATCAATAGGAAATCTAATTAATATAGAAGACTTAATTAATATGGGAACACTTTAAATAGAAGATCTTGCTTCAAGTTACTTATAGGCTATACTTAACAATTCTCCACCTTGGCTTATAGTAACTTCAAGTATTCGTTGCACCCAGTGTTTTACTCTTCAGATACAAGCTCACCTACATCCCAAACTTTCACTAGCCTCATGCAGTTTGTGAGTTTTAAGATCGACAATACCTTGGTAAGTGCATCCGAAGGATTTTTTTCTCTCTAGCAATCTTATCCACATTGACTTGCTTATTCTCCAACACGTCTTAGATAAACTGCACCTTAATGTCTATATGCAATGATTAAAAAAAGAACAACATTTAATTAATACATAATACAGAATTATTGAAAAGAAAATACGAGGAACAATATAAGATTCATATTTAATTTAATTGTTAAGTTTCTGTTAATTCAATTTCAGCATAAACCTTCTTCTATTAGGTAATATGAAACAAAAATAGAAACAATATTCGGTAATATGAAACAAAAATAGATAATATGATTAAAAATCTATACAAACACATAATCTTTTTGTTATGTTTTACATCAATTTATATGAATATTCCAAATTATATTATTTATATATTTCTTAAATTAAATATTTTAAAAATATCTATAAAATATATTATAGCATATATATATAGGATGCCAAAATATTTTTACCAAAATATTTGTGATAAATAAATTTAGGATATATTTTAGTATGTAAATTTGAATAAAAAATCGGTTAATGGCTTTGAACAAAAGCCATGAACCTTAAGCACAACAATACTAAAGACGAAACAACAACAAGAAAAAGGATTAGAACAAGAAAGTACGTTAGTTTCTTTCAGCAAACTAAAACAACTAATGATTCATAGACACTACTGGACTAATGATGAGCACTTGCCGCCCATCCTTCATTGTTTGAGCTGCTTAACAATATCGACAATCACATCCTCCATCTTTACTTCATTCATTGGTGTAAAAGGTCGTTTCATATCCACAAGACTGTTAAAAGTTGCGCCGCCTGGCTCCCGTATCTCAAAGCAACCCTTCCTTGGCTCTTCAGGGTTTAAAACCACTTTGACACAAGAAACTTCTTCCTCCTAGGGGTTCTGGACCTGATTAGCCCTATTCTTGAAGGAACTGCACTGCTTACGGTGCTCAATCTCAATAGTCCTACCGCTTTTCTCCCCTCCATCTTTCTCCTTCTTCACTTTAACACCGCTTTTCTCCCCGTCATCTTTCTCTTGCTTCACTTTGACAGCGCGGGTTTTTGTTTTCTTGTTCCTGCGCTCGTAACAGACCTGATGTAACGAGCTGGAAGAGGAAGTTCCTTTACTCATACTACGAGTCGTCATAGCGGAGCTTCGAGTCTCTCTGGTTGTTTTGGCTACTGGTGGCTTGGACTTCGAAGGTTTTTCTTCGTCGTCGTTCTTGCGTTTGGGTGCCATTGTTGAGAAGAAAAGAAAGGTTTGTTGTTTCCCTCTCTATTGTTCACTTTATTTTTCTTTTTCTCTCTCTAGTTAAGTGCTGGGTGGTATGTTTCCTATTTTGTGTTTGATATTTTCAATATTTTAAAGAGAATTCTAATATATACATTTGATAAAAATATTTTTTAAACGGAATAATTTAAATATATTGTTTAAATAATTTAAATGTATTTTTAGGAAACAAAACCGCGTAAAACCTATTCAAAAGCTTTTTAACTCAACTCACACAATTTTCTTTCTTACCTCATTCTTGATTTAACTTCTCCGCAGCAGTAGTGAAAACTATAAGTGATCATCGTAATGGTAAAAGAAACCAAAATAGAAAAGTCATACACTTTGATAGAAAAAGCAAAAAGATTAAGAGCTTTGGGATCTGAAAGGATCCAGGACTGCATCAAATGTTTATCAGAAGCTATTTGTCTCTTGGAAAAAAGCAACGATGATGTTCATAAACACCAACTAGGTTTCATATATGGTTTACGGGCACTTAGTATACATGAGGTGGACCCTATAGAAAAGGTGAATTCCTTTCTTTACTAAATTAAAGAATTTATTTCAGTTTTCAATTGTTATTCAACTGTTTTCAAATAGGAAAAAGTCTAATATATTGTTATATTGATTTTTCAAATAAGAGAAAGCCTTCGAGGATATCAGAACGGCCCTAAATCTCTGGTTAGATATTCGAACAGCGGATCATTGTCCGAAAGTGTTCGACAATAAAACATTCCACATTCTTTTTAGTATATTTGATATACTATCACTTAGAGTAAGTTTTTTATTAGTTTGATCGTAATGTATTCTTGATTATAGAATCTCTTTTTATTTTTTTCACTTTACTATTTTAGCGTTGCATTGAGCTTCACACACAAGTATATCAGTTCCTATTTAGATTAGTAAGGTGGAAGAACCTTCCACTTGAGTTGAGCTTAAATCTCTTATGGGAGTCAAGAAGGCTAAGTCATGCCCTATGTGCTACACCCATAAATAAGCCAATTTTTGGTACCTCATCAAAAGATTGGGATCGGCATCCCAAGCATATGGGTTCTTGGATCAATAGTTGTACAGATTCATCCCCGTTAGCGGGATTCCAACAGAATTTTGCTTTTCCTGAAGAAATATCCCTTAATGATCTTAACCAAACTGCGGCTGAACTCCTCCTTTCAACTGTAAGACTAGTTAACTAGTAGTTCCTTCATCACAATTTGATAATATCTTATTTTCCCTATTGATGTATTATTTTGTTGCTAATCTTTATAGAGTAGTTCATGAAGTCAAAAATCCGAATTTTTGGCTGCTTGCATGTGGTATGATCTATGTGAAAAACTCATTTCTCTAGGACATTTACGCGAACGTAAGTTTTTTTTAGCTTTGACCTCTCATATGGCATTTTTCTTGTTAGTAATTAATTTCTAATGACTTTTCTTTCTCTTCAGGCCCTTTCTAATGCCAAACGGGCATATGAATTCCGCTGTAAATTAGTTTCAGAAACATTTGTTTCCTCTTTTCTTGGGGCGAATAAGAAAAGTAATTTTGAAGTTGCTACGTCTGTTGCTATTGACTTGTGGCCTGCTGATTCAAATGGAACGGATAACGATGAATTTTATCTAAGCCCATGGAAATTCATGGGATGTTGGCTGGAAAGCATGCTCGAGGTTGGACTTATTTATATTTTATTGTCATTTATGGACCTCGCTAGGCGACCCTTGTAAACGGAAGGGCGGCTTTATTCTATTTTTTAAAGGGAAAAAACCTATCAAAATCTATGGGTTTTGCTTTGGGCACAGTTGTCTTTTGTTCTAAATTAGGTATGAATAAATTTAATACAGTATTAATTCTTAAGCCAGAATTATTAATTAACACTTTGCGTGTGAGATCATCAGGGAAAGTATACCGCAAAATGAAACTTTAGGATTCAGCAGAAGAGGAGTTCAAATGTGCCAATCAGTTATTGTCTGGAAGCAGGAAAGAGTTTTCTTGCTCACGTTGTACTGCTCTGCTAGAAGCTTCTGTTAGTCAGCAGCTTGGTCTTACTGAATTATCTTCTCACTCATTAAAAAATAAAGATAATATAATGTGGCTGGTTCTTTGGCAATAATTGCTTATACATAAGAATATCCTTAGATATTCTTGCAAGAGAGTCCCTCAGTTATAACAAGATCAGAGGGATGTGAATATGTAAATGAGATATTTGTAACACCTGATGTAATTCGAAGCGATTGAAGAACTGAGGCCAGATGATGTAATAATGATAATCACGGAGAAGCATACAACAAAGGAGGCTTGGGACGTACTCAGGGAGATGCGGGTTGGTGAAGATTGTGTCAAGAAGGAAGAAGGAATGCGTACAGGTTCTGAAATGGCAACTGCATAAGATTACACATACGACAATTGCGGTGACAATTTCAGAGAAGCATATGGAAAATGAGTCTTGGGACATACTCATAGAGATGCGGGTTTGTGAATATCGCGTCAAGAAGGTACGCGTACAAACAACAACTCAAAATATTACACAGGTGAAGCATAAGACATGTTACACAACACAAAGTAAGAATCAGGCCAAAAGAGAGTGGCGCAACAATGAAGACGGCTCTAAAAGCAGACCGTTCAAGGGGCAGTCCAAGAGGGAATGAGCCAACAAGATTTTCATGAAATCTTCAGAAAAAGAGGAAGATCACGAAGAAAGGAAAGAAAGAATGTAACATATGTAATGGTAGACCTATCGAAAGAATGCGTCCTAACAAACCACCACCTAAGGAATTAATTTTAAAGATTGATGCAAAAGACGAAGAAGAGAGCAAGACGAATAAGACAACAATAAGTTCAATGTTTAGGGAGAGAATGTTGGATAAACATTGAACTTATGACGTGTTTAATATCAATTATTAGGGTAGTTATTTAGATAAGATCGAGCAGTTTGTTTGTATCTTCTATATAAGAAGTAAAACGTTGTATTGATGTTTGAAATGAAAGTTACATTTCCACACTTGCTGTCTATCTTAGTGTATATATATATATATATATATATCTGCTTCTTTATTTTATGGACTTTATCCCTACATTTGGTATCAGAGCCCGTGTTGACAGAGTGTCAAGATGAAGATAATCTTGCAGGCACCATGGCATCCATTTCTCAAGCAGTGCCAGATGACGTGATAATGATAATCACGGAGAAGCAGACAACAAAGGAGGCTTGGGACGTACTCAGGGAGATGCGGGTTGGTGAATATTGTATTAAGAAGGAAGAAGGAATGTGTACAGGTTCTGAAATGGCAACTGCATAAGATTACACATACGACAATTGCGGTGACAATTTCAGAGAAGTAGATGGAAAAGGAGGCTTGGGACATACTCAGAGAGATGCGGGTGTGTGAAGATCGCGTCAAGAAGGTACGCGTACAAACAAAAACTCAAGAGATTACACAGGTGGATCATAAGACATGTTACACAACACAAAGTAAGAATTTGGCCAAAAGAGAGTGGCGCAACAATGAAGACGGCTCTGAAAGCATACCGTTCAAGGGGCAGTCCAAGAGAGGGTGAGCCAACAAGATCTTCATGAACTCTTCAGAAAAAGAGGATGATCACGAAGAAAGGAAAGAAATAATGTAACATATGTAATGGTAGACATATCGAAAGAATGCGTCCTAACAAACCACCACCTAAGGAATTAATTTTGCAGATAGATGCAAAAGACGAAGAAGACATCAAGACGAATAAGACAACAATAAGTTCAATGTTTAGGGAGAGAATGTTGGATAAACATTGAACTTATGACGTGTTTAATATCAATTTTTAGAGTATTTATTTAAGATAAGATCGAGCAGTTTGTTTATATCTTCTATATAAAAAGTAAAACGTTGTATTGATGTTTGAAATGAAAGTTCCATTTCCACACTTGCTATCTATCTTTGTATATATATATATATATTTATCAGTATCTGCTTCTTTATTTTAGGGACTTTATCCCTACATTTGGTATCAGAGCCTGTGTTGACAAAGTATCAAGATGAAGATAATCTTGCATGCACCATGGCAGCCATTTCTAAAGCAGTGCCAGATGACGTGATAATGATAATCACGGAGAAGCAGACAACAAAGGAGGTTTGGGACGCACTCAGGGAGATGCGGGTTGGTGAAGATTGTGTCAAGAAGGAAGAAGGAACGCGTACAGGTTCAGAAATGGCAACTGCATAAGATTACACATATGACAATTACGGTGATAATTACAGAGAAGCAGATGGCAAAGGAGACTTGGGACTTACTCAGAGAGATGCGGGTTTGTGAAGATCAAGAAGGTACGCATACAAACAACAACTCAAGAGATTACACAGGTGGAGCATAAGACATGTTACACAGCACAAAGTAAGGATTGGGCCAAAAGAGAGTAGCGCAACAATGAAGACAGCTCTGAAAGCATACCGTTCAAGAGGCAGTCCAAGAGAGGATGAGCCAACAAGATCTTCATGAAATCTTCAGAAAAAGAGGAAGATCACAAAGAAATGAAAGAAATAATGTAAAATATTTAATGGTAGACCTATCGAAAGAATGCGTCCTAACTAACCACCACCTAAGGAATTAATTTTGCAGATGGATGCAAAAGATGAAGAAGACAACAAGACGAATAAGACAAAAATAAGTTCAATTTTTAGGGAGAGAATGTTGGATAAACATTGAACTTATGACGTGTTTAATATCAATTATTGGGGTAGTTATTTAGAAAAGATCGAACAGTTTGTTTGTATCTTCTATATAAGAAGCAAAACGTCGTATTGATGTTTGAAATCACAGTTATATTTCCACACTTGATGTCTATCTTAGTATATATATATATATATATATCTGTATATGTATCTCCTTCTTTATTTTAGGGACTTTATCCCTACATAAAAAAGGTTTCAAACTGTGTGAATGGTGTTGTCTTGTTAGAGGAGATGGGGGTGCTTACAATCTCAGTACCATGGAATTAATAGATTTTTCATTAATATAAGAAGCATGTCATTCATGTGAATATTCATTAGGTTTTGTTCCATATACCCAAAATCTTAAAGCCTTAGTTTTATGTTATGCTATAAATATATGGAAATATCAAGTTTATTTAGTCACACTAGGGGCGAAAAATATAACTTGGAGAAAGGTAGACCCAGACGTCTGCTCTGTATTTGATAATGACATCGACAGAAGCTCATGCATTAATAGAAGATTATACATTCGAGAAGACATGTCGGAGGAAGTAATTTCATTCGACTTTAGCACTGAAAAATTTCAACGTATACGGCTGTCAACAGTGCCAAGGCCATCTATATGGCGTAGTTTTGAAAGCACGTGTTTCAGACTCTTTCAGTTTAAGTAGAGTCTAGGATTTAGAAACTACGAGCAATCAGATAGAAAAAACAATAAATATTAGGATATAGGAACTAAATGAGAACTCTTTATGGATGGAGAAAAGAAACAGCCTGAGTGTTCCATATAAGAGTGGCTATTTGGTTGATAATATTTGTGGATTGATTTCTCCTGGAAACAGTAATGAGTTTTTGGTGTTCATGCATCTAACTTATCAGTATTGGATACGTTGGAATCTTAACAACAATACTACAGAGCTTATCAAGATATCTGGATGTCCTTGGAATGTCTGTGCCGTTGAAATTTGTGTGCAAAACTTAGTTTCCCTAAAATATATGTAGTTTTTTCTCTCTTTATTTTATGTGTCTTTATGAAGTTAGATGTACTTTACTATATGGTCTGTATCGTTTCTGATTCACGATTTAGAACAAGTTTTTGTTTGATAATCCATAGTGTATTTCTGTAAGCAATATTTGAGGTGGAAGAGTCTTGTTTGGATCATTCTTTAAAGAGTTTTTAGTCGATACTATATCATTGTATATAAAAATAAACAATATTTGAGACTATAACATTAATAATCTCTCATTTCTAGCACCAAGAAGTCCTAACCTCCTTGATTTGTGCTTCATTAAGAAAAGCTATATGTTGAATAGTTTAAGTATGCCAATCATTCGCAAACAAAAAAGAGTTCTGCATTAGTCCATCGAATTAGAAGAAAATGAGAGTTAAATAATAAAAAAAATGACAGTTCTGCATTTGTTGGGTATATTCAAACAAAAAAGGAATTATATTTGAGATTAAGTGAAATCATAATAAAAGTTAAATATTTGTAAGTAATCCTAATTTAATTTTTACATGAGTCATTTTTTTATAAGTGTGATGATAAGGAAGTAAAGCAAAGAGTATGTGAACCACACAGGTTTGAAATATTTTCTCTAGAAAAATCATGTGATAGTGATTTTGTATTTCTTTCCATTATATATATCACCAATGTTGACTGAGCTAAACCCGCAAACTCATAATAGTAACTTATAGTTTGTTTCTTGAGATATTCGAATGGAAAAGGTCGTAAGAGAATCAAACCTCATATAACACTGTCTCGGTGACTGTTTGAGCCTATATAAGGGTTTCTTCAACAAACACACGTCTCATTCTTTTTCTTTTTCAAAACCTTAGGATTGAATCATTTATAATCTCATCTAGTTATTTATGCAAGAACGCATTAGTAACATAAATTTAATCTAATTAACTCGTGGTCAAATTTAGCAAAAATGGACAAGAAAATCCTTAGAGAGGTTGGTTTCAGTGAAATTGAGATACCTCTTCTAGAGGAATCTATTAGTCACCATTCTAATTTTGTAAATGGATAACTCAAATCTATGAATAATTTACTTCATCTTGAATATTCATTTACTCCCAACAAGATTTTGACTCTTCAATTGGTTCACAAGAATCCATATGCCTATTTTCTGTAAAGATCTGAGTTCTTCCCTCGTGGCGTTCAACCATTTTGGCTCATTATTGCTCTTTATAACATTGCGATAACTTTTAGATTCAAGAACATATCGATGCAATTCAATTGGAAAAAAAAGAACTTATAATTTCACTAAATTCGTACCTCTTTGTAGATGTTTTAAGTATATTTGATTTATTCTTTACTAACTGATAATTATCAAGATCATCGTATTTCTCATCAGTTTGAACATCTAAAGGCTCTAGAACATCAAAATCTCGGTAATCTTCTATCTCATAAAATGGGTGTACTCCATCTGCATGAGCTGAATCTATACATACAAAAGGTTCTCAATATATCATCAACTCAACATCTCTTCTCGGTAGAAGCATCGTTAGCATTACTTTCTTCTTTAGACCGATCATCAACTCCATATCTCATATTGGCAATACTAGGATCGGTTTATTACCAAACAAATTTACATATTGGATGCAGACACCAGAACCTATACCCTTTTACTCCTTCTAAATAGCCGCAAAAAAATACTTTTGTGCTCTCAACTGAATTGTATCTTGCTTCACATGTGCATCGGCAACACATCGAACACTCTCAAATTTTCAGCACTAGTTTATTTCCAATCCATACTTCTTATTGATATTTAAACTTTAGTGTTGTATATGGACTCTTATTTATGATATATGCAGTTGCCGTTACAGCTTCTCTATCAAACGTTTGGCCTATTATAGTCGTCAGAAGCATACAACTTACCATTTTTAGCATTGTCTAATTCATCCCCTTATCAAGATCATTATATCGGAGAGTGCCTTACACAGTTTTATGTTTGGAAATACCAAGTTTTAAACGTATTTATTGAATATCACATTCACATACGTTTCTAGAGTCGTCATCAATGAAAGATATGAAGTACCTTGCATAATCCATTTTGGTTTCCTTGCAGTATCCCAATTATCCTAATGAATATATCCAAGCACATAAGTGGTTGTATGTTTGTTATGCATGAGCATAACCTTTTTTCTTTTACCTAGCACAATGTTTTCACAAAAATATCAATTTCTGAAATGTGTTATCATCCAACAACCTTTATATGCTAAGTTTAATATGGGTTTTTCTCAATCACATGGGCGAATCTCATATGCTACAACTTGGTTGAATCTCTTTCTCTTCACACTAGACATATCTCCGACCATTACAAACCTTTAATAACTAACAAAATATTAGTTCTATAGGTTTTCGTAAAAACTAGTGAGCCTTGCAGAACCCTAAGTCTCTCATCTTCGTCCTTATATATAAACCATCCACCATTTAGCATATCTATCGAAAGAATATTTTATTTAAAATCGAGAAAAAACTCACAATTATTATAACCCTCCCAAGTCATGTAGATAATTTGAGTCGAACATTCCTCATCTCTTTTATAATACATAATTTATCATTCCTTTGTATAACTTTGTCATTATCAAACAATCTTAAATTTTTAAAACAACGTTTGTTGGATGTCATGTGCAACGAAGCTCTCCAAGACCTATTTTTCATTGTACCAACAAGGATAAGTCATTAACACATCAGAATATTCATAATTATCACATACCATTTTTACAACATCATATTTTTTATAACTATATAATTTTCTACTTCTTCGGGTACTTTTTACTAGTATGACTTTCTTTCTAGTACAACCAAAATTTCACCCTTGAATCACTCACAAATCCTCTTGATTTAGACCGAGAATTTCCTCTCTTTTTTATTTAATATCTCCTTTTAAGGCCTACCCATCACACTAAGTCAGAGACCTTCTGAGTCACTCTTCATAACTATCTTATTTCGATGATCTTTTGAGTTCAAAGTACTATCACTTCGATTATCGTAAGAGAATATTTTCCATAAAAAATTGTGTCAACAAAGTTCTCATACACTTTCGGTAGAAAACTCAAGAGTATTATTATTTGATCCTTATTTTATACCTTGACTTCAGCTACAATAAAATCAAGAATGCTTCCATTGAAATCATGTAAGTGTCTTCAGATCTCCTTACTATTATCCGTTGTCAATATATACAACTATTTCTTGAGATAATATTTATTCTCCAGGTACTTCTTCATGTAAACGGATTCTAACCAATTTTATATCCCCAATATCATACTATCTTCATGCACCTCTCAAAGCACATTGTCCCCCAAACTCAACATCAAAGCATTATGGTCTTTTGATAATACTTCCACATCAACATCTACTTAAACTCTCTCATCAATGGCAATAGATAATCCTTTTTGTACTAGAAAATCCAAAATATTAATTCTTTAGAAGTTAAATTTATTATATCCGTTAAATATATCAACATCAAACTTCCTATAACTCATATTTCTAGCTTAAATTGGTTTTCTAGTGAGATCCAAATCTCTAACATCAAGATCACAAATGATCTTCATCTTTATTTTGTGTATATTACCTTTAATATAATATTCTTACAAATTTTTCAGGCTGAGTACATCACCTGTTGGGAATATTCAGACAAATAAAAAAACATATTTGAGACTCAGTGGAAATCACAACTAGAGTTAATCATCAGTAGTTTAGACTATATGTCTTAAGCTATATAATTGAGCAATAGATCCTAGCTTTAGGACTTAAGATATTCACTATTTTCAAGTATGGCAAGAAGAAAGTAGAAAAACGTCTCTATGAACATTCTAACACAAAGTTTGGTTAACCTGATACTTTCCTCTATATGAATTTCAGTGGCACCATAAGATGGCTCACTAAAACGCTCTTTAGACTATATTGCGACATACCATAAGAAAGTAATTTTTGTTTCTCCATTGGATTTAGAGCAAACCTTTTTTCCTTTCATTTTGACATTGAACAAGTCTTTGCCGCTAGCATCTTTGATCAAACACTGTTTATTTTCAAAGAATACTGTGTAGCCTTTATCAACTAATTGACCAACACTTAACAGATTTTGATCAATCTTTGGTACATATAAAACATCTGAAATAAACTTTGTACCTTCATAGCTACTGTACATTTTCCCTTGACTTCCAGGTGTTCACCGTTTTCGATCTTCACTCTCTTGAATTTGGTGTCTTTTAATTCCTCAAAAAGCTATTTATCATATGTCATATGATTTGTGCACCCACTATCAATCAACCAACTCTCACTCGATTCTCTGCCTGAAAAACAAGTGACCAAAAACAACTGATCTTCTTCTTTTTTATCAGCTACACGTGCATATACTTCTTGCATCTGCATATGACCCTTGACTTTGCAAATTGCAGCTTCATGTCTGAGTTGATTGCATTTGGAGAATTTAGCATCAGGTCTCCTCCAACACTTGTATGGTGGATGATCTTTAATTTTACAGTGGTGGCAAGGCGGGTAGGATTTTTTGACATCTGCTTCTTTTCTTTTTTGAAAAATGCTAGATGAATCTATACTCGTCCATTGATTTTTGAATTTGTTTTTTATACTTGTTTCTGTCTTGATACTTTACAGGTAAGGCACCTTCAATCACTTCTTCTTGCCTTATAGACCTTCTTTGCTCGTGTGATTGTAAAACATTTAAGATCTCTGTAAGAGAGATATTTAAAAGATCTTTGGTGTTATCCAGAGTAGTAATGGTTGCTTCAAACTTCTCTGGAACAGTCACCGGTATCATTTCAACAATCTTGGAGTATTTTAACTCATACCCAAGCAATCTCACCTTGTTGGCAATGTTGAGAAGTCTGTTAGAGTACTCTTTCATGCACTGAGACTTCTTCATCTTCTCCAACTCAAAATCCCTAATTAAATTTAGGACTTTCATTCCAGGAATCTTTTCATCTCCTTCGTATGCAGCCTTAAGGTAATCCCAAATTTCTTCGGCCATTTTGAGAGACATTATTTGTGTGAATATCATTCAAGATAGAGCTACAAATAAACAAGATTTTTCCTTTGATTTTCTCATCTTCTTTTCTTTTTGTGCTTTGATCTGTGCCATAGTAAGATTTGCTGGAAGTTGAAGGATTTCGTAATCCTATTTTACTTCATCCCAAAGATCCAAAGCTTCCAAGTAAGTCTATATACAAACTGCCCACATTTGATAATTGTCTTCATCAAAGACAGGTGGTACAGCGATTGAAAAATCTCTTTCCATTTTAACCTCACAAATATCTTAAGAAGAGGTATCTGATACCACTTGTTGGTGAGTGTACGGACCTCACGTACTAGTAAGATATTATTCGCTTTGAGCCTGGCGGGCCTACACGGGTTTGGTCTTTGGGGTGCACTCCCAAAAGGCCTCTTGCTAGTTGAGGTTGAGCCACAATTATATACACTCACTTATTTTTTTATCTAACCAATGTGGGATTGGGGGTGCTTTATAGGATGAAGTTTATACTTCAACAAATACCTCCCTTCGAAATCTCTTTTTTGATTTAGAACGGTGTCAAAGAGTGTTTTTGAACTGATGATAACTTCGAAAAGCTTTGTGGATTCTCACTTGACTGCTTCCTCTGCTCGTCTTGGAATTCTACTCTCTTGTTATGGTGAGATAAAGAAGCATAATATAATGTTTCGTTAAGTCGTTTGTCATCTTTACGAGGTAAATCTTTGTTTTTCCCTTGACCAAATTCAATAAGAATTTCAAATATAGTCTTTTGGGTATAAATAAGGTTTCAAACTATGTGAATGGTGTTGCCTTGCTTAGAAGAGATGACAACTTAGGTGCTTACAATCTTAGTAACTTAGGTGCTTACAATCTTAGTACCAAGGAATTAATACATCTTCCAGATCTTCCATTAGTAAAAGAAACAGGTCATTCATGTGAATATGCATTAGGGTTTGATCCATATACCAAAAACCTTAAAGCCTTAGTTTTATATTCTGTTATAAATATATGGAATTATCAGGTTTATGTACTCACACTGGGGGCGAAAACATAACTTGGAGAAAGTTAGAGTCGGACGGTGGCCCAGTATATGATAATGACATGGACGGAAGCTCATGCATTAATGGAAGATTATACACTCGAGAAGACATGTCGGAGGAAGTAATTCCATTTGAATTTAACACTGTAAAAGTTTTAACGTACACAGCTGCCAGCAGTGCCAAGGATATCTATATGGCGTAGTTGTGAAATCAGGTGTTTCAGACTCTTTCAATTTAAGGAGAGTGTTGGGTTCGCAAATTACGAGAAATTCGATAGAAAAACTATAAATATTACGACATAGGAACTAAATGAGAACTATATATGGATGGAGAAGAAAAACAGCCTCAGTGTTCTGTATAAGGGTGGTTATTTGGTTGATAATACTTGTGGATTGATTTCTCCTGGAAACAACAATATGCTTTTGGTGTTCATGCGTCCAACGTATTATTGTTTGATACGGTGGAATCTTAACAACAATACTATAGAGCCTATCAAGATATCCGGATGTCCTTGAAATTTGCGTTCTGTTGAAATTTATGTGCAAAAATTAGTTTCCCTAAAATATTTGTAGTTTTGTTTCTCTTATTTAATGTGTTTTGATAAAGTTATATGCAAAATATTTGTAGTTTTCTTTCTCTTTATTTTATGTGTTTTTATGAAGTTACATGTACTTTACTATATGGTATGTATCGTTTCTGATTCACGATCTAGAATAAGTTTTTGTTTGCTAATCCATAGTGTAATTTTTTCAAGCAATACTTGTAGTGGAAGAGTCTTGTTTGGATCATTCCTTAAAGAATTTTTTAAAGACACCAGATCGTTGTATATACAAACAAACAATATTTGAGACTACAACATTAATAATCTCTAATTTTTTGCACCAAGAAGTCTTAAGCTTCTTGATTTGAGCTTCATTAAGAAAAGTTATATTTTGAACAGTTTGAGCAGGCAAATCATTCACAAACAAAAATGAGTTCTGCATTAGTCCATCGTATAAGAAGTAAATGAGAAAGAAGTTAGGCCAAATACACCTTTAGATCCAAACAAATTTATTAACCTAGATATACATATAAGAGAAGAGAAACAAACAATATAAAAGTATTATAACTTACATCCCTTTATTTCAAAACATAAGTCATTCGTGGACCCATAAATGTTTTATGCACAAATTCAGTTTGGTAGGTAGGACCAAAGTCTCACATCCCACATCGATTAAAAATGGAAAGAAATATAAGTATATAAATTAAGAATACATCTCCATTAGTGTATGGCCTTTTGGAAATGGGCCAAAAGCAAAACCGTAGAATATGTGGACCCTATATTCCTAACACAATCTTTGCACTTGTTAGATTATATTTTGATTATTTTTGTTATATGGTTGTAAATATTATGAGTGTTTTCATTATTTTATAAACCAAAATTTTAAATATTACTTTTAAGGTTATAATGTTATTATTATTATGTTTTGGTTATAAATATTAAAAGTGTTGATATTATGTCATAAACCAAAACCTTTTCATTATTTTATAAACCAAAATTTTAAATATTACTTTTAAGGTTATAATGTTATTATTATTATGTTTTGGTTATAAATATTAAAAGTGTTGATATTATGTTATAAACCAAAACCATATCTTATCATGTTAAACTATACAAGTTTGCCCCAAGGGGGTAGCCGAGTTGGTTGAGTATGGCATTCTTATGACCAAAAGGTCATGAGTTCGAGTCCCTCTACATACGCTTTCTCGGCTGAGCCTGTCAGCTTGTGTGGTTTACCTTCTGGCATTGGTTTGCAGGCTATCGCGTCAGACTGAGGGTTTACCCTGTGCGCACTCATTGCACTCTGAGTAGCGGTTGCGGGTTCCCTCCGAAAAAAAAAATATTACAAGTTTTGAGGTTATAAATTTAATATTACATTTTGAATATTATTATTATGACTTGGTTATAAATAGTAGTAGTGTTGTTATTATTTTTTAAACCAAAATTATACCTTATCATGGTAAAATATTATAAGTTATAGAGTTGTCATTTTATTACTAAATTTTGATCAATATTATGATTTGGTTATAAATATAACAAGTGTTTGTTATTATATTTTGAACCAAAATCATATCTTATCATGGTAAAATATTACAAGTTATAATTTTAATATTACATTTTGATTATTATTGTGATTTGGTTTTAAATATTACAAGTGTTGTAATTATTTTCTAAAACAAAATCATATCTTATAGTTATTTGATAGTAAATTTTTTGTTATTATAATAAAAGGTATTTTTCAGTTTATACTCTTGTGGGCCAGGAGTTGTACAAATGTTTTCAAATTAAAATAAAAAATCTAAAAAAACTATTACAAACACCATTCATCTTCTTGAAGTTCTTTTTTGTAAGCGTAATGTTCAGACTCACTTGATTCAGCCTCAATTCATTTTCTTCCATAATTTCTTGTTCAAGTGTGTCTTCATAATCATCCTAAAATAAATCTTTGAAGATGTCGTCTACATTCACTTCATCTGTAAAGTCTCTGTCTTGCATCTTTTTATCCGCCACGGTCCAATCCTTGACTGCCACAAGTACTCCAAGTAATTTTCCCGTCAATCTTGTTCTCTTAGTCGTGTATTGCAACCTCGCTTAGCTAAAAGTACACTCACTTGCAATTGTAGACATAGGTATTGCATAAATCTTTTTAACAAACCTGCAAAGAATAAAATAATCATCAGTTTTGGTACTCCACCATCTAATGATATCTTCAATACCTCGGTCGGTATAATTTGTTAAATCAAACCTAGTGCTCAAATATCTAGACAACTCATTAGCAGATTTAAGGGTTTCTCTAAATTCATCACTTTGTAACATTGCCATTTGAACATAGTTAGTAGAAGATCTCCCTCTACCCCTATTGTTACTACCCCTTACATTTGAAGTTGTATTTGGTCTATATCTTTCAGCATACTTATTATACGTACTAAGCATACAATCATATACGCCGGCAATATACCCTTCAAGGTGAACTGTGTCATCCGGTGGACTAGTTTCAGAAAACTATAAGGATTTATAAAAACATTTAACTAGCAAATCAAATTGATATTTTTGTGAAAAAAGGATTCAAAATGCAAGCAATAGAATTATTCATAGGGATTTGATGAAAATATTTTAAAAACTTAAATTTCATTTGGGGCACCATTTCTACGCATACAAGATGCGATCTAAATTCATTCATATGCATTGCAAGATTAGTAATCGTGAAAAGGGCCAAGTGAACATTAGGTTGATTTTGTGAAGAAAAGGTTTTAGTGTTATTTTTTAAAAAAAATTAAAAATCTTAACATGGAAGAACAATATTTCCAATGTTGACTTTCAAGAAATGTGTGAGGATAAGATGCATTATAAAATGATCTAATATCTTCTTTAAAAACATGAGCACGTGCAAGCATTGTATAAGTAGAATTTCATCTAATCTCGACATATAATATAAGTTTCTTATATATTTTCCCATTTTCAATAACAAGTGTTTTAAAAGCTCTTTTTTTAGCAGTGGATGTCGTGCAAAATAGGACCCCCTTTTTAATAGAAGCAATATAATCTTCCAAAATCATACTTATTCCATCTTTCCCAACTAATTGAAATACATGGCATAATCATTTGGTGTGAAGAAATTTAGGAAAATGGGATTGCAATCATCTCTTAGAGATTTTATAACACTCAAATTAGCAGATGCATTATCGAACAAAATAGACATAATCTTATTTTTAATTCCATAAATATTCATGCATTCAAGTAGACTCTTTTTAATTACTTGTGCGTTCTGTTGGCAAATATATTTAAACCACATAATCCTCCTTTGGAGTACCCATTCGGGATCCATCTAATGGAGGGTAACACATATCATATCAAAATCAGTTAAGAAGCTATATCACTAGTAATAGAAACGTTCCATGGCAAAGCTAGCATAGTTTCAATAATGTTCTTTTCTTTTTTAAAAAATATATAAAGGCTAGCGGTCGCAAAGAGCTACTTTGAATGTGTGTGGCTTGTGGGTTTACCCCAGCCTGCATCTAATTTTCGTATTTATAAGTATCCGCAAAACCGAAAGGTTGTAAACTACCAATTGCATAAATCATTGTTTCTGCCCTATACTTATCTTGGTTAAACTCAAAAGGAAGATCGGTTTGAGGGTTTACAAAAATATTCTTTTCATTAGTTTTTAAAGTATCAAATAATTTATGAGTTTTTAAATGTTTCACAATAGTGCTAGTGCCCATATTTCTATTTGCTCCTCTATAAACATAACTTCTAGCGCACACTTTATAAGTAACGGAAATATTATCATCTGATGCACTACAGTACTCATAAATCCAAGATGTTTTCTTACGAGACCTCGACCCACCACTAGTACTTCCACCACCACTTTCGTGTGAGGAGAGTGTGTAAATGTGAGGGGAATCTCTAGGAAAATCATCATGGGTATTGAAATCTACATTAGCGGGTGGGTGAGCATTAGTATTTCTATGTTTTGAAGCCATTTTATGACTTAAAACAATGTTTTTTTTAAATATGCAATAAAATACTAATCGAAACTAATATTGCAATTAATAAAAACTAAATTTAGACTAATACTTGCTAATATCGCATATGAAAATAAAATATTTATTTTTTATTCAAAATAAAAATAAACGAATAACAACTAATCTAAACAACTATAACAAGTAAATAACTTGATAAATTATACGAAGCTATTAATTGAGCTTGTATAATGTTATCATAGTGTTATTTAAGTGTTTTTATCAAAGAAAAACAAATAGCAAAAAATATATATAAACTATTCTGAAAGTAGAAGTAGAACATCTAAAACAAGTAACTAATACTTTCTAGAATTTGTAGAACAAGTAGAGAGATTTAGACAAATGTAGAGTAGTTTTGAGAGATGGTGAGTTCGGATTTGGAGTCTCCTCTATTTATAGGGGAGACCAATTTAAAAAAAAATGTGGACTCAAAATCCAGATATCTGAATTGTCAATTCGGATATCTGAACTCGAAATCCAGATATCCAGACTTTTAATTCAGATATCCGGACACCCAATTCGGATATCCGGACGCCCTGTCCGGATATCTGAATCGATGCTGTCAGCGATGACGGATCTTTTTCTAAATAAAAAAATAAAAATCATATAAATAGACACATCCCATCCCCTTTCTTCACTCGCACCATCAATATCTCTCTAAATTGATTACAATATTCTCTCTAATTATTATATTTTTATAATTTCAAACACAAATAAATGCTACAACTATTATCTCAATGTCGTCTTCGAGAAAATCAAAGCAGGTCCGGAGGAGTGGAGATGAATCATCATCCTCGAAACGAATAACAAATTCCCAAAGAAGTTCGGAGTATGAAGAGGTGGAAGAATCGGAGAGCCAGACAATCGAACATCACAGTGAAGGGGAGGTTTGCGTCTATAACCCGCAAGCACCACGAGGTGTAACCAAAATGTACTCGGGTATGTATTTGGATTACGATGAACTGATCCAAGTTAAAGGTATGCAAAAAAAAACAGACTTCTTGAACCTAATAGTGGCGTAGGTTGGATGTTTCTTGCTATATACAAGTGTGAATGGTATATCGAATTAGTACAAAAGTTGTATGCCACCACACGTATTATTGAAAATGATTCATATGGTCGAGGTTTAGGAATGAGGTGTGTAATTAATGGTGTTGCCTATGGTTTTTTTGAAACTGATTTTCAAGATTTGTTTTTTGTTCCATCTGGGGATATATATACTGGTGAAAAATTAGCTTCCCTTTCTTTTCCTCGTTCGGGTTGGGGTGTTGATTGGCCTATGTCCTACAAGGAAGCAGTAGAGATTCTGAGTTGTGGTTTGGTCGCTCCAAAAGTTGACGGTAAACATAGAGTGGTAAGAGGTAATTTGGATGCTAATGGGAAATTAGTTTTGAAATTGGTTAACAGTTTATTTCTTCTCTTTAGTAACAATGATTCGCAACTTTCCTATATTCAAACATTTTTAACTGCTTTTATTGTACGAAATGAGGGAATGATTAATTTGGCTAGTTTGATGATTCGGAATATGGCTATAAAAATTGGGGGGGGGGGGGAGGGGATAAACATCCTTATGGGATAATATTGAGTCATTTACTTCTTAAGCAAGGGGTTGATGTGAGTACGTACACACCGATAAAAGTTAGGCCAAGTAGTGTTATAGGTTGAAACTCTTTGAAATTGCAGAAGATATACATTTGGGATGGAGAGTTGATATCAAAATGGCAGGCATGGAGCTTTGTAATTGTTGGATGATATATGGGCTCCGAACATTGTTACCAACCCACCAAATCCACCTCCTCGATACCCTCAGTAAGAAATTCAGCCGCCTGTCAATCCAGTTACTGCTGGTGGTTATTCTAGACTACCACGACAACAAGAACGTTCCGACCGTGAATATGCTGAGTTGGCGCATGAACAACAAGTGCAGTATGCCCAGTGGGCGCATACTCAGCAAACGGAGTGGCATGGTCAATATATGCACTACAGGATCAATTTGAGCAATAGCTTGAGCACTCACAGGTTCAAAGCAACGAGCGACATGCTCAATATGAGTAGTGGCAGGGAGGGGTGAACGAGCAACTTGGTCGATTACAGAAGTGGCATGGTGAATACATGCAGTGGCATGATAGACAAGATAAATGGAATGATCGATTTGCAAACTCTCAAGCGGAACAATCTGAATACATGCGACAAATGATGGAGAACATGCATTTGCAAGGTCCACCACCTTCGAACAACGACGACGAAGCTCCTTAGTTTTTTTTACATTTGATTGCATTTGGCATTTTCATTGTTATGTTTCTCTTTTTTATTTATTGAACAACTATATTTTTTGTTTGGTTTTTTATATTAATGAATTGTTTGTTTTGTTTATTTTATTTTATCAAATGTTAATTAAATCTCTTTTAATTTTTATTTTTTTATTTAGAAGTAATTTATGTTTATGCATATACTTGTACAATTCTAAAAAAATTAAATTTATACTTTAAATATTGAATAGTTCAAAAATACAATAAACTATTTAAATCATCTAAACATATACAAAATATAAGCTTGAAAGATCTAAAGAACTACGTACTATTTTAAAATCAAAACACAATTCGATGTCTAATAGGTATATATTATTTAATATATACCAAATACTAAAAAAATATCTTAAATATATAAATATAATGAAACAATATCAAAATCATATTACAATTATCTAGTTTATAATATACCTGCCTTGATTATAAAATTTCGATATAGTTAAGACATATAAATTATTATTTTTATAAACTTAAAAATATTTTCAATAATATAATAATTTAAAATCAAAATACAATTAGATGTATAATAGGTATATATTATTTAATATCTACCTAATATTAAATCAAATATCTTAAATATCTAAATATAATCAAATCATATTACAATTATCCTGATTACGATATACAGATTATAGAATTTCGATTTAGTCAAGACATACAAATTATTAATTTTATAATCGTAAAAATATTTTCAAAATATAATAATTTAAAATCAAAATAAAGTTACATGTCTAATAGGTTTAATATCTACATAATATTAAATAAAATATTCTAAATATAATTAAACAATATAAAAATCATATTACAATTGTCTTGTTTGCAAATCAAACTACAATTAGATGTCTAATAGATACATATTATCTAATATCTACATAATATTAAATAAAGTATCTTAAATATCTAAATATAATCGAACAATATCAAAATAATATTACAATTATACTGTTTACAATATAATGTCTTGATTATAGAATTTCGATTTGAATAATATAATATCTAAATTAAAATACAATAAATATCATAGTTATTTGGTTTATATTATACATACCCTAATTATTGAAATTCGATTTAATTAACGCATTCAAATTAGTTTTAAATAATATTATAAAATACTTGATAAACAGTGTCTTAAATGGGTCTTTCGGTGGGTAACCTACGTGGGTTTACCTGCTACCTGTTAGACATGTACGTGTTTAAATCTGTTAAATGTAGGGGTGGCAATGGTGGTCCGAACCGGCCCAAACCGACCCAGCCTAATCCGGTCGGGCTTTGTCCAGCCCGAACATTTAACGGGGCGGGTACGGATATACGAATTGTGACCTGTAGGCGGGTCGGGTATAGATTTTTAATTTGTCCAACCCGACTCGGCCCACAAATATAAACTAGTTTAAAAATTAAAAAAATGTATTAAAAATAATTGTAAAATTGTAAAATATAACTAAAATAAATATACTTACTATTTATTAGAAGACTGACATTTATATGTATACCAATAATATACTAATTATTATTTTACTTTTATAGTCAATCATATATTTATTAATTATATTCTTTTTCTATAAACTAATTCCATAAATTATAAATATATTTCTTCAAATCTTTGTATATATATATACTCCAAATCCTAATTTCTAACCTTTCAAGTTCTTTAGATGTTTTTCTATTCTGCTATTGTGTTTTAGGTACGTTGGTTTAAAAATTTATGTCTTAAACTTTTGTTTTAAATTAAAAATAAAGTCAAATTTGAGCAGTCAGACAGGTTTGGTCAACCCAAATAGGAAAGACAATGTTTGCGGGCCGGGTTGGGCTGATCCGCGGACATAAATGAAACGGGCTCAGGCTCGAAAATATTAAACCCGTTGTAGGTCGGGTTTGGGTTCGAGTAAAAAAGAACGGACCTAAGCGGGTCAGCCCGAACCCGGTCTCAACCCGTCCTATTGCCATCCCTAGTTAAATAGGTAACCTGCAACCTGTCAAACCCTTACCTCCCATTGCCATCCCTAGTTAAATAGGTAACATGCAACCTGTCAAACCCTTACCTGTTTAAAATTGTTAAATGGGTCAGCTGGGTCGTGGGTCTACTTGTTTGCCACCACTACCCATAGACCATTGGTTCGAAACTCAGCAGTAGAAATTTTAATATATATAAATAATGTAATGGATGTTATTTTTGTTATATGGACAAATTTGAATATTTTTTTCATTTATTTTGTGAGAAAAGTACCACTAAATACTCACTCAACTACGGATACTGCCAATTTGTACCTCCATTTAACCGTTGGACAAAAATATCCCCGACTATATATATATCTGTGTTTTTTTTTTAAATCCATTTTTTCTTCCCTTCTCAGACTTCATAAACCCACAAAACAAGGCTTATATTTTCAGTAACCTGAAAAAAAAATTGTTCGACTCCTCTTCACACCAGAAACCCTTTTTTACCAACATTCTACGTTCTTCGCCGATTCTCAACCTTCGGCCGTCTAGTCGTCCCTGACACAAGTAAGCAGTAGCCGTTCGACTTTCGCCGTTTAGTTCACACGGGCCGGTGAAGAAATAACGAGCCACGGTAAGCAGGTACGTCTCGATTTAGCGAAATGTGGTATTTTTTTTCTGTTTTTTGTGATTTCCAAATGCTTGTTGGTTTTCTTTAACAATCGACGTTCTTTATTTGTAATGCAATCACGTAGTTAGGATACTATGCAGGTATTTTAGTATTTGGGTTTATCGTTCTACAAAATACCTTTAGAAGTTGCATGTACTGTTAAGCATTTTGTGCGTGTTGTGATATGTGATAGATGATCAACATTCAGTTGTTTGTTGGTTTTGGTGTTATTTTGAAATTTCCCAGATCCCGGCAACGTGCATGTGAAAAATATAAAAAAAATCGCATGTCACTACATTTTTATCAATAATATAACTCGCAACATATTATTTTGATGTTGTTTGAAAACAACTCTCAACGTAACCTGAGAGTTGTTTTGAAAAATGTCTGAGTGTTGTTTAAATGTTGAATCTTGTGAGTTGTTTTTAAATATACGAGTACTTTTCGCAAACAACTCGCAGCATATCGTTAGAGTTGTTTGTGCTTTCCTGCCTGAGAGTTGTGTTGGAACTATATTAGCTGAACGTTGTTTGTTGGTTTTATGTTTTTGCAGGAACAATTACCACAAAACCAAGCTTCTACAGGTCGGGATTGTTGAGCCTTCCGAAACTGCTGAGAGGGAACAACATTACAGCTGCCTACATTGAAGCTACGAGAAACATACCGTTCTACACGCTTTTGAAGGCAGCATTCGAATTCTGGGAGGGGCAGTTACTGAAGAAGAAGTTTTATCTGAACATTCAGTTTATTGTAGAGATGTTTTTGGTTGAGCAAGACGTCTTCCGGTTTGGGTCAAAGCTTGTCAAGATAACGTCGGAAGATGTAAAGGTCAATTTTTACCTTAAGCACGACACAGAGGAAATGGATTTAACAAAAGTCGGCGCATTCCAAACCAGATACGTAAACGGAGAGGAGAATGATTCAAGGATGATAAGAACATACTTCATGGGTAAAACGGCAAGGAAGATATGGCTGAAAAATTATATATCTGTATCGAAAAAATATTATAAAGGTATGTCTGAATATAGTTTATACTCTAAGCAAGATGTTCAGATGCACTGACATTGCATGTGGTTTTGGATTTTACAGGTAGTTAAAGCAAAAGCCAACAGCCAGGGGAGGAGCATGAGTTGGACGATGTTGCCATGTTGTTGATATTTTTTTGTGTTCAACATTATTCTACTCAGTCTCTGGAGATATAATGGGCTGGAATGCGCGTCGAAGACCTCGACAGAATAAATGACTATGGTTGGTCCTGATCAATACTGTTGAAGCTTCTCCAGTCGATTCAGAGTTGTGTTGCGGAAGGAAAACCCTATAGAGTTATCGGTTGCGTCACTTCTAGTCGTAAGATTATTTATGTTTAATTAAATATGACCACACTTCCATAGAGCTCCTGATGACCATAATTTTCCCGGTGCAACCCTTCATTATGGAGCACACAACAATTTGGCTAGAGCTCGTAAAGCCAAATCTGATCCCAAGGTTCTTCAAATGGTGGGGATTAACGTCCAAACAATCGACCTTTAAGCTGTTTGGAAGGCTACCTCTGTTGCAAGATGATGAGGTATGAAATATATATATATATATATATATATATATATATATATATGTATGTATACAACACAACTCTTAGGTTATATATAGAAACAAATCTCAGGTTATATATACAAACAACTCTTAGGTTAATAAAAAACAACTATGAGGTTATATGTATAATTATCAGATAATAGAAATACAAACAACTCTCAGGTAATTGAGATGTATATAACTCTCTAGATATGAAAGTTGTAAAAAAACCTCAGATCATTTGCGAACAACTCCCAGGATATTATAGTTTCAAACAACACTCGTGATATAAGTTGGGATTGAACAACTGACACCCAAGTAATAACTTTGATATTTTTTTATGTGTAGGTTGTGGAGACTCCCCTTTGTTAGACAGAGGATGAAATAGAAGCATTTGGATTAGTAGCAGGTAACAGAGATACATATGTTGCACCTATTTTACAAGAATAAAGACCAAGTAAAAGGAAGAAAAGCACAGCCCCTAAAACAAAGAAAAAGGCGAGACACGCACGGTAAGACTCTACTAAGGATATCTCAACCATTGACCAACCAGAAGCAATCACCAGAACAACGATTCCATCAATTCCAACGGAGACAACCCAACCAGAGGCCGAGGAAGTATCCGATAATAGTATAAGTGAAACACTGGGTCGTTTTGTACTCAAACGCAGAGATGCTACTCCAAAGAAGATTGGAGCAGAAGCAACTTCAAAGCGTTTGAAGACTTATACCGACAAGAATAAGTACAAGAGCAAGATTGACCAACAGGGGAAAGAAGTAATTATATGTCTTGATATATATATATATAATCTATTTAACCCGCACTGAACAAATTATAATGCTTATGGCTTTCTCGTCATACCTTGAAGAGTTAAGGTTAAAGGTAGTAAGACTTGAAGAAGAACGACAACTCCACAATGCTCTCTCTCTTTACCCTTTTTCTCTCTTGGAAGGCCTGAAAAGGAGAAGCAAGCAGGACTACCGGCACTGCCAACAGAAGCTGCATCCACTGATCTGTTAGCACTTGTGTTATCTGAACTTCAGGAAAATGACCCAAATCAGGACGGGAAAATGCAGGAAGCCGGAGCCAGAGAGCATGATTGAGTACAACCGGTAGAGAAGGACGATGTTGTGAACCATTCACCGGTACAACATGAACAAAGACCGAGAGAGTTATCTGTCAACACAGAGACAGATAGAGTGGAGAGACAGACAGATAAGTCTCCACCTACAAAGGAGGCAATAACAGTTCCGAGTCCTCCAAAGAAGAAAGAAACAGATGACTCGATTCCAAATGACCAACAGCTCGTACTTCCTATGCTGGAGGAATTAGGTTGCAAAGAACATAGAGTTAAGGAGGTATAATCTCTTGAGAAGGAAGTCGCAGGTTAAGAGTCTGGACTTACCGATGCAGAAGGTACTGAAGATGTAAGTGGATCTTAATATGCAAAAATGTTGGGCTGTTAAGTTTTTTTTTTCAAAATCTAGCAGAGTCTAGTGTTTTAAAAGAACCAGCATGTATGTATTTAAACAGCTCTCACATCTTAATCTGTGTTCTGGGTTTCAAACAATTCGCGTGGTATATATACAAACAATTCGTAAAATAGTGTGTTTAAACAAATGGCATTGTTTAGCCACACATAACTCTCACGTAGCATTCAGAATGTAGTACTTTGAGTTGTTTGCACACAACTCTCACCGTAGCTTGAGAGTTATTTGGGTAAATATGATGAGAGTTATTAGTGACTTTACATCCTTGAAGTTTTATGTTACTATATGACCTCAGAGTTATGTGTAAATATATCATAAGAGTTGTGTCCTCAAATTCATAACTTTCATCATAACCTGAGAGTTATCCGTAAAAAATGTATGCGTGTTGTTTTTCAATGTATAGCCTACGAGTTGTTTGCTAGACCTCTCAGGTTTGTTTTTCCACTAGTGCAAATAACTATCAAGTTTGATATGAAACAGCATGTTGACCGACAACAACCACAACAACAACAACAACCAAACCAAGGAGAACAACCACAACAACAAACTCAAAGAGAACAACAACCAGAACAACAACAACAAATTTAAGGAGAACAACAAGAACAATGCACAGCCTTGGCAAATAGTGAAAGGTTAACACAGACTGAAGATGCACAACCTGTTGTGGGAGGAGATTCAGATTTTTCTCATCTATGTAACAAGTCAGGATTGCTCAGCCAGGAAGAAGCACCATTACAAGTCTAACTGCCAGAAAGAGACATGGTTGAAGTCCAAAAAATTGTCAATGCAAAGTCAGAACCACTGAGCCAAGAATCAGTTGTGGGACCAGTACAAAATCAACGGAAAAAGCGAGAAGGCGGAGTTCCAGATTCTTCTGATATGCACGATAACACAGTATGTTTACCAAATGTATTTTTGGATGGTTATTACTCGTAAGTTTCACAATCAGTTTTAGATGAAATTGATGATCTTGAAATCGACGATGTGATACAACATGCTCTAGAGAATATGTCGGAGGATGCGATAAATAAATTTTGTCAATGGACTCTTGCTTTTATGTCGGAGCAGTCAACGGAATCGGTCGTCGCAGATTATGCGATAAGTGGATTTTTAATAACAATTACATGAAGATGTGTATTTCTGTTTTTATAATTTTACAACATAGTACCTTTATATGTTAAAGTCAAGAGAAGAGACAGTGGGGGAGGATGACATGCTACCTAACTTTAATCTACAAGCACTGACCCATCAACTGAGGGAAGAGGTAAGTCTTGTAGAAGAACCGCAGCAACTTAAATCGGTAACTCTCACCAACTGACCAAAACTTACACGGACAATCAAACTGATCGATGTCCGTGAATACCAAAAAGTACTTCAAATTCAAGACAGAGAAGACGGGAAAGATCCAAATGTATGGTATTTACCAATGTCAAAGTTTACCTACAGATTCCACGTGCCCGCGAGTGATTTGTTGGCGCTACCTTTCGAAAAGGACCTGGACTACAAGGTTTTTACTTAGCAAACAACTCCCAACTATTTTTCAAACAACTCTCATATATTATATTTAATAAATAACTCCTCGTAGATTGTGGACACTTGGATTTTAAAAATGCTTACAACAGTAAAATGGAAGGTTCCATGCAAAACTTTCCCTGAAGCCAAATATGAAGCCATACAAATTTCTGGCATGGCTACAGTTTTAGTTATAAACTACCAACATCTCGCACGTTCTCGTTCTAATGTACTTTTAATTTTATTTTAATGTATTACCAACTGGCATAAGCAAAGGAAATAGCAAATATAGTAGACGATATTTCTGAAAAAATATCTCCAAAGACGAACATTGTGCTCATTCCAGTATGCAGCACTAAGAAGGATACAATGAACCATTTGATATTTCTCGTTATTGATATAGATGCCATGACGGTAACAAACTACAACCCACTACTGCCTCGTCTACATGCGTTGGACTACACAACAAAGACACTTGGTCTGCTGGTAAGATTACTAACTGTTACCATACTACAAAGTATGAGAGTTATTTGAAATTCGCATTAATTCCTGAGAGATGCCGCAAATATATCATCATTTAATTCGCATCATGTCCTGAGATCGAGATGCAATTTGCATCATGGCCTGAGAGCTACCTCAACTCTATCACTTGGGATGTGAGAGTTGTTTGCAATATTATTTCCTGAGAGTTGTTCAGAACTTTATTCCCTGAGAGTTATTAACAACCATATTACCTGAGAGTTATTGTTGACGACTCAATTACCTGAGAGTTATCATAACTCTATTCCACGAGAGTTGTTGACAACTCTATTACCTGAGAGTTGTTGTTGACAAATCTATTCCTAGATAGTTGTTTACAATTCTGTGTCCTGAGACTTTATTTGTACCTGATGCCTGATACAAACAATTATGAATATTTGGATTATTGTCTCGAGAGAAAATACCTATCAGAGGCAAGGAATGACTACAAAGTAAAAAAAACAAGAGATATATTTCACAACAAGAACATGGCTCCCTCGACTGCGTTATTTTCATCTGTGAATACGCAAGAGATATTATCGAGAAATGATACGTGAAAAAGCCTTACCAAAAGGATATGGTAAGATAAGTCAGAGCTGAAATATTTTATTATTTTCTAAACGATAAAACCACTAACCAACACTAGTAGTCATCCTTTTTTATGTTCCAAACTGTGGAGGGAGCAAATGTTTTGGTGTACATATACTGTTTGTAATTTTTTACTGTATATATAGAGTTTTTTTTGTTTAAGAAATATGAAATGTATGAAATTTTCGAATCCACTTCACAAAACAATTCACAACTTATAAAACAAATTACCCATACAGCTTCACAAAATAATTCGCAATGATTATAAAAAAACAAACTTCCAAACAACTCTCAGCAATTACCAAACAATTCACATCATTCCCTAATATATACTACATAATTCGAAAACATAACAAAATAATACCAACAGACTATGGCATCTGCCTTGGTAAACGGTGATTGGATTTAGCATGCAAAAAAACTATCTAATGAGAGGCAGCCCATTAATTGCTGAATTAACATAGGAGAGGTTGTGTAATCATTAACATAGTCACCACCCCATTCATACTCCCTCCCCTGCCTATAAATAATAGTAACCAGAGGGTCTTTTTAAAATAAAATCTATAAGCTAAAGCTCATATCATCTTCATTTACAATAACCATGTCTACCTCCGGTTTATTAGAAGACTTTTGGTCTTCCATAACAACCAACAAAAGCTCCGGATTAATCTTTATCGTGGCACCGCCAAACAGCTCAGTCTCTGTAATGGACTTTGATATCGAGAATTACTTTAATGCTGACTCTGGACCAGTTGAAGTGGTTGAGATGGTTGCTGACCCTCAGCCAACAGAGATTGCAAACCGGAAAAGTAAGAGGGAAGACACAGATGAGGAAGATGAGGAAGATGGGGAACATATTGGTACATCGTTGGAGGCTCATAAGATGGACGAAGGGCATGAGGGAGATGTTGATGATGAGCGCGAAGAGGAGGGAGAAGTCAAAGAATTATCTAGTGATGACTAATTGTTACTGCTTATGTTTTTTTTCATGTAAACTAACAAACATTAAATATGGTTGTATTATGTTGAAAGTGTTAAGTGCATGAAGCCTGTTATGGCTATGTAATCTCTTTTTTTGTATAAACTTTTTATGAGTTTATAAATCATTGATATTTTACGCGCAACTCCCAGGTCGATTTGAAAGAACTATTAGAGAAAGGATATGCAAACAGTTTGAGTCAACTTCTTATATATATATATATATATATACAAACAATTCACATTTTGGAACTTTGATGTTGTAGTAAGCATTTATCATATAGTTCTAAGTGTTGCATGCAACTACATAGTCTGAGAGTTGTTCACAAATATATTACCTGAATGTTGTTGAGAACTTGAATGTTACAATTTATAAATTCCTTAGTGTTGTCAACAACTCTAAAATATGAGAGTTGTTCTCAAATATAATACTTGAGAGTTGTTTGCAATTATATAGTCTTAGGGTTGTGAATAGATCTATGACCTGAGATTTGTGAACAACTCTACAAGTTGGGAGTTTTTTATGACTTTATATCCTGAGAGTTGTTACAACTTTATCTTGAGAGTTGTTTGCAACTTTATCCTGAGAGTTGTTTGAAGTTATTAGCTAGTCGTGTTAAAATATTGAAATACACACAATTCACAGTGTGTGTAATAAAAAACTCTCAAATGTTTTAGTGTATTTTCCATAACACGCACGATAGTACAGATTAATGTACCCAATATACATATATTTTAACTGGAACCTCACATGTTCTCATGTTATGACTTGATTTTAAACAACGGCCATATCTCAGGTGCTTGGTTGTCACTTCTCCTCTAGACGGGATTCGCTTATTCTTAGGCCTTCCGAGGAGCCTTTTCACGTTGGGTGGCAAAATTTCCACCTCTGAAGGATCATTAGGGTTTGATCATTCGCTGAAATCCGTTATCGCCGGTATGCTGAAAGAGTAACTTGATCTGTAATTCCTAACAGTGAAGAACGACTCTATAATAGTTAGAGGATCTTGGTTGGTAAACTGATTGTCGCTAAAGCGTGAGGACATGGAAAAAACTCATGTTGGCATGCTTCGCAAGAATACTTGAAATCCAACAAATTAACAACCGTTACATGGTCTTAAAAAACTTCGAACATGGTTGCAGAAGACTTGCGTACTACTCAAGTTCGGCATTTCTCAACATTCTGCTTTAGCTTCTTTTCATACTCGGGGAATAAATTAGTACTCCAGCTTAACCCCTCTTTGTATATCCCGTGAAACTTGAGTCATAAGCAAGACTCTAATCTGGTCAATCAATTCAACAATGGGTAGGCCGCAGAATGTTTTGACCTGATTGTTAAAAGATTTGGCCGAAGTAGAAGTCATAGCCCCGTATCGTTTCCTTTTAATGTATGCCTGAGCATACTTATTTGGAGGTAAATTTTTTTATTCTTTCACCACCTTCGCATAAAAAAATATGTTACTAGATCATTACAAAGATCTTGGGTGGGAGCATAAGCACATTGATGGAAGAAATTTAGCATCCTAGTCTTATAGTCTCTGTTAGTATGTTCCAAAACTTTTCTCAAATTTTGAACAAGATGGAAATAACAATATGCATGAAAACAGTTTGGATACAAGACGGAAAAAAAATTAATTATACCAGAATGACGGTCAGAAAGAAATGTTTTTTGGCACTCTAAAATATGTGATTTCAAAGAGCCCAAAAACCACAGCCAATTGTATGAATCCTCAATGCTCATGATACAGATTGCAACGGGGAATTGTTATGCAATACATGACAAACATACTCAGAAGTTGCACTAAAGCATGGTCTTAATCATAGTATAACTCGCATCTTATTATTCATGAGAACAATTTAAAACTATGTTACCTAAGAGTTGTGTACAACTCTATACAGGGAGTTGTTTGCAACTCTTATCTGAGAGTTGTTTGCAACTCTTCCCTGGGTATTTCCTAGGAGTTGTTTGTACCAACTATCCATGTGAGTTGTGTGAAACTCCTCCCTGGGAGTTATTTAGAACTAAATTCCTAAGAGTTGTTTGCAATTATTCTGTGCGTATTACTTGGGAATTGTTTGTAACTCTATCTGTGGGAGTTGCTTGTAACTCCCCTGTGAGAGTTGTTTGGAACTCAGTCCCTGAGAGTTGTTTGTAACTCTATACTAGGAGGTTTTTATAATTATCGATGGGAGTTGTTTGGAACTCTATCCTTGAGTGTTGTTTGCAATTTATAGCTGAGAGTTGTTTAAATTTTTACACAAACCTAAAAATAAATCAAATTATAAAATAAGTATGGAGCTAACCGTTGTTGTCGTCCCTTTCTACGGCATAAAGCAATACACTCTTATACTTCCCGTGCAAGTGGGTTCCGTCGACATACAACATTAGAAGACATGAATGGAAACCTTAAAGACATGAACTGAATGCTATAAAATAACGATTGGAGACGTTTCCAGCCGATAATTCCAAGTGGCCGTCGGTAGTAATATTGTGGCTCTTTAACCGTTTGAAGTACCCCCTTAGTAAACCAAAAGAACTTGAACTATCTCCGGAAACTCCCCTTTCTTCCTTCTCTAAAGCATTCCATGAGAAACAGTAGGAGATGTCTAGACCGTAATCTTGTTTAACTAAAGTTTGTATGGTTTTTCCTGTCAACAAATGACATGCCGGATGGAATCATGAATTTTATCATAAATCAAATTTAATGTCAAATGTCTATGCCTCTTATGTTTTTGGGAGAAAACAGGACTGCAAGTATGTTGCGCAACATACCTCTTAAAAGTCATTAATCTGGTGCCGACATCAATTGATGCGTAAATTCTTCATTTGCATCCGGTTGTGAATTTATTTTCACAATAAGCAATGATCGTTTTGTTGTATTGTGCATGTATTTGAAAGAAAAACCACGCTCTAAAGCATATCGGCACAAAGATAACCTGAGAGCTGCAACCCCTTCTTCAAAAGCTTGACCAAATAGCATCAGCTCAACCAGTAGTAGGAAGTTGTTTTTTCTCTGATCTGAATTGCCTAAACTGTTACTACTCTCTATGCTGGTTAGTTGATTATGAGAGGGTTCTCCTAAACTTATGCTAGGTTGTTTACGCTTTTGACCAGAACTCTTAGACCGAGAACCTTTATTAAGGACATGATATTCTATGAGAAAACTAACCCGTTTCAAACGCTCCAAATCAAGATATAATTCTAAATGAACAAAATACTTCTCATTGCTAAAGAAACAATTCTTGTGATCCCCGCAGGAGTGTGTAATTAGGTAGTTAGCTCTGACCAGCTCTTCCCATGTGCTCTCAACGTACTTTTGGATACTTTGAAAGTTTTCAAACTCCGTGAAAGGTACGATTGCAGTTTGGTGACCATGTTTAAAAATACAAACTCGTGATTATGCATATCTGACCCTGGATTGAAAAATTATAAAGAAGTCACGTGGCAAGTTAGTGATAGCAGAAAATTTACACTACCACATATGAACAACTTCAGGATTGCAACCTGAGAGTTGTGTGCAACTCTCAACCTGAGAGTTTTATGCAATTCTTCGACTTGAGAGTTTTTGAAAATATACGCTGTGAGAGTTGTTTGTAACAGTCCTAGTCTGAAAGTTGTTTGCAACTTTATTTAACAACTCGCATCCTCATTTAACACAATTCGCATCTTCTACGGAAAAAACATCAAACAATTCGCATCTCTGTCGCGAATGCATGAACACTTAAGCTCATATTCTATATATATTTTCACGTTCAAATTAACATCGAATACACTAAAAACTATTATATAACTAATTAAACAACGATTAATGCTTTACATTAACAAAGTAACATACAATCGCTTGAGAAAAAAAATAGAGAAACCCGATCGAACGAGCTTTACTAACTCACGAACCAGTAAAATAACACATACCTCAACTCAGATAATCAAGAGACAACCTCACAATCAGTAGTTAAACATCATTACCTAACAGAAACACGTAAGATGAAAAAAACAGAGGTTGCAAAAACACCATGAACTGTTGATCAGATCATGTACGTGAAAAGAAGTGTTTAGGTGTATTTTATATCAAGATTACATAAAATATCTCATCTTAAACTAGCCGATAACCTGAAAATCGTGGATTCTTGGTGGTTCATGGTGGTTGTAGGGTTAGGTGGTTAGAGCGGCTTCAAAATTTTAAATCTTTAAAAGCTAGAAAAGGAGAACAAAACAGAAAATTGGCCTTATATAGTTAGGAGAGGGTAGTGTGGGTATTAAAAACTATTAGGTATTAAGTATTAGTATAATAGTTTGAGATGGGTATTAAGTGGTAATAAACAGAAATCTGAATATTAAATGACAGTATAATAGTTGAATGGGTACTTTATGTGCAATTTCCCATAAATAAATAAAAATCATACATATTTATATATTTATTATTAAATATTTAGATTTGTTATTAAATTTAAGAATTTATATTCCGTATATTACTAGTATGGTTATGATTAATATTATTACTATTTAAATATGTATTTTTGACTTTTTTAATTTTTTTATTCGATACGTAATTAAAAAAAAATTATAAATAAATAAATGATTAATAAATATCCGTGGGCGGATAAAATTTAGACGTGAGAAACATAATCTCTTACCCGAACCCGATGAAATAAAAAAAAAATAAAGACGAAATAGCAGGTTTAGCAATACCTACACTAAATCTGACCTATTGTCATATATATTTTTTATTATATTTTTTAAAATATATTATTCGGATATTAGTATATATGCAAATTAGATTCACTTATTTAGCTAAAATATTTAGAAAAGATTCGGACACCAACAAAAAAAACTCTTAAAATTACTATTTAAAAAATATAATATTAATTATTTATTATTTTTAATATGGATTGTGCGCCTATTTATAAGCATACAAACACATAAATCTAACTACTGTTAAAATCTTGATCACTGGTTAGTTAACCATGAACATATATACATAGTATTTGTTTATGACAAAACTTGTCTAACAAGGGAACCATCTTTTTATTATTTATAAATTAAGTATTTACAAATTATAAATAATTTTAAATGAGAAAAAACCCGATTTTTGGTTTAAAAAACCAAGCATGGAAAATTTAAAAGGTACTATTTATACGTAAAAGGTTATATTAAATTAGAAAAAAAAAATAACACTGCATTATCTATCACTATGATTTTTTTTTTATCCAATTAATTAATTTTTAAAAGATTCTATTAATTATAAGATATTGAAAAACTCAAATAAAAAATAAATTATCTTCATTTCACTAGGATGTAGGAGCCCACAGAATCTCTGCTTTCGTAGACCAGCCTTATCCATAGGGTCAAATAATTAACTGATATACTATGAACCAAGTTTTTTTTAAGTTAACAAAAGAATAATGACCAAGTACTACTAGTATGCTTTATACTCCGTATATCATAATTTAATAATAATCTTGACAAAGTCAAAATTATATAACGCAAATATAAGCAGAACAATTAAAATCATTAGATATAATAATTATTTCAAATAAAAAAAATTAGAAAAGAGAAAAAAGTATAGGTACCTTTGGTAATTTTAATCTTACCATTTCAGTCCCTAACCGGTAGATAGGGATAACTCGCCCCAATTTAGTTGAAAGTTTCGGGTCTAAACAACTTTCCCTATAAATACTACTTTTAGTCTCTTCTTTATTACCCAACTCTGTTTCGTTTTTTCATTTCACTTAACCATGAAGATGAAGTCCTTCTATTTCACTATATTCTGCATCTTATTTTCCTCTAATTTTGTTGCCGCCACCAATGTTACTTGTAATTTCCCGGCAATTTTCAACTTCGGCGACTCAAATTCCGACACCGGTGGCTTTTCTGCTATGTTCGGTCAGGCGGGCCCGCCACACGGTCTGTCTTTCTTTGGTCATCCCGCCGGAAGATACTGCGACGGCCGTCTAGTGGTCGATTTCATAGGTATATATAATATAATACTACTCGATAAACTCTTATTTTATTATTTTATTATTTTATTATATCATCAGTTCATCACCCGATGATTATGGATCAATAAAAGTAAAGTAAGATAGAAAAGATCACGTGAAGTTGTAGTAATATTATTGAGCAAGCTTTTTTGTCCTCTGCGTATATTATTTCTAGTAAAATCCACCGACAAAGTTGAACACGACAAACCCGAGATGTCTAGTGGATAAGTGGTCCGATATGGGACCTCTTTATTATTACTTGTTGTGTCCATTTCCTTTTAATAATTTGATTTTATATATTTAATTTTGCATGTAAAGTGGATTATATTTGAGTAAATTTTACTTTTTTTTTTTAAAATATTAACTTGAAAATCATATATATATATATATATATATATGCTTAATTTTACGATACGAACATATGTATATATTATACGGGATGCATTTGATATATGAAATGATGAATGTAAAGTTATTTTTGTTACATTTCAGCTGAAAATCTTGGATTTCCATACCTAAGTGGAATCTTAGATTCCGTCGGCACCAATTTCAGTTATGGTGCAAACTTCGCTACAGCTGGTTCGCCTATTAGACCTCAAAACACTACGGTTCATCAAAGTGGATTCAGCCCGATTTCAATTAACGTTCAATTCTACGAATTTAACGATTTTCAGAAAAGATCTCAAGTGATTCGTAGTCGAGGTAATAATTATTCATAATACATCGCCTATCCCTTCCCCGATATATTGATCATTCCATTCATCTTGTTTATAAAATAGGTGGTGTTTTTGAAACATTATTGCCAAAGGCCGAACATTTCTCAAACGCGTTATACACTTTTGATATTGGCCAAAACGATCTCGTTGCTGGATATTTTGCGAATTTGACAACCGAACAAGTTAGAGCTTCTCTTCCAGATATACTTGGCCAGTACAAAAATATACTCAAGGTAATCTCAAAAAAAATCTTGATCCAATCAAGACCTCGGATTTAGTCTACAACTTCATTTTGATTTTTGTACAGAATGTATATGGAAGTGGAGGGAGATACTTTTGGATACACAACACAGGACCATTTGGGTGCTTACCGTACGTTTTAGATCGTGTACTGATTAAAGCAGCAGATGTGGATAGAGCTGGTTGTGCTGCTTCCTTAAACAAAGTGGCTCAAGAGTTTAACCAAGGATTAAAAGAGGTGGTGGATCAACTAAGAGTGGAATTACCACAAGTCGTTATCACTTATGTTGATATTTACTCCCTCAAGTACTCTCTCTTTACCCATGCCAAAAAATACGGTAACTATTTACAACCCTGTGAAATTTAGAATCGGTACGAACAAGATACGAAGATAATATGTATGAAAACTGCAGGGTTTAATGAGGCATTGAGAGCTTGTTGCGGTCATGGTGGAAAATATAATTACAACAAAAACATCGGATGCGGAGGAAAAATAAAAGTGCATGGAAAAGAAGTATTGGTAGCAGGAGCATGCAAGGATCCTTCGAGATCGGTTATATGGGATGGTGTGCATTTCACTCAAGCTGCTAATAAATACATCTTTGATCATATGGTCAATGGTGATTTCTCCGACTCGGGTGTATCCTTGAAAATGGCTTGTAATAAGTAATTGTTAGTAGTTCTGAATATCGGAATCTTGAAGTTTATGATTAGTCGTGTTTGACGATTGTTAGATTGGAATAAATTAGTTCATTTTCTGTACAACTATTTGCTCTTCCGTTTTGTAGAAACTTAAAAGTATCATTTAATTATATATATATATATATATATATAAGGGTCTATTTTAAAAATAATTACAAGAAAGATAAACATCACCCGAAAGTATGTTATGCAGTGATATTTAAAATTTAAACTAGTAAAACAAATGACGGAATTGATTAAAAATAATTTTAAAAAAAATGACTAAAGTGATGAAAAATAATAGAAAATGTGTTGAAAGATAGTGAAGTAGGGACATAAGTTAGAGAAGAAATTAATGATTTAATCGAAAACCTAAATTAAAAAGTAAAATAGACGTTAAAGGTAAGACAACATAAATTGCTCTAGACATTACCTATATTTTCCATGCAAAATTTAGAATCTTCACCACTAAAGATATCAATTGTGTATATATAAACAATGTATTGTGCTATAAGTTTGTATGGACTTCGTACCTCAAACACAAGTATCTATTGTAATAGAATATGATTTTAAGTCTTTACAAAATACTGTTTCGGTCTTAAGCTATTAATACTAGCGATTTATAACTATAGCTTTTATTAGACTAAATTACACATAAAGCTTTTTTTTTATATATATATTCTAAAAAATTTAACGGTTAGTCCATTTAAAAATAATAAGATTGGTCCAATAAACGGTTAGTATGAGCATCTTGTTTGGTAAAGATATTCCATGCCGAATCAATTGTGTGTTAAACTGAATTATCCAATCATTGATGTTTGGATTTTTAAAAAATTTGAGGTTTGTTGGTTCGTATTTATATAAGTGAGATTTCTGTTGATTAAAATCATTTTTTAAAAATGTCGAAAAGAACCAGTTCTGGGGAAAAAACTTTATATGTAACTGGCTGTATCTCAATATACAGTGAGTACAGTATTAGTAAGAGAAGTGGAGAATTATCCTTGTCCGGTGTATTATATAAGCAAGAGTGTATTAGAGGCAAAAAGAGATAATTGGAGTTAGAAAAGTTAGCTTTAGCATTGATGATAGAGGCAAAAAAGATGAGACCCTACTTTCAAGTGCATTTAATCATTGTCTGAATATCTTTTTTCTTAAAGAATGTTTTACAAAAGGCTGATGTATTAAGTAGGATGACCAAGTGGTAAGTTGAGCTATGTGATTATGATATTGACTTTGCACTTTGTCATACAACCTCAAGACTGGAGGTATGAGATTTTTCAATTTATTTATGATAGAGTCTTACCTTCGGATAAAGCCTTAGCCAAACAAAATAAAATACAAAGCTCATGGGTTTCCAGTTTTGAGGGAGGTTCTCTATAAAAATTCATATAGTAGACCCATTCTGCGTTGCTTAGGTTTTCAAGAGTCCCAAAATGTTTTATCTGAACTACATGGTGGAGAGGGTTCTGCGCATTGTGGCTTTAGGGCATTGACCATGAGATTTTGCTGGCAGGATATTACTAGCCTACTATAATGGCAGAGGCTAAAGATTTGGTCAAAAGATATGATCTTTGTCAGAAGTATAGAAATGAAATCCATGTGCCAGCAGTGTCCATGGAATCAATATCCGAACCAATATATTTTGCCAGATGGGGGTTGGATTTGGTTGGACCTCTTACAATGGCATCTGGAGGTTTCCAAACTATAATAGTGGATATAAATTACTTCTCTAAATGGATAGAGTCTGCTCTACTAGTAGGGAATACTTCAAAGGAAGTCATCAATTTCATTTTATCAAACATTTGTTGTCGGTTTGGGATTCCCCAACGTATTACCACAAACAATGGGCCACAATTTGATAATAAAGATATGGAAACATTTTGTGCTTCCAGAGGAATTCACCATTGTTTATCTTCTCCTTTTCACCCTCAGTCTAATGGGAAAGTTGAAGTTGCTAATCAAACCATCTTGATATGGCTTAGAAAGAATTTGGAAGGGGATGCAGGAAAATGGCCAAGTTATTTACAAGAGGTATTGTGGGTCTACCGAACTACACCAACAACAGCTACCCAAGAATCTCCTTTTTACACTTATTTATGGCATTGATGCCATTACACCTATAGAAGCAACATTACCTTCTTTCAGGGTACAAAATTATGTCGAACAAGCCAATGAAGTGGCAATAAGAGGTCAGTTGGATTCGATCGAAGAGAGAAGAGTCAATGCAGATTTAAAAACTGTGCATTACCAGGGCTTGATGAGAAGCAGGTATGCATCAAGAGTTAAAAGAAGGGATTTTCAAGTGGATGATAAAGCATTGAGAAAGGTTTTCTTGCACACCAAGGAGAAGCAGTTCGGAAAATTGGCTCCGAACTGGGAAGGTCCATATCTTGTTAGTAAAAAAGTCAAACCAGGGACTTATAGGCTCTTGGATAAAAAGGAAACTTGCTAAAGCACCCTTGGAACATAGAACATCTCAGGTTGTACTTAGAATAAAATACCTTCTAAATATTTACTTTGATATGTATCCATGTAAATATCTAGGGGCATACTCGTTCCTACCCTGGTGGCGCGGGAAGGTTTTTATGAGGTATCCGGTTTTTTAATCAATACATACTTGATGCATTCTGTAATTTTTGTGTTGAGTACGGAGTATCCGGATCTATTAAACACTATATGGATATATTAAACACTATTCGGGTCTACTAAACGATATCTGGATCTATTAAACACTATTTGTATCTACCGAACATCTTTTCGGAGTCTATTTAACTTATTTGTGAAGTCTATTAAACACCTACATAATTTAAGTAAGAAGATAAGTTATTAAACATTTTTTTGACAAACCAAGAAGATAAGTAATTATTGAATACATCGAAAAGTTTAAGCAATAATTAAAGACAAGCATAAGTAGAAAGTTAAATAAATACTGAGTGGAGAAAGTCTGATCCATTCCATAACAAAATGCCTTGGCCATCTAAGGACTTTAGTACTGAAACAAAGTGATTCGATATGATAAGTTAAATAAAAATGCCTTGGCCATCCAAGGACTTTAGTTTGAAAATAAAAGATAACAAACAATCATAACAACCTTAGGTCTTATTCCCTTCGATCTTTTCCTGGCTAGTATTGTGAGGAGGACTTGTGGTATCCGAACTGGAACTTTCACTTTCTCCTCATTCAGAATTGTTTTCACTCACTGAATAATAACCATGTTTGTCTCCATCAGTCATAGTATGAAGAGGTATCTCATCACCGGGCACATACCTCCATAAAGAATCTAGATTTTTCTTTGGGAAAGTATGATGAAATAACAAAACCATATCTGACTTGATCCCTTCATCTCTTTTCTCCAAGGAATTTACAAATCCTTCAGCATACCTCTCTATCGCTGCATCCAACTTTTATTTCTTTCTTTTTCTGAAAAGAAGCAAGTTCATCTTCCTTTTCTTTGAGAAGATTTTCCAGCTTTTCCTTGTCTATGGATAGGGAATTTATGGTGCTAGCATTGGTGGTCTGCTGCTCGTTTAGAGACTTAATCTCTTGAGAAGTAATAAATTCCAGTTTAGAGTGTTTGGACTTGATATCTTTGTAGGCAGTCTTAGTTCGGGTCAGTTCGGAACTCAATTATTCCTTCTCTTTAAGTAGGGCTTCTACTTTCTACTGTTTGGAAGAAATAGAGTTCTTCAGGTTTTGGTTCTCTATGGTGAGAGAGTTTAGATCATTACCTTAAGTTCTAACTTCCCTTTTTAAATCAACTATTAGCCTAATGTAACCTAGGATGGCATGAATCAAGGTGTTCTGGTCACGAGATATCTCATACGACTCACCATTGTAAGTCACAGCATTAGCCATGAGGGTTTGAGGGAAAGTTCAATCATAGTCATCTTTATCAAGATCACTAAAGTACATGTGTCTGAATTCATCCAAAATAATATCCCCCTCTGTAGTAGGTTGTTCTGCTACGAGAAAAATTGGAAAGGAAGGATTGTGTGGAATATCTTCTTGCTGCTGAGGGACCTCTGCTTGATGAGGAATCTCAGTTGGAACAGGGGGAGGAACGTCCGAATGACGAAGTATGATCTCTGATCCCATGTCAGTCTTCTTCTTCTTTTCAATCATGTGATCAGTCTTCTTCTTTTTCCCAGCTCCATGATGACCTCAGTTGGCACAGGGTTGTTCGAAAATTGCCGATCCACTACTAAACAAAGAGATTCGAACTGATTAAATATGAATAAGCTTTCTACTAATAACTAAGCTGCTTGCTAACCATTTGACATATTTAGCCTTGGGCTTATAATCCATAAGGACTGAACCCGGATCCATGACCCGATCCATAAGGCCACCCCAACCAACTTTATTTAATAGGTTGGACTTTTTCTAAACATATTAAATACTAGCATACACCTCTTTTTTCTTAATACTTTGTATCAAAACACTTAATACAACCTACATATTACATAAACTACCCTAAAACCGCAATTTCACCACACCATATGTCACTTCCGAAGCATTTCGATATTACTAAATTTCAAAAGTTTAATGGTACTCAAGTTCTCGGCGGTCATATTGAACAATTTACAAATTACATGATGAACTTTGAGGATGATAACAAGCTGGTGGTATGTAGGGTTTTTTCATAAACTTTCAAGGGCACTGCCTTGAAGTGGTACAACAGAATTCTGAAGGGATCGATCAACAACTTTCGGATATTTTATATAGCTTTCCGAAAATAGTTTGTGGTAATAAAAGAAATACGAGCTAATGTTGATACTATAATTCAATACAAACATCTATTGGAGAAAATTAAAAGACTATACTAGACATTTTGTGTTAACTAAGACAGAGTTAGATTACTGTGATGAGCATGTAGTATGCGCAGTCTTCAGACATGGATTACTCCTTGAATATTTGACAAACAAAACTACGAGGAGAAGGGCATTAAACTTTTGGGCTTTAATGACTCAAGTCGAGGAACAGATTAAAATGGATGAGTTCACAAGGGTTCAGATCGGACCCAGATCATCTGAGAGCAACTCGGGACAGGGAAATGCTCCTAACAACCAAGGTGATCAGGGCAACACTTCACATTCTCAAGGGTCATCATGACCAAAGGTATTTGAAAATTTACCTCATCGGTCAATACCATCACAACTTTCTAACTATCAACGCTAGCATTCACATCGTCCTTTATAACATCAACTTTCTCTTTCTCGGATTCAGTTTTGTATAATTCTAAGTCTTGAAGGGGTTTTTTTCCTTCTTCACTTTCTTTGGATAGTGAGTTGGGTGTTACTTGGTTGGCCTACTCTTACTCTAATTCTGTTTTGTGCCTTAAATCTAGTTTCTTCAGTTCCTTTTCATGTTTTGAGGCCAAATTATCCTTTATTTGAATAGCCTTACTGTGAAATTCTAACATGTCCTGTTAAAAGGCTTGAAATTGCTTAAGAAGATTTTTTTGAGCAATCTCAGCCCATTTTTTGTTATTAGCAGATTTGTTTTCCACCAAACAACATCTTTTGCAATCGAGCAGTTAAAGCTTCTTCACTCAATTTTATGACAACGCTATCGAGGTTTGCAAAAGGATGTAGTAAGATCATAATCTCTTCAGATGGTTCATCGGAAGGGTACGAAGGAAAGAAGTTTTCCAATACAGAAGCATTAAGAGGGGTGCCTAGAGGACATGGTGGTAGATGTGTGTGATTTCTAAGTGGTTGAAGCAAAACTAGTTGTTTACCAACAGTCTTTTCCATATTTTTTGATGCATTCCCAACCGTCTCTTCTGCGGAAACAATATGGTGTTCATCTTATTGAAATTGCGGTTCACATTGATAAAAGTGATGATCTTCATTCTCCTATTGATTAACCTCAGCATCTGTCGTCGGATTTGGGGAGGAGATATCAACAATTTCATTAGCAACATTCTCACTAGGTGTTTTCAATGTTTTCGATAAGGAGATTTTCTTTTTCTTTGCAGCAGCTACCTTTTTTGAAGCCTCAACTTAGGACTATTCAGTGTTATGAGTGATGACTTATGCAACCTTTCTTTTAATTTTCCTTTTTGTCATGACTCTATTTTTCCCTTTAGAACGTGCACCTTGAGAATTTTTATTCAAATCTTTTTTCGGTTTATGGCTTGGGGCCTTTTACGAGCAAATAGAATGACACGTGCATCAGAAGCAACTAATCTTTTCACAATATCTTCTTATTCAGGGGGCTCCATCAGTTTATCCGCGGCTACGACGGAGTTGAGGGAGATCTTACATAGATGACTTTGCAAAAATTCCATAGGGTCAAAGTACTTGTGAAATTTTTTTAACCACTCTTTTGTTGTGAATTTACTTAGTTCAGAGAAAGTCTCCCCGGAAACAGCCTGGGGAATTTGATACAACTTCAAAATTTATGCATAATGAAATTCAAGTTAATAGAGATTGTAAAATAAGTGAATAACTGATGCTCTTCCATTTTAGAGACAATCTTGAGAGGTTTATGGTGAAATCTCCTTGTCATTCTCCCAGCAGCCAGAAATAAAAAAAATTATACTTTCATGTTCTATCTACTTTGAGGATGTCATCGATTATTTTTGAAGAGTTTCAAGGAGAACATGGTTTTATGAGAGACCGATTTTGGCTATGAACTGTTTTATAGAGAGAGAAATTTTAACTAGTCTCGAAGCCATGATACTAGATAACAGAGTGAACCATAGGTTGGGACTTGCTTGGCTAGGGAAGAGGTCAATTATTTCAAAATAGTCTACAACTACTGGGTCCAATAGAAACTGAAAGCTCATGCTCAAAATCTCTAGATAGACTATTAACTCATTTTCACGTTGTTGAGTGAAATAAGATATTCGAGAAGGACATTTTTTATATTGATACTCAAGTTGGCAACAAGGTCCTCAGGCAATGTGACAATTTATTTAGCCTTTCTTTTTCTCTTTGGTTTGTCTTTCTTTTTGTAGCGTTCTCATTAGAATCAGAAGGAGGCGTATCATCAATTATTTGAATCTCTGAATCAATATCAGTCCTTGATTCAGAGTCAGATGCTTCCTCGAATATTTCATTTCGGAGTTGGGGAGAGGCAATTGTGTTAGTCCCTTGGTCTTGGTTATGAGAAGGTAATTTTGAAACAGTTGGTTATTTGTCGTCTTCAAAGTTATATTTTGAGAGTTATCCAGAGGCATCTCCTATGATCTTTTATATTCCCTAGTCAATCCCTTCAAGGGAGGAGGAGGTCTTATGATGGGTTTGGTTATATTTTTTTAAAGAGAGTTGATTCATCAAAGTATTAAGCTCATCGGATTCTCCCCTAGCGATGAACTGAGTTTGACGAGAAATTGTTTTTTTACTGGGTCGAGGTGACTAACCTTGCTTTGTTCTAGGAGGTTTTTATGAACAAGTTATGGGAGTTAGATCAGAGGGTTTATTTGAAGATCTTTGAGGGATGCAAAAGATGCTGACTTTTTGGTAGGAGGTTAAGGACCATATGTAAGAATTTGAGTCATTTGAAGGGTATTGTCGTCAACGATACCAGCAGCTTCTCTCTCAACAGGACTTTCTGTAATGGTAAGCCAATCCCAACAATTTTTCATGCTAAACATAAATAAAATAAGATTAGGTCGGAAATAGATCAGACGTGATCTTCGGGGACAAAGCATGGCGGCAGTAGTGGAAGAGAATTTGATCGGTGAATTTTCTCTTTGTCTCTAAAATTAAATGTTGGCAGGTGAAACAAGTAATGAAAGCATGTTTATATACAGAGTAGTGTAGATAGGTATAGGCTTTTTTAGGGGGAAGTGGGAGGTTTTGGCAAATGACTATTGGATGAAGTTTGAGTTGACATATACAAGGCACCTAGTGAATACAATTTGAACTGAGGTGACAGGTGTAACATGTGTCAAAGTAAGGTGGTACATTTACTCACAAGGTTCACTTAGCTTCTACAGCATTCTAAGAAGTTAGTTTTTACACTCTTTATAAATTTTGAAGGGATATGAATTTATAATGAAGTAAATTGTAAAAATAGTCTGTATGAACAAGAATACAGTGAGGGGAACCAAAATTCGCTTTGAAAAATATATAATTAATATTGTCTAAATAATATATTATAGAAAATTTGATGACGAATCTCTCAAATAAAGTTTCAGATCATTTTACAACAATAAGGTGGAGATTGGTTTGTACAACAGTTTTAGTGGTAAGTGGTTCGTACAACATTTTTTAGTCCTTCCTCGAGATTCCTCGCAAGGACTATGGGGGCTACCTGTAAGGATATAAATCAATTAGGAGTAAATATAATTACTTCATAATTGGTCACATAAGTATTTTGTAAGTATGAAAGAGATTTGGTGTAAAGTGTAAATATAAAGAACTAAATGTGTAATTTGTAGTGAATATGATTGTATTAAGTAGTAAAGTGGGATTATGTATCCACTTAACTAACTAAATCTGTTAAATGTAACCACCTCACCTATAATTAGGTGTGATTGTCTTGGGAATTAGATGGATGTAACACTTTTGACTTTCATTAACTTTCTCTTACTAAATCTTAAACAATATTCTCTTTCTAGAAACTATTCTAAAAATTCTCTTTAGATTTCTTTTTTCCATAAAAATATCCATATTTATTAACTACTAGTGCATATATCTCTCTTATTCTCCACAAACAACTGGAGCTATCAATTAAAGAATTTAACATATGAGAGTTTCTCCCGCTAACAAGCATTAACGCAAAAGGTAAAAATCCATAATTTTACTTAACGTTGAATGGAAAACATAAGTTATTGATTCAGATAAATATATAATAAGGCATTCTTATTCATCAATAGAAAGTGAGAATTATGTAAATCTGACCTATCATATAATGCCTTGATATTGATCAACACGAAGTAAGTACTCTCACTTTTATTTCTAATCTTCAGTTTGGTTGTGTTGCGGATGATTGGGACTAAATGTTTAATATATTTTGCATTGTATACTCATTTTCATCATGCAGAGTTCACCCAAAATCTTCAGGGGCCTCTACATATTATGATAGTTAATTGTGCCACCTTTTGTGATTTATATGCCAAAGGTTAAGAATAAAACTCCACCTACTTCTAAAATGGGAAAATTTCTTGAGCACTGACTTTTTGTCAAATACCAAATAGTTGGGTGTTGTAAAGGTCTTAATAGCGTTAATCGAACTAACAAACAAGGCATAAAAAATAGCATACATGGCTGCAAAAGCTAAAAAAACTCATATCGAGCATTGCTCCTCCATATTTTTTGTGGACAATGTTGCAGGGCCCAAAGACCAAGGCACTAATCCTCTAAATATTTCGATGTAGTTACAGTCTCCAATATTGGGGTTAGTAATCCATATATAACCCTCTCCCTCTGTTTCTCGAAAGAGAATTATCATCCTAAAAGAAAATCCTAAGGCTGTGAATAAGACACCTTATCATGTTGGACAAGGTAAAAAGAAAGTATAAGAGATTTAAGTTTCCTTAAATAAATATTAGGACATGAAGTCTAGGTGGGGTACCTATAAAGATCGCGTGGCCCAAGGAATTAAAGCATAAAAAACTCATTGACATTTTTTAATGGATGTTATGAAGAGTAGGCGTTTGAGACTGATATGAGCCTCACATGTATTATCTCGTCAACTTGGATATGCTATTTTATCTATGTAGAAAATCACTAAGATTTAGAGCCTTCCTTTTCATTATGATTTATGCCAGTATGCCCAAAGTATTACTTCCCGTAAGCCACACACGCCACGAAATCGTGACAGCTTTCCATGCTAGTTTTAGTTTCGACAAACCGCTATATATAATCCCGGAATATCTTGTATGGTTTCAAATTATAGTGAATAATGTAGTCATCATATTATTTGATAACATTGGAATCAATAAATGAGTTTTAAAATGCTATCCACATCATAACAAAATTATGAATACTTCCATCCGAGAGCTGGTTGAACCACTTCAGAGTTATCTCTTTAAACATTATAGAGAATGTATAAGCATGGAGGATTTTCATCTCTCTCAAATCCTAACATTTAATTTTTTAACAACTCAATGTGATACTCGGGGTATCTACTATCATTGTAGATGTCTATCTTGTACTGGTTGAACTTTGGTGGTAGATTTCCATAAAGGATTTCTGAAGCTAGAAGAGAAGATGTCAGGCTAAACTTAGGCTCAACAAAAAAATTCCCATGATAAGCTAGGTTGGTCAGTCCGGTGAATTTGTGCACCATTTATGGTGGTTGGCTAGGCCAAAATTGAGCCATAGTAGGAAATACATAGTTTTCATAGACCGTGAGCGGGGAGCCATATGAAGCCTGTGTTGGACCAATATTCCAGAGGCTTAGTCGACTTGCATGTAGGATCATTAGAGGTTTCTGGTGACTCTATTGTTCCATATGTGGAGCCACATGATGATTTTGATAATTTGAATTCTCTTATCACGATGAGTAGAGTTTGGGCGTGCACACTCTCCTTTTATTTCCTTTGTGATAATAAGAGGAAATATTTTTTCTCATTTTCAAAATATGGAGTTATCATGGTTGAACGATGTTTTATGAATTTTCTAGAAAACTCATGATCAGATTGGTGCTTGGATTCTCTTCCTTTTGAGTGTTTGACACAAAAGCGATGAGAAGAGCGATCAATTCTGCAAGGAAGCTGATGGCAGTGTCTGACCATAGATGATGTTGCATCATCTTCTTTTTCTTTTTCTACTTCTGACTTATCAACGTTCTTAAGACATTGAATGATATTATATATGATATATTAATGCATCAGACGCATGTTCGCTACAAAATTGCAGGTAATTATAATCTCTACGAGATGAGATTCTTCCACCTCGTCTAGCTGCTGCTAAACAAAATCAATTTTGTGGTCAATTACTATAAGGATCTATTATGAACTCATTAAAGAAACGCATACTGATTTTATTTTTAAATAAGTAAAAAACATGAAAGTGGTTTTGAAGAACTTGTTATTGTTGAGATCTCGGTTTCTCACAGATGATTAAAATTTGATGATCATGTTGGTGATGTGTTTACTCTGGTGAAAGAGTGTTTCTCGGAGTGAAAAATATAATTGATACATGTTAAGCATTGATGTTTCAAGCTTGTTGTGGAACAAGTGACCAAAATGGTGAAAGCTAGCGAATGACATACGGAAATGCGATGAATCATTATGCTTAAGTGTTGGAAGTGATGAATAAGTAAATGAGCTATTGGATAACTTGGCCTAAAAAGTAGGTGAGGTATATTAAATTTATTCCATACTAATTCGGCCCACCTCACAACCGGGTTGGACGTACGAATGGTATTATACGTGTCCTTGATTATGAAGTTGAGGTTTCCAGTCTTTGTAGTCCTGAAATGAACATCGTTGGAGTTGATGTTAGGAGGAGGTAGAGAGATAATGAGATTGTTAATCTCCTGAAGATTGAGGCGATTATTTTCTTTAGCCGTTCTGATATTGGAAGGACAATTCCAGTGACCATCGAGAATGATATCAGAGACCTTGAGATATTTCCCGAGCCTAAAATCTTTAATAATATTAGTTTCATAATGCGTTACTAGAGGGATGGGCATGAGCCAAGGGTCATACCAAAAAACATATTCAAACCATTGTCAATACCAATCATGTACAGTTTGCAAGCGATAGGACGGAGGTGTAATATTGTCCTCCAAGTCCAAGAAAGAGAATAACCAAAATCAATGGCCCATTAATTAATAATTTTTATTTTTTTCAGAATTAATCCAGTCATACCAGATAGAGAATTTTATTTTTACTAATAATATAGAAAATGTGTTTAAAGATAATCGCTTGCTTCCGTGTTTTTAGGTCTAGAATCCCAAAACCTCCCTTCTCTCTCATGGGAGATGTGACTTTGGACCAGACCACTTTAGCCCCGTGCATTTTCATATCAGGGCCCGACCAAAGGAAACACCGTAATAATTGGGACAATTCCTTGAGAATCATAGACGAAAGGATAAATATAGACGACCAATAAACTTGTCCCGCAAATAAGACAGACTTGATGAGTTGGAGTCTACCAGCATAGGAGAGGTGCTTGGAAGTCCAAGAATCAATCCTCGGGGAGGGTTTATGAAAAAGAAAGCGACAGTCTGAATGGATGAGTCAACCAGTGAGAAGGAGAACACCAAATATTTTACAGAAAGGGTACCTTCTTTGAACCCCCAAAATAGAGATGAGTTCATTGCGAAGGGGAATAATAATTCAGCAAAAGGAAGATTTAACTTTTAACGGTATTAACTTTGAGACCTGATAGAGAAAAGAAGTCATCGAGGCTCTTTTTATAAGAAAAAGGGAATTGATGTCACCATGACAGATATCATAAGATCATCTGCAAAGCAGAGGTTAGTGATTTTAAGTTTGTGATATTTCCAATGAAAATAGAAATTCCTGTCATTACTTTTTTTCCTTTAGGATGTTGGAAAGAACTTGCATGACAAGAACGAAGAGAAAATGAGAGAGTGGATCATCTTTCTTGAGATCTTTTCTGCCATGGAAGTTACCATGAGGATTGTCCTTGATAATAATGTTGTACATAGGCGAGGAAATGCATTGAATAATCCAATTGATCATCATATCAGGAAAATTCATCGCAACAAGAATGTCGAGTCAAAACTTAGAATGAAAAGTTACTCCTTTTATTATATGTTTCATTCTATTTAGTATTTGAACCAATAAAAACAATGTTAACTAGAGAATTTGAAAAAAAAATGTCTTATTCCCTTCATATCTATGATCCATAACTATCATGTATAGTTCCAAACGTCATCCTCTTAAATGAATAAAAGGTGGGTTGCATCTATCAGATTCTAAAACTAATTATAATTTTGACTAAATAGCATGTTAACTGTTAACAGAACTTGACTTGTCTCATGTCTGAGGGAGGTTAACGTGAAACTTTACCATTTTTGTTAAAACTACTTTAAATGTCTAGATTTCAACAAAAAATAGAAACCACGTGTTATGGTTTGGATTGATAAAACCAAAAATTAGAGTTTATCATATATAAGGTATGGGTTTGGGTCAAAACTAAATTAGTCTTGACTTGCAGTAAAAGTTTGGTTGGAAATTAAGTGATCCGGTCATGCCCAAAATTATATATGTTGTGGGTTTTATTAAGTTGGATTTGAATTTTGTCATTGATCATTGGGTCCAATCCATTTTGAGTTGGGGATAAATTATGAAGAGTAAATATTGGTGTGTAAATAAATGGTAAGTAATTTTGTTGAGGTAGTGCTTATGTGGAAGTTTATATAGAAAGAGATGGCTATAATATAGCTATAATTTATCAGGACTAAAGGTAAGAAACAATTTGGTATCATTTACACGGTTTAGTGGCAACTTCTAGTTAATCCGACACGTGGAGAGTCCAAACAGTTATACTTTTTTAAACATAAAAATTTAAAACAATAAACATAAAAGATCAGTATGTGACAAACCCATAACATAAGAACTAATGATGTTTTTAGTATAACCTTATCATATACCATTTCCTTCCTAATAAAATTTTAAATTATTAAATTTTTTTAACATTAATATTAAAATTTAGGGCTAGTTCTATTTAAGATCCAGTAGAAAATTTAGTTACAAATTATTATCCAAAAAATACAAGTTTATAAGTACGTTACTAAACAATTATGAGATGTACAAAAACATAAATGGCCTTTATTTTTTTTCATTGTTTTTTATTTTTAATTTAAATTTTTATAATTTTATATCTTTCAAATTGTAGCTCAGAAAAAAAATTGAAAATATCATTAATTTTGTCTTTTTAAGATGAACAAAATTAGATCCATGAATTATATTTTATGAATTTTTTTCTGTGGGCCTAGTAAACCACAGGCGTAACCCAAGTTTCTCATTCGCATTATACAATTTTTTTTCAAATGTAATTATGATTTCACATTTCATATTTTCGTTTCTAGTTTCAGATTTCGCACTTAGGCAAAAATAAATTTAAATTTAACTCTGATTTCACACTTTTCATTTTTGTTTAAATTTAGGTTTGCATTCGCACTTAGATAAAAAAAAATCAAATTTAACATGGTTTCACATTTTGCATTTTCGTTTAACACTCGTTTCTCATTTTGTATTTAAAGGAAAAAAAACTTAATTTAACATTGGTTTCATATTTCTCATTTTGTATCTTTGTGTAACTTTGATTCCGCAGTTTACAGTTATAAAATAATATTTATACTGGTTTCGCATATCAATTTTTATGTATTTTCAATATCTAAAGTTTTGTATTTCGATTTAAATCCATTTTTTCGTATTTATATCAATTTGACCATCTTAAATCTACAACCCACCATAAAATCTTTATAAATCTGGCTTTTTACTTAATTCGAAAAAAAATTAACAATAAAAAAAATTCAAATGGTGATTGCTTTCTGTTTAACATATAATAATTTTACAAAACTTTATCATTTGTTTCGATAAAAATGACACTCTCTAATTTGGTTGATTTATTTGTCCTAAAATCTAGTTACATGATTCGTCGATATGACTTTAATTCGATCATTCGTGCTTTGAAGATTGCGCATAGGAAAAAAAAAGAGTAAAATTTGAGTTTTAAAAAAAACGAACTTAGATTCCGTTCAATTTTTTATAAAAAATTTACTAGTTTTATGTAGTCGAGTCGATCATGGTATTTAATGTATTAAAAATAATAAATAATTTGTTATAATATGCGGTAAATAATAAAAAGCTGGTTGAGTTGTAAATTTATTAAAAAAAAAGTATAGATATTTTTCGATAATTATTGTTATAGCTTAAAATTTATTATTTATTGTTAAATCAAAGTTTTGACCTTGTAAGTCGGGAGAAATAGATAACAGTAAAAGTGTTATAGATCTGGTTAACATCCATTTAATATTAGTTTTTATAATAATTAATTTTTAATACTAGAAGGAGTGATTGGAATCTTAAATTTTATAATAAAAAGGTTATTATTTTATTTGTTTAATATATAATTACAGAATTATATTGAATCATTCTAAGTTAGGCTTTCTGGAATACACGGTTCGAAAGTTTGATCGTTGGTCTTAGACAAACTGCTTTATAGTAAAATAAATAATAAAATTATGTAAAAAATATTTATATATTCCATTATGTTAGATTTTAAAAATACATTTGTTTTTATTGCTTAAGTATCATTTAAGATCCAAAATCCTAACTATTATCTATCTAAGATCCAATTTTTCATTATTCTCCGAGAAAGATCCGTTCTAGTCAAATATTTACCATTGAAGACCCACTAATATCCTAAATACCCCTACTTTATAATATAAAAAGTTTTTAGATCCATTTTTCATTTTTTCCCTCAATTTTCTCTCTCTCATCGTGAATATAACAGCTATGTATTAGGCGATTCTTTCATTTTTGTTTACTCAATAATCTTGTTTTTCTTTTGTTTTCTATCTTTTTTGTTGTGTTTTTTGTTGATTTCGAAGTTTGATTTTGGGTATCTGTTTAGATAAGTCGATTTGTGTGTGGTACTCGAGATATGTTTTTGTTTCTGATTCTTGGTATTTATATGGTTTTTACGTTGCTAATGTAGTTTATTTGTTGTATTTCAGTTAGTTTTTCGTTGATTTTAGTCTGTTTTGAGTTTCTGAGATTTTTGTGTCGAGTAAAACGGTTCAGGGAAGAAGATGTGAAACGTTTGTATTTGCACCTACTGACAGATGCGAAACGTTTGTATTTGTACCTACTGATAGTTGCAAAACATGTAATTATTCTGGAATGGTAGATGCAAAACACGTATTTGATATATGCGAAACGTTATTTGTTCTTTAAAAAATTATTTCAAAACATATCGTGGCTGGTATTAGTTTTGTTCGTCTTAAAAAAACAAAACCAACGGTATTTTCAGATTTTTTTTCTGAGTTAAAGTTTAAAAGATACAGACTTTTAAAGTTTTAAAATTTATAGGGGTTTCACAAAGAAGATGCGAAACCTTCTTTATTCGATAGATGTGAAACCTTCTTTATTGTGCTAGATGCAAAACCTTCTTTATTTTGCTAGATGCGAAACTTTTTTTTATTTTGATAGATGCGAAACCTTCTTTATTTTGCTAGATGTGAAACCTTCTTTATTTTGATACATGCGAAACCTTCTTTTTTTTGCTAGATGAGAAACCTATTTGTTTTGATAGATGCGAAACCTTCTTTATTTTGATAGATGCGAAACCAGTCACTACATGTGAAACCATATAACTGAGAAACGTGTGTAAAATATATATTTAAAAAAAATTCAAAACATATCATGAATGGCACTAGTTTTGTTTGTCTTAAAAAACAAAACCAATGGTGTTTTCGGACTCTTTTTCCGAGTTACGGTTTAAAAGATACGAACCTTTAAAAATTAAAATTAAAAAAAAAGAAAAAAAGATAAGTTGGTTACCGTATTTTATATAGAATTGTATTTAAGGTATAAAGTCTTTTAACAAATTTAGGTCTTTATCCGTAATAGGTTTGTTGGATTTCTCTTTAATGGTAAGTCTCCGTTTTTTATATTATTATTATTATTTAAATTTAAAAAATATGATTTAGAAATTTAAATATTATTTTTTAATTTAAAAATAAAATAACTTTTAAAATTAAATTTTTAAAATATATTATTGATTTGTTTTTTTACATGAACGATCTTTTTACAAACTAAACTATCAATAACAACCTTGATTTTTAAATTTATTGATAACAACCGGCACATAAAAAATTTCAATAGTACCACTCAGATATAAAAACAAAAAAACAGATGACTTTATTTTGTTTCACTTCACGGTTTTTTTCTCTTTCTGTAAAATCAAAACCTTAAAATATTTCAAATTACATATTTATTACAACAAATTTGAGGGAATTCTGGAGACTTTCATCATAAAGCAATTACTAAATCAGATTTTAACGGTGAAATTATTTTATTTCGTCTTTAATTTTTTGATTATTGTGTTCGTAATTATATGTTTGACCTAAGAATTGTTCGTGTTTGATTTTGATTATTTTTATACATTTTTACACAACAAAAGATACAATTAATAACATATTAATTACTTTTGTACCTGTTTGAAGGTTATAGATGATTATTTTTTCTTTTTTCACAAATTTAGGCAACCAAAATAATAGTTAGTTTCAATATTAATCTACATATTTTTTTAACTTTGTAATATAGATAAAAACAATTCAAATAATCAGTATCGTCAAAATCAAAAATAATAATTACATCTCTCACTACAGAAAAGATAAAAAATATACAGGAAGAATTAGACGATTTGAAGAATCTATTACAACAAGTAAATTCATTCTTTTTTCGCAACCAAGAAACTAAATTTGCACTCAAGTTACTCACAATTACGCAATCAAGTTACTCAAAAATACACAACCATGTTTAACTCATCTAAAAATGTATTTCACAACACAGTTGCACATGATTACGCGACCAGAGCTTGACAAACCTTTATTTCTTTTTGGGGCAGGCTATACATACCCAAAGCGAGTCTAAGTTTACCTAGTTTTGAGTTTACCCACATTTGGTATAAGTGTACCCATTTTTGGATGATAATACCCTTTGGGGGTATTTAAGCTGATTTTTTTTACTAACCCACCTCCATTTAATTTTCTCTCTAACATTCCCATTTCACTCTCATTTCTCTCTAAATTCTCTCTACCCCTCTATAACTTCTCTTTACAATCCGGTGAAACAAAATCAGACGTGCTCCTCCTCCTCCACCGCTCCTCTGTCATGGTGAAAAAAATATATTCATGCCCTCCTCCACCTCCACCAAGGTATTGATTTCTATTTTTCAAACTTTAATATCTTGTTTCTTGATGGATTTTAGCTTGTTTCAGTTGAAAGTTGGTAATTTTATTAGATTTTTAGTGATTTTCATAAATTAGATTTAGGGCGAGGTTCGAATTTAGGGTTAGGATATATTAGATCTAGGGTTTAGGGAGGATTTCGGCCATTTTCCGCGCCGAAATCGGCCGGAAAATGGTCGACACACAAAAAAAACTTAATTTTTTGAAAAATAAATACTTAAAAAAATATTTTTTTAAATAGTTTAAGTTTTTATATCAATTTTTATGGTTATAATTATTATTTTAAGCTTTTATATCCATTTAAAATTAGTTTATGTTTTTATATATTTTTTGTGACTAATTTTTTTTTTCAATACTCAGTTTGTCGATCATCTACCGTTTGGTAAAAATATTGATGGTCTTCCTCGATCCATGGTGATTCACCCTAGTAAAAATATTATGATCGTTAAGTCTGTTGAAGATCAGAGAGTCCGAGAAAGAAAATATGGACGAAAGTTGAGGGAGTAAGAGCTAAAAGAGGAGAATAGCGAGCGGTCATGGCGCCGCATCACAAAGACCAAATGAATCAAAAAGATATTGAGAAAACAGTTGACGAGGATGCTGGGGGCTTATCAAGGTGTGATGCATCACCTATACGATCACCTACAGTGCCCCGATCACTTGTTACGCATACATCCCCACCACCGTCCGCTCATTGTTTATCGCTCTCAACGCATACATCGGCACCACAACCATCAGTTAGCGTTAGGGTGGATGCTACTAATGATCTGAAGCAGGATGTCTTGGATGCAAAGAAGGTTGATGTCATCCATACAGAGGAGCATAAACAGTAGTTTGCATTTCTCAGATGCAACAAGATACCGCTCTTCCCTGACTACAAGGATCACGAGGCGTTTCACGTCTTCATTGGCCAAGAAATTATCAAGTTATCATATGCTTTTTTTAGTTAAGTTTTACTTTCATATGTTTTCTTCCCCATATTGAAAGCCCCATAGAACCCAAACTACGTATTAAGAAACCCGAGGATTGTCAGGTGGTTACCCAAAAGGATTGTAGGATCGAACGTCCGTCCAAAATCGATAATTCCTTTGATTCTATTGGATCATAAGAAGAAGAACGTAAGTAACCATTTTTATAAATAATTATTTTTTTACTAGTCATATTTTTTTAATGTTATATTTTTTATTTTACAGGCTATGAGCACATTAGAGTCTAGTTGCTCATCCACGCTATCTGTAGCATTGCTTATCCACTCCGGATGATGAGCACGGTAGATGGATACATGCTCGAACGAGTTATGCGCCAGTTTGGATGGGTTCAAGATGAACCTGAACCTCTATTTGTACTTAGGCATGGTTATAAGAAGAGAGATCTTACTCGATGCACTTGGTGTGAGAGTGCTTGGCTGGATTAATGTTGGTACTTACTTTCTAATGATCGTTTGATGGTTACCGTTGATACTTATAAGCAATCAATGACGACTATATATCGGTATTACTTTGATAATTATGGTTGGTACGTGATTACCTCACCTGCGCGTACTAGCGGTGATAGACTCTTGGAGGCAGTTCAATCTTTGAACACCTTTCTTGTTCGAGAAGATTTAGAGGGTGCACTGAGACAACAAGTATTGCAACTTTTTTCTCATTAGCTAGTTGTCTTTCTTATTGGATTTTTTTTGGTTATGCTTGGTTGACCTATGATTTCCTTCATGTTTATGTTTTCTATCGTATTGGACGACAAATGATTTGAACTTGTACTACATTATTCTGCTTAATTTATCATGTAGTTCTTTATTTCCTATCCAAATTTACTGATACTTAGTACCTTATATACTTGCATTTTAATAATTCTTAACACTTGGAATAAGACTAAAAATATGCTTAAGACTTATACTCCAAACAAACCATAAACCTAAAACTTATACTCCAAACTAATCACAAACCTAAAATTTATACTCGAAACTAACCATAAATATTATACTAAAATTTATGCATAAATTAAGACTTAAACTAACCATAAACGTAGAATAAGATGGACCCTAAATATATAGACGTAAATTTAGACTAAAACTAACAAAAAACCTAAGAAAAAAATTTACCCATGAAAAATTACAAGTATTTTACACCATGGCTGTTGAGTCATGAGAATCAATGGTACACACTACTTTTTACCCATAATGCAAACCAGTGTGCACCATCGGTTTGGCCTACTGTGCACCAATGATGGGGGATGCTTGTACCCATCGGTACAGGCATCCTACACCGATGGTGTTAGACACCGACGACGGGTTATTGCACGGTCAGTGCCTAGCACCATTGGTGCCAAGTCGTGGGCATCATCGGTGTATCCTATTTTGTGCCGATGGTGCCTCGTTTTTTGCACCATTGGTGCACACGAGGCAGAACCTATGGTGCCATTTTTTTCGCCAAAAATGTTTTCCTGCCTTTGATTTGCCGTCAAAATAAAATCCCACTCATTCATTCCCGCCAATCTTGAGATTAACTCTTCTATAAAAGGCTACTACCTTGCCTTATTATAAATACAAAACTTTAACTATTTTCTTATAACTTTCATCAATATGGAGTGTAGCGTGTTTGATAATTCTTATCTACTCAAAGCTGCAAAACATGTAAATTTTACTTTGTCGGATTATAATACTGATGGGATTTTCGACAAAGTGTTATCTATAATGTATTTCATGTACGATGGTGTGTCTAGAGCAACACCGTTGCCTCCCCCGTGTAGCCGTGAAGATGTAGCGATAAAATACAGGTATATTACAAGTGGACCAATATTTTTGGTTTTCAAATAGCCACCAGATATTAGGAATGAAGCATCCAAATTTTTTTGTTTAAAATTCAATGAGTATTTGTCTAAAGAGATGATGCAATATGTAAAGGATCAACTCGTCTTAAAGGAGGAATAACTACGTAGTACTACCTATAATGAAGGCTATGATTTTGAATAATTTTATATCCTATGTTAAGTTATGTGGCTTTGCTTTATCTTTAATTCTATATTGAAATTACAAGTCATTCTTATTCCTTATATGAAATTTTATGAACATAACATATTAAGTACAAACATAACATATTCAAAATGTTAAGTACGAACACAACCCTGTGTAGATCTTATCGAACATATGCAAACATCATTGGTTGTATCATGTTTAAAATCCACCCCATTTTTGATATAAATTTTCTCACAACCTTGCACACTTTCTAATTCAGTAAGAAAGAGTTCTGACGTTGTGTGGAAAACTTACCTCGTATTTCGTCAAAAACTTTATCTGCAAATTTATGTTGTGCTATGTAATGACTCTTTTCGAAATAAGATCTAATTGCAGAATATTGAATTTTGACAACTGAATGCACCCTCGCCCAAAATAACTTAAAGTTGGGTTTGCTCATATGTAGGTCACGCTTCAAGTTAGACTGAGCGTTCTCGACCTGATTAGTCGTGTAATATCCCAAATGCATGAACTTGTTCATTTTCCAAACAATAAATTTATCAGTATATTTTTCAAGCCATGACTTTTCAGTTTATCGATTACAAGAATATATTATTTGTTGTCAAACTGCTTCTCAATCCTAACGTGATCGAATTCAATTTCTAATGCCGTGTACGCTATCTTTTTCCAAGCAGACACAAACTTTGCATGATTACTTTTATCAGGAAAATACTTTCTTGTATTCTCCTGAAAGTTTTGGTTTATGTGCAAGCGGCATAACGTGTGCATTGTCTTTGGGAAGACTACTTCTAGGGCGCTTATCAACGTTGAATCTATGTACATCAAAATCACGGACGGTTCTTCAATCCCGTGAGCGACAATCAACAATTGAAAACATTCTAATACCCATTTGAATTTATTTAATTTCTCCCCGTACATAAAAGAAAAAGCAGCATAGTAGGTCAAACCAATAGATGTCACGCATACAATCTCAAACAAAGGCATCACATATCTTATGATCTTGTAAGTGATATCCGTGATCAACACTATTGGAAATGTTTGTAACAGATCAACACTAACTAGATGCGCAAAAAATATATCAGTCATGACTTGCCTATCATCTTCACCAAATTTATACCATTCGTAATAATTATACCTCTTAAGCTCTCCCAACAGAAATTGCAATTATGACCTGCATACCTTCTTCAAAACCCAGTTTTTCTGCCTAGAGTTGTAGATGGAAGAAAAATTATCTATATTTAACTTCTTAACACCGTTTACTATTTCTCTAAATCATGTTCCCATATAGGTTGATCGTTCTACAAATTCAATCTCCTCGTTGTTTAAACGGTCTGCGTATAAATGACCATCAAAATGTTTCGAACTCTCATAGTTGTGAATCCCACAAACAACTTATAACTTCCATTAATCCAGTTTTACCAACGACGCCTTTAGCTGGAATAGGCAATCAAATATTTTTGTTCCTTTCGACTTTATTTTATGATCTTGTTTTACCACCGTGGGACTATACTTTTCCGACCACTCGCACTAGAAAAATATTTAAGGATTCTTTCTACTCTCTACATTATAGTGGCGTTTTTTTTATATAACAAGGCTGTTATATTTTCCAATCTTCTTGACCCACTTAACTAATGTAACTTGCATATTATACTCAGTCATAAAAAATACATTAGTGTACTCAGTGTTGAAAGCTTTCTCTGATCCATCCGCAACATCTGCTTCCTAATTACCAAAATAAAAACACAACTCGTAGTTAGAAAGCCAAAACATAGATTACTTAAATAGGTTAAAATAGAGATTCGGAGGGCCAAGAAACGTAAATAAAACAAATTATGGGCATACACCACCGATTTAGGGGCTCTGAATCGGTGGTGTATGGTCACAAAACCGGTGATCATACACCATGAGCACGACCAATTCTAATGCCTAAGAACCGGTGATGCGTATGGCCCAGAATCAATTATAGTGTGACTTCGCACCATCGATTATAGGGGCTAGAACCGATGGTGCGACGACACACCAGGATCAAATTTCGGTTGACTCATGTTTGATTTTGTGTTTTTTTACAAGAGTGGATGAATGTTCTTGAGACTACTTTGAATGTTGAAGAAGGTTTTGAAGAATTTCATAAAATTATACCAATGTTGGAAATTGGATTTTATTTTTTGTTTCACGTTTGGAGTTTCATGTTTCAGTTTGGCGTTAAAAGATTGAAGTTCCGCGTTTGGAGTTTGGCGTTTTGTAGTTTGGCAATTGGTGTTTGGATTTTGACTTTGGCTTTTGGATTTGAGACTTTTAGATTTTAGTGTAGATTTTTTTATTTTAATTTGGATTTTCATTTTCATTTGGATTAAAAATGGATTTGGTTTTAGATCTAGAAATTAGAAATAAAGAATTCAGAATTAAGAATTGAAATTATAAATAAAAATTAAGATTTGGGAGTTGGAATTTGGAATTACAATTCAGAATTATGATTTTGAAATTGAAGATTTAATATTTGATATTAATATTTGATATTAATATTTGAGACTTGAAATTTGAAATTTAAGATTGAGATTTGATTGAATATGATGATGAGTTTGAAAAATATGAACAAGAAAATATAAAAAAGAAAACGCCGTGAAGAAGATGTGAGAAAAGATATGTGAAGAAAAAGTCATTTGAAATATCTGAAGAGTACGGTGTTTGAAAAAAAAAAGTCGTTTGAAGATCATTTGAGGATAGAAGGAAACTTACGGATATCTTTACAGATTGAGGGCAACTTATGGATATCTTTACAAAGGCTATGTATCTCAGTTTCATTTTCTTTTTTACAAACTCTCAATTTGCATTGTGAGTTTGAGAGATGGTGTTAGAGATATTAGGCTCAATGTTTTATCTATAAATAAGATTCTATAATCTTTGTAATCTGTACACTTCCTAAATAAACAGAAACCCTAGTCATTTTTTAACGGCTTATTCCCTTTTTTCTCTTTCTTTGTTTGTCTTTTTCTACAATAAAAGACCATTCAAAATGACATTTTACATCAAGTAGAATAAAATATTGCATCAAATTAAAGAGAATAAAACGTTTAGTTTATTTCTTAAATATATTTTTTTTTGTAAAAGTTGTATGTCTCTAAACTGCACTATTTTTTTTAGTATTAATTTTATTTTATCTTTCATTTATATCCAACTCGAAAACTCTTATTCGTGGTGGAGTGCTTCGAATAGGATCTGATCCCATCCCAGCAGTCAGACTCTTTCCTGCCCGGCTCTGACTTCCAGCTATGTGCTACGCGGCTCCCGCGAAGCGAATGAAGGGAAGCTCGAAGAGATTGTTATTTCAAAACTACAACCATTTATAACGCAAGCTCCCAACTAATTAAACCATAATATCATACTTCAATTATAATTTGTTTTTTCATAACATATGTCTATTTACACAACCAAGTCATTACTTTGTACCCTATCATAAAGTAATTACGCAACCCATTATAAGGTGAATACGCAACCCATGGCACTTGTATTTTTCACAACAACTCTCTATTTTTTCCAACCTACTATAAAGTATTTTACACCAAACTATTTTTTTTACTTTCATAGCTAAAAATGTATAATTCAAAACTCCTAATATAAATACAAATTACCATTTCCCACTTATTTTATCATATCAATATATAAAGTTGTTAGTAATTTTGGATTGGGTAAGTAATTGTTTGATTTACAAAAGTAGATAGATCATCATCAGTGTGTCTTCATCGGTTAGTTCACCAAAACAGAAGTAAACTTTAGTTACTGAGTGTATGGTTATAAACGTTTTTATCATAAATTCAATATACACTTTCATTAGGCTTTCATACAAACTTTATTATTTCAAAATGGCTCATATAATTATTATTTCCTCTAATAATGAGTCCAATTTCGACAAATATGATGATTTATCACCAGTTGATAGGTCACCAGAACGACAAGAAAACTTAAAAATCACAACCAGAGAAGTATACTTTTTATCATATTCTAATGATGAAATTTCATCTTTTGCTCATGAAGATTTCTCTCCATAATGTTTTGAATATTCTAGGGATGAAAAGGATCCAAATGACGATCATTGTCCTGCTTGTGGACAAAAAACAAGAAAATTTAATGAAGTGGAAGAAGAAGAGGAAGGATAAGAGGACTCTTCCTTTACGTCTCAAGAAAATGACTTCAAAGTTTGTTTTAAGTTTTTTTTATGTTTTTTTGTTATTTCTTTTTGGTTATTCTGTTTCAATAATAAAAAAATTGTTTGTATTTTTGCACCCAACTTTCACATAAATCCGTACCATAAACACAAAATAATAAATAGTTATTACGCAATCCAACTACACGTAGTTTTGTAACCAAATGCATTTCCTAATTACGCAACCAAAAATATTCTTAATTTCACAACCCATTGTAGTGTCTAATTACGCAACCATAATGTTCATAATAACGCAACCAAACCAAGATAACCCCAAAATTCAAAAATCTATTTTTCCGAAATTGATCTCTTCAAATAATTGTCAAAATAATTAAAAGAATGCATTGAATCAAAGAATCATCATAACTAAACAATCATATAATCATAAAATAACAATAACAATAGATTGATCAAATGAAAAATACATATCAAGATCGTAATAACAAAATTGAGGTATGATAAATATTAAAAAAAATCGAGGTGGTTATTAGTATTTAGATTCTAAAACTAGATTGTTATCGGTACTTTCTCAAACTCTGAGTTGTTATAGGTAATTTTATTTGTAATTGTGTTGTTATTGGTAAATTTACTGTGTTTTTTATAATAAAAATTAAATCTAATAATAATAATAATTAATTAATTAAAAGAGAGTATCTATTTAGGATCCCACCCAAAAATGTATCGTGATCATTAAAGGCCATCAAAATTAACAAAATATGTATCTAAATTATCATTATATATAAAATCATCAAACACGTGTTACCGTGTACACATTCTTTTTCTTTTATTTTTTTTAATTTAAAAGTCTAAAGGTTCTTATCTTTTAAACTGTAACTCGAAAAACAAATTCCAAAAATACCATTGGTGTTGTTATTTTAAGATGAACAAAACTAGATCCATTTATGATATATTTTGTTTTAATATATATATATATATATATATATTACACTAGTTTCTCATCATATGGTTTCACATCTAGCATATAACATCTATCATAGTCGGCATGGTTTAGTATTTATCATAGTTGATCTGGTTTCACATCTAACATCTAGCATCTATCATAGTTGGTCTGGTTTCACATCTAACATCTAGCATCTATCATAATTGGCCTGGTTTCGCATCTAACATCTAACATCTATCATAGTTGGCATGGTTTCGTATCTATAATAGTTTATATGGTTTCGCATCTAGCACCTTGCATCTATCATAGTTGGCATTATTTAGCATCTATCATAGTTGGCCTAGTTTCACATCTAGCATTTATCATAGTTTGCCTGGTTTTGTATCTATCATAGTTTGTCTGGTTTCGCATCTAGCATCTAGTATCTATCATAGCTGGTCTGGTTTCGCATCTAGAGTCTATCATAGTTTGTTTGGGTTTGCATCTAGCATATAACATCTATCATAGCTGACCTGGTTTAGTATCCATCATAGTTGATCTGGTTTCACATCTAACATCTAGAATCAATCATGGCTGGCCTGGTTTCATATCTAACATCTAACATATATCATAATTGGCATGGTTTTGAATCTATGATAGTTTGTATGGTTTTGCATCTAGCACCTCACATCTATCATAGTTGGCATAATTTAGCATCCATCACAGTTGGCATAATTTATCATCTATCATAGTTTGTCTAGTTTCGCATCTAGCATCTATCATAGTTTGTCTGGTTTTGTATCTATCATAGTTTGTCTGATTTCATATCTAATACCTAGCATCTATCATAATTGGTCTGGTTTCACATCTAGTATCTATCATAGTTTGTCTGATTTTACATCTAACATTTAACATTTATCATAGTTGGCCTGATTTCGTATCTATCATAGCTTGTCTGGTTTCATATATATCACATAACATCTATCATAGTTGGTATGGTTTCGCATATAGCATCTATCATAGTTTGTCTGGTTTCACATCTAACATCGTCATAGTTTGTCTGGTTTCACATCTAACACCTAACATCTAGCATCTATCATGGTTTGTCTGATTTCGCATCTAACATTTAACATCTATCATAGTTGGCATGGGTTCGTATCTATCATAGTTCGTATGGTTTCACATCTAGCACCTAGCATCTATCATAGTTGGTATGGTTTCGCATCTAGCATCTATCATAGTTTGTCCTGTTTCGCATCTAACATTTAACATCTATCATGGTTGGTCACATCTAACATTTAACATCTATCATAGTTGGCCTGGCTTCACATCTATCATTTTTTTTATTCGTAACACATCAATACAATATTTTAACTACAAAATCAAAGTAAAAACAGATGAAATATAAAAAATCAGAAATAACACAAATACAAAAACTCAAGAACAAATCTGTAGAAAAATCGAGTTACATAAAACTGAAATAAAAAATCAAACATCGAAATCAAATAAAAACAATCAAAATCAAAAACTTCAAAAAAAATCACACGAATAAAATAACAAAGAATCGAAGAAGTTGAATCATCAAAATACTACCGTAGATCGTAAACAGCAGAGAGAGAGAAAGAACTATAAAAAATAATATAAAATATTTTATATATTTATTTAAATGTATTTAGAGTATTATAAAAAAATGGGCAACGCTAAACCGAGACCCGTTTTGGTTATAACGAGACCCGTTATAATGAGACCTTCTTCAGCTATAATGAGACCCCAAATTTTACTAAAATATCCTTAATATATAAACCTTTTTTAGCCGACTATCTCTCTTCTCTTCTCTCTTTACTCTTCTCTCTTTTCCCTTTTTTTTCTTTTTTTATTAAATTCAAGTTGCAGCTCGCATCTCACGAATCAATATCAGAAAATTATTTCTCTTCTCCAATTAATCTCTCTTTCTAGAGAACTCATTTCCTAATCAAAATCAACAATAGCACCCCAAGCATAAAAAAGCCGACTGAGAATAAGGTCGCCGAGAAATATCCCTTGACCGTCGTAGCAGCTCAGAAGAAACCAAAGGCCAAAAAGAAGTTACCAAAAGAAGCTGGCGCCGGAGCTGATAAAAAGAAGAAACGATGCAAGAAAAACGTCGAGACCTACAAGATCTACATCTTCAAGATCTTGAAGCAGGTTCATCCCGATATCGGTATTTCCAGCAAAGCTATGGGAATCATGAATAGTTTCATCAACGATATCTTCTAGAAATTGGATGGTGAGTCTGCGAAGCTTGCGAGGTACAACAAGAAACCGACTATCACTTCAAGGGAAATCCAGACTGCGGTAAGATTCGTGTTGTCTGGTGAATTGGCTAAACATGCTGTATTTGAAGGAACGAAGGCCGTTACAAAGTTTACAAGTTCTTAGGTTATGGAATTGGCTAAATTTAATTCAAACTTATATATCGATGTGTTGTTTTCTTTCTTGTGGTTTTGTTATCTGATTGATGTTTCTGATTTCGCTATTAATCAAAGATCTTGATTTCAAATATTGATTTCTTTGATTTTTTTTTAAATTGCAGCTCGCGTTTTATCTTGTCATCAAGATGATCGGGTTTCGAACAAGATTGTCATTACCATCAGGTTGGAAAATATTTCACAGTTACTAGTTTATTTCTTAATAAAAAATTATACAAATTACTGGGTCCAGAGATTACTTCATTGTAATATAATTCTGTTAAAAAAATTGGTTCTTCGACTAGTGTGATTCATTCTTTTTACGCTAATGAAAAGTCGGAAAGTTCCACAAGGCGATATTAAAATATAATTAAAAAGTAAAGAGAAGTTTTGTTAAAGAAGAAGAAGAAAATAGTTAGATTTTAATGTAATTGATTCTTTTTAGTTTTAGAGAGAAGTTTGGTTGGAGAAGAGGAAAAAAATTGTTTAGATTTTTGTCGAAAACTTGGTTTTATATGATGGGTAAAATGGTCATTTTACATAAAGTAAAATAAAAAGTTTGATTTAAGGTCTTATTATAGCAAAATGGGGTCTAGATATAACTTTACCCTAAAAAAAATTAGTCTTATCTTAAGTTATGAATAGAGGAACTAAATGTATGTGTCTTAAAAAATATATAAAAAATGTAGTAAGTGAATAATAGTTTATTTTTTGGATTTCAACTGGTAATACATCTATTTATTAAATTTATTTTTAGTGATCTAATCAGAATTTATGTTTTATAATTAAATAAAAAAATTGTTATTATTATAAATTTAAATTCCAACGATTTCACTCATATTAAAAATACACTAATAATTATTATAAAAATAAATATTAAATGCTTTCTTAATGTCTAAAAACAACCTTTAGCATTAGACAAAAATATACTATAATATTCGTGTTCTAGACTGACGAATGAATGAGACAAAAAATACTATAAATAAATTTCCAAATCCATTTAACTTTCCTCATAATATTTTATAACAAAATTGTAAACAGACAGAGAGTTATGGAGCATCGTCATTTTAACCAAAAACTCATAATTTCATTCACATCACTACTGCTGCTAGTACTACCACATCCTACTGTCTCCTCCTCCGCTTGCGGTTTTCCAGCGATCTTCAACTTCGGAGATTCAAACTCCGACACCGGAGGCCTCTCCGCCGCATTCGGCCAAGCCCCTTTCCCGAACGGGGAGACGTTTTTTAACTCCCCTGCTGGTCGGTTCTCCGATGGCCGTCTCCTCATCGATTTTATAGGTTGATACTTGTCATTCATAGTTCTGACTTTGTTTTATAGTGCGATTCGATTTACTAAACTGAATCCGAAACTGAAATCAGTGTTAGTTTATGATTTGATTTTAGCAGAGAGATTAGAGTTTTTATTGAGTAATTCAGCACAATTAAATCTGGTTTCTACTCAGATTTATAGTTTTCTGTATCTTTAGTTGCTTGAATATATATATAATATGCATTCTAATTAACCATTTGAATCTGAGACTTGAAGAATTTTTTATATTATATTTGTTAATGTTGTGGTGGAAAATTCAGAACATTATTTGTATTTGCTAAACTGAATCCGGAAATTGAACTTGATGTATGCTTATGATTTGGTTTCAGCTGAAAACCTGGGTTTACCGCATTTGAGTGCGTATTTGGATTCGTTAGGTTCTAATTTTAGTCATGGAGCTAACTTCGCCACTGCTGGTTCAACCATTAGACCTCAGAACACAACCATGGCTCAAAGTGGATACAGTCCAATCTCCATGGATGTGCAGTTTGTTCAATTCTCGGACTTTCATAGAAGAACACTAGCTCTACGTAAACAAGGTGCCATCTTATTTCTATTTTACAGACTTATTAATTGATGAAGTGGTGGGATTTGAACTACCACTAGAGATGTGTATACAAAACATTGACTTCAACTAGTTTATTAAGTAGTAGTAAGAAGTAACCCGATTAAAGTTTGTTTTGTATTTATTAAGTTGTTCGATCGAATTCTAGGTGGTTTATTTGAAACATTACTTCCAAATGAGGATTCTTTTTCTAGGGCTTTGTACACTTTTGACATCGGGCAGAACGATCTTGTTGCCGGTTATAAACTCAACATGACATTTGAGCAAGTTAAGGCTTATGTTCCTGATCTCTTGAATCAGTTTTCCAACGTCATCAGAGTAAGTTGTTTTTGTTAAACGGCCCTCTCTAATATTTAATTGTCAAACGAACCATAAAATACCAACTCAAGATTATATCGCACTATTTTAATGCTTATTAGTTATATTATCTTTGTTATATAGTATATATTCATATATAATATAAATAGGTGTCAACAAGACTGTTGGTTATTGAACCCTTAAACTGAAAATTATATAATAGTTTGTGTAAGATGATGGGACCGGTTCGAAACAGAATCAATAGTCAAAGATTGTCTTAACATTCTCTGAGAAAAAGTTCTACTGGAGTTATTTGATAAAGCATCCAGGCTAAAGTTTACAGTTCTAGCCCGTAAAAATGTGTTCATTTATGCTGTGTAGTATGTGTATGGTGGTCAAGGAGGACGAGCTTTTCTGATACACAATACTGGGCCAGTAGGTTGCCTGCCATATATTTTGGACCGGTTTTTTATCACAGCGGCTCAACTAGATAAGTATGGTTGTGCCACTCCTTACAATGAGGTAAGTCAGTACTTCAACCGTAGATTGAAAGAGATAGTGGTTCAGCTGAGGAAAGATCTGCCTATGGCTGCCATTACTTATGTCGATGTTTATTCTGTGAAGTATAGGCTCATCACCCATGCCAAGGAATATGGTATGTTATTACTTGTGTCTCTTTTCTTATTATTCATACATGTTACTCTTCTTACATAAACATGCATCATCAATACATGTGGTGATGCTAATCTTTCATATAAAGTAAAATCAAACCAAATAAAAGAGATTATGGACTAGACAATGGATTACAGATGAATGAATATAATGAAAATAGGGAGATGCTTAAAGGGGATCCTATTATTTCTTAGATATAAAATGTGTTTTGATGTGTTAGGATCTTTTTGAGAGAGAAAGTAGGGAGAGAGGATTGCTCGATAGAGAAAATAGCGAGAAAGCCTTTTGGGTAAAAGAACTCCCATGCTATATTTGTACTTGGTAGAAGTAACCGTTTAAATATAGTTAGTTCTACAATGAATACATGTCATAACCACTTAGAGTTATAAAACTTTACTGCATCCCTAATGAAGCTTAACGGAATGGTTATTCATATATCTAGTTAAACCCACTTTATACTCCTTCCTTAGTGTCTTTGGTCATGGTTTGATTACCTTCAATGCACTTGATCGAATCTTTAACATCTCTTGTAAAGTCTTCTGGTCGCAGTTCGGTCAATGGTGTTGTCGATCCTCGACCAATCTAACCTCGACCAATGGTACCTCACCAGGTGGCGCGATTATGATACCTCTCATATCACTTTTCATAAATAAATAAATAACCAAATTTGAACATATTATTATGATCCCTTAAATAACAGTATCTACAATGAATAATTTCAGCTAAGCTTTAATCGCTGAAAAGTTAACTGCATCTCATAGTTTTTCTTTCAAACACATTGTCATTGTTTACTGTTTGCATTTTGCAGGATTTGATCAGCCTTTCGTGGCGTGCTGTGGCCATGGTGGCAAGTACAACTACAACAGGTTTTTTAAATGTGGAGCGAAAGTCAAGGTGAACGGAAAAGAGATGGTGGTGTCAAAATCTTGCAAGGATCCATCAGTTCGAGTTAGCTGGGACGGAACACACTTCACCGAAGCTGCAAACAAGTGGGTATTTCAACAAATCGTCAATGGTTCATATTCGGATCCACCTATTCAGTTGAAAATGGCATGTAAGTAAAAAAACAACTGAGTTACTTGATTCTGTCTTTTCCGCGATAATTATTCGATAAGAGCATTAAATTTAGCTTGAGAATAAAGGCAGCATATATAATCAAGTTTCAATATCATCTTCAATATTCCTTGGGCCACCCTTTCTCTCAGGGCATACTGTTGTTTGTATGAAGAAAATTATTTCCCAAATAAGGGTAACATAAAAATTTCCTAAACAGCTAAATTCTTGCAATATATGGAGTATTTTTTTTGTATCATATTTAATTTTGCTGTAAGGCATTTTCTTATGTCGTTTTTCTTGAACCAAACAAGTAACTTTTGAAAAGGAAAGTTTGGGAAGGAGAAGCTTTATGTTTTAGAGCTTTATTGTTGACAAGAGGGAGTAACCAAAAGCTTTTGGTCCACCGCGAAGTTCAAAATCATGCAAGTCCTCTCTTTAGGTTACAAGCATGTGATGCTGCCATCCTACATCGGTCATGTCCTCTTGTTTCTCAGCCGAGCTATTTTCGCCGTTTTGCCTTATCATCCGTTGTCCGCATAACTATTTTGTTGAGTCATACAAGATCTTGCCAAACATGAATGAAATCACAATTCTTTAATCTTAACATAGTTTGAAAGGAACATATTACATAATAAAGAGATGACCCGGAAACTTTTACATACAGACAACTAAAACAATTAAGACTGATGGTGATCTGAGATAAACAAACACAATTTAGGTACTGTTTGATTCTCCAAAGTGGAAAATCTAAAAAATAAGTAACTTTCAAGTCCAAACAAATATAAATTTCATGTTTACAAAACAGACCCTTACTCAATTTTCCAAGCATAGAGAACAAAACAGAACCTTGAAGATACCAATGTATTATCATCCTCTTCTGATCCAGAATCCACTTCCTCCTCTGAAAAAGGTGTTAATGAATCCGATACCGGTTTTGATGACATAACCGGCTTAAACACAAATAATCCGTTCCTCGGACCGGATCCAAATAGCCAATCATGAACATCCCAAAAAACTTCAACTTTCTGATCACAAAAGCAAATGGTTTCATTGCCTCTAAATTTCCACTGAAGATGCTTAACATGAACAACAACTTTTCCATCAACCCTTATCTCAAACTCAGGATCAAACTCGGTATCCCTATCATAAAACTCGATCATAACATCAAAACAAGCTTTGATTTTTCCATGATCAATATCAACTTTTGTGGAATACCTCCTCTTACCAAACACATGTTCTTTCTTGGAAACCAAGATAGGTTCGACGAGACAAGGTCTGCAGCCTGTTCTTCGGTATGCATCTTTTTTCATGTCACCGAGGAAAAAAACAACTTCTTGATCGCTAACAATGGCGACATAATAATTCTCTTGCGGCACTGTCTCGCCATTGAATTTTGCAGCTTTTAGATCCCAAACAACACCGAATGACTTTTCGTCTAGTACAAAGGTTTTGGAACCTTGTTTTTTCCAAAAGGACCACGGCTTTAGTTCGATTTTGACATAAATATTGGATTTTTTGTCAGTTTCTCGATCTTCTTGAATAGAAACTGATAGGCCATGAAGCAACAAGTTCTTGCACCATGTTACGGTGATGAACCGGCATTTTCCTACGAGTTTTGTTCTGTATACAGACATGAGCATGCTTTGTCCTAACCTGGTTGATTCTTGCATGGTGTTGTTGACTCTGTGCAAATGTATCGATCAGTTTAAGATGAAGCTGCTTGAGTTGGGAAGAGAGGAAAATAAGAAAAAAATAGGATCAAGAAGTGAGTTTTAAGATGTCAGTTCATTGAAATTCGACATTTTGAGGCTTTGGTTGGCGGGTTGCAATCATATAGGGAAGATTGGTCGGGTTTATTAGTTGGCAGGTGAAGGATTACGCACTTTTGCTTTCTAAAAAGTGTGTAATCCTTTTCGTTGTACGGTAGAGAACAAACAGACCATTTTCTCCAGCTCTGTAGTTCATGTGGGTGTGTACTTTATACAAGAAAGACTTGGTTTCATCTCAGGTGGGCGAGGTTAGGGGTGCCAAACGGTTTGAACCGCGAACCATCGTAACCGTTTAACAGAAAACCGCGGTTTGCGGTCCTGACGGTTTACTTTTTATGCGGTCCTAGCGGTTTGCGGTTCTAATGGACCGGTTTCGCAGTATTAAACCACCGGTTCAAACTACCAGAAAAATTATTTGGGACCTTTTATCAAAATATTTTATAATGGTATTTAAAATTAATTTGTAAGTATTAATTGAATCTAATTCCAATACTTGAGATATGTACAATATAAATGATGAGTTAATTATGCTATTTAATGTATTTTAATTTAAATATGTTATCATTTTAATCGAAATTCTATAATCAAACAATTACATTCTAAAACAATAATTGTAATTTGATTTTGATATGTTTGATTATATTTATGTATTTAAGATATTTTATTTAGTATTAGGTAGATATTAAATAAAATATATACATCTAATTCTATTTTGATTACAACTTCCAATATTTGTAAAAATATTTTTTCGACTATAAAAAAATAATTTGATTGTCTTAAACAAGATATCGTAAACAATATAATTGTAAAATGATTTGTATATTGTTTGAACATACTAGATATTTAAATTTTGATTTTAAATTATTAGGTTTAGATTTTTTCAAGCTTGAAGTGTTTATGGTTAGATGAATTATATAGTTTATTGTATTTTCGAACTATTCAATATTAGAAGTTTAATTTAAAAAATTTAGAATTGTATAATTATATGCATAAACTTAAATTACTTGTAAATAACAAAATTAAAATTGAAAGTGAAAGTGATTTAAATAACATTTAATAAAAAATAGAAGCAAAACAAATAATTCATTAAAAATAAAAACCAAACAAGTAACATAGTTGTTCAATCAAATAATAAAGAAAAACATTACAACGATAATGCTTAAGACAATCAAATGCAAAAAACTAAGGAGCTTCATCGTTGTTGTTGTTGTTAGGTGGTGGACCTTGTAAATGCATGTTCTCCATCATCTGTCGCATATACTCCGACTGTTCGGCATGAGAGTTTGCAAATCGCTCATTCCATTGATCTTGTCCATAATGTCACTGCTCGTATTGACCATGCCACTGCTCATATTGACCATGCCACTGCTGGAGGTGACCAAGTTGATCATTCACCCCTACTTACCACTGCTGTATCTGGCTAAGCTGGTCATTTACCCCTCCTGCCAATTCTGAAATTGAGTTTGCCATTTTGTAAAATCATCATGCCATTCCGTTTGTTGAGTATGCGCAAAGTGTATATAATCCATATGTTACTCATGCGAATACTCAGCAAATTCGTGATCGGTTCGTATTTCTTGTCGCGGTACTCCAGAAGAACCACCAATAGCATTTGGATCGAAATGCGGCTGAAGTTAATGCTGAGTAGGTAAATTTGGCGATTTTGTAAGACCGTTCGCAGTCCATATCTGATTCAACTCGGGCCTATGGTGGATCTATGCCTCCAATTTCGACATCAACTCTCCATCCCAAGAGTATATCTCCTGCAAACGCAAAGAGTTTCTACCTATAGCACTAGTCGGCCTCACCTTCATCGGAGTGTACATACACGCATCGACTCCTTTCGAAAGAAGCAAGTAACTCACTATCATCCCATAAGGTAGTTTATCCGTACCACACCTCATAGCCATATTTCGAATCATCAAGCTAGGTAAAATAATTCTTCCATGATTTCGGACGATAAAAGCAGTTACAAATGTTTGAATATATGAAAGCTGCGAATCATTGTTACTAGGGGAAAGAAATATACTATTTACCAATTTCAAAGCTAATTTCCCATTAGCATCCAAATTACTTCGCATGGCTCGAAATCTACCACTAATTCTCGGAGCATCCGCACCAGAACAAGTAAGAAGCTCTACTGCTTCTTCGTAAAACATAGGCCAATCAACACCCCAGCCCGAAGAAGGATAAGTGATGGAAGGTAATTTATCACCGGTATATATATCACGGGTTGGAACAAAAAAAATATCTTCGAAATCAGTTTCAAAAAAACTATAGGGTTTACCATCAATCAAACAATTGATTCCTAAACCTCTACCATTTGGATCATTCTCAATTAATTGTGCAGTGGCATAAAACTTGCGTACTAGTTCTATATACCAATCACAATTGAATCTAGCTAGTATAATCCAACTAGGCCATTAGTAGGTTCAATAAGTTTGATTTTTTTTTTGCATACCCTCTACTTCGATCAGTTCATTGTAGTCCAAATACATACCCGCCCAAATTTTGGTTACACCTCGTCGTGCTTCCGGATTACGGACGCGAACCTCCCATTCGCTGTGATGTTCGTAAGTCGCGCTCTCCGTTACCTCAATCTCTTCATACCCCAAATCTCTTTCGACATCTTTTTTTCGTCTCGAGGATGATTCAGCTCCTCCACCAAGACGGGCTTGCTTTGATCTTCTCGAAGACATTCTAGCGAAACCTGAAATGTAAAATAGTGTTTGAAAATTATAAAAATAATTTAGAGAAGTGTAGTGTAGGTTAAAAGAGATAGATTTGTAGTGGTGGTGTGAAAAATATAATGGAAAATAGGTAGTATTTATAGGAAAATTGTTATTATTATTATTTCAATTAGTCGTTTGATGACATCATCCATGGCGTCATCGTGCGGACCATCCGGTCAGGCGTGCGGATGGTCCGCACGTTCGAATAGTAAACGTCTAGTTGAATTCAACTTGTCGTAGAGGTCCGGGCCATCCGGATCGATCTCCGGACGGCCCAAATTTGTTGTCCGGGCGTCTGGATGCCCCGGACCGTGTATCCGGACCATCCGAACATTGATTCGGATGGTCAGGAATTTTTATTTTTTAAAAAATTTCCGATTTTTTTTGGGTCTCCCCTATAAATATAGGAGACCCCAACTCAATACTCACAACTCACAAACACCTCTCTAAATCTCTCTACTCGTTCGAAATATTCTAGAAAACTAAAATTACTTATTTTACATATTCTACTTCTACATTCGAAATTGTTTGATTTTTGTTTTTCCGCAAATTTTTTCTATTTGATAAAAGCACTTAAATAACGTTGGGATAACATTATAATAGCTCAATTAAGAGCTTCGTATAATTTATCAAGTTATTTACTTGTTTTAGTTATTTAAATTAGTTGTTTTAATTGTAATTTTATTAGTTGTTCTTAGTTGTTATTAGTCTAAATTTAGTTGTTCTTAGTCGTTATTAGTCTAAATTTAGATTTTATTATTTGTAATATTAATTAGTTTCCATTAGTATTTTATTGCATATTTAAAAAAATTGTTATTAGTTTTAAAATGACTTCAAAACGTAGAAATACTAATGCTCACCCACCCGCTAATGTGGATCTCAATACCGTAGATGATTTTCCTACAGACTTCCCTCACGTTGACACACTCTCCTCCCACGAAAGTGGTGGTGGAAGTACTAGTGGTGGGTCGAGATCTCGTAAGAAAACATCTTGGATTTGGAAACAATATACTCCATCAGAAGATGGTTATTCTAGTATTTGTAACGTGTGCAAAAATGTTATCTTCACGTAAGTGGAAATAGAAATATGGGCACTAGCACTATGGTAAAACATTTACTGAAACATGAAGTATATGATCCTACAAAACCTAACCCAAATAATGTTTGCATGAACCCTCAAACAGGTCTTCCTTTTGAGTTTAACCACGATACGTATGGGGAAGAAACAATGATTTATGCAGTCGGTAGTTTACAACCATTTAGTTTTGGGGATTCTTGAAGATACGAAAATTGGATGCAAGCTGGGGTAAACCCACAGGAAAAACGCATTCCACGTAGCTCTTTGCGATCGCTAACCTTTAAATATTTTTTAAAAAGAAAAAAAATCATTATTCAAACTATGCTAACTTTGCCATGGAATATTTCGATTACTATTGACATAGCTACTTTTACTGATTTTGATATGGTATGTGTTACCCTTCATTGGATGGATCCCGATTGGTTACTCCAAAAGAGAATTATATGGTTTGAATCTATTGGGAAGCATAACGCACAATTAATTAGGGAGAGTATGGTTGAATGCATGAATATTTATGGCATTAAAAATAAGATTATGTCTATTTCGTTGGATAATGCATCTTCTAATATTAATGCTATAAAATTGCTTATACAAGATTGCAATCCCGCTTTTCCAAAATTGTTTCACACCAAATGTTTATGCCATGTACTTCAATTAATTGCGAAAGGCGGAATACTTAAGGTTATGGCTGATTATATTGCCCCTATTAAAAATGGGATCCTATTTTGCACGACCTCCGCTGCTAAAAAAAGAGCTTTTAAAACCCTTGTTACTTCAAATGGGAAACAATATAAGAAACTTATATTAGATGTCGAAACTAGATGGAATTCTACTTATTCAATGCTTGCACATGCGCATGTTTTTAAAGAATAGATTATGACACTTTATAATACATCTTATCCTGAAACACCAATTGACAAAGAACATTGGAAATATTGTGCACACATGTTAACATTTTCAAAACTTTTTAAAGATAACACTCAAACCTTTTCTTCACAAAATCAACCTAATGCTCATTTGGCCTTTTTCACGATTACTAATCTTGCCATGCATATGAATGAATTTAGATCAAATTTTGTATGCTTAGACATGGTGCCCGAAATGGAATTGAAGTTCACAAAGTATTTTCATCCAATCCCTGAGAGTTATTCATTTGCTTGCCTTTTAGATAATTTTTCACGAAAAGATAAATTTGAATGGCTAGTTAGATGGTTTTATCAATCTGTACAGTTTTCTACAACTAAACCACCAAAGGAACCAATTGACCCTGAAGGGTATATTACCGGTATATATGAATGTTTTTATAATATCTATGATAAGTATGCTGAAAGATATAGATCAAATATAACTACAAATGTAAGGAGTAGTAACAATAGGGGTAGAGGGAGATTTTCTACTAACTATGTTCAAATGGCAATGTTACGAAGCAATGAATTTACAGAAACCCTTCAATCTGATAATGAGCTGTCTAGATATTTTGTTAGGAATTTAATGTTTTATTTGAGGGATCCAATAGTGCATCTACTAGCAAAGGACACATCGGAGATGCATCTACCAGCAGAGGTATCTAATAAGTGTTAGGACTTTAATGCTTTATTTGGTCAAGATAGGAGTTACACTCCACTTCAAGTTTGTGTCATTTAATTATGTTTTCTTTTTTTTATTGTCCTTTCAGTTTCTCTTCTTAGGTGTCAGTTTCATTTTGTGTACTCAATCTTTGACTATTTAATAGTCATTTATATTACCTAATAAAATTATCGAAGCTTTTCATAGCTTTTGTCTGAGATTTATTCATCTAAAATCAACAAATTTGGTATCAGAGCCATTAAATTAAAAGAGAAAGAGAGCAAACACATAGAAAAGATGGGAGAGTCGAGTAATTTTGGGCAACCTTGTATACCAAAATTCGATGGAGATTATGACCATTGGAGTCTCCTTATGGAAAATCTTCTTCGGTCAAAGGAGTATTTTGATGTTATGGAAGATGGAATTGATGAACCAATTAACAAAGAAGGATTGACCGAAGCAGAGAAGAAGACCCTTGCCGATGCAAGGTTAAAGGATTTGAAGGCAAAGAATTATTTGTTCAATGCGATTGACAAATCAATTCTTAAGACGATAACTTTGAAAGAGACGTCAAAGCAGTTGTGGGATTCTATGAAGACTAAATATCACGGAAATGCAAGAGTGAAGCGTGCGCAGTTACAAACTTTGAGGAGAACGTTTGAATTGCTGGAGATGAAAAATGGAGAATCCATCCCCAATTACTTCACAAGGGTGATGGTGGTAGCAAACGACATGAGAAACTGTGGGGATGATATGCAAGATGTCAAAATTGTGGAAAAGATCTTGCGAACTCTGACTGAAAACTTCAACTACATTGTGTGTTCAATTGAAGAATCGAAAGATATTGACAGTTTATCAGTCGATACCTTGCAAAGCTCATTACTTGTTCATGAGCAGAAAATGAGAAAGCCAAGAATAGTAGAAGAAGAACAGGTACTCAAAGTTTCATACGAGTATCGAAATGGAAGAGGCAGAGGAAGACAATTTGGCCGAGGAAGAGGAAGAGGTAGATTTAACAAGGAAACGGTGGAATGCTATCGTTGTCACAAACTTGGACATTTTTCATACGAATGTCCTATGGAAGAGAAGACGAGCTATGCAGAGATTGGAGAAGAGGAAGGTGATGTTTTGTTAATGGCGTACACACTAGTTCCAGAAGAAAGAAAATGTGTGTGGTATCTTGATTCAGGCTGTTCCAACCACATGACAGGAGACAAATCATGGTTTTCAAAGCTTGATGAAGAGTTTCAATCCTTCGTAAAACTCGGTAACAATTCTATTCTTTCAGTAATTGGAAAAGGTGATGTAACTTTACGTGTCAATGGAAGGACTCATGTCATTTCAGATGTATATCTAGTACCAGAATTAACGAGTAACTTGGTAAGCTTGGGACAACTTGTACAAAAGGGCTGCAAGATTTTGATACATCATGAAGTATGCAAGCTTTATCACCCGGAGTTAGGGCTGGTTATGCAAGCAAAAATGACGGAAAATAAATTGTTCAAGATTTTGGCCTCAAAAGGTAACTTGTTTACGGCTGAGAATTGTTTGAAAATAACAGCAATGGATGAGCTTAAACTTTGGCATCGAAGGTATGAGAACTTAAGTTACAAAGGTTTAAAAACTCTCAAATATCAGAATATGGTCAAAGGGATACCACATCTGAGCACCAACGAAGCTGAGAAATGTGTTAGCTGTTTTGTTGGTAAACAACATCGTGAGAGTATCCCTAAACAAAGTTTGTGGCGTTCGTCAAGGAGGTTGCAGCTGGTACATTCTGATATATGTGGGCCAATTTCTCCAGCATCGAACTCCGACAAAAGATATATTCTTACTTTCATCGATGACTTTAGCAGAAAGGTATGGATATATTTTTTGTCATTAAAGTCGGAAGCTTTTATATTCTTTACTCGATTCAAGATCCAGGTAGAGAAAGAGAGTGGAGAAACGCTAGCATGTCTACGAACGGACAGAGGCGGTGAATTCACTTCAAATGAGTTCACTGATTTTTTTGAGGAAGCCGGAATTAGCAGACAACTCACTACAGCTTTCACTCCGCAACAAAACGGAATTGCTGAGCGCATGAACCGGATAATAATAAATATGGTGTGGTGTATTTTGAATGATAAAGGAGTTCCTAAACATTTTTGGGCGGAAGCATCAAAATGGCCTATACATTTCTTGAATCGAAGTCCAACTTCTGTGACACAAGGAAAAACACCTGAAGAAATGTGGAGTGGAATAAAGCCTAGAGTTGATTACTTTAGAATTTTTGGTTGTATCGCTCATGTCCATGTTCCAAATCAGAAAAGAAAAAAACTTGATGATAAAAGAAACATATGTGTGCTTATTTGAGTAAGCAGCGAATCCAAGGGTTATCGCCTATACAACCCCAAAACAAAAAAGGTCATTACAAGTAGGGATGTGATTTTCGAAGAAGAGAAAAGCTGGGATTGGGACATAAAACAAAAGAATTAGAGGCTGAGCAATTAATCTGGGAGGATAGAGAAACCGAAGTTGAGGAGAATGTTGAATAAGTGACTCATGAGCCTGAAACAGAGCAAATAAATGAAGAAGAAGAAGAAGTTTTGAATCCAGCAGAATCTCTTAGGCCTCAGAGAATCAAAAGAATACCAGCTTATTTGCAGGATTACGAGACCGGATGGGAGGAAGAAGAAGAAGTTTCGGGTCTTGTAATGTTTATGTCAAGCGATGATCCTGTAACATTCAATGAAGCTATTAAGGAAGAAAAATGGGTTAATGCTATGAAGACAGAGTTGGAGTCAATAGAAAAGAACGGAACTTGGTTTCTCACAAATCTTCCAAGTGGAGCAAAGAGAATTGGTGTTAAATGGCTTTATAAAACCAAGCTCAACGAGAAGGGAGAGGTTGAAAAATACAAAGCTCGATTGGTGGTCAAAGGCTATGCGCAAGAATAATGAGTAGATTACAGTGAAGTCTTTGCTCCTGTGGCGCGTTGGGATATTATTCGTACGATGCTAGCTGTAGCAGCTCAAAAGAATTGGTGTGTTTATCAGTTAGACGTAAAGAGTGCGTTTCTTTACGGCGAACTAACACAAGATGTGTTTGTAGATCAACCGCAAAAAGGATACATAAAGGAAGGAGAAGAACACAAGGTTTACAAGTTAGTAAAGGCTTTATATGGTTTAAAACAAGCCCCAAGAGCTTGGTACAATAAAATTGAGGCATACTTTGTTAGAGAAGGATTTCAAAGGTATGAGCATGAGTACACACTATTCGTGAAAACTGATGGAGGTAACAAGATTATTATTGTTAGTCTTTATGTAGATGATTTAATCTTCACAAGAAATGATGAAAATATGCTTGAGGAGTTTAAATTATCGATGAAAAAGGATTTTGAGATGGCTGATTTGGGGAAAATGAAGTATTTTTTGTGTGTTGAGGTGACATAGAATGGTGATGGAATCTTCATCCATCAAAAAGAATATGCTGGAGAGATTCTTGAAAGGTTTAATCTGCATAACGGAAATGATGTCAAGAATCCTATTGTTCCCGGAGTGAATTTATCAAAAGATAGTGATGCTAAGAGAGTTGATTGCACAATATCTAAACAACTCATTGGAAGTTTAATGTATATCACGACGACAAGGCCTGATCTGATGTTTGTGGTTTGTCTATTGAGCAGATACATGTCCGATCTTAGAGAGGAACATATGCAAGCAGCAAAGCGCGTGCTAAGGTACATAAGAGGAACGACTGGATTCGGTGTGTTTTACAAAAAGGGAATGTTGGAGGAGTTGAGTGTCTATACTGATAGTGATTATGCTGGAGACATTGATAATAGACGAAGCACAAGTGGATATGCTTTCTTATTGAGTGGAAGAGCAGCTTCTTGGGCTTCAAAGAAACAACCGGTAGTCACTTTATCCACCACTGAAGCTGAGTTCATAGCTGCATCATTTTGTGCTTGTCAATGTATTTGGATGAGAAGGATTTTAGAAGAAATTGGTATGATGCAGTCATGTTGCACTACGATTATGTGTGATAACAACTCAACAATTAAACTATCAAAGAACCCTGTTCTTCATGGTCGTAGCAAGCATATTGATGTTAGGTTCCATTTTTTGAGGGATCTTGTCAAAGATGAAATTGTGAAATTGGTTCATTGTGGTACCAATGATCAGGTTGCAGACATATTGACTAAACCATTGAAGTTGGAAGCTTTTGTTCGATTAAGAGAGAAACTTGGATTTTGCGAGAAGATAAACTGAAGCTTTTAGCAAAGGACACAGCGGAGATGCATCTACCAGCAGAGGTATCTAATAAGTGTTGGGATTTTAATGCTTTATTTGGTCAAGATAGGAGTTACACTCCACTTCAAGTTTGTGTCATTTAATTATGTTTCCGTTTTTTTTATTGTCCTTTCAGTTTCTCTTCTTAGGTGTCAGTTTCATTTTGTGTACTCAATCTTTGACTATTTAATAGACATTTATATTACCTAATAAAATCATCAAAGCTTTTCATAGCTTTTGTCTGAGATTTATTCATCTGAAATTAACATATTTGAGCACTAGGTTTGATTTTACAAATTTTCCCGACCAGAATATTGAAGATATCATAAGATGGTGGGGTACCAAAACTGAAGAGTTTCCTATTCTTTGCAGGATTGTTAAAGAGATTTATGCAATACCTATGTCTACAGTTGCAAGTGAGTGTGCTTTCAGTCAAGCGAGGTTGCAATACACGACTAAGAGAACAAGATTGACGGGAAAAGCACTTGGAGTGCTTGTGGCAGTCAAGGATTGGACAACAGTGGATAAAAGGATGCAAGACAGAGAGTTTAGAGACGAAGTGAACGTAGACAACATCTTCGAAGATTATCCGGATGATTACGAAGATACACTTGAACAAGAAATTATGGAAGAAAACGAAGCTGAAGGTGAATCAAGTGAGGATGAAGATTTTACTTACGAAGAAGACGAAGTTGAAGATGAATAATGTTTGTAATAATTATTTACTATTTTGTATTGTAATTTGAAAACATTTGTACAACTCCTAGCCCGCAAGAGTATAAAATGTGAACGGCTAAATTAACCAAAAAAAACTTTACCTTTTATTATAATAACAATAATTGTATTATGAAATACTTATAACTTTATAAGATCTGATATTGGTTGAAAAAATAATAACAAACACTTGTAATATTTAAAACCAAATCACAATAGTAATCAAAATGTAATATTACAATTATAACCATAGAATTTGTAATATTTTGACATGATAAGATATAGTTTTGGTTTGTAACATAGTATCAACACTACTAATATTAGATCCGAAAACATAATAATAATATTCAAAATGTGATAATAACATAAGTAATATTAAAAAATTTGGACTATATAATAATTACAACACTTAAAATATTAATAACCAAAACAAATTAATACTAACCAAAATGTAATAATAATTTTATAATCATATGCAATATCTCAATATTTTTAAATATAACTTAACATATAATTTTGGTTATAAAATAATTAAAATATTTATAATATTTACAAATAAACCGTAATTTTTTACAAATAAACCGCGGTTTTGCCGTCCTAACGGTTTGCAGTCCTAACGGTTTGTGGTCCTGGCGGTTTACTCCTTATACGGTCGTGGCGGTTTGCGGTCCTAATGGACGAGTTAAACGGTTTGCCCGCCTGTTTATAAACAGTTCTCCAACTTTGAACCGCGGTTCCTGAACCATTTACCATCCCTGGACGAGGTAATCTTACACCAATTAAATCCTTATTTATATGGGTGGTATAATCTTGTCCAAACTATCGATTTTATACAATTTCAGAAATATATTCTGATGAATTTAAAATCCAAACGCAGTTTTTTATAAACAAATGTTCTCCTATTCCAAATTTAGTTTGTATCAAATTATAATTGACATTTTTCCTTCATTTTCCGGATTTTTTTATTTAATATTTTCTTTATTATTTTAAAATTGATATTGTGGAACTTTACTACCAATTTTTACTACCATCAACGATTTAACTTTTTTTTAGGTTAGAATTCACGATTTGTAGTTTTTAAATTTAAATTTATAATTTGTTACTAACCTTGCGGTTATATATAATCAAATTTGAATTTAAGATGTGCAGTTTTCTTAAATTGATTGACTTTTCAAATATAATACAAATATTTGAGAATATGATTTGAATCATTCTTTTTTAAAAATAAAATAAAACTAAATTAAAATTTTAAAATCATGTTTCTAATAATATTTCATAAAAAATAAACAAATTTGTTCGGATATAACAAAAATCTCTATATTTAAAAAAAACTAACATACCTTACCTAAGATTATACCTAAAATCAATAGTATTAATTTTTGACAGGAAATAGAAGCACAAACAAAATTTTTCTTCTTATATCGATAGAGATAACGATCCTAAACAAAATATCAAGTCTGAATAAAATAAAAGCAAACAACACAAAACATTTTTTTACGTGGAAAACCTTTCCAGTGTAGAAAGTAAAAACCACAGGACTGATTTCGGAGTCCAACCAAATATTCACTATCAGAAGATGTTACAAAACTATTCTCTAGATAAAACTAGAGTATACACCACACAAAGTATGACAACTTCATACACAACCCTAATACACAAGATAGTGAACCGAAATCAGAAAACTCACTGAAATATCCCTGAAACGCAATTAGAAGAAGATGATCGAAAAACACACTTAGATTATTCCAAATCAAAAACCCTCTGGAAAAATTGTAGAGGACAAATAGACAAGCCTTCTCACCAAAATTGAAGCCGATCGGACAAACGGAGACAGTCTGATTGAAAACACAAAGTCCTGCCTCGAATCACCTTTTTTCTAAAAAATTGCACCATAGAATATGATGCTCATCTCCTAAAGACATTGTATAAATATATATTTATACATAAACCAAAATCTTATGTGTTATCCAAATTGGGCTTCGCCCATATGATAATTGGACTCCCATATAGGAAGAGCCCAACAAATCTCCCCCTCACGACTATGTGGGAGGATTAGCCATCCTGGCGATCAATCTACAATGTTTAAGCTTTCCCCTGGACAATGCCTTTGTCATCATGTCAGACCCATTATCATATGTATGAACTTTATCAACCTCCATTAGTTTAGCATCAAGAATATCTCGAATCCAATGATATCTCACATCAATATGTTTCGACTTTTAGTGAAATGACGAATTCTTCACGAGATGAATAGCACTCTGATTATCACATAACTGTACATACCTGTGTTGCTCAAATCCAAGTTCTTTCAAGAACTTCTTCATTCATAGTAGCTCTTTACTCGCTTCTGTCACTGCAATAAATTCAGCTTCTGTCTTTGAAAGGGCAACACACTTTTGTAGTCTTGATTTCCATGAAACAGCGCCACCACAAAAGTTAATCAACTATCCAGAAGTAGACTTGCGAGTATCGACATCTCCAGCCAAGTTTGAATTAGAATAAGCCAACAACTCAAGTTTATTCATCCCAAAACTGAGCTTCAAATTAGAGGTTCCTCGCAGATACCTCATAATCCATTTCACGGCTTCCCAATGCTCTCTACCTTGGTTTGACAAAAATTTGCTCACAACACAAATACTATGAGCTAAGTCAGGACGAGTACATACCATGGCATACATGAGACTTCCAACTGCAGATGCATATGGAATATTAGCCATGTCTCTCTTTTCTTCATTAGTTGAAGGACATTGTTTCTTGCTTAACTTGAAGTGACCGGAAAGTGGTGAGCTAACCACTTTAGCTTTGTCCATATTAAACTTCTGAAGAATTTTCTCAATGTATTTTTCTTGTGATAAGAACAACTTCTTCAAGTCTCTGTCTCTATTAATTCGAATGCCGAGAATCTGCTTTGCTGGACCTAAATCTTTCATTGCGAAAGACTTACTTAACTGTATCTTCAAAGAATCAATCCGCGAAGTATTCTTCCCAACACTAAGCATATCATCCACATAAAGCAAGAGAACAATAAAATCGGCATCGAAAAATTTCTTCACAAATACACAATTATCAGAAGAAGTCTTCTTGTAGTCCTGTTCCCCCATAACTGACATGAACTTCTTATAACACTGTCTCAGAGCTTGCTTCAAACCATATAGACTCTTTTTCAGTCTGCATACATAATCTTCTTTTCCTTCAACCACAAAACCTTCAGACTGTTTCATTAAAATCTCTTCTTCCAAGTCACCATGCAAGAATGCTGTTTTTACATCCATTTTCTCAATTTCCAAGTCTAGACTCGCTGCAATGCCTAGAACCAGATGAGTAGAAGACATTTTTACAACTGGAGAAAATTTTCATCAAAATCAATACCTTTTTCTGACCAAAGCATTTGACTACCAATCTTGCTTTGTACCGAGGTTGCAGAGAACTATCATCTTGCTTCAACCTATACACCCACTTGTTACTCAAGGCTTTTCTCCCTTCAGGTATCTTCACTAACTCAAATGTATGATTCTCATGAAGTGATTGCATCTCTTCATTCATCGCTTCAATCCATTGATTTTTACATACACCACTAATAGCCTCATCATAACACTCATGCTCACCTGCATCAGTTAACAAAATATATTGATCAGAAGGATATCTAGTAGAGGGTTGTATATCTCTAGTAGATCTCCGCGTTGGAACTTCAAATTTTTCAACATCTTCTTCATTCACTTGTTCATCCACGAAATCATTATCATGATCACCAGTATAAAAAATATGTGAACCTCTGGAAGTAGGTGAGTCACCATCCGAATTTTCTTCAACTTCTGTAGGAGTATGTGCAAGCGGAATATGCCCCAAATCTACCAAGTCATTCTGAGACATAGGCACTTAATTTTGACTCTTATCAATATCATGAACTATCTGATCTTCCATAAACACGATATCTCTCCTCCTAATTCTTATTAATTGGATCATGAAATCTGTAGCCAAACTCATCAAGACCATAACTAATGAATACACATTGTCTTGTCTTCGAAATGAGTTTAGATCTCTCATCTTTAGGAATATGTACATAAGCTTTGCACCCAAAGACACGCAAATGATCATAAGAAACATCTTTACATGTCCAAACTCTATTTGGGATATCTCCATCTAAAGGTACAGAAGGACTAAGATTCAAGACATGTACCACTGTATTCAAAGCTTCACCCCAAAAGTATTTAGGGAGTTGTGATTGTGAAAGAAGACATCTTACCCTTTCAATTAATATTCGGTTTAGTCTCTCAGCTACGCCATTCAACTGAGGGGTCTTGGGAGGTGTCTTTTGATGTCGAATACCTTGCTACCTACAATAATCATAAAAAGACCAATGTATTCTCCCCCATTATCACTTCTAACACACTTCAATTGTTTCTCAGTCTGTCTCTCAACTGAAGCTTGAAACTGCTTAAAGACATCTAACACTTGATCTTTTGTTTTCAAAGTGTAAGCCCAAACTTTCCTAGAATGACCATCAACAAAAGTAACAAAGTACAAACAACCACTAAGTGTTCTCGTTTTGAAAGGACCACAAACATCAGTATGTACCAAGTCAAGCAAACTTGGTATTCTTGAAGGAGCCGAGCTCTTGAAAGATACTTTATTCTGCTTTCCAGCCAAACAATGTACGCATTTCTTTAAATGAGCTTTGTGTATCCCACGAATGTATTGTTTCTTCCTTAGAATATCTAATCTTTTTTCGCTAATGTGACTGAGTCTTTTATGCCACAAATCAACCATTGATTCATCATTAACAACATTGATTTTCTCAGCAGACACCCTTGCAGACATGATGTAGAGGGCTGAATATTTTTGTCCTCTTGCCACAACCAACGAGCCCTTAGTAAGTTTTCACTTCCCATTCGCAAAAATACTGCAATAACCTTCATCATCTAGCTTCCCTGTAGAGATCAAATTCAATCGAAGATCGGGTATATGTTTAACACCCTTCAAAATCAATCTTGCACCCATGCTTGTTTCTAGATAAACATTACCAATACCAACCACTTTAGACAAATCATTATTTCCCATCTTTGCAGAACCAAAGTCACCAGAGGTGTAAGATGAGAAAAATTCTCTACGGGAAGTGGCATGAATTGTAGCCCCACTGTCAACTACCCAACCATTTTCATCAGACACAGAATTCACAACAACATCATCAATAACAACGAAGTAGCTCTCTGAAACTGCAGCAATATGTTTCTCGTCACCACTTTCATCATAATTTTTCTCCTTGTTCTTTTCTTCTTTACCATTGTTAGATTTTCCAAAATTATTTTTCTTTCTCAACTTAGGACAAAATTTCTTAGTGTACCCGATCTCATGACAGTAGTAGCACTCCCAATCTGTAAATTTATTAGACTTGTTCCGACTCTTGCTTCTACTTTTACCTCTAGTTTTCCAACCGTGATTTTCATTTCTACCACGTTTCTCAACGACTAGAGTTTCTGAATGTGAAGAGAAGCCAACTGTTTTTCTTCTCATATCTTCATTCAACACACTAGTTTTAGTTAATGCCATTGAGATATTACCTTCAGGAGCTGAATTAGAAAGAGACATTCTGAAAGTATCCCATGAGTCTGGCAGCGAACCAAGCAACCATAACGCCAAAATCTCGTCATCAAATTTGATACCCATAGCAGCCAACTGATTAATCAAGCCTTGAAAGGTATTCAAATGATCTGTAAGAGGTGATCCATCTTGATACCTCAAATACATCAACTGTTTGAACAAAAGTAACTTACTGTTTCCTGTCTTCCGAGTATATAACTCCTCAAGTTTACTCCACAATTTCCTTATATTTGTTTCGTCTACAACATGATTCAACACATTATCATCAACCCATTGCTGAATAAAGCCACAAACCTGTCGATGAATAATTATCCATTATGCATTAGATTTATCTTTAGGTTTTTCATCACCGAACACTGGTAAATGAAAACTTTTAACATAAAGAAGATCTTCCATCTTCGATTTCCATATATGATAATTCGAACCATTCATCGTCACCATTCTTCTTGTATTCACCTCTATATTTGATACAAGACAAGTACACAACCACTCGCTCTGATACCACTTTGACAGGAAATAGAAGCACAAACGAAATCTTCCTTCTTGTATCAAGTATGATAGAGATAACGATCCCAAACGAAATATCAAGTCTGAATAAAATAAACGCAAACAACACAGAATACCTTTTTACGTGGAAAACCTTCCCAGTGTAGGAAGTAAAAACCACGGGACTGATTTCGGAGTCCAACCAAATATTCACTATCAGAAGATGGGTTACAAAACTATTCTCTAGATAAAACTAGAGTATACACCACACAAAGTATGACAACTTCATACACAACCCCAATACACAAGATAGTGAACCGAAATCAGAAAACTCACTCAAATATCCCCGAAACACGGTTAGAAGAAGATGATCGAAAACACACTTAAATGACTCCAAATCAAAAACCCTCTGGATAGATTGTAGAGGAAAAATAGACGAGCCTTCTCACCAAAATTGAAGCCAATCGGAAAACCGGAGACAGCCCGATTGAAAGCACAAAGTTCTGCCTCGAATCACATTTTTCTCTAAAAAACTGCACTATAGAATATGATGCTCATCTCCTAAAGACACTGTATAAATATATATATATATATATTTATACATAAACCAAAATCCTATGTGTTATCCGAATTGGGCTTAACCCATATGATAATTGGACTCCCACATAAGAAGAGCCCAACAATTTTATCTATAAAACAGAAAAACATTAAAAAAATTCAAAAAATTTCAAAAATTCTCGAAACTATTGCAAATCATAAACACAGTTGTTGCTCAAAACTTAACCAACAAATCTTTTTAAGGTTTCTTATCCTTCACAAGTTTTAAAGTATGTATAGTTTTTGGTGTTAAATTTGTATGTTAGTGGTGCTCTAGGAAATAGAAACGTCATTTAGCACTCAAACTTAAATTTACTCCATTGTATTTGTTAAAATATGTTATAAATCGTTATTGTAATTTGATTCTATTATATTATATTTTTAATTAAAATATTGTTTAATTTTTTATTTTATTACATTGTATTTTTAAAGTGCTAATTAAAATATTTTTAAATAATAAAGTTAATTTTATTATTGTATACAATTTTAAATATTTTGTGTCATTATTTTTTGTATTTTAAAAAATTAAAAGTTCATATTTTTAAACATATATTTCAAAAATAATATATTAAAATTTAATAGTATTTTATAAAATATTATTATTTTTATATTTATTAACAAATACTAAAAATAAAAATAGAAAATTGAAAAGAAAAAGAAAAAGAGAAAAAAATTTAAAAAAAAAATATGAAGAAACATTAGAAAAAAAAGAAAGAATTAAGAAAAAAATACATGGGCTTACGGGCTTACGTGGCTTTGTTAAGTCGCTCTCGTATTTAACAAAACACTTAGCCTTTTTTAAACTTTTTTAGTTAACACTTACTTTAACACGTTCATTAGAGTGAATTTAGTAACAGCGCTACTAACAAACAATGTATTTAAAGCATCTTTTAACATGTACGTTGCACATGCCCTTACAGCTTGTTGAATGAGAGAAAAACTAGTGTTAATACTTTTTGAAATTTCACAACACAAAATCCATTGAACTTCTTCAATGTTGGATTTTTAAAAAACAGTTGTTACTAAACCTAAAGGTTATAGAACGAATTAACTTCTATTATATTGATTCCATTGAATATAGTCATAGAAGAGATCCTAAAAGCTTCACTTTCGAACCTTTCAATTGTATAATGGAAACTCACTTTAAATTGAACCTCTCCACATGTATTGGTTCCATAGTTGAACTAAGAAATCAAAACTCTATCAGGCTTGGAAAACGTTATGAGAGAGTTTGCACAAGCTTTTTTAGGAAGCTATTTATTTTCTCTATTGTCAAGTAGATGAACTATACTCATCTCTCTATCTATTTGTGTTACAGGTGTAGTCAAAGAATTTATGGAAAAGAGAAGATTTATGGAATAAAAACCATACCAATGCAATATGCCATATATGTTACATACCACGATGCATCATTCAACTTATGGTTGATGACCTTTAAGATTCTCACCAATAAAAACAGTGTAACTCTTACACTGCATTCTCTCTCTTCATCAATGCAGAAAATTTTGGAAGATTTCTCCCCTCGCTTATGGTTACCACTAGCAATGGCATTCTATAGAAACCAGCCCTTCCTCACTATAGTCGTAGCCTGTATCCACGGTTCCCATAAAGACTTTATAACTACACTTTTTAAATACTTACTCAAACCCACACACAACACCAGAAACACTACAACCCAAACATCCACTATCTCTCTTTATAATTTTACCATGGTTAACACAAGGAAAATCTCAAAACCAAAACCAAGAGGCCCATTTACTTCCAAAAATACTTGTCCAAAGAGAAAAATTCACTCATCGATTCAACTAGATAAACTGGCACAATACTAAGCTTATTCCGATGATGTCTTCGCTCCTTGGACAAAGCTTATATGACATCTCTCTCTCTCTCTCTCTCTCTCTTGGAACCAGGCCATCTAGAAGTTCTTATCCTTCAAGGTTAATATATTTAGGGGACCATACTCCAGTCATCATGCATGGCCTTCCTGTATTTGTGGATGTTGGGTTGCCACCTACTATTAGCCCATTGTCAAATAAGACTTGACATGTCTTGTTGAACTTGAGAAAGCCCATAAAATGATGGAGAAAGAAATTTCTATTTTTCAAACCAACATGCAAGCAAACGAGGATGAGGAAGACCTATCAGAGACAAAATAAGGTACGCCTAATTCAAAACTTGACCATTTGTCTGCTATCATCTTAGGCGACCTATGCCTCTTTCAGGTAGACTGTTATGTCATTGGTCCACATAACTTTGGAGGTATAAGCATTAGAAACCTTATCACCTCTAATGTTTCTTGATTTGACTTAAGCAACAACCCTTCTGACCCAGTTAAACCTGGTCTGAACTTGAGCTCACCAAAGAAACCATATACCCAAAAAAATATCATTTGAGTAGATATATTTTTGATATCCTCCAACAAAAACAATAGAAGTAACCCCGATATTGACAATCTATTCTCTAACCCAACCACCATGCATGCAGACTCTCTAACTACCAACCTAAACATAACAACCATGCAAGCCCCGTCTCAAACATCTAGGCCTCATACCAATAGTTTAAGCCTACCATCCAAACTATCCTTGTGTGAGATGCCCTAAATCAAATGTTAATGCATGTGAATATTTCTAGACCCAAATCAATTGCCATACAACCTTACCCAGCTCTGATCCAGAGACCCGCATAACCTTAAAAACGAGACTCAAACCCTACGTACCCACACTTCAAAAATACCCTTCTTTAGTTCAAATATTATCCATACCAATGCCATATTCCCTTTTGATGATCTACAAACTTCCATAAGTTTGTTGTTAAGGCTCAGTATAGGTTAAATTACCAGTTTTCCAAAAAAACCCGATCGTAATAGTCGTGGTAGAATTTTGAACCACTCAAATGGATACTGGTGTGGATAAAAGTAGCCTGAGGGTAGGCTGGTAATTTCAAGTGGAGTTTTGGGGCGGTGTAAGGGTGTTTCACGGTGGTGTAGTGGTGTTTAAGGGTGTTTCAAAGTGTTTCAAGGGTGGAGAGAGAATTAAGCAGCCTGGCAGCAGTTAATTTTTCTTACCCATAGTTAATGCTGGTGGTTGGGTATTTATAGTTTGAAATTTGGGCCCTTATGGGCTTTCGGGTCAAGTTTAATGGACCCGGGTCATGTTTAAAGACCCATGAGTTTTAAGCAGATGTACAGGTAGATTAGTCAGATAGTGATTAGGTTTTTTAGTACTTTAGTCATAGTTCGAACTGCCTTATGTTTGCAGTGTTCAAGGTCATCTGTCCGGTTCAACCAGTGCTGTTCGAACTGAAGTCATGGAGTCTGTCCGAATTTACGGGGTGATTTTACTTTGGACTACCCTTCCGGGGAGCTCTTCGAATTCGGACTCATCAGGAGCCCCTTTTTTAGGTATTTGAACAAGTGTCCTTGTTAAAGAACTGAAAAACAGTCCGATTGAGGAAGTGGTTTTCCAATTCGAAGAGAATTGAGATAGGCCCGGACAGCCCAACCGTTATGAATTCCAAACGGTTCTTTGTCAGAGGTAGTGGGACACGTGTCACACCCTGGTTGGTCACTTCAGCCGCTTTTTCATCTGGAAAATCGCACCACTTTATTGAACAAGTAACTTCTTTAAATGCTTTTGATGACGTCAGCGCCGTTTTTTAATCATTGCCCAACTTTTCGGATTCTCCTAGGAATCAAACTCTTTTTTACATTTACTATAAATTCCATTTGTCTTTCACAGTTTCATTTTCACTTTTACTTTGCCATTTCACTCGAAACTTCATCTCTCTAAAACTTCAAACTTTCCTTAGTTGTTTTATGTTCACAGCAAGAATAGCTCTAATCAAGGGTGGCTGGCTCAATCTTTCAGAACTAGAGAAACCTCAAAGGGTTGAAAAAGAGAAGAGACTTGCAGCAGGGCTTCCAGCGTCGCCTGTTGAAAAACCAGCCTCTTCAATCGAAGAATCTGATAGAGGTTCGTCATCTTCGAAAGGTACGAAACCTAGAAAACTCTTTCAATCAACACTCTCCCCAATAGTTTCTGGCTCATCAGTCAAAGAGTCAATCCCCACTGTCGAACCGGGGGTCGTTGTTACAAGTGTTAGGAAGAAAACCACTTTTATTGCTATGGGGTCCGACTCCGATCATTCTCCAGACAAGCTGATCATGAAAAGACCAAGTAGACTGGTTAAGGGACTCTCCTCAAAAAACACCAGTGAGTCAGGGTCCGGGACAACTGTTAGGACCCTCCGAGAGAGGTCGGTTGGTCCGGAGGCTAGCAGTCCACTACCTCCTAAGGAAACTTCGACCTCAGAAACTCAAGCTGAGGTGAGAACTCAGAAACATACGACGAGCCGTCAGTCCGGAGGATCAGCTGTGCCAAGCTTCATCCCTTCCCGGGTTGTTTCTGCAGAAGCTCCCCCAACAGTAATGGAGGAGATGATGGAAGACTCCATTGACGAGGCTAGGTTTGAGTCCGAGTCTTCCGGACAAGCTGACACTGCCATAATTGTTGCCAAGAAGGGCAAAGAGGACTTATATCTGAGGCGTCCGGATCTGCCGGAGAGCCTCGAAGGGAGAGTAGGGCCTTGCTTTCACAAGGTAGAGTTTAAGTATCTTTTGTCTCTGTTAAAGACCAAGTATGCGTTTATCCATACTAAAGATTTGGGACGGCTTCGCACCAAGTGGGGGATCCCTGAAAACGTTAAAATCCGAATTCCTATCGATCCGGAGACCCCGATGGATTGTAAAAGGAATGAAATAGTCTTCTTTACGGAGCTATTCAACTGGGGACTTAGGTTCCCATTGGATCCAGAGATAGTGCGCTATTTCCATTTAGTCAAGCTATGCCCATCACAGCTGAGCCCCAACGGATGGTACACCTTGATGTCATGCATTATGGCGTCTAGGCTGTCCGGAATCCCTCTTCCCATGGAAGAGTTTGCTGCTGTGGCTAATCTGTGCAAGCACCACCAGTTCCCTTTTTATCACTTCAACATGGGGAACGATCTAAAAGCTGTCGATGATCTCCTGGAATCGGAGAGTAAATGGAGGAGCCAATTTTTTTTTGTAAGTGGCTCATGGGAGAATGGCAATAAAATCAAGGTTGGGGAGAATCCTAGCCTTCTTCGAAGTAGATGGAGGAGCGATCGTAAGTTCTTTCCTTAAGTTTCTATTCGAATCATCCCCTTTTTTAAGCTTTCACTAACTAGTTATTCTTTTGTTTTGTTAGAACTGCCAAAAGAGTTCGGAGACTATCTGAAAGCCGGACAGGTCACCTGTGGCAAGATAAATGCATGGGCCGCAGGGAACTGGGAGAACCGGTTTCACAAGGCTTTTACTTCGGGGAACTTGGCGAGATCTCACCTGTGGAACACCACAGGTCGAAGGGATTTAACATGGGAGGAGTTCTCCATCCCTCCTGATGATGACATAGTGCTGAGAAGGTCTCATGAGCTAGATGGAACCCTTTTCCTTCCTCTCCGGGCCAAAGCCCCAAGTAAAATGAAGGGCCAAAAGAAGAAAGGGAGGAAAACAGCAACGGATACGGAGAAAAAAGCTCCAACTGACACAGAGGTGCCAGTCCCAGCCCAAGTTGATGCAAACCTTCTTCAGGTGGTAGAACAGGAGAGCGAGAAACAAAGAGCGAAGTCCCCAAAACCCTCAAGGGTTCCTAAACGGACTCGTAAGCAAGCGAGTGACAGTGCTGATAGGGAGGTCAAGAAGAAGAAGATTTCCCAAGGAGAGGAGCTTTCTCTTCGAGATCCGGAGCCCACTTTCCCAACTGATCCAACCTTAGCCGAAGAGATCCCAGGGAATCTTAATGAAGGGATTCCAATGGAATTTCACACTGATGAAGTGGATAGGGGAGAGATTAATATGGATGAGGTGGACGTCACCGGTTTGGGCCCCCTAGGTGATTACTTCCTCGGTCTGTCAAGAGATGAGTTTGCAGGGCCATATGTTCCTCCCAGCAGTTCCAACACAGTAAACTTTAATGGCAGGACTTTCTTGGTTTCCAGCGAAAGGGACGTTATAGCTCATTCCCTCCTTAGCAATGTGCAACCAGTACTTACCTTGGAAAGGCAGGTCCGGAGTCAAGCAGAGTCCATCAAAGAACTTAAGTCTGAGAAGGAGTCGCTGTCCGAAGACCTCAGGACTGCCACTACTAAGGTCGACTTGCTCAAGGAGTCGAACGAACAGCTGAAGAAGAGTCAAAATGAAAGCAACACAAAAGTTGCCTCTTTAGAGAAAACCCTAGAAGATCTCCGGGCTAAGCTGTCCGGGTTGGAGAAGGACTTGAAAACCTCAAAAGATGAGACTGCAGCAAAAGAGAAGCTTGTCACCAATCTGACTACTGACAAACTTGCTTTAGAGAATGCAGTGACTCAGGCTGTTGACGAGAAAGCTGCTCTGGTGAAGGATCAAGAGGCCATGATCAAGGCCAAAATCAACGCTTATGCCAGGGAGATGATCCGGAGTGAGGAATTATTGATTGAAAAGGTGAAGTCCGACATGGTCCTCCTATTTCACGAGAAGTTCCCGAAGAGGAGACTTGGGGACTTATGGCGTTACGTGGATGACGATGATCTCCCATATTGGACCATGGTTGATGAAGGGTACACTGATATATCCTCATCTGGGGACGAGGAGGAAACCGGAGAGAGTCCGGGTGAAGAAGAGGCTGACCCCAAAGGCAAGAAGGTCATTGAGGAAAAAAGTGATATCAAGACCAAGGGAACAGATGAGGGTGAGCCATCTTCAAAGGCTCCACCTTAGTTGGTAATTTATTCTGTTTACTTTTTGCTCGAACCAAAGTCCTTGGAAGGCCAAGGCACCTTTTTTGTGATGCTGTCCGTTTTAACCGGACAGATTTTTGTATTGTGCTTAAACTTGTTTAAAAAGTCCTTGGAAGGCCAAGGCAACTTTAAGTTTATTGAATGAACGTTTTACCTTGCACAACCTTTCTCTTATTCCATAGTCTGTTTAAATATCTTGGAGTTTAAGTAATTTCGAGTTATCGTGTTGTGAGAGTGTTTAGTTTCTCTGGCTAGAATTTAAGTAGCCCTTAGACTTTTCAGTCCGGATAGTATGACAATCAACAGAATTTTGCAAAAACTTAGAAAATTTATTCAAAAAAGCTCCACGTTTCATTTAAAGCTCTTTGTGGCGCCGGAGAGAGGTAGTGGTATGCCCCCAAATATTTACATGGATGTTTAAACAAGTAAATATTTACATAAGTTTTATTCCAAATACATTCGAAGGTGTTCAATATTCCAAGGGTGAGTTAAAACCCTGCCATCTTTGTCTTCCAACCAGTATGTGCCAGGTTTGATTCTTTCAACCACAGTGTAGGGGCCCTCCCAAGTTGGGGCCAGCTTTCCGAAGAGCTTTTCCTTGGTATGCAAGAAAACTTTTCTTAATACCTTATCTCCTGGTTGAAAGTCCCTTCTTTTAACTTTAGAAGCAAACCTTCTTCTCATCAAGCCCTGATAGTGTGCCATTCTAAGATGAGCTTTTACTCGCCTTTCTTCAATTAAATCAAGTTGATTTCTAACTGCCATTTCATTAGCCTGTCCGGAGAAGTTGTGCACTCGAAAGGAGGGAAGTGTCTTTTCTATGGGGGCTACTGCATCCATCCCATAGACCAAGGCAAAAGGTGACTCTTGTGTTGCAGCCCCAGGTGTTGTCCGGTAGGCCCACAAGACTTCTTGTAAATAACTAGGCCACTTCCCAGCAGCCCCTTCCAAATTTTTCTTTAAACCGGACAGTATCGTTCTGTTAGCCACTTCAACTTGCCCATTGGCTTGTGGGTGGAATGGTGAAGAAAAGCAGTGCTGAATACCCCTTGAGGCACAGAAGCTCTCCATTTCTCTGTTGTCAAACTGTGGCCCATTGTCTGTTGTTATTCTCTGGGGAACACCAAATCTGCAACATATGTTGGATAGAATGAATTTTATAACAGCCTTTGATGTTGTTCCTGCCAAGGGGGCTGCTTCTATCCACTTCGAAAAGTAGTCAATGGCTACGATTATGGTTTTACGCCCTCCGGACGCCATAGGGAGAGGCCCAACTAAGTCCAATCCCCATCGAGCAAAAGGGATAGGCTCAGAAATTGATTCCATAGGAATGGCTGGTACATGAATTTCATTGCTGTACCTCTGGCATGGGTCACACCTTCTTACCAGTTCCTTGGCATCTTTCATCATTGAAGGCCAATAATATCCGGAGAGAAGCACTCTTCTTGTTAATGCTCTAAATCCACAATGGCCTGATCCCTCACCATCATGCAATTCGGAGAGAACCATTTGTGACTCATGATCTCCTAAACAGCGTAGGAGAGGTTTGCTATAGGATTTCTTTTACAAGACCTCTCTAACCATGATGAAACCACGAGCCTTGTGTTTTAGAGTTCTGGCTTGTGATTTATTCAAAGGTACGATGCCATCGGACAGATATTGTATAAGAGGAGACCTCCAATCCTGAGGCTTATTTACTTGTATTTCAAAGACTTCTTCTTTTTCCCCTTCATCAAGTTGAATAGAAGGACTTTCAAGCACATGGATCCATGGATAGGACTCCGTGTATGCTATTGTTGCCAACGAGTCTGCTAGCTCATTCTCTGCCCGGGGAATATGTTCATAGACAACAGCTTTAAACTTCATTGCTTCATTTTTCAAGAGAAGTAAATATTTAATCAATTGTTCTTTTCTAGCTTCTGATAGGCCCAAGGCATGGTGGACAAGCAATTGGGAGTCACTTAGCAGCTTGACCCTTTTTGCTCCACAGATATAAGCCAATTTCAACCCAGCTATAGCTGCTTCGTATTCGGACTCGTTATTAGACGCTCTGAAAGCAAAACAAATAGCTTGGAACATGTTGTCCCCATAGGGGGAAGTAAGACATATTCCTGCCCCAGATCCTATGGCACTGGATCCTCCATCTGTTCGGACAATCCACACTTTTTTGTTTTTTGAATCAGCAGATTGTTCTGAGTCCCTATCAGAATGGAATTCGACCAGAAAATCAGCCACAACTTGAGCTTTTACTGCTGTTCGAGGAGCAAAGTCTATGTCGAAGTCCCCCAACTCTACTGACCACTTTGTCATTCTGCTTGAAATGTCTGCTTTTTGAAGGACATTCTTTAAAGGGAAGGATGTCCGGACAACGATAGGATGAGCCTGAAAATAAGGCCTCATCTTTCTTGCAGCTATCACCAAGGCCAATGCTAGTTTTTCAAGTTTCAAGTAACGGCGTTCAGCATCAATCAGGCTTTTGCTGATGTAGTATACCGGGTGAGGATACCCATCAACCTCCCTTACTAGCACAGCACTGATGGCACAGCTCGAAACAGCCAAATACACAAAGAGAGTCTCCCCCTCGATTGGTTTAAACAAAGTCTTGGGAGAGGACAGATGCTTCTTAATCTCATTGAATGCCTCATCACACTGTGGTGTCCACTCAAACCCCTTTGCACCCTTCAAAGTTTGAAAGAAAGGAGCACACCTGTCCGAAGACCTTGAGATGAATCTGTTCAAAGCTGTTAACCTCCCCGTTAACCGCTGTACTTCTTTAACATTTCGTGGAGGCTCCATTTGGAACAAGGCATTGAGTTGGTCCGGGTCAGGCTGTATTCCATGCTCACTTATAATATACCCCAAGAACTTCCCGGACTGCACTCCGAACACACATTTTTCAGGATTTAACTTTAAATTTACCTTGGCCAGATTGGCAAAAGTCTCCTGGAGGTCGGACAAGTGCAGCTGCTCATCCACACTTTTCACCATCATATCGTCAATGTAAACCTCCATATTTCTTCCAATTTGATCAGCAAATGCCTTATTGACTAACCTTTGATAAGTAGCCCCAGCATTTTTCAAACCAAAAGGCATCACCTTGTAGCAGTGTAAACCTCTATCAGTAACAAAAGTGGTATGCTCTTGATCTCTTGGATCCACCTGGATCTGATTGTACCCAGAGAAAGCATCCATGAAGGAGAGAAGCTTGTTCCCAGAAGTAGAGTCTACCAGCTGATCTATCCGGGGAACCGGATACAAGTCTTTTGGGCAAGCTCGATTGAGATCTGTGAAGTCAATGCACATTCGCCATTTACCGTTTTTCTTTTTTACCAAGACTGGATTGGCAGTCCACAAAGGATACTGAGATTCTTTAATGTGCCCCATCTTCGTGAGTCTGTCAACCTCTTGTACAATGACGTCAGCCTTTTCTTTTGAGAAAGCTCTCCTCTTTTGCACCACTGGTGCTACGTCTCTCCGGACAGATAAGTGATGGGAAATCACCTCTGATGGAACTCCAGTAACATCAGCATTGCACCAAGCAAAGACATGCTGATGGTCTTTTAAGAATTTTAATATCTCTTCTTTCAACACTTGTGGCATTTTGGACCCTATCTTGACAAATTTCCCTTCTTCCAAGCAGTGTGTTTCAACCTCCTCAATTGGGATCAACACTCCGGGGGTCTCCCTGGGGTCATCAATTTCACCATCACCCCCAGGAAGGTCCTCAAACTGCTATTGGTCATTTATATGGACTGCCCCCAGCGTTCGCGGAGCCAAGGCAGTGGCATAGCATTCTCTTGCAACTTTTTGACTGCTCCGGACAACCCCAACCTGCCCCTGAACAGCATATTTTAAACACTGATGGACTGTCGAAGCCACTGCGTGCATCCTAGAGAGCCAAGATCTCCCTAGAATAGCATTGTAATAAGTGGGACAGTCCACCACAATGAAAAGTATTCTGACCGTTTTCTTGAAAGGGCCTCTGCCCAACAATACTTCTTCTTCGAACTCACCGATTACATCAGCTGAGCTGCCCGTGAAGCCTACAATCGATCGGTCTGACTTTTGAATCACAGCTGGATTTTTCATTTTCTTGTAAGTATCCAGGAAAAGGATATTGGCAGAGCTCCCAATATCCACCAGGATTCGCCTTATCTCATTGCCCCCTATCGATGCTCCTATGACAACAACATCTTCATGAGGGCCAGCAATGTCTCTCAAATCATCCCCATCAAAGACAATGAATGGGAATAAACTTGACGATTGATAAGAGGTCATGCCCCCTTCTAGTTGGGTTACCAAATTATGAACATGCCTTTTTCTTGATGAAGTGGTAGGAGCCGTTACAGTGTCCCCTCCGAAAATTGTCAAGGACTCAAAGAATTTAATGAGCCCGGAGACCGACCTGGAACGCTCCTCTATTGCACCCACCCTGTTCCTTGTTGGATCAGGATCCAAGTATTCAGATTCCACATCAAACCTTTCAACGATTACCATAGCCCCTTCTGGGGCAGCATTAACCGGACCAGCCCGGTGAGTGTTGTCAGGCCTGTTGCCTCCTCTTCTTTTAACGTATGCACCCAATTTCCCTCTTTCAATCAGGTTCTGAACCTCTTGTTTCAAGGCTATGCAATCATCAGTGGTATGGCCAATATCATTGTGATATTGACGAAAAGAACTGTTTCGATGTTCTCTGGGAGACTGCAAGGTTGCTGGTCTCCGGTAGTGTACTTCATCTTTAGTTTTCTCGAAAATGGTTGCCACACTTTCTTTGAGCTCTGCAAACCACTCCGGTTGGACCCACGGCCCCCTTTTGTTTCTAGACTGCTGACTTTGTGCAGGAGCAGCTGGTTGAGACTGAGCTTTTCCTCTTCCATGCCCCTATCCGGTTTCTCTAGCTTTGTTGCCGGACTGGTTTTGATTGGGAGTTGGTGTCACCGGGGTGGATCTCACCTGCCTGTGCACCCTGGTCTTTTTTGTTTCATCAACATTTATTTGCTTGCCGACTTGATTCAGCAATCCACCCCAGGTCATGGCTTTCTTCCTTGTTACTGAATCAGCCAGGTTGCCCGGGTTCAAACCTTGTCTCAGGGATGCTATTGCCACTTGTTCAAAGCAATCAGCCAGCCCGTTCTTTGTGTTCACAAAACGACTTATGTATTCTTTCAACGATTCATTTGGCTCTTGGGCACAATGGATTATGGTATCTCCATTACCCTTGAGCTCCTTACTCCCCACAAATTGTCTTCGAAAGGCCACCCAAAAGGTATCAAAGTCTCTGATACAACCCTGAGGAAGGCTGTTGTACCACTTCAGAGCACTCCCCGTAAAGGACTAGGAGAATGCCCTGCAGAGTAGTTTATCATCATCATCAAAGTTCATCATGAAGTTCTTGAATTGCTCCAGATGATTGTCTGGATCAGTACTGCCATCGTACTTCTCCATCTTGGTGCTATCAAACCTCTTGGGGAGGTTTCCAGATAGGATTTTAGAAGATAGTGGAGACTGCCTCTAATTCCTTCCACGACTGAACACGGTATCATCATTAGGAGTTGCAAAGATACCTGGCTCATCATGGAAGGCAAAAGGATCCATCAGCATCCGGTCTACATGCCTCCGGTGAGATGACCCTTTTCCAATATGCCTTTTCATTCTTCCATGGCGATCTCTTTTTCTAGAATACTTTTTAACTTGCTTTTGTTTTTTCCTGGTTCGCCCCTCGTCACTGCTGGAGGACAAGGACTTTTCATTTCCCTCACTGTCCGAAGAGCTGTCCGAAGATTCTGAACTTGAGTCAGAACTCTCCACAGGCTTGGACCGGTGAGACTTTTTAGAACTGGCATGTGTCTTTTTAGTGCTCACATGAGTCTTTGAAGCCTCATGCTCTCGAGGGTTATCAAAACGATGAGCAACTGATGCTTTGGATTTCTCCTTCATACCCATCTTGGCCTTTTCAGCCCTCAGAGCTTCTATTTCAACCCTCAACCTGTCACGCTCCTGGACAGTATATTCATCGTTCTCTTCCACCACTTCGAGCAAAGCTGGTGGAAGCTCTGGATTATCCGGATTCATTCGGACAGAATTCCTTTACTTGGTTTTGAATGTTTGATTCAGGCACCGTCGCCTCCCACTGTGGTCGCCAATTTGGTGTGGATAAAAGTAGCATGAGGGTAGGCTGGTAATTTCAAGTGGAGTTTTCGGGCGGTGTAAGGGTGTTTCACGGTGGTGTAGTGGTGTTTAAGGGTGTTTCAAAGTGTTTCAAGGGTGGAGAGAGAATTAAGCAGCCTGGCAGCAGTTAATTTTTCTTACCCATAGTTAATGCTGGTGGTTGGGTATTTATAGTTTGAAATTTGGGCCCTTATGGGCTTTCGGGTCAAGTTTAATGGACCCGGGTCATGTTTAAAGACCCATGAGTTTTAAGCAGATGTACAGGTAGCTTAGTCAGATAGTGATTAGGTTTTTTAGTACTTTAGTCATAATTCGAACTGCCTTATGTTTGCAGTGTTCAAGGTCATCTGTCCGGTTCAACCAGTGCTGTTCGAACTGAAGTCATGGAGTCTGTCCGAATTTACGGGGTGATTTTACTTTGGACTACCCTTCCGGGGAGCTCTTCGAATTCGGACTCATCAGATACTATGGTTATACTGCCAGTCAAACTTTGGCCTCAAGGCCCATCTACAAAGCCCATACTCCCCACATTACTTCAAAAACTGTTCTAAGAACAAACATGTCATATAAAAACCCTTTATCCAGTTCCATAACCCTCCGACAGTCCCTCAACATATACCATCAGTCATTCTTATACAAACCTCATAGAGCTATGCTAGCATTGTTGGTGCCCCTTATGAAAACTAATCCACAATAATTGTGGAAAAGACCCAATCATTCACATGGAAGATGGAAATTTAGTCCTCCAATTAGAAGCAATCTCAAGTGATAAAATTGGATGGGCTAAATGTTTATCGGGTTACTTCATTGTGGAAAAACTCTCACATGACCATATTCAAGAAATCATCACGAGAATCTGAGGTATGCATGGTCTGTAAAAATATAAATCTGCAAGACTTGGTTAATACTACTTTAAGTTCTCCACAGTTGATAACGATACTACTGTACTAGAACTTGCTTTATGGTTCTTCAACAACAACCCAAACGTCCTAAAATGTTGGAGACCAATGTTTTTTACCATAAGTAACCGACTGAAATCAATCATCATATGGGTAAAACTACATGGCATTTCACATGAACTATCATAAGAGAGAGGCCTTAGTATGTGAGGAAACTACCTTGGTAGCCTTATATATGTGGACATGCATATAATCAATTATGTCAGACTAAACTACACTATGATTTGCATGAGTAATCCATGGGTTTGATACAACTGCTTATGTCAACTATGAGAAACTAGAGGAAAATATGATCCTCGACCAGTAATAGTTGTAAGTATCCTTACTCTTCCAATACATGATAATATATGCGTTGAATGTTAAAGGCCTAAACGATCTCATCTGATAAAATGATGTGAATGAATATGTTTTATCGAATCACATAATACTAATATATTTAATTAAAATTAAAGTTAACATAGACAATATAAGGAGAATAGTACAATCCATTATATCATACTGGCACCATATATCCAATCATGATATCCACCCACTAGGAAGAATTTACATTGCTTGGAACCCTAGTGTTTTTAGTGTTTTAATAAACATTATATGTGAACAAGTACTAGACTGTTATGTTTGTTATAAAGCTAATAATACTTTCCAGTCCATAATCACCTCCCTGTATGATACTTGGAAGTTCCTTTAATCACAAAGCATCTATCTTATAATGATTGTCGACCTTTATTCCATAAGACTATAGGTTGCATCAATTCCTGGACCTTCAAATATATATCTTACACAACCAGACTAAAACTTATCAAAGTCATTCTCTTTTTCGGCCAGGTCTATTGATCCTCAGTATTTATCCTCCTAGTTTGTGTCCTCAAATATTCTTCCCAACTCATTTACCGGCTCTTATGGTCAGGCCTTGAATAAAAATATCAGGTTCAAAAGTAGCTTGGTCCAAAACTATCTTACCCTTAGAAGAGTATATATAGATATTATTATAGGAAATACTTTCGATCTTGACACGATCATAATAATGTAAATATGTTAAGGAGGTATTTGTTACCCCAGAGAAAATTTGAGGCGATTGGAAATCCGATATCCTTGAGTTTTTACTTAGAGGTATGTTACCTCAAGATGTGAAGTTAGCTCAAAGATTACGATACGAGGCTCATGGTTACGTTGTTTTAGATGGAATATTATACAAGAAGTCTTTGAGTAGACCATTACTATGATGTTTGGTTAAACAATAATCTCAAGATATTTTATCTGACTTACATGATGGTAAGGGTTCAGCTCACCGTGGTTTCAAGTCTTTGACATAGTGGTTTTTGTTGGTAGGCTATAATTGTCCTTCTAAAATGATGATGCTAAAATTTTAGTACGAGGTTGTGGTACTTGTCAGCATTTTTGTCAATTCCATTCATAAACCCATAGTTCCACTTACTTTTATATCTTAGGCTATTCTTTTTTATAGATAGGCAATACATTTAGTAGGGCCACTACCCATGGCTTTTGGAGGGAGTCAAATGATTATTGTTGCAGTAGATTATTTTTCAAAGTGGGCTGACGTTGAACCATTATTTGGTACGAGAGCCAAGGATGTTATCAAATTCATTATGAATATTAATATTTGTTGACACTTTAGAATTCTTTGAAAAAATCACAATAGATAATTGTCCTCAATTTAACAATAAAGAGATGGTTTATTTTTGAAATTCGAAGGGTATTACATAATTTTTCCACACCTTCTCATCCTCAAGGAAACGGTCAAGTGAAAGTAACTAATAGGTCCACTTTGGAAGGTTTGAAGAAAAATTTAATATGGGTTGTGGGGAAATGGCCTAATTACTTGTAAGAGGTGTTCTGGGCTTATCGAACGAATCCTAAAAGGCTACTCAACAAACTTATTTTTCTTTGTATATGGTATGGATGATGTAATCCACACAGAATCTAATTTACCTTCTTATAAAATACTCCAATATCCCGATGAGTCAAATGAAAAGGCGAGAATGACTGATCTTGACTTGATCAGAAAGAAGAGAGTTAGAGCGCATTTGAATTTGACTAATTATCAAACTTTGATGAGGATTCGTTATAATTCGAATGTAAAAATAAGAGATTTTAAGGTTGGTGATAAAGTTTTGAGGAAGGTATTTCTCTATACAAAGGACAAACGGTTTGGAAAGATGGCCCCGACTTGGGAGGGTCTTTATGTTGTAGTAGAGCGAGTAAAGTTGGGTACGTATCGCCTTCATGATAATCCTTGTATATTACTTTAACATCCTTGGAATATAGAACATTTGGAAATATATTGGGAGTGATTTTTTTATTTTGTCAAAAGTTTTATACGATTTTATTGATTTTTGGATAAGTGGCATACTTTTTCCTATCATGTTGACCTATTAAAGTTTTAATAAGGTGCCACGTGTACATTCGACGATATTAATAAAAAAAATGGCCATGTTTGTTTTGAATACAAGTACTTAAATCATTTTGGTAACTAGTCAAAGACTAATCATTTTTGAAGTAGTTAATAAAAAAAATTTAAATAGTTATTTTGTTTGAGGTGCTATACGTTCATTCAAAGTACTGTTCGAGGAGAATAATCATGTTTGAGGTGCTAACATTCTTTAAAAGCACAAGTGTTATTCAAGGTACTCAACATTCAAGTAGAGAATTGTTTTCAAAGTTAACCACATTTGAGGTGCTAACATTCTATAAACGCACTATTTCTATTCGAGGTGCTACATGTTCAAGTAGAGAATTATTTGAAGAGCTAAACACATTTGAGGTGCTAATGTTCTATAAACACACTATTTTTATTCGAGGTGCTACACGTTCAAGTAGAATATTATCTGGATAGTTAAACACATTTGAGGTGCTAGCATCCTATAAACGAACTATATTTATTCGAGGTGCTACACGTTCAAGTAGAGAATTATTTGAAGAGTTAAACACATTCGAGGTGCTAACGTTTTATAAATGCACTATTTTTATTCGAGGTGTTACACGTTTATTTGAAAGCATTGAATTGAAGAGACAACCACATTTGAGATGTTAACATTCTTTATACATACTATGTATATTCAAAGTGCTATAAGTTTATTTAAGAACATTGTATGAAAGGTAATAATATTCGAAGTGTTAACGATTATTTATATGCACTATTTTAAAGTAATAAATGGATTCGAAATGTTAAAGCCTTGTTCATAAAATAAAATATAAAAAATTATTCAACATAGAATATAAATCTGGAAAAATATTTGAAAGAGAAATAATGCATTTTTTCCTTGGACAAAGAAAAGTAAACTTTTCAGTCTTACAAATACAAGTTCAAGTGCTAAATGATTAAACGTTTACAAAAAATAGAATACCAACGACAACTGGTGATTTAACAAAAAAATACAAGAAGTATGTCTTTTTAATCTTCTTGATCTTTAGTAGGCGAGGGGTCTAAGCTTTTTTTAGAGGGATTTTCTCTTTGATCATGGACGTCCTCATCTTCTTCTGATTTGGTTTCTTCGGAGAAGTTATTTGGTATATGGTCGAAAGCTTCGCTTGGGCGATTTTCCGTAGAGATTAATTCCCAAAAGCCTAACAAATTTGCTTTTGGAAATATTGCATGGAATTCGTGAAGCAAAGTAATTATTTTATGTTACTTGGCATTCTTGATAGCAGCAAGGGTGTTTAACCTAGTGAGGTTAATTTGTGTCTGAGGGTACTTGGGTAATTTGTTCGGAGTTTTGTGGAAGTATATGGGTGTTTAATATTTAGAGTAGAAGGTAGAGGGAGAATTAAGCTGCCTGGTTGCAGTTAATTTTCATTACCCATATTTAATGCAAGTGGTTGGGTATTTATACCCTTGCATTTGGGCCTTATGGGTTTTCGGGTCATGTTTAATGGACCCGGGTTAGGTTTAAAGACCCATAAGCTCTAAGTAGGAGAGCAAGTAGCTGAGTCAAGAAGTGTTTAGGTTTTTAGTACTTTTGTCATAGTTCGAACAGTCCAAAGGGCTGAGTGTTCAAAGTGGTTTGTCCGGTCCGGAGGCATTGGACCGATCTGTCCTTGTTCGGGGAGCAAGCAGAATTCAGACTCATCAGGAGCCCCTTTTTTAGGTGTTTGCTCAAATACTTTTGTCAAAAACCTGAAAAACAGTCCGACGTCAGGGGTAGTTTTAATCCGGACAGGTCTGTTTGCCTTATGGTTTATCCGGACTGATAAAGCTTCTTGAATCCAAACGGTTTTTTGCCAGAGTTCATGGGACACGTGTCGCTTTTTGATTGGTTGCTTCAGCCGTTTTTTCACCTTGAATTTCGAACCCATCTTCTTCGAAAAGCAACCTCTTAGTTATAGATGGTGACATCAGCGTCGTCTTTAATCATTACCAAACTTTTCGAATTCTCCTAAGAATCAAACTCATTTTTCAGACTTACTATAAATTAAAACACTTTCTACTGTTTTACCATCACTCTCATATTTACTCTGAAATCTTCTTAAAGCTTTCTCTATCTAAAGCAAAATTTTACCCAGATAGTTTATGTTTACAGCGAGGAACGCTCTGATCAAAGGTGGGTGGCTCAACCTCTCTGAACTAGAAAAAGGCGCAAAAGGTCAAAAGGGAAAGACGCATCGCAGCAGGACTACCCGTTTCGCCCATCGACGGACGAGTAACTTCGGCCATAGAGTCAGATCAAGGCTTTTCTTCCTCTAAAGGCATCAAGCCGAAAAGGTTATTTCAATCCAATCTTTCCCCCATCATCTCAGGTTCTTCGATTCAAGAATCAGAACCTGTGGTTGAGCCAGGCATTACCGTAACCAGTTTCAAAAAACCCTCCCCCTTCATAGCTATGGGGTCAGACACTGAATATTCCCCTAAAAAACTACTTGACCGGAGAAAAGGCCGGTTAGTCAAAGGCCAAGCTTCCAAGGGCACCCCCTAAAATCGGGTACCAAAGATAGTGGTACAGGGTCAGAAGTGCCCATTAAAGTTCCCAATGACAGGCTTTCCGGTCCAGAGGGCATTAGCTCAAGTCCCGGAGGGACACATCTGCATCAGAGCCCCAACCGGAGGCCAGGAACCAAGAAAATACTGGAACTCAGCAGTCCGGAAGCCAAGCTGAGCCAATTCTGAACCTTCCCTTTACCAAAGCTGCTGAAAACCCCTCAATAATCATGGAGGAAGTAATGGAGGACTCCATTGAAGAGACTCCATTTGAGTCTGAGCCCTCCGGTCAGACCAGTAGTGCTGCTGTTGCCAAAAAAGACAAAGGTAAAGAGAAGTTGTGCTTGAGGCATCCGGATCTGCCGGAGAGCCTCGAAGGAAGGGTGGGGCCTTGTTTTCACAAGGTCAATGTCAAGTACCTCCTCCCCCTGCAAAAGATTAACTACGCATTCATCCACACAGTTGAACTGGGCCGGATGCATAAGAAGTAGGGAATCCCGGAGAACGTGAAGATTAGGATCCCCATACACCCAGAGACTCCCATGGACTGCAAATTGAGTGAGATAGTCATATTCACGGAGCTGTTCAATTGGGGACTTAGATTCCCTTTGAACCCATAAATTGTCAGATACTTCCATCTGATAAAGCTCTATCCGAGCCAGCTGAGCCCCAATGCCTGGTACACCCTTATGGCCAGCATTATGGCTTCAAGGCTTTTCGGAATCCCTCTACCAATGGAGGAGTTTGCTGCTGTGGCCAGTCTCTGCAGAAACCATCACATCCCCTTCTACCATTTCAACATGGGGGATAACTTCAAAGCTGTGGATGACTTGCTAGAGTCGGAGAGGAATTGGAAGACCCAGTTCCTGTTCGTAAGTGGTGCATGGGAGAATGGGCAGAAAATTAAGTCTGGTGTCAACCCGAGTCTTCTCACAAGCAGGTGGAGGAGTGACCGTAAGTCTCCTGCTTTACACTCTTATCTCCATTTTTTTTAAGTCATTTTAAATTAATTTGTTTTATTTTTGCCTTTGCAGAACTGCCTAAGGACTTCAGTGACCACTTGAAAACCGGGCAGGCTACTTGCACCAAGATCAATGCTTGGGCTACTGAGAAGTGGGGGAACCGGTTCCATGCTGCTTTTACTGGAGGAAACTTGGCAAGGTCTCATTTGTGGAACACCACAGTTCGGAGAGACTTAACTTGGGAAGAGCTCACCACTCAGCCTCCTCCGGATGTTGTGCTCAAAAGGACGCATGAACCAGATGAGACACTCTACTTGCCAGGCCGGGCCAAAGCCCCGAGCAAGATGAAAGGAAAAAATAAAGGGAAGAAAGTGGTTGGTGAAGCTAACCCTGGAGAGGTGGAGGAGGATGCTTCAATACATTCGGAGGGGTCAGTCCCCAGACAAATTGATGCTGCTCTCTTGGAAGTGGTGGAGCAGGAGACTGAAAGGCAAGAAGTGCACTCCCCAAACCCTCCAAGGGCTTCCAAAAGAGATCGTAAACGGGGAGGTGAAAGCAAAGATAGGGAGGCCAAGAAGAAAAAGACCTCTAAGGGTGACGAGATTTCTCTCCGGACTTCGGAGCCTCCTCCCCAAGTTGACCCCTCTGACCCAACACAAGCAGAAGATATTCCTGGTGACTTCCAAACCGATGAGGTCGAAGGGGGTGATCTTAGCATTGATGGTGTAGACATCACTGGTCTTGGTGGGCTTGGAGAGTACTTCATGAACCTCCCCAGAGACGATTTTGTCGGGCCTTATCTCCCTCCGCGCACTTCGAACACAGTCACTTTTAATGGTAAGACCTTTACTGTTTCAAGTGATAAGGATGCTATAGCTTACTCTTTGTTAAGCAATATTCAACCGGTGCTTGCGTTGGAAAAGCAAGTTCGAAATCAGGCAGACATAATCAAAGACCTCAAGTCTAGCAAAGAGAAGTTGTCCGACGATCTTCTTACTGCTACTTCGAATGCTGCCACTTTAAAGGAAGAAAACGAAGAGCTGAAGAGAAACCAGGAGGTGAGTACCATAAAAGTCACCACACTGGAGAACACTATCAAAGAGCTCCGGGAGAAGCTGTCCGGATTGGAGAAAGATCTTGCCACTTCAAGAGGGGAGACCAAGGCCAAGGACCAAATCATCACCAACCTAACTAGTGACAAGATTGCTCTTGAGAATTTAGTGTCCAAAGCTGCCGAGGAGAAAGCTACTTTTCTAAGGGAGCAGGAGGCCAAGATCCAGGCCAAGATCGACGCTTACGCCAACAACGTGATAGACACTCAAGAGGAAATGTACGCCAAGGTGAGATCGGACATGGTCCTACTCTTTCATGAGAAATTCCCGCAGAGGAACCTGGGTGATTTATGGCTCCATGTAGAGTCTGATAACCTCCCATATCATACAATGGCCGAAGGCGACAGGTATGGAGTCTCCAGTGCATCCTCATCCGATGACGAAGAGAAAACCGGGAAGAGCCCAGACGAAGAGGAAGATGATCCTAAGGGGAAGAAGAAGATAGATGGAGCTGAGCCATCTTCAAAGGCTCAGACTTAAACTATGAATCATTTTTTACTTTTTATGTTTTCTAAACTAAAGTCCTTGGAAGTCCAAGGCACTTTTTTTTGTAAGTGTGTCCGGTATTTGACCGGACAGATCTTTTACTCTATTTTGACAACTCAAAAGTCCTTGGAAGGCCAAGGCACTTAAGTTATTTTAACGAATACCCTTGTTTTGTGCAATCCTCATCTTTTTTTCATAGTCTGTTCCAATTTTGATGGCTAGAGTTAAATCAGCCCTTAGTTATTTCATAGTGAGAGTGTTTAAATTCTCCGGCTAGAGTTTAAATAGCCCTTAGTTATTTTATAGTGAGAGTGTTTAAATTCTCCGATGACGAATGTTTAAGTGGTCATCACTCTTTTATTTCAATCCGGATGGTGTGACAAAGGAGGACAAAACTAAAATACTTCAGAAAAGTTTTAAGAAGGCATCAAATTTTATTCAAAAGCCCATACACCTCATTAAATCCTCCCCGTGCCACCAGGGAGGAAAGAGTATGCCCCCAAATATTTACATGGATATTTAAACAAGTAAATATTTACACAAATGCTACTCCAAGTACATCCGGAGATGTTCGATATTCCAAGGGTGGGTCAGAACTCTTCCATCCTTGTCTTCCAGCCAATATGTTCCAGGTTTAAGCCTTTCAACAACCACATAAGGACCTTCCCAAGTTGGGGCTAATTTTCCGAACAGCTTTTCTTTAATGTGTAAGAAGACTTTCCTCAATACCTTTTCCCCTGGTTGAAAATATCTTTTTCTAACTCTAGAAGCAAATCTGCTCCTCATTAAACCCTGATAATGCGCAGCTCTAAGGTGAGCTTTAACTCGTCTTTCTTCTATTAGGTCGAGCTGACTTCTGATTGCCACTTCGTTAGCGCATTCGGAGAAGTTGTGAACACAAAATGATGGGAGAGTTGCTTCTATGGGAGCTATTACATCCATCCCATAGACTAAAGCGAAGGGTGACTCCTGTGTTGCAGCCCCAGGTGTTGTCCGGTAGGCCCACAAGACCTCTTGTAAATAACTAGGCCACTTTCCAGCAGCCCCTTCCAAATTCTTCTTTAAATCGGACAGTATAGTTCTATTAGCCACTTCAACTTGTCCATTTTCTTGTGGGTGGAAAGGTGAAGAGAAACAATGTTGTATACCCCTTGAGGCACAGAAACTCTCCATTTCCCTATTGTCGAACTGTGGCCCATTGTCTGTCGTTATCTTTTGTGGGACACCAAATCTGCAACAGATGTTGGATAGAATGAATTTTATGGCAGCTTTTGATGTTGTTCCTGCTAGAGGGGCTGCTTCAATCCACTTCGAAAAGTAGTCTATAACAACAATTATGGTTCTACGCCCTCTGGACGCCATAGGGAGAGGCCCTACTAAATCCAAACCCATCGAGCAAAATGTATAAGCTCAGAAATTGACTCTAAAGGGATGGCTGGGACATGAATTTCATTACTGTATCTTTGGCATGGGTCACACCTTCTTACCAGGTCCTTAGCATCTTTCATGATAGATGGCCAATAGTAGCCAGCCAGTAAAATTCTCTTTGTCAAAGCCCTGAATCCACAATGAGCTGATCCCTCACCATCATGCAATTCGGAGAGGACAACCTGAGACTCATTATCCCCCAAACAGCGCAAAAGAGGTTTACTGTAAGACTTTTTATACAAAATGTCTCTCAGTATGATAAAACCACGGGCCTTATGTTTAAGTTTTCTTGCAAATGATTTGTCCGGAGGCACCATACCGTCGGAGAGGTATTGCAGGAGAGGAAATCTCCAATCATGAGGTTGTTTCACCTATACTTCAAAAACTTCTTCTTCTTTACCCATATTAAGTTGAATTGATGGACTTTCCAGGACATGGATCCATGGATACGATTCTGTGTATGCTATAGCTGCCAATGAATCTGCCAACTCATTTTCTGTCCGGGGTATATGCTCATAAATAACGCTCTTAAACTTGAGCGCTTCATTTTTAAGGAGAAGTAAATACTTCACTAGTTGCGCCTTTTTAGCCTCAGATTGACCTTGGGCATGGTGGATAAGAAGCTGGGAGTCACTCGGTAGCTTGACCCTCTTAGCCCCACAAATATAGGCTAGCTTCAAACCAGCTATAGCCGCTTCGTACTCAGACTCATTATTGGAAGCCCTGAAAGCAAAACATATAGCTTGGTACATTTTGTCACCATATGGAGAAGTCAAACACACCCCTGCACCACATCCCATAGTGCTGGATCCACCATCCGTCCGGATGACCCAGACCTTTTTGTCTTTCATGTCAGTAGCCTGCTCTGAATCTCTGTCGGAGTGAAATTCAACCAAAAAATCAGCCACAGCTTGGGCCTTGACTGTTGTTCGAGGAGCGAAATCAATGTCGAAATCCCCTAATTCTACTGGCCACTTAGTCATCCTACTTGAAATGTCTGCCTTTTGGAGGACATTCTTCAAGGGAAAAGAAGTCCGGACGACGATAGGATGAGCCTGGAAATAAGGCCTCATTTTTCTTGCAGCTATTACCAGAGCTAACACAAACTTTTCAAGTTTCAAATAACGCCTTTCAGCATCTACCAAACTTTTGCTGATGTAGTACACTGGATGGGGGTAATTATCCACTTCTCTTACCAACACAGCACTAATAGCACAACTTGAAGCTGCCAAGTATACGAAGAGTGTCTCCCCATCAACTGTTTTAAACAAAGTTTTAGGGGAGGACATGTGCTTCTTGATCTCATTGAAAGCCTCATCACACTGTGGGGTCTAATCGAATCCCTTTGCACCCTTCAAGGTTTGAAAAAACGGGGCGCACCTGTCCGAAGACCTTGAGATGAATCTGTTTAAAGCAGCTAATCTCCCCGTTAGTCGTTGTACTTTATTAATATTTCGAGGAGGCTCCATCTGGAATAGAGCATTAAGTTGGTCCGGATCGGGCTGTATCCCATGCTCACTTATAATATAGCCTAGAAACTTCCCGGACTGCACTCCGAACACACATTTTTCTGGGTTTAACTTCAAATTCACTTTTACCAAGTTAGCAAAAGTTTCTTGGAAGTCAGCCAAGTGCAATTGCTCATCCACACTCTTTACCATCATGTCATCGATGTATACTTCCATATTCGTTCCAATCTGATCAGCAAAAGCTTTGTTGACCAATCTCTGATAAGTAGCCCCAGCATTTTTCAACCCAAATGGCATTACCTAGTAGCAATGAAGACCCCTGTCAGTGACAAATGTAGTATGCTCTTGATCCTTTGGATCTACTTGGATCTGATTGTATCCGGAGAAGGCATCCATAAAGGATAGCAGCTTGTTCCCAGAGGTGGAGTCTACTAGCTGATCAATCCGGGGGACTGGATACAAATCTTTTAGGCAAGATCTATTGAGATCTGTGAAGTCAATGCACATGCGCCACTTGCCATTTTTCTTTTTCACCAGGACCGGATTGGCAGTCCACAAAGGATATTGAGACTCCTTGATATGCCCCATCTTTGTGAGTCTGTCAACCTCTTGTACAATGACATCAGCCTTTTCTTTGGAAAAAGCCATTCTCTTTTGAACCACTGGTGCTATGTCTTTCCGGACGGATAGGTGATGTGATATCACATCTGCTGGAACCCCAGTAACATCAGCATTGCACCAAGCGAAAACGTGCTGATGGTTCTTCAAAAACTTTAACATTTCACTTTTCAGACCGGGTGGCATTTTGGACCCTATCTTGACACTTTTTCCTTCTTCTAAACAATGTGTCTCTACCTCTTCGATTGGTATTAACACACCAGGGGTATCTCTGGGGTCATCAATTTCACCCTCACCCCCATAAAGCCCCTCAAATTGTTATTGCTCGTTGGTACGAGATGTCCCCAATGTCCGGGGAGCCAGAGCTGTAGCATAACATTCTCTTGCAATCTTTTGACTGCTCCGGAAAACTCCCACATGTCCCTGAATAGCTTATTTCAAGCATTGGTGGACTGTTGAAGCCACTGCATGCATCCTAGAGAGCCAAGACCTCCCTAAAATAGCATTATAGCAAGTAGGACAATCCGCCACAATAAAAAGTATTCTGACCATCTTCTTGAAAGGGCCCTTGCCCAACAAAACTTCTTCTTCGAACTCTCCGATCACATCTGCTGAGCTGCCAGTAAAGCCCACAATTGATCTGTCCGAACTCTGAATTACAGCTGGATTTTTCATTCTCTTGTATGTGGTTAAGAAAAGGATATTGGCTGAGCTACTAGTATCCACCAAAATTCGTCTTATGTCGTTGCCCCCAATAGATGCCCCTATGACAACAACATCTTCATGAGGGCCAGCTATATCTCTTAAATCATCTTCATCAAAGACAATGAAGGGGAATGGATTTTGTGACTGATAGGAAGTCATGCCTCCTTCTAGTTGGGTGGCTAAAGTATGAGCATGCCTCTTCCTCGAAGAAGCAGTAGGAGCTGTCATAGTATCCCCTCCGAAAATTGTAAGTGACTCAAAAAACTTAATGAGCCCGGAGACTGTCCTAGAACATTCCTCAATTGCACCCACTTTGTTTCGAGTTGGATCAGGATCCAAGTACTCAAATTCCACATCAAACCTCTCAATTATAACCATGGCCCCCTCCGGAGCAGCATTACTTGGACCAACCCGATGAGTATTGTCAGGTCTGTTACCTTCTCTTCTTTTGACATAAGCCCCCAGCTTTCCCCTTTCAATCAAGTTCTGAACTTCTTGCTTCAAAGATATACAATCATCAGTGGTATGGCCAATATCATTGTGATATTGGCAGAAAGCGTTATTGCGATGTTCTCTAGGAGATTGCAGTGTGGCCGATCTTCTATAGTGCACTTCTTCCTTTGTTTTACCAAAAATGATGGCCACACTTTCTTTCAATTCTGCGAACCAGTCCGGTTGAACCCAGGGGCCTCTCTTGTTTCTGGATTGCTGACTCTGAGCAGGAGCAGCTAGTTGAGACTGAGCTTTAGCCCTTCCATGCCCCTGTCCGGTCTCTTTTACCTTGTTCCCGGACTGATTCTGATTGGGATTTGGTGCCACTGGGGTAGACCTCACCTGCCTGTGCACCCTGGTTTTCTTTGTTTCATCAACGTTAATCTGTTTTCCAACCTGATTCAGAAGCCCTCCCCAAGTCATGGCCTTCTTTCTGGTCACTGAATCAACCAAATTGTCAGGGTTCAAGCCCTGTCTTAGGGATGCTATTACCACTTGCTCGAAGCAATCAGCCAACCCATTCTTGGTGTTCACAAAAGGACTTATGTATTATTTTAAGGACTCATTTGGTTCCTGGGCACAATGGATTATTGTGTCCCCATTGCCCTTTAGTTCTTTACTCCCAACGAACTTCCTTCGAAAGGCTACCCAAAAAGTATCAAAATTCTTGATACAACCCTGTGGTAGGCTGTTATACCATTTTAGAGCACTCCCCGTAAATGATTGGGAGAATGCTCTGCAAAGTAGCTTATCATTGTCATCAAAGTTCATCATGAAGTTTTTAAATTGCTCCAAATGGTTGTCCGGATCAGTACTGCCATCGTACTTTTCTATTTTGGTGTTGTCAAACCTCTTAGGGAGGTGTCCGGACAGAATTTTGGAAGATAATGGAGATTGCCTCCAATTTCTGCCACGACTGAACACAGTATCCTCATTGGGAGTTGCAAAGATATCTGGTTCATCGTGGAAAGCGAAAGGATCCATCAGCATCCGGTCTACATGCCTTCGGCTGTGAGATGACCATTTGCCGATATTCTTCTTCATCTTTCCATGTCTATCCCTTTTTCTTGGATATTTTTTTATCTCATTTTGCTTATTTTTAGTTCAACCCTCATCGTTGTTGGAGGATAAGGATTCTTTAACTCCCTCATCATCCGAAGAGCTATCAGAAGACTCTGAGCCTGAGTCAGAACTCTCTACTGGTTTAGACCGGTTAGACTTTTTGGAGCTGGCATGAGTCTTTTTGGTACTCACATGAGTCTTTGAAGGCTCATGCTCTCTGGGTTTATCAGTGTGAGGAGCAACTGATGCTTTGGACTTTTCTTCCACGCCCATCTTAGCCTTTTCTGCCCTCAGAGCTTCTATTTCACCCTTTAGCCTATCGCGCTCCTCGATAGTGTATTCATCGTTTTCACCCACCACTTCGAGCAAAGCTGGTGGTACTTCCGGGGCGTCCGGATTCATTCAGACTGACTTTTCTTGCTGGTTTCGAATGCTTGATTCAGGCACCTTCTTCTCCCACTGTGGTCGCCAATTTGGTGAGGTTAATTTGTGTCTGAGGGTACTTGGGTAATTTGTTTGGAGTTTTGTGGAAGTATATGGGTGTTTAGTATTTAGAGTATAAGGTAGAGGGAGAATTAAGCTGCTTGGTTGCAGTTAATTTTCATTACCCATATTTAATGCAGGTGGTTGGGTATTTATACCCTTGCATTTGGGCCTTATGGGTTTTCGGGTCATGTTTAATGGACCCGGGTCAGGTTTAAAGACCCATGAGCTCTAAGTAGGAGAGCAAGTATCTGAGTCAAGAAGTGTTTAGGTTTTTTAGTACTTTTGTCATAGTTCGAACAGTCCAAAGGGCTGAGTGTTCGAAGTGGTCTGTCCGGTCCGGAGGCATTAGACAGATCTGTCCTTGTCCGGGGAGCAAGCAGAATTCGGACTTATCATAACCTACATTGAGTTTTTGCGGCTTTCACATCAAGATTACTCTACTCCTCGAATGTTGTCTTAAGTGATGTCAGTTCATCAATCACTTTTTTCTTTTCTTTCTCACTTTTGTTGAGGTAATCTTGTAGAGAGAAGTATTTATTTTGCTTCTCGTTTGTTTCACTCTCATACTTTGATTTGAGTTATTCTAGTTTATGTTGATATTTTGAATTCAATTCCATCTTTTCTTGATCATAAAGAACTCTTAAATAACATTTCAGATGGATGGCTTAAGTTATAAACTTTGACATATCAGCCTGAGAAACTTGAAATTGATCAAAGATATGTCGGCTAAAAATGTCCCTCATATGTTTCTCTGCTGCAGCATATTATTTATACCAGATCATGTCTTTAGCCATAACCTCTAATTTGTATTGAGAAGGCGTAATTTATGTGTATAAGTTTTTTGCTGCTTCTTCAAGATTTGAGAATGGTTGAAGAATATTTTATACTTCTTCGGAATGGTTCTCCATAGGTATAATAAGAAGAGTATGGGGATTTTCATGAGGCATAAAAGCAGATGTGGATGCACCTGATGGAAGATTTGAACTCATAATTTAAGGCATAAGAAGTGCAGTAATTTGATGACCAATTTGTTCAAGTTGTTCTTGAATTTGTTGAACTTCAGGGTCCATGTCCATATATAGATCTTGGATTTCATCTTCTCTAATATTCTCATTGTTGATGAAGCTGTGATTTCTTTGATGATCTGTCACCATAATTTTTTTATGTCTCCTCGACATTTTCATTTGAACTTGAGGGAGGTACTTTAACTTTTTTCTTTGAAATGTTTGAAGGAGTTTTCGAGGAGTTTTTCTTCTTTTTGGAAGCAAAGGTCTTTTTTCTCTTCGGAGAAGGTTCAGCCTCGATTCATTATTCGATGGTTGGAAGATTTATTCTGCTTTTTTTTTTTTGGTTTGTCTTGGTCTTCTTTGTGGTTTTGAATTTGTCGAATAGCTGGCTTTCGCCTTTTTTTTTACCTTTTTTCTTGGCAGGTAAGTGATTTTGAGATCGATTTCGAACCAGAAGTATAAATTTCGTATCAGGTGTTAATAGTCTTTTAACAAGATCATCTGGGTATGGGGGCTCTATTAGCTCTTCATCAAAACGACAACATTTGGGGAGATCTTCCATGAGTGGTTGTTAACAAAATTAATGGGTATGAAGGCATTATGGAACTCATTGTCCTATGCATTTTCTGACCAAATGGATGGCTTGGGAAAAATATCTTTAGCTGTCTTCTTATGAGCTTTGTACCGCCTCAGAATATCTATAAGAAATAACAATACATAAAAATAAAAGTTGGCATATAAGATGTTAGAAGTAAAAAATATTGATTAAGTTACTGCTACTTCTCCAAACGAGGTAGGCGAAGCACGACATTGTATGGTAGACCCCATTATTTTTGTAATCGTCCTGCAAGAGCTTAACTGTAATATTCATATGCCATGTTTTCTAATGCAATGATATATTTGGGGATGACCAGCTTCAGATTGACATTTAGAGTTACAACAATGTCCTCGGGTAGTTCTATAAGCCCTTTCTGTTTTTTTTTTCTTTTTTCGCTGGAGCCGTTTTCTCTGAAGCATTTTCTTCAAAATTCTGAAGCAGCCCCAGTTTATGTAATATCACGGTTAGGGTCCATCTCTATCCTTGAATCTGATTCAGTCTCTTCTTCAGACACTTCGTCTCGTAGTTGAAGTGGAGCTTTGTTTTTTGTAGTATTTTATCTATTAGAGGCTGTCTTTATGTTAGGTTGAGCAGTCTTCGAATGAGTTAGTTGTGCCTCTTTGTCAGTCACAATAATCTCTTTTGGGGTGGAGAAGGTGTAAAATCTTGTGGAGTATTGTTATCTTTGAAGTCTCTCATGGCTATAAATGAGCTTTTTCTAGAAGGATGAGTTTGGGTAGACTTAGGTTTGGATCAAAATTGAGGTGTCTCTTTGTGAGAATTTCAAGGTAGTTTAGTGTTTATTGTCGAAGAAGTTTTTAAATTTTTCTTGAAGATCTTTGCGTTTTCTTATGATTTGTTTGAGGAATAATTCATATATTACCAGAGAGTGTTTGTGAGAAATTTTGAAACGTTGATGGTGACTGTTAAGGAGATCTTGGTGAACAACTATTAAATTACTAGACTGGATGGATTTTGGAACCCAAAGAAATTATGATCGGGGACAAAATTACCGTATAAAGTGGTTTGAGTTGAAAATTTTGGAGAAGTATCTATTACTCCTGCTGCACGATATTCAGCAACCCTTTCATTAATACACAAGTAGTCGTAGAGTCCAAAAAGGGTTTTTTAGTAGTTGATGATCTTTTCATAAACTAAGATAAAGATGAATCTTCAAATTAGTCTATAAAGGGTTGAAGGTAGATCGATAAAGTTGAGTTTTTCGGTGGTGGCAAGAAAATAAGGTTTTCAGATAATTGTTCTTCTCTCACTAAATGTTGTTGCAAGGAAACATGATTAATGAGGGAATATTTATAGAAGAATAAGGAATGAAAAAAGTAGGCATAAAATATGAAGAGGTGGTGACAATTATTGGGTGAAAGAAGAACCGTCTAACGGTTTCCTACTACTATAGGTGACACTTGTACATTGTCAGACCTACTGGAATTTCGCATGCGTATGAGAGTATTCCATACGTGTCTAGTTGTTATAATGATGCGAATTGAAATACCACGCGCATGAGCATTCGAGGCAGATTTAAAAGGGTTGCATAAGGATTCGAGGAAACTTTAAAAATAATATTGGCAAGTTTAGATTCGAAGCAAACCTAAATATATTTTTTGTTCGAGGATGATAAGTGTATGACTAAGCAGTTTGAAGCAATGCTGGGTGGTTTTTATTCGAGGAAATTGGTGGTTTCAATTTGCCAATAGCTTTGGAGATTTCTAGTTCTTACTCATCATTCTTTATAAGAAATAGGGGCTACTGATAAGGACATAAATTATCAGAGACCTAAAGTAATAACATTAAGGTTGTTCCAAGAGAATTGTAAACTTGAGAGAGAAAATCGATATTGTTTATAAATGTAAAGGACCATAAAGAAATTTATCCTTTTGATGTAACTGATTATGTTCGAGTCTTTTTGCGTACTTATAAATAGGCCAAAAGAAATATGAACAAGCTATGGATTTTTACTCATCAAAGATGAGATATTACTTTACTTCTCTCTCTATAAGTACTATAATGTAATTCTTCCTTAAACAATCTTTTCCTTTTCCTCGAAACATTGAACCAATTTAATCAAATCAATCAAATATTTGAACACACAATAGTTTTGATTTTATAAATCCAAACCAAACCGATAAAAATCGGTAATTATTGGTCTGTTCGCCGGGCCGATAAGAACTTCAAAAATATTTTAACTAATATTGGCCACAACTGGTTGTGGGCTACAAATATTTTAATAATTCTTTTATAATTTTTTAGTAGAAAAATGGTAAGGTTTGTGTATCTTTATATAGGATCATGATCTTGTCTTATCTTTTTAAAAAAATGATGTGGGGTTCATAAAGTCCAATGGTATTTCAAGGATGGTGAAATCATTATCTACGCCTCACATTTCTTACTCTATGCATTTTTCTTGACGACATAATTTCAAATATTTGGCACACTGAGTAACATCTTCAAGTCACCTTCAGCTTTTTTAATTTCATATAAAATAGAATCTTGTTTATGACCTTGATCAAGAGACTAAGAAATGAGAAGCATGAAATAATAGTAAAAGAAAATTACTTGATCCAACAATGAAGGGAACACTAAATGTTCTCAATTCATGTGCAAAGACTACTTATGTGAAACAAGTAGTTTTGACCTCTTATATAGCCTTAGTTGTACTCAATGGAAGACCTCGATCTCCAGATACAATACTTAATGAAACTTGATGTAACTTTATTTACATTTTCGAGCTCAGTTATAAGGTTTTATACTTATTCTCTTTGTGTTAATCAAAATATTTTAGAAGCAGGGTTCACATTATTCAACATGTTCTTCGAAAGTAAGATATAGGAAACAAAATATGGCGTACGGTTCTTTTCATCGTTCTAGGATTAATGTTTTTGGTTCACTTATATTGTATCTCTTTACTGATTAGTCCATGTAGCTTGTCGGAATTTTCAAACCTTCCTAAAGATAAAAAGAGAGAAACCATCAAGATAAAAGAAACATATAGTATAAAACCAAATAAAAGTAGATAAAAAGAAAATAATTCGATCACAAACACATAAAAGACGCTGTAAATACATTGTTTAAACATAAAAAAAAATATTCATCAAATATATATTGTAACTTTTGAAGTTAGTCGTAGATTTATAGTATATATGTATTGACATTTTTGTAGTATTTGTTTTTTTATAATGTGGGTTCGGTTTTGAATTGGTTTTATCGGTTCGGTTCTTTGCTGGTTCTACTACTTCGATTTTGGTTTTTAAAATGGAACTGCGAACTGAATCATTAAGTTTTAGTCCATTTCTTGGTCTGGTATTTACCGGTTTAGTTCCGATCCAATTTCTGGTTCTCGAGAATCATTAACAGCCTTACCTATAGGTGGTATGAACATGCTAAACCGGCAACATCGCTACGCGACACCGCCTGTATAATAGACACACCAACGATATATAAATTCTACAATGATTGTGGAGTATCTCACATGCAATATATAAATTTTACACCGCTCATATACGCAAAGAATAAATAACTAGCATTCATAACATATTTTGGACCCTTACACTGGCAGTGATGGTTCGTCACATCGTCGACGTCCACTGCGATATACCACCGCCAAATAAATCATGGATATGAGACTATGTCATCGGCGTTGTTATTATAATTACACCGGCGGCGTGAGCATGACTACACTGTTACTGACAAAATTATAATGCAAAAAATTAAGCATTCATTTAACAACCATTAATGCAAAGATTAAACACTCGCAACGTGGAAATTAAGCATTCATTTAACAACCATTAATGCAAAGATTAAACACTCGCAACGTGGATCTGATTATATCATTAGCGCAAATATTGAACACTCGCAACGTGGGCCTGGTTATACTGTTAGTGACAAAAATATAATGCATAAACTGGAGCCTATATTTTACCACAGTCAGTCGTGTTAGAGCTTCACACCGTCGATTTATTATTAGTAAAAAGTTTCCACACTGTGAATAAATCTTTTTACAAAAATTGTAACTTTAGATCTAACAGATTCGAAAGATTATTTCATTTAGAGTTTCAACTGCATCAACATGGTTTTTACTTTCTATTTTGGATTTTTTCTTTTAAGGTATAAAATTGAGATTTTTTTATAAAAACACGAACATTTTTTTGTTTAACAAAAAATTTAAATTTTGTAAAGAAAGTGAAAAATTTGTATATAAAAAAAATTTGTTAAAAAAAAATATGTGTTAGAAAAACAATAGATATTTAGTTTAAGTAAACTCTTCCAAATTTTATATAAGTAAAAAAAACAAAAAACAAATATCTTTTATTTTCAATTACTTATAATTAAAAGTTACAAAAACTTAAAATATTATTTTTTAGTAAAAGAAAAAAAGTAAAACACCTAAAAATAAATATATATATATATATTCATTTTATTTTGAATGACTTATATTCCAATAGAATAGCTAAAGCTTTATGATTATATATATATATATATATATATATGGGCTAAAAGTCCTATGAAGTCACTAGTGTTTGATATCTGTTGCATTCGTGTCACTAAACTTTTTTAGTCTACAAAACGAGTTATTGATGTTCCAAATCGTTTCACTTTTGCCACTAGCGCTTGTAAATTAACACGAGACTCACATGTACCTCTCTTTTTGTTCCATATACGGTCACGCATTAAATTCTAATTAAAACACCCGTGTTACTAGTTTTATCTTTTTATTTTAACTTTTACTTTTTATTTTAATTTTTTACTTAAATCGATTTATTTTTTTACTTTTTATTTTCACCTCAATTTTTTTTAGTTTTTATCTATTAATCTTAAATCAATTTACCTCTTTTACTTTTACTTTTACTTTTACTTATTTCTTACTTTTTACTTCAAATAGTTTTACTTTTTACCTTTTAGCCTCAAATTGATTTACCTCTAGGACATTCACTCATGAGACTTGAATCCGAGTTGGGAAATCGGATTAGACAAGCATTAATATCCGCTTCGTGCAACTCGAGACCAACATGGACATGAAATTCGTTACTGGAGCAAGTCTTACACCGGCTAGGCTGTCGCAAATCGTTAAGTCCATCGTTCGTTTGCCGAGTCATCGACCTGTTCCTCCTGAGTAACCACTCGCTCACTCTCGGCTTCTTCAATTGGACTGCTCATTATCTTACAAATCGATCTTCAAATCTCTCTCTATTTCCTGCCTCTTTAACGTTATTGATAGTCTATTGAAACAATCTAAAATCCATGATATAATCCTTAACACTTATGTTTATCGCTCTATGATCGATTCATTCATCGTATGGAAGAAAACCCAAAATACGTTTTGGATTTTTAAAGAATCTAGCTCGCTGATACGGGATATCGCACCTTCCGTATGTAATTCTCTTTTAGCTGCTCTAGTTTGGATTATACTCACAAGGTGTTCGATGACATGTCCCGTAAAAGTGTGTCTTTTGGTACCATCGGCTTTGGTTTATTTATCCGGAAGTTATGTATAAAGATGAATTTGGGTTTGAACAGTGACTCGTCCCTCGACTATCGCGTTTGGTGGTAGATAGTCCCTGGACTTTCAAATGTCCGTTGACGGTCCCTGGACTATCGCGTTTAGATAAAGTTAGTCCAGAGGATCCTCTGATCCACCAGAGGCTGCCACCTATCACAATACTCTCCAGTTTTTTATGTCGTCAGTAGTCTCTTGACTTTAGGTACGATTTTACCCTTTGACCAAAATCCTTGTTGGCATAGCTGTTGGTGAGATGGAAAATTTTAAATACTTGGCACCTATTACTGCATCCTATGTGTCATTGTGTCATTTAAGTAAATTAAATAAATAATTGAAAGCCCTTATAGACATATGTTTAATACTTCTTCCTCGAATGCTTTCTCTTCTCTTTTTCTTTCGACTTTCTTCTTATTGTTTTCTCCTTCTCTTCAATTCGTTTCCTAAAACCAGTAAAAAAAATTCATCTATATCCTCCATTAATGTTTACCAGCTCTACCTCTTTCCCTTATAAAAAAATGGAGATTCAGTAAATAGATTTCATCTACATCCTCCATTAATGTAACACAGAATACATTTATCATGGAAACACAGTGAAGCAATAAAACTCGATGCATTCTTATTTTAAAAACTAAAACGATACATCAATCAGACAAATATGTAAACAAACTAAATACATGTATATTCTTTAGATAAATCCAATTCAATTTTGACATTCTTCTGTGTCCTTCTCGAACCCTTCTTCATTGTTGAATCACGTTTACCGTTGCCAAAAATTAGGGCTAGCAACAGGGATTGCAGACTGTGATTAAGGAAGATGATTTAGGGTTGCATTTCGAGGGAAGAGAAGAAAGTCTAGGGATTGGAATTCGAAAAGGGTATAGTTAGTCTGTTCAAGAAAAAAAATCTAGGGTTTAGATTTTGTTTACGTATTTTATTAAATTAAATTAATTAAAATGTAATGTAATGCGACCGATTGATAATGTTACAAAGTACTGTGGTGAAAAAAATAATGCCACCTGGATAAACATACTAAATTCTTAATGTCAAGTTGGAAATTATAAGGGTATGTGGGTCATTTAATGTCGCGGACTAAGTTTTGGGTTTGACCTAAAGGCAGGGGACTACTGGTGACACAAAAAATTGAGGAGTATGGTGACAGGTGGCAGCCTCTGGTGGATCAGAGGATCTTCTGGACTAACTTTATCCAAACGCGATAGTCCATGGACTGTCAACGGACATTTGAAAATCCAGGACTATCTGCCACCAAACGCGATAGTCGAGGGACGACTCACTGTTCAAAGCCTACGGATTTGGATTATGTTTTGAGTTCACTGGATAGGGTCAAGAGCTGTAACTCCGATGTAAATGGCTCAATTCTTGCTCTGTTTATAGTTCATGCGCTTTGTAAAACTTCGAGAGAGAGAGAGAGAGAGAGAGAGAGAGAAAATCTTTCAAATTACTTGATGGCCCGAGGAGTAGAGAATGTGAACAAGATTTCATGGCTTATAGGATAATAGCCGAGGCCTTTGGATTAAAAGGATGTGTGTACGAAAGGGAAATGGTTTTAAATCAGAACATAAAACTAGGAGTAGCTCCAAGGAATAATGATTATAGAGAGTTTGTCTTATCTTTGATTTCAAAGAGACAAAATCGAGAAGCCAAGATAAAAAAAATATAATGTTTGAGGTAAAAAGTAAAAAATAAAAATACAAGAGGTAAATTAATTTAAGTAAAAAGTTAAAAGTTAAAAATAAAAAATTAAAGTAAAAAGTAAAAAATTAAAATAAAACAGTAAAAATAGTAAAGAAGAGTATTTTGAACAAAATTGAGGAAATTGCTAAAAAAAGCCAAAACTACTCCGCGAAGTTGCTTTTTTTGAATTTTAAAAAGTACTCCGTGAAGTTATTTTTTTGACGATTTTGTCCTTCACGAAATCGTATAAATAGAAAAAATTACTCCGTGAAGTTACCATAATTTCCAAAAAAAATACAATTACTCTACCTTCTCTCTATTTTCTCTCTCTAAACATAAAAGAACTAAAACTAACACTAAAGAAGGTACTACTATCATTATCAATTAAAATGTTACTCATTGCCTTCAAACCCACTTAATCATATATCCTAACACCTAAATGACTTATTTGCAAAAAAAACATATTTAGATCTTAGTTTTCGAAAGGTTTCTTAAACCATAATGGGTATTTTGTTTTACTTTAAATTTATATTGTTTTTAGTTAGTATAAGTCTTTAATAAATGATAACCTACTAAAAAAATTACAAAAATGGACAAAATTGAAAGATAAATGTTAAAAAATCGGAAAAAAAAAACGATACAGATCTGATACAGGTTTGTCCGGCAATGCAATGGCGCACACGATAGTGCTGACGCCATTGCATGGCGGAAACAGGGGTCTGTACGCCATGCAATGGCGTCAGCACCATCGTGTACGCCATTTTCCTGGCGAAAGTACCATCTTCTTCGACAGGATGATGACGACGAACACCACCTGGACGTCATCGTCTGGCGGAAACGGACATTTTTTTATTTTCTTTTTAAAATTATTTTTTCAGAAAAACAGAAAGATACAAGGGTCAATGTTCATATTGGTTTGTAGAAAAACAAGTTTTGTTACCATTTCGTCAAGTTTTGTTAACATTTTATTAAGTTTTACAAAGTTGAAAAAAAAAAGAGTTTTGGTTAGTTTAAGTTTTGAGTTTTTATGATTTTAGTGAGTTTTAGGAAGTAAAATGTTAGGTTATTGTAGATTTTCTGTTTGCAACTTGGTGAAGTAAATAATGGCATAAAACGTAATTAAATGAACTTCTAAGGACTTTTTAGATTTTTTGACTAGTGGCAATTTTGTAAATATTGAAAAACAGAAAAAATGCGACTTCGCGGAGTGCAATTCCCCAAAATTGAAGAGTATTTTGGACAAAATTTAATGGAAGATGATGTATGAAATGTTGAGGGTACACTCAGCCTCCTATTAATTTGTCTGCTCCAATAGCAAAAATACAACTATTTGAAACATCAATATAAAAAAAACTCAAAACGAAAGCCCCAACAAAGATCGAAATTAGTGGGCACAAATGCAATAAGATCATGATTTAACAGATTTTTTTAATCTATATATAAGCAACTAAACATGATAGGAAAAGAATTAAGTAAAGGGTAATCTGAGTGAGTAGTTTATAATATTAGTAAGTAGTGGTGAGTGTGTTGTCGAAAATGAGTTAATGAATGCTGTGTTAATGACTCGGAGTTCTCGTCTTCTCTTCCTTCTCCAAATTTCACATTGCAGTTCTCGTTTTTCTCTACTTCTTCTTTTGTTGCAATGGAGATTCAAAGTCTAATTCATGAGCATGATTTGACGCCATGTGATGATGTAGATAATGGAGAGTGCTATTGTTGTAGACGAGTTTTCTCTGGTTTAGGTTATTTGTGCAGCGACGGTGAGGAGCGCTACTTCTGTAATTCATGCTACCATTTGCCTACCGAAGTCCGTCATCACCTCCACCCGCAGCATGTATTGAAACTAACACTCGATCTAGATACTGAGTATGACACCAACGACTACAGCACTCAAAACCGCCGCAGCAACAACTACTTCTTCTGTGATGGGTGTAAAACAACGAGGTTCGGATTCAGCTACAGATGTGGTCATGGGGATTGTCAATTCATTCTCCACATCAAGTGTACTTTCTCAAATCTAAAACATGATTACAGCAGGAGAGTTATCAAACCTGCTTTACATTATAGCCACGTCCATGAGCTTGTCAATACGAAATGTCATAAGTATAGATTTGAATGCGGAGTTTGCGAGCAGGGAATGTGCGATAGTAGAGGCTCTTGTTATGGCTGTTATGATTGTGCTTTCTTTGTTCACGAGGACTGTCTCGGAACCCCGCAGGTGATTCGGCATCCCGTTCACAGCCACCCTCTCCGTCTCCCTAGTTTCTACGAAAGGCTAGGAGAAAGTGTCAAGTGTCAAGCTTGTTGTGATTATACTTATGGCCCTTTCTTATGCGGTGAATGTGATTTTAACTTACATGTACATTGTGCGGAGTCTCTATTGCACACTTTAAGACATGATTCTCACCCACATCCACTTTGGTACTTGTCTAAGAATATTCTTAAAGGTGGTTTGTTTCCGTGCTACCTTTGCAGTGCCACTGACTGTGGAGAGGAGGGCTCTTTTTATCGGTGCGTTCAGTGTAATCTAAATTTCCATATAGAGTGTCTTAATCTTCCACAAACAGTTAAACACAAAAACCATATGCATTCTCTTGCCCTTGTCAATCAAGTTTTGGATGAAGTGTGTTATTGTGATGTTTGCGAGTTACAAAAGGATCCGGAAAATCACGCCTACTACTGTGAGGAATGCTCTTTTGTGGCCCATATAGAATGTATCCTTAGCAAGGTAACCCTCAAACTCATTCTGTTTGAGAGTTTTTCAAACAAAAGAAGAAATCATTCATATAACCATGTTTGCCTACTACAAATGTGCAGATGTTTATGGCTATCTACGATTTCATTTCCATATTGATAGGTTTTAGGTTGTATTTGTCAGGAAAATCTTTCATGGAAAATGTTTAACTTAGCAGCTCATGTTGCTGATACTGAATCTGATGAGGAGGAAGCCTCCACCACGAAGATGATTTCGCAACATGAAACAAGTAGCAGTCATATATCTATTGGCAACGAGCCACAAAAGATCAAGGTGGGTAAATTACTACAGTATCTTTTTTCCCATTTGAAATGGATGCTTGAGTTGTAGATGCATACATCTGTTGATGCAGGTGACACATATTCATCAACATGTCTTGTTTTTAAATGAGGTTATCCAGGCCTCTGAAAGACTAGACTGCAATGTTTGCGATCAAGAAATACTTCATTTTGGCTATACATGTAAACGTTGTCAATTTTGGATGCACAAATCATGTAGTAAATTGCCCAAAGATGTGGTGCATCTAATCCACCCCGACCACTCTCTCACACTCCTCCCCAAGTTTCCCTTTCGTGATCTCGGACGCAATTTCTTATGTTGTAAATGTAGGGTAAAATCCAAGGGAATGTGTTTTTACTGTCGCATCTGTGGTTTTGTCCTCGACACAAATTGTGCTTCTCTAGTGGAAGACGCAATTTTTGATTATCATCATGACCAAAGATTGAAAAAGGAAAATAAGGAAATCTCTATAACTCATCTCGGCGTAACGCTACAATTGGCTGTTCTTTTGGAGAAACACAATGAATTCTGCAGTATTTGCTATCGCAAGATCGTAGGTCCCTGCTATAGCCACAAATATTATGAGACATATTACCATGAATCTTGTCTAGAAGGTCCGGTAAAAATTCAACACATACTGCATCCTCAACACTCTATGTTTCGAGAGAGATATATGGCCAAATTTGTTTGCGGTGCCTGTCAAATTGAATCTTTTTTACTTAGTACTGAGGTTTATAATTGCCACGAGTGTCGCTTTACATTACACACCGGATGCGCTATTTCTATACAGCGGAGTCTAAATCATATGTCCTGCCATGAGCATAGTCTTTATATTTTTCTCACAAACGATAACGGAATCCTCATCTTTCATCACGACATCACCTTCAATTGTACTATTTGTGGTGAAATGTGTGTTGGTTATTTCTACCGCTGTGTGGACTGTCAAGTCAGTTTCCATATAGATTGCCTTCCGTTGCCTCGTATTTTAAAACATAAACTAGTATATGAAAGGCATCCTCTCATCCTGGAGGACAAATTTGTAGAAGATGATAGTGGAGAATACTACTGTGACATATGTGAGCACCCGAGAGACGGAGAACATCCTGTTTATTGCTGCAAGGAGTGCACCTACTTCGCCCATATTGAATGCATAATCTCTAAAGTAAGTTTTCCTCAGTATTTATAACAGCCTTTCATGTTTCAATATTATTTTTCGAAATTAAGTTCATATAATATCTCAAGGGAATTAGATCTATGCTTGGTTGGTTAGATTTGTGTTGTAATTTACTTTTGTTTATGTATTTAGCTATCTAGTGAAATTCTTATATTTTAGGAGTTATTCACATCTGGGGAAAATATTTTTGCGGAGTTGTTGAGTGACTCAGCTAAGGAGGATGATGGAAAAGGACATGGGGATACTGATAAGGATATTCTCTCTTCGAACCGCACAACATCGATGATTATGTCTATAAAAGTTCATGATGGGGATGAGGCCAAGGACGAGTACAAGGAGGCTTACGATGGTGATGCAAATGACGATGCTGATATAGGGATTATGTCAACCCAAGAGGCAGACGAGGAAGGCCAAGTCGATGAAGTTGGCGAAGGCCATGGCGATGCAGATGATGATGATGATGATGAGAATGAGAATGAAAACGGGATGCCAAAATAGGACCGAAAAACTGATGTGAATTGATACTACAAACACCTTGGATAGTCTTTGGGTGCTGTAATATTTCCTTAAGTGGTTTTGATGTAATAATGTGTCAGTTGATTGCAAGAACTAAAGATTCGACCGTTGATTCTCTCCCAGTTGCAACTCATGATCCTTGGAGACTTGTCGATATGGACAGTTTTAGTCTCTTAAATATGTTACAGCCAGTCTGCAAACATAACGAAATTCCGTCCGGCTGAATGATTCCATTATAAGCTTAGTTTGATCGATCTCCAATGAAGCTTTTCCAATGATTTTAGAATACACTTACACATTCTCCCCTTAGGATTTATGAATTGCCGCCCTACAAAAAAGAGTTCTCACATTAAAGAGAGAAAGGAAACTAGATAACTGCATATATTGAATTCAAAATGGAATATTATGTTCGCAAGGGATAGCCGAGCTTGGTAGAATAGACGAGGTCGTGACCAAAAGGCCATACATTTGATCCCTTACCGTACTCATTGTAGTGGTTGCGGATTCCTTCGTTGTATAAAAAATATGACTTTCCTAATAAAAAGAACCCATTAATGTTATAAGGATTTCCCCAATCTGATCATATGTCTCGAGATGATACTCTTCGTTATCATCTTTCATATTTTCATCCATAATTTTTGGACTAGATCCTAAAGGATCAATAAGGTGATCTCCAATGTTTTCTTCTCCACGTTGAGAAAATTCAGTTTCATATGTTGTAGGATTTTCTTCAATATTCTAATCCAAGAGAAGCTCATTTGGAAGTATTAAGGGTCTTCTGCCATGTTCAGAATTCGTAGAGAGTGATTACTAACGGTTGGCTGTTGTTCTGTTCTCTCTTATTTTGTATGAGGTTTATTTTTTGGCTATTAGTTAATAAAAATAGAAATAAAAAACAAATGACTATACGAAGCAAAAAAAAAAGTAATAAATAAGATATACTTAAAACCAAATCAAAATTTTAGTTGAAATTTTAAAAAATACTATATAACTAAGGTTATTTACACTTTAAAAAATAAAAATAAAAATTATTAGGTAGGTTATTGATTATAATTTGAATTTTAAAATTGCAAATATCATCTAGATTCCAATATTACATTTAAACACACAAAACACTTAAAGTCCTAACAATAATTTATTTTTATTTTAAGACATCATATTTTTCAAGCTCTAATTTTTAAAAAAATCTAAAAATACATATATTTGTATTTGTTAAAGACGAACAAAATGAAATCCATGAATGATATTTTTGGTGAACTCTTTTTCTTTTTCGTATTTTCGCATCCGAAACACAGTCCAATTTCTTAAAGTTTATTCAGTATAAAAATACATATATTTTTACAACTAAAAAAAAGTTAGTTGTTTCACAACTCATTAACACTTATTTTCATATAATAAGTTTTTTTTATTGTTTTTTCACATAATTGGACTTATTTCACAATCAAAAGTTCTATTTACGAAACCATTTTTTTCTTATTTTTGTAACACATTTATATGTAATTACGTAACTAGATACAGTTGTTATATCTAGACTTATTTCACAACCCAATTACACATAATTATGCAACCAAAAAAATAAAATAAAATAAAAAATCCAAAATAATCTTTAATAGATCTAGTTTTTGTGTCTTAAAAAACCCAATAGTATTTTAGAATTTTTTTTAAAGTTATGGTTTGAAAGATATGATATTTTTTATAAAAAGTTAAAGGGTATATTGGTATTAACCACAAATCCAGTTGGTTAGTAGTACTTTAGTTTCAAAACCTCGTGGTTATTTGTAATTTATGAGACCTTCGATGGTTATTAATAAATAGTTTTGTTGTTGGGTGGTTATGGTAGATTACCCTTAATAATTACATGGTCATATTTTCTACCAAAAACATACTTATATACAAAAATATCAAATATGTTTATATTCTTTCATTTTTGTTTTTTATATAAATTTTTTGAAGTTTATATATTTCAAACCGTAATTCTAGAAAAAAAAATCCAAAAATACCGTTGACTTTTTTTTATAACGAACAATACTATATCCATGAATGATAATTTTTTTTAATTTTTTTTTTTGCTTTAGGATTATCATTTTACCATGGTCTCTCATATAGCATCTAAATTTTTTACTTTACCATGTTCTCGCATCTCCCATACAACATCTAGCATTTTTAATTAACATTGGTGTCGCATCCAGCATCTAGCATTCTCATTTTATCATGGTCTCGCATGTAGCATCTTCATTTTAAATTGGTCTCGCATCTAGTATCTTTATTTTACACTGGTCTCACATCTAGCAAGATGATAGATACGATATGGGAGACAGTACGCACAGAACACATGACACGATACTTTATCTTTCTCATAAAACAGAATCACTTTTTTCCAAACAATCTATAATACTAAACCTAGATAGAAACACATTACATTTCGTCAATTTCATAAAAATATATTGAACTTCACGTTCTTCATTGATCGAAGATTTCTCAGAATAGGTATGATGAGATCGTACAACATACAAACCAAACAATCCAAATGAATCCCAAATATAGGGAACAGTTTCGAAGACCGACAAACACTCTATATGGTTTGGATACACACACTATATTAAAAATGAAATTAAAATGGCATGGACAAAAAATTAACAAATAAAAAAGGGCTAGGGTTTTGGTACCATTTGAGAAATTATAATTGGAGAAAACAATGAGAATAATATAGAAGAATTTTAGTAAAAAAGTTAATTTGGTAATAAATTATTAGCCTTATATAGTTAATAAGGGTATTTAGGTTATTAAAAAACAATGGATAGTAGGTGGTAAATATCAAAGTTAGTTGGGTCTTAGATAGTAATATATGATAGTTCGTGTAATACTTAAAGAATATGCTTTGATCACTAACTCGTCCCTCGACTATTGATTTTAGTGACAAATAGTTCATGGACTTTCAAAAGTCTGATGGTAGTCCTAGACTATCGAGTTTGGATAAAGTTAGTCCCCCACATTTGTTGATGAATGAAAATCTGTCACGTGACAACATACTCAACAAAAACTTGTATCACCAATTTCCCTTCAAATTTAACCTTGACTGCATTTGAACTTCAACCTAAAGTCGATGGACATTGGTGATACAAGTTTATGTTGAGCATGGTGTCATGTGGTAGTTTTACATTAATGAGCAGATGCGGGGATTAATATTATCCAAACTGGATAGTCCATGGATTACCACCGGACTTTTGAAAGTCCAGGGACTATGTGTCACTAAAATCGATAGTCCATGGACGAGTTACCGTTCACAACCTTAAAGAATATGTTTGGTTTTGGGTCAGTATTGGTACATTTCCCTAAAAACTAATTATATATAAATAAAACTTGTTCACATAGTGTTTAACACAACAACTTGGTCATATCGTGGTTTCCCGTCACCTCGACACAAAGAGATCACATCATCAATTTTCTTGACGGTCGGACCGCACTAGAGCCCTTTTTGATGCATTAGTTTTTATAAAAAATCTAACATTATTTCCTTGCAGCTTGGCCTACTCAGAACTCGATGCACTTGATAGGACTAGGTCTGGTTTGAAATACCGATTCGACTAATGGATAAAAATTCAACTTCAGATAATAAGGTCAATCAAGCTTCTTGGTAGCGTCAGAGTTCTAAAAAAAAGTTTTGGTGATACAGTACCAAGTTTTATAGTAAAAATAAATTAAAATACAACAAAAATTGAAAAAATGTACACAAAAAAATAATAGAGTGTTTTCGTCTCTACGACGTGACAAAACAAACCCATATAACTTGTTCTTTTTGTTTCAATTATATGATATAGATTTTTTATTCAAAGATTTCACCAATAGGTATTGCATTCCCGATCGATTTGTGTATGTTATTTAAGTATCAAATCTGATTCGCATACCACTTGTGCAATATCTAAATTATTAAATAAAAAAATGGACCATCTATGTATTCAATTATTACGAAACATTGACCATAGTTTCAATTAAACCACGATTTTGAAGTCGATAATATAGTAACCTATCGCTACGCTTAAAGTGTTCCCACTCAATATCTTGGTCATATAACATTTCTCCGTTGAAAGAAAATAATTTTCACGTGTATTAATTTTCATGACAAAAAATTTAACGAGGCATATCGGTTCCATGTATCAACCCACAAAATTCATCCTTATACGATCACAAAAATCTTAATAAATCAAGATCAACTAAAATAGTATAAGAAATTAATACTCAACATCATTATAATGTACAAGGCTTTGAACAGTGAGTCGTCCCTCGACTATCGCGTTTGGTGGCAGATAGTCCCTGGACTTTCAAATGTCCGTTGGCAGTCCCTGGACTATCGCGTTTGGATAAAGTTAGTCCAGAGGATACCAGATGCTGCCACTTGTCCTCATACTCTCCAGTTTTTTGTGTCACCAGTAGTCCCTTGACTTTAGGTCAAACTACAAACTTAGTCCACGGCATTAAATGACCCTCATACCCCTTTAATTTCCAGCTTGGCATATTTAATTAAATCAGTTTACCCATGTGGCATTATTTAGCCTACGTGGAATATTTTTCCCAAATTCATTTGTAACATTTATCAATCGGTGCGTTCATTTTATGTTTTAATTAATTGAATTTAATTTATTAAAATAATTAAACCAAATCTAAACCCTCTCCACTCTCCACTCTCCCTTGTTCAAAGCCTCACATCCCCAAATCAAACCCTAATCGAAACATAAACCCTACTTTCTTCACTGGCCCGACCGCCTTTGCGGCAATCTCCACCAGAGATATAACCCGTGTATCCGTCGTTGTCTAACACCAAACCCTAAACAATGGTGAAGTTCTTGAAACAGAACAAGGCGGTTATCCTCCTCCAAGGCCGTTACGCCAGCCGCAAAGCTGTGATCGTAAAATCCTTCGACGATGGTACCCGCAACCGTCCATATGTACCGACTTTAATATGAGCTTGTCCCACTCGTGAAAGCCCACGTGAATCAAGTTCTTGACAGTGATAAGCCTGTGACGTTCAGTGCGGCCAATAAGTAAAAAGACCTTGAAGCCAAGTTCCACAACCTTTTTATACACTTTCAAGCTCGCCTTTATAGCCGGTGTCGATCCCTTCTCAACCCACTTGTCAAACTTTTCATAGTCAAATATTTCCAACCCATAACCATGGTCATGGTAATAGGGAAGATTAGACAACAAAGTCTCGTCGATGTCGAAAACCCAAACATCTTTTCCATCACCAGCCACTTTGAAAGAGCTCGCGAATACTCCAGCCTCATACGAAACTCTTGCAAGTTCCGTACGATAAGCCCAACCGATTATATAACGTTTGATATAACCCGCACATTCCTTCGGAATCGTTTTCCATGGACTTAGATTGTTGGTATCTGCTGCAAATTTCCAACTACTACACTGCAGTCCAACTTTATTGAATTTCTTAATCTGGGTATTTATGTTTTCAGCAGATTCGACCACTAAAGGTCCGTTGGAAAGACGGGGATCCAATGTTTCGTGAGAAAATGCAATCGAGAAAATTGAAAACAGACAGAAAAACCTTATAGGACTCATAACTTTATGGGGTTTTAGAAAAGAAAAGAAAAAGTCCTTTTCCAGAAAAGGAATCGATTTAGATATGGGTATAAGAAATCGAAATCGATTTCGAATAAAGATAAACAACAACAAAAATGATTTATCGAGAAAAGATAAACAACAACAAAAATGATTTATCGAGAAAGCTTGAAAGTGTTTGTGGATAAGGAATAGAAGAGAAGAAGAGAACCCATATCGTATTTGGATAATTTAATTTTATATGATTTTGAATGCACCTTCAAGTTTTGAACCAAAAAAAAATTATTATTAATTTAACTTAATTAAATTTAAAAATTAACACATAGGAGGTGCCACGTATTTAAATTTGCCATCTCACCTACAACTATGCCAACAAGGGTTTTGGTCAAAGGGCAAAAAAGTAACTAAAGTCAAGGGACTACTGGTCACACAAAAAACTGGGGAGTATGTGGACAGGTGGCAGCATCTGGTGGATCAGAGGATCCTCTTGACTAACTTTATCCAAAAGCGATAGTCCAGGGACTGCCAATGGACATTTGAAAGTCCAGGGACTATCTACCACCAAACGCGATAGTCGAGGGACGACTCACTGTTCAAAGCTTAATGTACAATAATTATTCTTATATACATTATGCGTCATTTAAATTATAAATAACATAATGCAAATGAAATATATCTTTCCATGGTTAAAGAGAATTTTAGTTAGTCGGACAATGACATATTTTTTGTCAATATTTATTTAACATTCTCATGTAGTTATCTATATTTTATTAATTTTGAGAAATTATTGATAAAAAAGTTCGATCTCATGAGATTATTGATAAATATTTATTTTTTGTAAAATAAAAATAAAAATATATTTAAAATATCATTAATATTTTGATGACACGCTCTGATACCTCAATGGTATAAAAATGAACACGAGTCTAACTTTATTAATAATTAAAGGGAAATTGCATCTAAGGTGTCCACTCAACTATTCTATTGTCATCTAATACCCGAGCTTTGTTCTATTACCTCTTAATACTCATCTCAACTACTTAATTACCACTTGATACCTAACATCATTTTAATACCCTAACTACCATCACCATTCATCAAGAACCACGTAACCAAAATTTCTCTTTCTTACTTTTTTTAAAGATCCATATATTTCAAACCAGAGTTCGGAAAGTAACAGTGCTCTTTACCCTACTTTTCTCACAGTTAAATTAGATAGTTTAGTATTTTTCATTAATAATAAATAGAAGCGAACAGAACGACACGAGCTAACTTCCAGCGCCTTTTTACGATAAAAGAAAATAGAGCCCAACGCCCTCTTACGATAAAAGAAAATAGAAATTGAAAATAGACTAATAAATTTATGGGAAAAGTACCACTAAATACCTTTTCAAGTATGTAATCCCAAATAAGTACCCAAATATGAGACCCTTAGACTAGTAGTAAAAAGCTAATATTTTACCAAATTAGCTCTAATACTAGAAGAAAGAGAAAATAAGTTATTATTAATACTCATCTCCTTCTCTCTCCTTCGATTTATTACTGTGTTTTTTTTCTCTCTCTTATCTTTGGATTTTCATCAGATATGGTGTTTCGAAATCCCTTTTATTGTTTCGAAAATCGAGACCGGGTGTGATGATTATCACCGTGTTATCTCATTGAATCTCTCTAGCTATGGTGTTTCAGGTAAGTTAGGACCTGAACGCGAGAAATTGACTCAGTTACAAACCCTTGATTTAAGTTACAATGAGTTTTATGGTGATGTACGAGTCGTGGCTCGTCAAGCACGGCAAGGTTTACAACGCCTTGGGAGAGAAAGAAAAGAGGTTTGAGATTTTCAAAGATAAGTCAAGCACAACCTGTCATATTCGAGTAGTACAACGCTAGATAAATGACTATGACGCGAGATGTTATGTTCACAAGGCTCTAGATGGATAAAAATTGACACATTATATGACGCTAGATTAACATATCATATGACGCTAGATGTGCACGTCTTATGACGCTAGATGTGCACGTCTTATGATGCTAGATTAGCATGTACTCTAACGCTAGATATGCACGTACTATGACGCTAGACGAGTTGTACCTATGACGCTAGATGGATGAAAATGGACACTGCATATGACGCTAGATTAGCATATCATATGACGCTAGATGTGCATGTCTTATGACGCTAGATGTGCACGTCTTATGACGCTAGATGTAACCGTAATATGACGCTAGATTAGTCCGTACTCTAACGCTAGATATGCACATACTATGACGCTAGACGAGTTGTACCTATGACGCTAGATGGATGAAAATGGACACATCATATGACACTAGATGTGCATGTCTTATGACGCTAGATGTGCACGTCTTATAACGCTAGATGTAACTGTAATATGACGCTAGATTAGCTCGTACTCTAACGCTAGATATGCACGTACTATGACGCTAGACGAGTTGTCCTTCTGACGCTATATTGATGAAAATGGACACATCATATGACGCTAGATTAACATATCATACGACGCCGCACTGTTCGACAGAGAAGATGAGAGAGTCGTCGTTCTGTTTTCTTGTGGCTTCGTTGTAGACGGTGGTGCTCTGTTAACTTCTAATCCACTTGTTCTTGATCCTGGTTCATTATTTGGTACTGTAATAAAAAAAAAGCGGTGAGATCAGAGCATTTACGTTGTCCAGATAAATCAATATATATCGTTGGAGAATATCTTAGAGCTTGCACTGCATTAGATGTCGCAGCACATAACCCTGATATTAATTCTCTCTGCTAAACTAAAATCACCATGATCATGATCATGATCAGTATCGCTGACGAAATCATAGTATCGGCTTGGTTATGAGTAGGAGTGTTGAATTCGATGTGTCCAGGAATTCTAAATGTGTAGGTAGGTTCGAAGGTAAGAGAGAGGATTAAAAGGTTTATTGATATGGAGGAGAGAGAGTTCTTGTCCATTCTTGAGACTGACACATTTGAGGGTATTTCAAGAAGGGAAATATTAGCTGGGTAATAAAAAGGAATTAGTTTGGTGAGATGGGTATTTAGTAGCCATAAAAAATAGTTTGGGTACTAAATGATAATAAGTTTGATGAGAAGGTATTTAGTTTGACATTTTCCTAAATTTATGGTTTACTATGACGGTTCAGCTGGTTTTTATACTTTTGCTAAAAAATAATATTAAATAAGATTTTAATTACGTTATACATTAACCAACTAAGGACAAGGATGTTACATATTTATATGTAATTAACGGCTTTGAACAGTACATCGTCCCTCGACTATCACGTTTGGTGGCAAATAGTCCATTGACTTTCAAATGTCCGTTGACAGTCCCTGGACTATCGCGTTTGGATAAAGTTAGTCCACCAGATCTTCTGATCCATGAGAGGCTGCCACGTGTCACCATAGTCCTCAGATTTTTGTATCACCACTAGTCCCTTGAGTTTAGTTTTCTGTAATTTTCTATATTTTGGGTTTGACCTAAACTCAAGGGACTAGTGGTGATACAAAAATCTGGGGACTATGGTGACAGGTGGCAGCCTCTCATTGATTAAAGGATCTGGTGGACTAACTTTATCCAAACACGATAGTCCAGGAACTGTCAACGGACATTTGAAAATCAAAGGACTATCTGCCACCAAACACGATAGTCGAGGAACGATTTACTGTTCAATGACCGTAATTAACATTGGAATGACTCACTGTCCTTTACCGAAGGTATTCTTGGGGTGTTGTTTATATATAACGTCCTAAACAGATTAATTGGTTGGATTATACAGTAAACGACGTCGTAGTTGGAAAAACCTTGACAAAAATGAAGAATGGTTAGTGAAGAATAGGACTCATCTCTTCTCGAGTTCTCTCACTCCACCTTCATCCATATCAACTCTAGAGTCCGTACAGATGATTCTCTCCCTCTTCGCCATCACTCCTCACATTAACGCTAACCCTAACCTTAACCCTAGTCCTCACAGATTCCTTCGCGCGACCAAACAATCATCCACTCTCTTTCTCAAACCACTCAACGCCTCCTCTTCTCTCTCATCCTCCTCCTCCATCCCCAACAGCAGTCTCCGTCGCGTGACTCGCACGCTCCCGAGCGATGAATCTGAAGGAGATGAAGAAGAACCTGCTATGGTTTCATCGGCCTCGGCAATTGCCACGGCGATACGACGATCCTCGACGTCTCCGGTTGAGTTCATGCAAATCATCGAGAAGGACCACCGTAGCCAGAGCAAACTTATCATGCCTAGTCCTGATTTCCAGAGACTATGCCTCGAGCAATTCGAATTGTTTCGCCGGATAGTTGAGCCTGATGCTGTTCTCTCGGTTATTTCTCTTTTCTGTTTGGTTGCCATGAAAATATTATAAAATGAGATTGTGATGGCTGACGTTTACAAGTCTTTGATTGTCTAGGTTTACTTGAGACCGGCTGGTAGCTACGTGATGGACAGACTGGAGCTGAGGCGAGTAACTTGTTCTTACCAAGGGGTTAATGTCACTGACATTGTCATTTTAATCGGTGATTTTAGGGTTCCGGCAGGATTGCGAGCTGCTGAGGCTACCCTTTCGAGCCAGCAAGTAAGTTAATCAGTAGGCTTTGCTAGCTTGTGATATGTGAAGTGTTTAGTATTGGCACCCAACAACTTCTTACTTAGTGGTGGTTGGTGATTGTTTGTTGAATATGATGTGAATTTTTAGGTAGAGGTTGTGCCGGAGCATAGTGCGGTTATTTTCCCAATAGTGAAACATCCATTTGTTTTGGGGTTTCTGGTGGCTGAGCTGCCACAAGGCAAGAATGATGAGCATGGTTTGGTTCATGTTCCTTCACCCGAGGCTTATGCTTTGCCCATAAATTCAGATGTAAAATCACCAGAAACTCGGTTTCAGTCTTTTGATAGTGAGTCGAGGATGACTGTGTTTACTAGTGAGCAGAGATCAAACGCTATCAATATAGTTAGGTCTCTGGCTATGGCGTACGTGATGGATCAGGCAGGTCACATGATATTTCTCTTGTCTTGGTTCTGATTAAAATTTAAAAACAATACAATGTTGCATAAAATCCTTTAATTTAACACTATAGAACAGGAAACAAATGCCCAAAATATTAAACTCCATTTGCTAAACACGCACAACACTACAAACAACATAATCTGTAATGTTGTGGGTTTCTGTTTTTTCCTTATTGCATCTTAAATTCCTGGGGGCTTAGTTTGTGACAATCCGTAAGCTTTGATTAAATTTGTACAGAAAGCCATGCTACTTCAGCAATCTTCATGGCAAAATAATGTCAGGATGAGCAACCTTGTTGAGCAGGTAACCTGTACTATTTAATTAGCTTAGCAATTTTTTTTATCTAATCGCGTTTATATCTATAATATTATGACTTTATATTCTCTACTTTATGTAGATTCGTGGTCCGCTTTCTAGCATTCGGACTCTAAGCAAAATGCTGTCAATTCACACTAAGAGAAGTGAGGTATGTGCAATTATAAACACATAATATGCGACTATTTTACTTCTAAATTCACTGTTTCACTAATGTAAACAACGTTGAGCTTGTAGATCTTATATGACATTGTTGAAGACATCCTTGTACAAGGGGAGCGTATAAAAGATACTCTTCAAGAACTACAGGCTGCTGTTTACTTGACGAAGGTCTTCTATCTCTCACGTTGCTTCAGAAAATATTGAACTCTTTTCTTATTTTCTCATGCCTTGATTTGTTTATAAATATCCTAACAGGCAGAGTTGATATCAACACTACTCTTGCGTTATCATGATCAGTTATCAAATAGTCTATAGACTTATCAGTATAATATGCTTTACAGGTCTAACTTTTCAGTTTTTGTTATATTTAGTCCAATATAGTGAGGTATAACGAAGAAACATTCAAGAAGTGGCATGGTACCCAACACGAGTCAAAAAGATCTCAACTAGCAAATGACTTTTCGATGGAAAGTTCAGGCAAGAAGTTGCAGAGCTCCCTCGATCAGCTTTCCTTGAATTCAGGAGTCGAGGATTTTGAGATGCCCATGCCACCTTTGGCTTTGGCATCTCTGCAGCAAGATGGAATCAGGTAGGTTTTGGGTCTCCTTGAACAGCTCTATATTTCACCTTCCATGGATGAAACTTGTTATGTATTGATATTATATTTTCAGTAATTTTTATAAAGCGTATAACTACGCATGTTTTTAATTATTTTATGCATGGAATTAATGTCAGGAAGACCGTGCACTGTTTCTGATGTGCTACTAGATATGGTTGAAGCTGTGAAACCTCTTGCTAGCAAGCAGCAGCGCACAGTGGAACTGACTGACCTCTCACAGTCTTTAAAAGTTGCGATAGAAGAACTTGCTCTACGCCAGGCTCTGAGTAATTTAATTGAGGGTGCTCTGTTGCGAACAAGTGTTGGAGGAAAGGTCAATATCGTGTCTAGTAGAGCACCTGAAGGTGGTGCTCTGATTCTAATAGATGACGATGGACCTGATATGCATTATATGGTAATTATTCCATACATTCCTCGAGCTTATATCTTCATCTATGTGTAAGAAACTAATATGTTATTGATACCCTTTTTACAAAACCTTCCCTACCTGATAGTTTGTCAGATTCAAATCTGACCCGGTTTTCGGGCATGTGTCGGTATCAGAACCCGGTTGTCGTGCATAAACCGGGTTAACTGGATCTGACCTGATTTTGATCTATTTTTTTGGATTTTTTTATCATAATTTTTTTAAAGAATTGGGTATTTAATTTCTACTTGACCCAGATTGTCCGACCTGAATTACAACCTAGATTGATCACTTTCCAATGTCGTTAGTATGAACTAATCGATTTTTTGAATGTTCAAAACCTGGACCCGATTTGGATTTTATATCTAACAATATATTTATGTCCGAACCTGATTTCGGACTTAGAATTCTTCTCCGGATTGTTTGCAGATCAGACAATATCAGTCAGGTCGGACAAGGATTACCATCCCGAGTATCTAGGCATACATTTATGAGCTTATATCCTCATACAATAGACAAATTGAGTGTTAGTAACAAACCTAATACAAATAGGTTACTACACTAAACTGGAAAACATAAAGGATGTAGATCTAACTTAAGTCCAAATACAATATCGTAATTGTTCATATGCGTGCAGACTCAGATGCATTCGCTCACACCATTTGGAATAGAACTCCTCACTGAAAACATTGAAGACAACATGACATGGAACTTTGTTGCTGGGCTAACCGTGGCTCGTGAAATTCTCGAGAGTTACAGTTGTCTTGTCCGTGTCATGTCACCTCGGGTTCCAGATGCTGTCCTTGGAGCTGGTGGAACCCGTGTAGAACTTTGGATTCCTCCCTTCAACCGTATATCTGATTCCACTCATGAGAGGACATAAACACGGAGTCTGGCGTACAGTTCTTTCCTATCCACCGAATTAAAAAAGAGTTAATCCTTTTTTTTATCTCGGGTATCTGTCGTTGTACGGTTTTTTCCTATACACTGAATTTAAGAGTTCATTCGATTTTATCCTCGGTAGCTGCCATTGTACCGGTACGAGTAGTTAGTTTAGTTAGTTATATTATTAGTAAGGACCTCAATGTAAATATAAGGAGGGTGTTTTTGAAGCCCCATTGTTTCCAATTGTATGTGTATAATGTTTATAAGCTGAATATATATTATGATTTTGGAATCCATCTCCAGTGTTTTATTTTTCTTGGCTTAAGTCGACTATGTTATTCCTAATCGGCATTTTCTTATGGAAGTATAAAAAGGATTTGTCAGGTCATGTTTAAAAATAGGCAAATGCTATACACGGCGGTTTAGAAAACACTCTATACCTCCAACTGACAGATACAGACAAATATATAATCTAGAGAACATTATATATGGCCAATTGACCGACACTACACGGTTATTGATGGATTTTTTTTTTGTTCTTAATATAGTTTTAAAATAATTTTTCGTGTTTTATCAAAAAATTAGATTAAAGTTTTATAATCTTTTCCCAACAAAAAACACGTAAAGTAAAAAATTGCTTAAAGCCCGGCTAAAACTATTATGTGGAGTTATATTTGTAGTATTTATTATTTATAAAATTGTAATTTATTATAAAATTCCAAAAATCTCTAAAATTTTATTTAGTGTTATTATTTATTCCATGAAGTTGGATAACATAAAATCGAAATAAAACCTAAAATTTTACTTCTTAAAACTTGTTAAAAAAAATTCAAAATCTGAACTCTCCAAAATCTTTTTTTTTCTAACTTTGTAAAATTTAAAAATCATGGTCGAAATGAAATGAAACTATGTTACTCTCAAAGCTAGCATGAACACGGAAATAATATACACCATTCTATCTTTCTATTTTTTTACAATATGATTTTAAGAAAATCCAAAAACACTCGATTCCGTCAAAATGATAACGTCCAAGTGGTATTTGTCGTCGTCGCCTTGACGGAAAAGATGATATTTTCTGTCAAATATTTGACGGAAGCAATCACCTGGGTTTGGCGGACACAATGATCTAGATATCACGGTTTGGCGGATATCAAGGTCCATGCGTCCGTCAGACCAAAAGTGATTGTGTCCGTCATGACATTGATAGACCAGGTCTAGTTTGGCGGACACAATGACCTAGGTGTCACAGTTTGGCGGATATCGAGGTCCATGCATCCGTCAGACTAAAAGTGATTGTGTCCGACGGACCAGGCCTATTTTGAATTAATACGTACATCAACTTGATCATTTGTTGTAATAGGTTGTTTGTTTTTTTAGTTTATTTGAAACAAAATCCAATAGAGTCGAAACTAATTCTTAATGTGTTTTGATGTTTGTATTTAACCTAAATATTTATATAATTTTAATGTTTTATTATAATTTTAATAATTATTAATGGTTTGTTTAAACATATATTTTTCGTGACAATGATTTTAGTTTAGTTTCGTTTTAGGTGGAAAAAAATATTTTCTCAAAGAGAAAGTAGAGAGAAGTGAGAAACAATTTAAAGAATATAATGGTAACTTAATAGAGTAATTTTTCATATGGGTATTTTTTTTGCAAGGGTAAAAATGATAAATTAATAAATTTACGAACTAATTTTGTATTTCTAATACAACTCTAGAGAATTATTTTAGATACTTTTTAACAATTCTTCAAAAAGTATTTCAATCAAAATCAGTTTTTTGTTCGAACACAAAATAATAATAAAATTATAGGAGTCGTATTTAGGTTTTTGTTTTTTACTTGTATCAAACTTGTTTAAGATATTAAGTCTTTGTGTTTAATTTTTTTAAGCATTTTTACAAAACTTAATTCGTTGAAATTTAATGCATTAAATTAGTTTTACGATTATAAGTGATTGTTTGTTAGGCCTGCATATTGAATATGTAGAGTCATTTTATTGAATTTGATCATGGCTAATAAATTCGCCATTTTTGATTTGAAGCAAGGTTATTGTTTTTGGATTTTAGGGTTTTGGTGCAGATAATAAATGTCATCGATATCTGTAAACTTGTTGGGTACCAATGTTCATAAATTTGTTTTTATGTTGGGTTTATATTCATTGACCATATGTCTGAATTCATTGTTTATGTTTGTATGTTTAACTTATATTTTTTGTAACATGATATCTCTGAGAAAACAACGAAATGATAGAGCTATCATGGTTTCAGGCTTTCTTGGATTTTAAGTAAGCGTAGTGAGAGCTGAGCTGGATAAACGTCATGGTATGGGGCTTGGGATTACATGGTTAAAGGATACATTTAGTATTTTGAATTATAGAAACACGATCATTTCACGATCATATATAATGATGTGCGCCCGAGCGTATCCTTTATATTTATCCGCGAGTGTTCTGTTTAATGGCAAGACTAGGAGAAAATTAGCATTGATGGGTTGCCTAACCTTAAAGACTTAGACATATTATATGGCTTCACATGGGGGATGCATATTTTTTCAGAACTATAAAATGTCTTATGTTCGGGATGAACGAGTTTTTTTGTGTTTCTTAAGTGTTGGGCCTACGACCATGTCTCTAGTTTTGGTCCATCGCGTTGGCACGAGTATCAGTCTTTCATGTCTCATTTCCATATATGGATTCCATATAAGAATTTATGAGGAGACAAATATTACATATAAAATCTTTAGTTTAGACGGCTTGCGTTAGATGGTCTGAAAAGTTGATGAGGTATGTATAGTTTAAATATTTAAAATATTTAGTATTTATTATACATACATATATATATATATATATATATTATAATACTTTTATCATTGTAATGTATATCATATTTCATCCATACAAGAGACTTTGTCCGGTTCGATGGTTTAAGGAGGTGGACTGGTTTAATTATGTTATTATGTGTCGAGACAAAGTAGAGTTCTATCAGCATGTGCATGAATTTTGATAGTTTTGCTACCTGCAAACCATATCACCATAACTCTTAAATCCTTCAAAATTAAAATACAAAAAGGTGAACCAAAATACAGAGCGAAAAAATTTGGTTTGGCGAGATTGACAACATCACCTTCTACCGGGGGAATTGAGGTATACGTTACTTCACCTTCTCATTTCATTCTTTCCTTATTCACCTTCTCATTTATATCGTCTTAACTACATTTCATGTAGCTCGTCATAATTAACTTTTTTGTTTAACCTATATAATTTGTAACTCGTTAATATCAATTCTATTCTATTATTTATTATTGTTTATCACTATGTATAAGCCCATCTTTACCTTCTTAATATTACCTCATATCTAAGGGAATATGACCTAGCATTATACACCCTTATCAAGCCCCATAATCCTTGAAAAGCACTATACTTATATTAAGGACTAACTCCTTTAAATAAGTATACGAGGCAAGATGAACCGTTTTTCAGAAATTTCATAATTATTTATTCGAAAATCAAAACATGCTAAACCACTAATAACTATGATGTGACAAAGTAATATCAATTTACACACCAATTTAAACCCAGACTTATCTATTAAATTCTCATCTTAACTTTAATTTAATGATCATTGATGATCCAGTTTTTTTATAAATAGCCAAATCATTTTTCCTCTTTTCTCTTTTTAGACTTTCTCTCTCTAGATTTTCTCTCTCTTAAAGTTCATCCGGAATCACAAACTCACTAAGTTACTCATTTTCTCACTATTCATCTTTAAAAAATGTATTACTTTATCTTACGTTAGTATTCTTTTGATAATTTTTTTTATAGATATCTATTTTTATAAAGCGTAATCTTTAGAAATTCTTTTCTTTTTCTTATAATATATCTATTAATCTATTTGACTCTCACAATAAACATCAAAGTGGTTCATTCGGATATTTAAATAGTAAATCTAACAACTCGTGCAATATAAACTCTAGCTCGTCCTCCTCTTTCAAAAATGTTTCTTAAAATATAAATTATCGTTTACCAACTGTTGTTGATAAGATAAAAAAACTTATTACTTTTGATGAGCCAATATAAATGAGCAATGATACAATTGAATCTGAACTGATATGAACTAGTAATTATGCAACAATTACTCCACCAATTCAAACATCAAAACAAAAAAACTACTCCCTCTGATGAAAATGCAGTTTTGTGTTCGTCATACGACCTCTTAAAAGATGGCGAAGCTGACCTTAAATTTCTTGACCATTTCTTTTAGTTACAACATAAACCTTATGAGTATGTTGACAAATCCGAACTAATATCTATTATGTATGGATGAGGACTCCCTCACAACATAGCTAATAGATTACCTAAAAAATGAGAACTTCCTCATCAGGTTATAGGGGTTGAACTTAGTAATTAGATTTCATCTTCATCTTCTAATCATATAATTTTTAAGCTCGTATGTATTTGCCCATCCCAGCGTACTGTTAATGGTTGGAGAACCCTCATCAGTGCAATCATTTTTTTATTATTTAAAAAATTTCCATAAATATTAAAGATATTTTTAGCGAATGTAAATTTTTCAAAGTCTCAAAACCCTACTTTTATTATCTAGTCCTTGGTAGATTTCAATGCATCGTAAAAGAACCTGATTCGGATCATATTTGGAAGACGAGTTTCTTATATATTAGTAGTTTTTCAAAATCCGTTACTCATAATATATTTAGACAAGTTCGATCATTATTTGCGTATCCTTGTTTGACCTCGTCAAGTATATAAATGACGGGCTTGAATTGAAAAGTCATAGTCATTTATTAACATTTACTAACCATATTAAATTTTAATAAATATTCTCATTACTTACTAAATATATAATATTTTATCCAAATTTACTAATATATATTTTTTAGTCTTTTTCAAATTTCCTTATTCATTTTATGATGTATGCTCGCCTTTTTATTTTTATTTTTCTTCCTCTCACTACATTTGTATAAATTTTTATACCTTAACCATAGTGGTGTCTCATGAAATCCCTCTATTTTCACACCCACACCACCAGGGTGGGAAAAATAGTAAATCGGACTAATTACAATGGAGTCTTATACAATTTCAAATTATTAATATTATAAAGAATCATAATCTCTGCTGGTGTCATTACTTCAGGGTTTTATACGTTAAACTATTGCAAATAAATTTTAACTTATATGTAATTTTATTAAATAAAGTTTACAATTACCAACAAATAAAATGTAAAATATTATTTATTGTTTTGCTTAAATTAATAGGATTTGAAAATAAGGTTATAATGTACAGGAAATGGTATATATTTTTGTATTATATAGTATGTAACTCATATATTCGAGATCTTTTGATTTGGTTTGGAGTTCGTATTGTTAATTTTCTAATTTTAAAAGTTATGCAACTATATCAGAATAAATGTCGAGTAGAGGGTCTAGTTAAATTTAGTTGTGTATGATTGGTGATATTAGGAGTTGTTTGTAGGATAATAAGTTATGTTATAACAATATGTTCATCTTATTTATGTTTTTTAAGCACATAAAATTAATCATAAATATTTTAAAATAATATTAATAATATAAATTTTATTTATAAAATGATATAGATGAAATCTGTTGACTCCAATTACGTGACCCGTTAAATGTTAAGCTCATTAGACTGTAACTTGAAAATAAAAAATGAAAAGAAAAAAATAGTAAATGGTTGAAACACGTTTGGAAACATGATTATTGAATTATTAATGAATATTTCTTTCGTATAATGTAACTCTTAAGTGATCAAGATATATATTGTTACCATAAATAAAAAAATATTTTATGTAAAAAGGGTCTTGTGGAATATCAAATATAGATTGTTACACTCTAATATATTTTATTATCTTAACCTTAACATAACAATTCAAGTATTTAGAACCATTTAACTGTCAAAATTATTTTATTTTTAAAAAGTCTACCTTAATTCTTGTTGTGGTTCTCTTTTTTATGATAGTTTACAACTGTTACAACAATTAATATTATAATATTTATTATCCTAGATTTTCTTAGACTATTGATTATATCGTATATATTATTATAAAATATATTAACTAAATCTTTAACTAAAATAAATTTGATATAAATTTAATTTATTTATTTTGACACCATCCCTCAAATTGATGTTGGTAAGTCAACCAATAATAATTTGCCAATAAGAAACTGATGTCCCTCATGAGTCATAGATTGGTGAAAATATCATCTACTTGGAGATTAGAAGAGATGCGAGGAAAAATAATCACTCAATTTTCCAAGTTATCTTAAATAGAATGGCAATCAACTTCAATGTGTTTGGTGCATTCATGAAAAACAGTATTAGTGGAAATCTGAATAGCACTAGTGTTATCAACATAAAGAAGAGTATAAGTTGTATGAGGAAATCCAAGCTCCTTAAGAAAATCGCATAGCCATACAATTTCAGAACAAGCATTAGACATTACATGATACTCAATCTTAGTATAGGATTTGGAAACACGATCTTGTTTTTTACACCTCCAAAATATTAGAGAATCACCTAAAATCATACACCGACGCATAGTAGATCTACGTGTATATGGACACCCAACCCAATCAGCATCACTGTATGAAACAAGTTGAAGAGATGAGCTAATGAAAAAGAACAAACCACGAGTAAGTGAAACATTAAGATGCCGAATGATACATTGAACTGCAACAATGTGGAGATGTCGATGAGATAACATAAATTGAATGACCTGATGGAAAATATAATATATTTGACATTTACTTCCATAGGAGTATCAACAGAAAACCTGTCCTCCAAACCAGCCAAGGTGATAACATATTGAATATACTTTTGTTGGTTCAAAAACTATTATTTTCTCGATGATGAACTTCTAATCCTAAGAAGTATGTAAGCTGACCAAGATTTTTCATATGGAAAATTTCATATAACTTCTATTGAAGCTTGGTAATTAAACTACCATCAGTACCAGTGATGATAATAACATCCACATAAACTAAAAGAAGGACTATACCCGATGTAGACGTGTGGAAAAATAAAGATGAATCATATTGACTTTGTGTAAAATTGAATTAAAGAAGTGTACATTGAAACTTTTCAAACCAAGCACGAGGTGTTTGTTTGAGCCCATACAAAGCACGTTTATATCATGAAGGTGGCGATTTTTCCTCTCAGAAACACCATTTTATTGTGGTGTTGAAGGACAAGAATGCTGAGGGATAATCCATTTATTTTAAAGAAAGTTTTGAAACTCGCGTGATAACGGGTGCAATCCCCCAAACATCACTATGAAGAGCATCAAAGCATTGCGAAGCATAAGATGCACGATGAGGAAAAGGTAAAACCTCACTTTTACCAAGTTTGCATGATGTACAATCGAAAGAAATATCAAGAGAATAACTTTTTTTATATTCCAATAATCCAGAATGAACCAAAGTACGAAGTACATTAGAATGTAGATGACCTAGACGTTTATACCATATTTGGTTTCGAGAACCAACAACACAAGGAAAACTAGGAATAACAATGGAATGAGACTTATACAATGGAAAGAGTCATTCCACTTTATGACTCTGCGCGGTCATCTCCTTGACACTTGATCCAGCTCAATACAACCAAAACAAGAGAAAATGACATGACAATTATTATCGATCATTTGACCAACATAAATAAGATTTGTGGAAAGGTAATGAGATACAAAAACATTAGTGAATATGGACGAAAGATCACCAACAACACTAATATGCATAGAATTACCATTAACAGTATTAATTTTCAGATTTCAATCAAAATTCCAAAGTTAGAATAAGGAACAACGTCATTGGTCATATGGTTCGTGGCTCCATAATCAAAATATCATGGTATTGAATAATTTTAGGATTACTTGAGAGTCCAAAAGAAGAAAAAATAGAAATGATCATTTGTTGTACCATTTCAGGAGTGAGTGGGTTTAGATTGTTGATGGAGAAATAATATAAACAATCGGTGAGGCAGTATGCAATGCAATAGAACAAGAAGCACTAATGCAGACATGATAACCAATACTTTTTCATCGTTCAGGTTGAGTAGGACAAGCAGAGATGGTGTGCCCCTATTTCTTGTAGTAATTACAGACATTTTTGGGACAACCCCGAGCAATATGACCAATAGAATTACAGTTATAACATCGTATAGCACACATGTCTCTATTTTTTAATTCTCTATTGTGCTGCATAAGCTACCTGAACAGGTGTACTAATATTAGCTTGATGCTCAATAGATGCTTGAGTTATCATTATCTGCTCCCCGCGAAGAATTTCATCTAAACACGCATCCAAAGATGGAACATGGTGACGATTCATCAAATTAGAGCGTGGAATATAAAATCCGGTCGTAGCTTCATCAAGAACTAAGAACTAATCTTGTTTGTTGGTTGCATGCATTGTTCGGATAGCTGAAACAGCTGGACCAGGAATATCATCATAAATAATATATACACAATCAGCCTAAAAGTTTTGAAAACCATAAAAATACGCTTCGATGGAGAGACTTCATTGAGTATAATTAGCCATCTCACACTCCGATTGAAATCTCATAGCATATTTGTCTTGATAATAAATAATCTTAAGATTATGCCTCATACCCACAACAGTTTTTTAGGGTTTCAGGGTAAGAACAAGATGAGGTTCAAACAAACTAAGAATCAATTCATAATTCTAGCATCTTTTATTTCCCACTTAGACAAAACACTAGCATCTACATGTGTAGTATCACTTACATCAATATGACCTCACCATTATTTTCTTTTCACATATAATTGAAATTTAAATTCTCAAGTAGAATAATTTTTCCCCGTAAATTTAACATGAAACGAGTAGAATTTATAAAGTAATATGATATAGTCAAGAAAAAAAGTCCATGAGAAAAAAAAATATGAAATAAAAAAATTAAAATCCCCAAATTCTCTGAAGAAAAACAATCTCACTATCCAAATATTCCAAGAAATAAAAAAATATGAAATTAAAATCCCCAACTACTCTCCAAAAGAAAGAAAGAAAATCTCACCATCCAAATATTCCACAAAAGAAAGGAAAAACATCTAAAACTGAAATCCCCAAATACTCTCCAAAAGAAAGAAAGAAAATCTTACCAACCAAATACTCTAAATATAAACTTACCACTCAAGTACTCTAAGAGAGAGAAGAAATAAATTCCGCTCTATCACTATGTCAAAAGTATTTTATTTCTGAAAAAATGTAACTTTTTTCTTCTTCTCGTTCTTTTTTTATAATAGTTTACAGTTTTTACAACAATTACTATTACAATATTTATTGTCTTAAATTTTCTTAGACTATTGACTATACAATAGATATTATTTCTACAACATATTAACTAAATCTTTGACTAAAATAATTTAGATATTAATCCAATTTATTTTCGTTGAATCTAACCAGATTTGTTTACACCAAATTAACACCGTCTGTTGGAAATGATTGTTATCCTAATAATTTTTATTTCCAAAAAGTTCTGAAAACAAGATACCTAAAAGCAATTGATAGTTAATTCACATATAGATGTGAGATGTGCATCCATCTGTAAATGAAGAAACAAAAATGGAGGTTTCAGGCGTTCAACCATCATCTTTAACAACTCTTGTAATAGACTTCTTGTAGTTGACGCATCACCTGACGAGAAGCATGCTAATAATTTAAAAAAAATTATAGGAGACGTTGTCGATTCAGATCCACGAGTAAAAATCAATTATCCATCATACGGAAAACGATGAAGAGGTGGAAGGCGATGACGCAACAAGATCCATGATAAGAAATGGCCACAAAACTACCAATAACATGCATAATATTCCCTCATCATGAACTAGATTTGAGAACAACAAGGACACACCAATTTAAGAAGACATTGATGCAAGAAGAATATCAAGAGAATGTGCAAAAACTCGTGTTAAAACATGATGTTGAAGTAGCAGAGGAGAATTATGAGAGAAAGAGCCCTCGCGCCTAAGGGTACCAATTGGGATTTCCAAACATAAATAGTGCAATTCATATGGTCGAGTAGTGGCAAGGGCCAAGACAACAGCAAGCTTACCCACCCATTCTTCCGGCAAACAAATAATACTCGGACCGACATTATCTTGGATAAAGACAAGGATTTACAAGAAGAAGAATCCTACTTTGCTCTAAACATCATCTATAGATGCTTGCCACCGACTCCCTTAATTATAAAACTGGATACTTGCAGTGAAAATATGGATCTTGGGAATCATATTGAGCAGTTTATTGATGTTGTACTGAATGTATGAAAAAATAAAGCGTAAGGTATTTTCAATTACTTTTTGTGAAGCGCAATGACATAGTTCAAAAACATCCTCCCATGATGCATAAAACGTTTCAAGATAATGAGAATGACCTTTGGAAACCATCTCATTGGTTATAAGGTGATCAAGGGAGATATAAACTACATTTTATATTGTAAGTAGTAGGTAAATGAAACTTTACGAGAATATATTCAGAGGTTTGTGGATATAAAAGATGAGTTGTATGACTAAAATGACTTGGTGACATTTACAACATACATATAAATAATTATCCTAGGACCTATGTCATATGTCACAATGAATATAAGGGCCGTTAAATTCATAGACTTGTTGAAGTAGGTGGAACGTCATATCAAGGTCAAGAATATTTTCAGAGTACAGATTGATGGACATATGATAACCCCAACTACACACATTTCGTACATCCTCTAATGCAAAACAATGAATGCTTGATGGTGGCTTAGGTGAAATACATACTGCATCATGAGGGAGCCCTCCTTAATAACTACAATAATAAAAACAACGACTGAAGACAAAGCCATCCGGCCAACAAAGCATTCATCAAGTTGAATGAGAATCTCAAAGTTATCTATGAAAGGAACAAAGATATAATAATATACCAAATACAAAGCAGTTACAAATACCTAAGGATCACAAAGACAAGAACAAGTTCTGCAAGTTTCATAGTGTCATCAGACATTATATCATGGATTGTTGGGCTTTTAAAGGATCTGGTTCATAACATGATTGATAAAGGAAAACTCTTGTATCTTATTAAAAAAAGAAAATATTGGAACCAAAACACACATCGGTCGATTGAGGCACTATATTAAGGCATGAGAGTCAAATTCTAACATTTATTGATGAGCCAAGATCAATGGATAACAATTATATTTTCAAGCTATAAGAAAAGTAGTATATGAAATTGGATCCTAACGCACAAACCATCAAAGTAATTGTGGAAAGATATCCCTTCTCCGTGATTACTAAAAACACAAGGAAGAGACATGCAGATGATCTAGAGATCCAAAACCAAGGTCACAATTCCTCATATTTTATCGCAATTTATACCCAATTTTGGGGTTCACCGATGATGATCAGTAAAGAATGGAAGCACCCCACAATGACGTCGTACTAATCACAATATAATTAACACAAGTAGCATTCAAACAAGTTTTGATAGACACTGAAATCTTGACAACCATTCACAACAATATTACATATAAAAAGATAAGGGTGCACCAATCCAGATTCGCACTCAAAATATCTTAACAAGATTCATTGGTGCGAATGCTAATGTCTTGAGAGACCTCATGTTAGATGTTATAATAGGAATAGTAGAGTTTAAAAAGAAAGTATGATCTTTGTTCATGATTGTAAAAGCTTCATCATCATAAAACTTCATCTTGCCTAGATTATGGTCATATTGAATGTACGATTTGATATCTAATACATCAATACCTTCGATACTCAATCAACTGTAAATTATGAGCGATAATGGGAAATCAAAATACTTCCAAAGAGTGCTACATAACTTTCATCCTCCTAAATAAATATAAACTATCGGAGGACATAGTCCTTGATATTACGGATGATCCAAGAGAGCCTCATCCCCATAACCTTATAGAGTTAGGGGATGAAGTAGAAAGCATCCGCATAGAAAGAAGAAAGATATTACAAGTTAATCCTAACATACCAGGATCTCGATTGAAGTTATGTGCCACATTGTCTATCAATAACAAATTCTGGATAATCAAACAAAATTAAAACTTTTTATATTAATAAAAATGAAGTCATTGACGAAGAAATGGAAAACTTATTGTCGTCCGCCATATTTGAGATTCCCAATTTTCATATGCCTCAAACTGATAAGCTTGTATATGCCCCACAAAAAATATTATACTATTCATGAACGCTTATTCCAGGTACAATCAAATACAAAGGCATGAAGATGGTTAAGAGCACATAAATGGGAGTGAATTGCTATAAAATAATACCTTTCAGGTCGAATAATGTCGAATCTACGTACCAACACATTACAACAAGGTTTTTTCCACGCAACTTTTCCAAAACCTACAATATTATATTAACAACATGTTGGTTATCAACGTTCAAGAAGATGAGCGTTTGGCTTAGTTGTCAAAACCTTAAACAACCCGAGGCGAGTCAACATCAAACTTAATCAGGAAAAGTGTGATTTTGGCATTTGGTCAGGAAAATTCCTTGGGTTCATGATAAATGAGAATAATATTAAATCTGATCCTAATTAACTCTCAAACTTGGCTGCCATGGACCTTTTACAAAAAAAATACAAATACTGGCAAGAAGATTGGCCATGTTAAACCGATATATTTCCAATTGGAAAACATGTGAATAATTATTTTAAGTTTAACAAGAATAAGAGAAATTCTCTTAGTTAGTGAGCAAACATTTCACTAAAATCCAGAATTTCCTAGTTTCAGTGAAAGTATTAACCAAGTCGAAGGCATGGCAAAATTTGTTTTTCTACTTGACGATCTCAAACTGCGTTATATGTGATGTGATGATCCGAGAAGAATGAAAGGATTTGAGGGAAATATATTATGTAAGTAAATCCTTACTCAATGCAAAAACGGGATATATACAGCTGGAGAAAATGACATTACCATTTGTGATCATAACTTGAAAGATGATATCAGACTTTCAAGCTCACATAATTAATATTCGGACATCATTCTATTTGAGAAATATATTTTATAAATCGGATGTGTCTGAAAGACTAACCATGTATTATGTGAAGTTGGGTGACTACGATATTTAGTTTTAAAAATGGACGATAATCAAATCCCAAGAATTTGATAACTTCTTAACCGAGTTCAAGTCTGAAAGATCAATACATACCAAGGAGTGAGTTGAATCAACTTTGCATGGTTGAGCGGATGGTCGAAGCAATAACCAAGGGTCGAGGGAAAAATAGTATTCCCCAATATGAGACATTTTGAATCTGAACGATTGAGAGCATATCTCAAATTCTGAACTATATAGAAAGTATAATATGCATGATAGCAGTTTAGATACAAGAAAGAAGCATCATTAATGATACTTAAATGACGATCCGAAATAAATATGATTTGATGTTCCAAAAAATTAGGTTTCAAACTCTCTAGAGACCATATCCAATTGCCAGCATCTTCACAACCAACTATAATAAATGCAATAGGACGAATACATGGAAAAAAAATTAAATTGATATCATATGTTTCGTTTCGCAACAATCCTTGCATGGATCTTGCAAAAATATTTGGTCACATCTCGCATGATTGATATAACCTATATCACATATATCAATTACAATATCTTGTCTCGCATGTTGGTAAAAGTAGAACTATTACTGACTGATCCAGTATGAATCAATGTTGAGATACTAAAGTCTCGCATGTTATATATATATATATATATATATAATATGCGGGTCTCGCATAAATGATGTTGTTGGTCTCGCGTGTAATGTAATAAAAATCATCTAGTCTCGCGACTTCGAAAACACATAATATTAAAAATATAATTGCATAAATAATAAGAAACTAAAGGAATGAAACTTATCATTGTTACCATATTTTGCTATAGTAGAAAGAAATACTTATTTATGTTAGTCGGTCAAAAACATTTTATCGAAAAATAAAATTGGACGACAAGAATGAAAACCTTGAAATGAGACCCGAATGTTATGAAACACCCGCTTGAAGTTGTTTCTCGAAGTATATTCCAAATAAGAGTTAGTCGTAATATCACAACTCTTCAATATTTTGAAATACCTTAACTAAATTAAACAAAGTAGAATTATCTCTGAAAAACCTCCTCCTGGATTTCTCTAAAGCATTCCATGAGATGTGGTAAGAAATGTCTAGGCCATAGTCATGTTTAACAGAAAATTTCACACTTTTAGCTGTCATAAAATTGCATGATCTAATATCATCTATCTTTATATCAATCAACTCAGATGTCTACGTTTCTTATGTTCTTTGCAAAACCCGGAGATGCGAGTATGCAGACCAACAAGCCGCTTGATGACCATGAAATCGGTCGATGAGTTAAGTGATGCATAAAATTTACATCCTTTTGAGACTTTATTTTAGAAATAAACACTTATTTTACATCTATGATTATACATATATTTGAAACAAAAACGATGTTCTAAATTATAACGATATAAAATTAATCTTAAATCTACAACATCTTAATTAAACACTATACAAACACGTGTAATAGTATCAACCCACCTAATAGTAACATAACTACTCTTATTGATTATTTGAAGCTTCAAATAAATAATACCTACGTTCCAATCTGATATTCTATAAGAAAATTAACTATTAATATATTTGGTTCTAGTTATATCCAGAACATATCCGAAAATTGCATTAGTCATCCCAATCCATTTTCCCACGTATGACTAAAATTGATTTGGTTACGTATTATGAAATATTCCTATCCATTTTTCTAAAATTAGTTGGACAGTTGACGCTACATTTCTAGTCTTGCATGAGAGAGAAAAGGTAAAATGACTAAAATTAGTTGGACAGACGAGGCTACATCTACACGTCTAAAGTCTTGAACGAGAAAGATGGTGAAATGGTCCAAGCCCGTCTAACGAAGCTACCTAATCCATACGACGCGGAGATGCGGAACTACCTTGTCTCGTTTTCCAAATAAATCGTATCTCCACCACCGGTGTTTTATATATTATTTAATTTAATTTTTTATATAAATTGGGTTGTCAATAAACTGAAATTTATTTATTTATATTTTTTATTACCATTGAGAATTTATCCTGAATTTATATGAGCTTCAACCAGTACAGAGAACATAACTATCAAAGTTGAAATGTATTATGATATAGTGTGGGAACAAAGTTGATGATGGATATTCAAACCTTATGGAACAGTTCTACTCCGAACAGAAGCTATGGTTTTCCCAAAAGAACTATCGGATCTGACGTTACTATCATTCGCACCCGCATTAATAATGTTTTTCTTTTTTTTAAGAAAGATAGCCTCTTCGTCGGAACCTACTTGATTTCCGAAAAAGATCTAATATTTAGACCTCAAATAAAGACAAAAAAATGTTACGAATGCGGAAATAAGAACAAATAAAAAGAGAACGAATTTAACGTTGTTCGGCTAATTTGTCAACATCCACCGGAGAAAAATAAGTTTCATTATGACTCAAAATATTACAAAGTTTGGAGTCTCACTCCATCCCCTCAAGAGTTATATACTCACTTTTTTTATTCTAAATATTATACACCAAAGAGAATAATAATCTCATAGATCACTCGAACAAATTCTCTTAAACACTATCCGTATTTCTCTATCACTCAAAATATTTCTCTCTAGAATGTGCCAGACACAATATTGCACTCTAGAATATATTTTTCAAGTGCTTCAAGTGATGCTCTCCAAGACCAACTCATGGTCCTATGTATAACAAAGTGCGGTTTACAAAATAAGCCACTTAAGCTTCCAAAGGAAGCTAATGGTTACTTGCAAGAAACCGACTAGCATTAAATGAATGAGGTTGCTTGTAAATCACCCTTCATTTAATGGTTACTTGTTTCTCGTAAGAAACCAAAAAGTAGGGTCCACACTAATAAATGTGAGAGAGATGTGAGCAGGCCCTACAATTCTCCCCCGCCTGCTCAGGAGGAGAGTGTTACCAGTCCTGCAACCTCTATGCACACATCAAGCTTTTGTTTCGGTAGTGATTTTGTCATCATATCTGATCCATTGTCATCGGTGTGGATCTTCTCAATACTCAGCTGCTTTGACTTCAAGGTTTCACGAATCCAATGGTATTGAACATCAATATGTTTCAATCTTGAATGCAAACTTAGATTTTTGCTAAGATGAATGACGTTTTGACAATTGCACTGGAGAGTATAGTTTTCTTGATTAAGGCACAACTCTATAAGAAACTTATTTAACCATAAAAGTTATATACTAGCTTCAGTAATGGCAATATATTCAGCCTCGGTAGTGGATAATGCAACGCATTTTTGTAACCTTGATTGCCACAAAATTGCTCCCCCTGGAAACGTTATCAAATATCCCGAAATAGATTTTCTACTATCCATATCACCAGCCATACATGAATCTGTGTAGCCTTCAAGAATGTGGTTTACCATTGCCAAAACATAAACATAATTGAGAACTTCATCGAAGATACCTAAATATCCATTTTACAGATTCCCAATGCTCTTTTCCAGGATTAGATAAAAATCGGCTGACTACTCCTACAGCATGAGCAATATCAGGTCTTGTACAAACCATGAAATACATCAAACTACCCACAACTGAAGAGTATGGTATTTTATCCATTTCTTCCACGTCGCTCTCCTTTGTAGGTGATTGCTTGGAGGAAAGTTTAAAATTCCTTGTGAGTGAAGAAGTATCAGGTTTCGTTTTACTCATGCTGAATCTTTAGAAAACCTTCTCAATATATCTTTCCTGAGACAACCATAATTTGTTGTTTGCTCTATCTCGAGTGATCTTTATTCCAAGAATTTATTTTGCGGGACCCAAATTCTTTATTGCGAAGGATTTGCTGAGTTCCATCTTTAATTTCTCTATTTTTCCAATATCACGACCAACAATCAGCATATCATCCACGTAAAGCATAAGGATGATAAAATTATTTTCAGAAAATATCTTAATGAAAACACAATGGTGAGATGAAGTCTTATTATACTCGTGTTCCACCATGAAGGAATCGAACCTTTTATATCACTGTCATGGGGCTTGTTTGAGATCGTACAAACTCTTCTTTAGTTTGCACACCACATGCTCTTTATTTTTAGTCTCAAACCCTTCAGGTTGCTTCATGTAAATTTCTTCTTCCAAATCAACATGGAGAAAAGCAGTTTTCACATCAAGTTGTTTAACTTCCAAATTCAAGCTAGCAGCTATTCCAAGAACAACACGAATAGATGACATTTTTACTACAGATGAAAATATTTCTTTAAAATCAATACCTTTTCTCTGATCAAATCCTTTGACAACCAGTCGCGTGTTGTATTTTGGTTATATATTTCCTTCTTCAGTCTTCATCTTAAACGCCCATTTATTGTTGAGCACTTTCTTTCATTTTGGCAACTCTACCCAATCATATGTGTGGTTCTCATGCAATGACTTCATCTCTTATTACATGGCTTTCCACCACTCTCTATTTTGAATGTATAGCACAACTATTTCAAAACATCTAGGTTCTCCCTCGTCAGTTAGTAACACGTACTCATTTGTTGGGTATCTAGTCGAAGGTCGACGATCTCTAATGAATCTTCTCAAATGGGGTTTTTCAGAAATAAGTCAATTTTTGTATTGATATCTGATTTTGTATTCTCAACGTTCTTCATATCTCCAAGAGTTTGGTCTTCGAAAAACACAACGTCTCTGCTTCGAACGAATTTTCTACTTTTTGGATTCCAAAGTCTATAACCAAACTCATCATGTCCGTAACCAAGAAATATGAATTCTTTTGTTTTCTCATCGAGCTTGGATCTTTCATCTCGAGGGACATGTACGAATGCCTTACAACCAAACACCTTCAAGTGTTTGTAGCTTATGTCTTTACCGGTCCATATTCTTTCGGGAAAAGGAACTGAAAGAGCTTACTAGTTTTTCATCTCTCCGTGACTAGTGGTTGTCCTTGAGGATGGTTGTAAGAGATTTACTCCGCTCTTCTTTTACCTTCTCATTTGATACTTTCCTTTACCATGCTTAACGTCACCTTTCATTGTGGTGCTGAATTGCTAAGAGCTACCCCAAGTGTTTCCCAGTTTTCCGGTAAAGAACTTAACAAAATCAACGCTTGAATTTCTTCATCCATCCATTGTCACATAGAGTTAGAGATATTTTTTCATTCCATCCATTGTTCATAATATATTCACAAAGTTCATCAACTAACGTGCATGAGTAAATGATGTGATATATACCACATACTCGACTACCATAGTGGAGTCTATGATAAGAGTTTGTTTCAAACTCTTCCATGATATAGATCTTCTTTCTAAAATAAATATGTATCTGATGGTAGATTATCTAGTGTTTAGACACTTATTAAAATCCGCATTACGATAATCTATTATATTCAAATTATATAATATGTGGTATGTTAATCTGAAGTTTCTAGTATTCTTCAAGTATATGAGCACCCTGTTTAAAATATTCCAATGATAACTCCCATAAATATCAAGTGCCTTCTCAATATCCTAACTATAAATGATATGTCTAATCTCGTACATACCTGAACATACATGAGACTTTCAACAATATAAGCATATGGGTATGTCTTTATGGTCTGAATTTTTTATTATGTTTTAGGGAACTGATGAAGTGAAAACTTATCACGTTTGCTACATGGGTATCCATGAGTTTTCTATTTCCAAATTATAACCACATAACATGCTTTCATTTTATTCATCTTGTGAGAGACTCATGATTCCATGATGAAGATTTATTACTATTTGAATCCCAACATATAATATGTCTCACCAAAGTCCTTTATGTTGAAATTCTTTAATTGAAAACTCTGGATAACATATAATGAATCTAAGTTATCTTCCGCAAATAGTATGTCATTACATAGAAGACTAGATATATCTTTACACCCACTAAAGTTATGATATATACAATATTTCACAGGGTTTATCCTAAAACTGAACGAGACGATTGAATCATGGAATTTGCGGTACCAGTAACGAGGTGCATGTTTGAGTATATATATAGATTTATTTATTTTATACATAGTCGAATTAGGGTCTTCATACATAAAATATTCAGGTTGCTGGATGTAAATTATTTTATTTATGTTTCATTGAGAAATATCATCTTAACATCCATTTAATGAAGTTCAAGGTCAAAATGAGCAACAAGAGTCATGATTTTCTTAAATGAATATATTTTATATTACAAGAGAAATAGTCTCAAAATAATCAATTCATTGAGTTTGGTTGTTTCATTTCGCTACAAAACAAGCTTTGTATATTTCTATTTTTCTTGAAGCATTTGTTTAGTTTTAAACAACTATTTGGAACTACATGTTTTCTTCCTTTAGATAAGTTAGCAAGATCTCAAAATGAATTATCGTGTGTTGATTTTTAATTTTCATTCATTGTGTCAATCCAAAGTTGATAGTTTGAACTCCTCATAACATCCTTAAGGTGATCGGGTCCTCTTCTATAATTTTTAAAGTTTATTCATATTTATTAAAGAAGGCTATATAATATTTAGATATGACATTCTTCCTCTCTCAAGTCGATCTACGTAATGTTGGCTCATTGTGTTGCTATATTTCTTGAGGTTACTAAATTTATTATAAAAAAAATATTAAAAATTTCTATTTGAGGTGGAAGTACAACATCAGTGAGATGAGCTTAACTCTTGGAATAACATTGATAATTGGTAAACTAACATAGTTGGAGCATCAATGTTAGAGACTGGATGAATTGGTTCTAATTCTTCTTAAAATAAAATGTTATAATCTTAATCATTATCTTTAAAATTTAGATCATAGAACAATTATAAAGTTCTCATCTCAAAGATCGAATACTTAATAAGAGAGTAAATTTTGTAACCCCTAAAGTGGTCAGCCCATGAATTGAAACTAACCGTTTTTTTACTCTAGTTTTTGCTTACTAGGTCTATAAGACTTTGTTTTAACTGTTCATCCTCATACATAAAGTGCTTAAAAATAGTCTTACGTTATCTGAATAATTTATGTGATGTTCTAGTTACTGCTAAAGTATGTATCATGTTAATAAAGTACGTTGCGTACTTAAGAACTTTCTTTCATAATGAATATGATAGTAATGTATGAGATATTATACTCTTAACTATATCCACTAATATACGGTTTCATTACTCAGATATATCATTCACAGTAGGCGAACCCGACATAGTATATTGAGATATAATTCCATATTTCTGTGGATTTGAGAATGAATGTTCATGGTGTTGTTCCCTGAAACCATCATACCTTCCATAATATTCACCACCATGGTTGGATCTGAGGACTTTGATCCGTTTTTCATATTTTAATTCAACCTCGATCTTCTAAAGGATGTAAACATGTCAATTGCTTCATATTTCTCATGAATAAAATATAAATAATTATATTGTGAATAATAATTTATAAAAGATATGAAATATTTTTGTCATCCCATGATGCTATAGAGAATGGGAATCAAATGTATGTATAAATTACCTTTAAGACATCTTTAGCACGAGAGACTTCAAACCTTCTTTACTTGGTTTGGTTTCTTTTGATACATCCTAACTATTTATCTAAATTGGTGTGGTCAAGAGAACATAACACACATTCGGCAACAAGCTTTTTTATTCTCTTTATAGAGATATAACCTAAACATTTTTGTCATAGAGAGACTGAATTCTCATTACTTTTCTTATATATTATATTCATTACAATTGGATAATTAGTGATATTATTTAACTTATAAACTTTATCATTAAAATAATAACACTTGAGCCAATTAAACAATTGTCATAAAAGAGTTATCATTTTCCATTGACAAAATAACAAATATAACCGAATTATCCAATAACAAAACAATCGGAAATTCATTTTTAAAGAGGGAACAAACAAAATATCTCTTAAATATAAAACATGTCTTGGATTTAAGAATAATATAAATTAACAAATCGTTTCAACATGACAAGACTGCGGTGAATTTTATTTATCTTTCATTCATTGAGATACATGTTTTGGCTTGAGCCCTACATATGAATACACACATGAGTTGTGGCTGTTTTCTCAATATTGAAATCAAATTAAATTATGAAAATGCTACAAAAGAGAGCTTACATTTCTTTCCAATTTAGGGTTCAAACTTAGATAATCCATCTTCCAATCATTTGTAGCTTTATGATGAAAACGTGCTACATTATTTGCTTTTGATTTTGCTTTCTCGGGGTCTCTCATTTTCTCGCCGGATCTTGAAGGTGAATTTTATGCAATTGTAACATTTGAGTGGTTCCACTTGTTCTAAATAGTGTTATTATCGACACTAACCATATTGGTCTTTATATTCTCATGAACGTGATTTTATTCCTTACGCATTAAATTTGCAATAAAAGTGGTAAGATCTTACATTTTCACTAAACGACCACACACTGCGAGAAGTAACATGTCGTATGATTATTTTTTGTGACTCAAGTTGCGCCACACCATGAGACTCAAATCTATTCATGTTCTTATGATGGGGAGATATCCTCCAAATACGAGCAAGAATAAGTTCACAAATAAGATTTCAACAAAATTCATAAAATTAATTTATACACATAAAATTATCTTTAAAATAAAACTAAATATCTATAATAATGTAAAACTATCGCACCTCACATTAAAATAAGACAAAACATATATATTAAAGCATGTAAAATTGACATAAAATAAGATACATATTTCTTTTTTGTCGTGCGAAATACGCGCTAAACACCCAACACTATCACTTATACATGCACAACGAATGATATCTTAGTAATGTCTTATTTTTTATATACACTACAGTAGGTGCTTAGTTCACGAGACACACATTTTCTTAGTCGCACCCTGTATGTGCCCAAGAAAATGTTTCTCTCGCGTACTACACGCATATAAACCAATTTTTTTATCCTATATGAAAACCTAAATCACTCAAATCAGCCTTATTTAAAAAAACACCACAAAAGTCTATATATTAATATTCTACATTATACAACTAACTCAACACCTAACCAACTACTAAATAAATACAAAAATAGAATTTTTATTTCGAAAAACTCAAACTTAAATAACTACAAAAGTAAAGAACAAAATAAAAAATAAAGTATATCATTAAATACTTTAATGATGTTATGAAGTCGTATTTGAAAACAATTTTGTGAATTGAATATTTTCAAGTGTTTAACGGGATATGATAAGACCAAATAATTTTTATTTTTATTTTTATTAAATATAAAATTGTTAAAAAACTGTAAAAATATCCAGCAAATATAATATAAAATCTAACGATGAAAAATATGCAAAATTATGTATGGTCTCATAGTTTGTTATATTTATAATTGGTGTTTCAATAATAAATATAATGATAATTAGTGTTTAGATGGGATAACTATTTTTTTAAATGTGATTTTTAAATCTAATATTAATCGAATTAAAAAGCTATACAATAGTAAAATTGAACAATAATAAAACTATATCTAATTTTAAAATTAAAATAAGTAAATCTTAAGTTAATTTATAAAAAGAATATTAAAATTTTGGGAAATTGCACCTATAATACACACTCAACTATTCAATTGTCATCTAGTTACCAAGGTTTCATCAATTGTCACTTAATACCTAACTCAACTACCTAATTGTCACTTAATACCTAATATTATTTTAATACCCTAACTACCCTTAACCCACTATATAAGCAGGCTTTTCTGTTTTCTTTTCGATTTTTCTAGCTTTTGAAGATTTGAATTTGTTAGCTGCTCTAACCACCTAACCCTACGAACCACCATGAAGCACGACTGAAAGCATAATTCCGGTGATCGAAGCGTTCAAAGGTCTGTTTATTTCTGTAAGTTCTGGTGTAAAACCTATCTAACCACTGTTTTCTACATACATGAACTGATCGTCATTGTTGGAATCTGTTGTTTTTGAGTAATCGTGTTGCTGCTTTCAGGTAATCGTAATTAACTACTGATTTTGAAGTTATTTGTTGGATTTCTGAGTTAGAATAAGTGTTATTCTACTATTTTAGACGCCATAGCCTGATTTTGAGCTTTTTTCTGTTTTTGTTTTTGTTCCAGTGATCTGTGCTTGTTTTGTTAATATTTATCGTTATATACTCATAGCCTTGTTTATGAAGTTATATACTAATTTTTAGTGTATTAGATTTTGATTTCGAACATGAAACATTTGTAGACTATGAGTTTTAGTTGTTCAGACATTCGACATAAGATGCGAATTGTTTTATGATTTTCCAATGTAGAGGATGAAAATTGTGTGATGTATCCAATGAGGAAGATGTTAATTGTGGTACCAATTCGCATGTTTTCATGCAAATTGCATGAAATAAATCCAAAAGTGTTTCAAACAACTATCAGTATATGCTGTGAATTGTATAGAACTCCAACGTAATGCATGTTCAAACATATATCAGGACTTTTAGTTGCTTACAAAACTCATGATGGGTTGCGAACTGTGTGGAACTCCAAGTATTGCATTTTCAAACAAATATTAGGACTTTTAGTTGCTTTACGAATCACATGATATGTTGCGAATCGTGTGGAACTCTTAAGTATTGCATTTCCAAACAAATATCATGACTTTTTTAGTTTCTTTACGAATCACATGGTATGCTGTGAATTGTGGGATATATCATACCTTATCATATTTCAAACAAATCTCATGAAATTAAATAGTTGAGAGCAAATCTTAGGTACAATTGTGAATTGTTTTACATTTTTTGTTAGTGTGAGTGTACCACTTGATTTATAAAAAACTCTCAAGACAGGATGCGAATTGGTCAATTGTAGACTAAAATTATACACAGTTCGCAGCTTATAGTTATACACAAATCGCATGATAATATGCGAGTTGCTTGGTGCAGTAGTTAATAACTTACACTGTATTTTTAGGATTAATAACTAATAGCTTGTTCGGTGCAGGATAAGGTATGTCTAAATCACGAGTTTGTATTTTTAAACATGGTCACCAAACTACAATTCTGCCTTTCAAGGAGTTTGAAAGCTTTCAAAGTATCCAAGATTATGTGGAGAACACATGGGAGGAGCTTGTCACATGTGATTACCTAATTACCTACTCCTGCGGGGATCACGATAATTGTTTCTTTAATAACCAGAAGGATTTTGTTGGGTTGGTGTTATATCTTGATTTTGAGCGTTTAAAACGGGTTAGTTTTCTCATAGAACAACACGTCTTCGATAAGGGTTCTGGTGAAAAAAGTTCTGGCGATAAGAGCTCTGGTGGTAAGGATTGTGGTGTAAAGCGTAAAGAGCGTAGCATAAGTTTGGGAGAACCATCCCTTAATCAACTAGTTAGCGGGGAGAGTAGTAACGGTTTAGTTAATTCTGATCAGAGAAAAAACAACTTGCTACTGTTGGTTGGGCTGATGCTATTACAGGAGTGAGTCAAGCTTTTGAAGAAGGTGTTGCTGGTCTCAGGTTATCTTTGTGAAAGTTTGCTTTAGAGCATGGTTTTGCTTTCAAATACCTGCACAACACAACAACAAAGATCACTGCTTATTGTGAAACTAGGTTCACATGCAGATGCAAATGGAGGCTTTATGCATCTATTGATTCAAGCACCGGCTTGATGACGATCAAGAAGTATGTTCAGCACCATACTTGCAGTCCCGTTTTCTCCGAGAAGCATAAGCGGCATAAGTATTTGACATCAAATTTGATTGCGGATGAAATTCAGGATTCTCTCCGGACCTGCCATTCGTTGACAACCAAAACCATACAATCGATTGTCAAATAAAAGTATGGTCTTGACATCTCTTACCGTTTGTCATGGAATGCTTTAGAGAAGGCAAGGAGGGGAGTTTTCAGAGATAGTTCAAGTTCTTTTAGTTTACTAAGCGGGTGCTTCAAGTGATTGAAGAGCCATGATATTACTTCAGACTTCCAGTTGGAGTTATCAGCTGGAAACCGCTTCAAGGATTGTTTTGTAGCATTCGGTCTTCATTCATGCCGTCTAATGTTGTTTGTTGATGGAACCCACTTATATGGCAAGTATAAGGGTACCATGCTTACTATCGTAGCAAAGGACGACAACAACGGTTAGTCTCATTGAAATATTTAATCTGAATGATTATGATGTTTTGTTTGAAATTTTGGCAACCATTCGCATCCTATAGTAGCACACAACTCGCATGAAACCCTAATATTTGAGGGCAAATCGCATGAGAGGTTGCGAATTGAGTAATAACTTGATTTGATGACACTTCGCAAGAGAGGATACGAATTGCTCGGTGTAACCATAAAATTGTGAACAATTCGCAACCTATGATTGTACACAATTCGCAGTATAGATTTGAGAATAACTCTCACGAAAGCATGCGAATTGTTTACGTTTTTCACATACTTGAGTGTTATTGTATTCTTTATTTGAGCTGCCTTTTTCCAAGACTATTCCATGTTGCTCTTGGTATAGTTAGCATTGAAGATTGTGACAATTGGATGTGGTTTTTGGGGTGTATGAAACCACATTTTTTGGAGTGCCAAATCACATTTATTTCTGACTGACATTCTGGTATCGTTAATGCTGTTTCTGTCTTGTATCCATACTGCTATCATGCGTACTGTTAATTCCATCTCATGCAGAATTTGAAAGCAAAATTGGAACATACTAACTGAGACTATAAAAAAAAGGATGTTGAATTTCTTCCATCGTCTTGCTTATGCTCCTAGTCGAGAGCTTTTTAAAGATATACTAACAGATTTTCTATGTAAATATGGCGACATAATGAGTGATTTTCTTGCTAATTTACCCCCGGAAAAGTATGCACATGCTTAAGTTAAAGGGAAACAATACGGTTCTATGGCTTTTACTGCGGCAGAATCGTTTAACAATCTAATCAAAAAATATTACGGCCTACCCATTGTTGAGTTTATTGACTAGATTAGATTCTTGCATATGACTCAAGTTTCACGAAGATACCAAGAGGGGCTAAGCTGGAGTACTAATTTGGTCCCCGAGTATGAGAAGAAGCTAAAGTAGAATGTTGACATGTGCCGAACTTGGTAGTAAGTAAGTCGTCTTCCGCCTTGTTCAAAGTCTTTTCAAATCCTGTGGATGTTGTTAATCTGTTGGATTTCAAATGTTCTTGCGGATCATGGCAACAAGAGTGTTTTCCATGTTCTCACTCTTTAGCGGCAATACAGTATACCGACCAAGATCCCTTTACTATAATAGAGCCCTTCTTTACTAGTTAAGAATTACAGGGAAAGTTACTCTTTCAGCATACTAGCTATAACGGATTTTGGGGAAGGGTACATCGCTAATGATCCTTTTTTTGTTGAAATTCTGCCTCCAAATGTTAAAAGACGCTCTGGAAGGCCTAAGAAAAAGCGAATCCCATCTAGAGGAGAAATCTCAACCAAGCAGTTAAGGTGTGGCCGTTGTTCGAAATCAGGCCATAACATGAGGACTTGTGATGTTCCAGTTTAAGCTCAATTGGTGTTGACAATTCTCGTTGGCCACATTAATTTGTAATACTGTTATTGTTTTGGACAACACACTAAACATTTTTACAGTTGTTTGTTCATTTATACATTTTTTATTACAGTAAAAAAAAATGCTAAGTGTCTGAGTTGCATGCAATTCGCATTCACTATTGCGACTTGTGTACAATATCTTGATATCATATTGCAAACATCTCTCAGGTTTTCATGCGAGTTGTGTGAAATTCCACCAGAATGCGGATTGTTTGCAAAAGCATATCAAACAACTATCAGTATATGTTGCGAGTTGTATTGAACTCCAACATAATGCATTTTCAAACAAATATCATGACTTTTAGTTGCTTACGAATCACATGATATGATGCAAATTGTGTTCAACTCTAAAGTATTGCATTTTCAAACAAAATATTACGAATCGCATGATATGATCGAATTGTGTTTTCAAACACATATCAGGACTTTTTAGTTGCTTACAAATCTCATGATATGTTGCGAATTGTTTTCTCAAACAAATATCAGGACTTTTGGTTGCTTACATATCGCATGATATGCTGCGAATTGTATTTGCAACCAAATATCAGGACTTATGGTGCTTACATATCGTATTATAGGTTGCGAATTGTATTTTCATACAAATAGCATGACTTTTAATTGCTTGCAAAGCACATGATATGATGCGAATTGAATGGAACTACAGAGAATTACAATACTCAGGTCAATATGCAAATTATTTGTATATCAGTAATATTTATAAACAACATCTCAGGTTAAGATGGAAGTTGTTTGCAAGTCGTAATAGGATGCGAATTGTGGGTATTCTTTAACGTTCACACATTGTATAACATATTCACATATGATTAAAAGTTTATACAAAAAATGGATTCCCAAAAGAGGATTACAGTCTTCATGCACTAACAAATTTTCAAACAATCACTACAACCTTTTAGTGTTTGTTAGTTACATTCCAAAAAAACAAAAAAACAGACTCTATCAGTCATCACTAGAGGATTCTCCACCATCTTTCTCCTCTTCATGCTGATTATCAGCCTTTTCATTGTCCTCTTCATCCCCGTTATCTACGTCCATCATGCTTAAAATTTTGGTCCTTGATTGGACCAGCGTCGTCCTCCCTCTTCCGTTCGTTGTTTGGAACCTCTGAACTCTGAGATGGAACCTCTGCTGGCTGAGGTTCAGCAGCAACCAGTGTAACCATTTCCACTGGTTTAGAGTCAGCCAAAAAATAGTTCTCAATGTCACAATCCATGACAGAGACTGGGTTGTTTGGTGGTGTTGTCGGCATGATTAAGTCATCGCTCCAGCTGGTGGTTATGGATGACCAGGAGTCACCTAGAGAACCTAGTGAACCAGAGTATGTGGTGGTAGTGGTGGAAATGACATAATGTTTGGAATTTGAAGAGAACCAGAGGTGTTTTTAAAAAAATATAGAGTTTGTTTTTAAATTAGCCTCTGGTTACTAGTGTTATTTATAGGTATGGAGAGAGTCTGAGCTTATGAGGTGGTGTGGCTATATTAATCATTACATAGACTCCATGACCAATCAACAATTAATGGGCTATGGTGATTAGATTATTTTTTGCGTGCTTAATGCACTTAACGTTTACCAAGGCAGACGTCATAGCCTGTTCGTATTCTTCAATGATAGATTTTGAATTATTTATTTTATATCAGGATTAGATGCGAACTGTTTAGTGCTAATTTCGTAACCTGTAGTTGTTAATGTGGTAGTTTTCTAAACATATATCAGGTCGCATGCGAATTGTTTAGTGAAGATTCTGTCTTTTAATATATATCAGGGAATAATGAGAATTGTTCGAACACCAACTAATCTTTATACATCAGGTTAGCATGCGAATTGTGTGATAAGAATTCTGTCCTTCTATATATATATATCAGGGAATTGCACATTTCTGAAATAAAAAACTCTATATACACCAAAAAAAATACAAGGAATATATGAACATAAAAAAACCATAATGTCATACAGAAAATGTATATTACTTCCAGTATGAGTTGGTCTCTTCATCATTTAGGAAATAATAAAATATTTTCGCTCTGAAGCCGGGAACCGTATCTTCGTCGTAAGTGTCCTGCACACATCCATGCTGGATAGTATCTCTAACGTATTTGCAGAAAAAAAATACCACAGTCAAGGGTGCCACGTTTTTTTTGTGGAATTTTTCTGTAATTTTTCACCTTCCATCCTGTCTTTGTAGTAGGTAGGTATCCTTTATCCAGTAAATACTTTATATGGTTATTATAATTAGTGTCAGGAATCAGTAAAAATACTTAAACTGTGGTTGTCAAATAATTCACAACCTATGTTACAAATTGTTTACAACCAATCCAATTTGTGGATGTCAAACAATTCGCAGCCTATGTTGCGAATTCTATCAGGATATGTTGCGAATTGAATGAAACTTAAACACATTACATTTTCAAAGAAATATCAGGACTTGTAGTTGCCAACAATTCTCAAGACAACATGGGAATTGTTTGTATTTAAATACAACTGACTTGGTCACAGTTCGCATGATATCCTGATCATGCTTTTTAAAATGTGTTTAAAAGTAATTGTAGTAGTTAGGAATTTTACCAGCTGGTTAGGTATCTTTGTAGTGTGGTCCGTCGCTTTGAGTTTAGGCAGCAGTAGGTTGTAGTTTGTTACTGACCTATCGTCTACATCAATGACGAGCAATGTCCAATGGTTTATCTTGTCTTTCGTCTCGGTGCATATTGGAATGATGATGATGTTGAGGTTTTCAGGCGCTTTGCTAAAAAATGTATCGACTAAATGTTTTACATCCCACCCTAATTCCAGATTATGTTGCATTCAAGCGAGATTACATTACAACGAGAACATGCGGGGAACTTTGAAATTTACCGTAGCTAAACTTACCATAGTAATGCTCGAAATCATTACGTAGTCATAATACACTCTTGGAACCTTTTTACATGGGACTTTGAAGTTTACTTCTACGAGCATCTTTTGAATCCAAGCGTCAACAACCTATGAAAGGAGTTGTTTATTTACATTAAATATACGAGACTTGTTTGAAACATTAAAAATAGAATTGGTTGACAATTCGATACCTTTACGTCCAGCTCCAGTTCTAAAGGTAACGCTAGCACATCACTCGTTTGCACTCTAATTTCATAGGAAAATTTGGACGACGGTAAATTCCATACTACTGGATCAATGGTGTCATGCTTATAGGCTTTAATTATATGTATTTTATGGTATTCTGCGACATCGATACGGTCAGTTGTCTGTGTTTTCTTTGGCCAGTCGTTGTATTTTACTTTCGGCGGTTGACGTTCTGTTATAATTATTTGTTCCTCTTCCTCTGCCTCTTCTCTGGATGTTGTGTTGGTGTCAGTAGATTAAAAGTAGGCTCCTATGTCTTTTTACTTGACTTGAGCTTATAAAATAACAAAAATTAAAAGAGTGTGTCAGGCATTATAATGTTAACTTCCCCTAACAATTCGCATGATAACATGCGAATTGTTTGGTTCCAGCTGAATATAGTATAGGATAACTATCAGGATATCATGCGAAGTGTTCGAGTTTCCACTGAACAATTCGCATGCTACCCTGATATTCTTTTGTAAAACGTAAAATATATTCACAAAACTCTCATGATATGCTATGAAATCATTAAAAATATCCATTACCAAACGATCAGCGACAACCAACGCCGTTGATTGGTTCGGCATAATGTCTAGATCAGTTTGGAAAAAATCATTAATGTCATCCTCCGAAATATTCTCCAAAAACCGTTGTATTTCGCCATCGTGATATACATTATCAATTTCATTTCAAAATATCTGTGAAACTTGAGTGTAAATACCATCAATAGAAGCATCAGGTAAACTTACTGTGTTATCGTTCGACTCTGGAGCTTGCAGTTGATTCGGTACTGGTACTACAATTTCACCTTGGCTTAGCAATTCTGACTTTGCACACACCACTGTTGGTCTTTGATGTACATCTCTGTATTAGCTTTGGTCTTCTAACGATGGTCCTCCCTGGCTAAGTAGTTCCAGCTTCTCACAAGGATTGGCACGTTCTGACTCTTCTGGAGCTACGTCTTGTGTTAGCCTTTCTCTATTTGCCAAGGCTATTTGTTGTTGTTATTGTTCTTCTTCTTGTGGTTGTTGTTGTTGTTCGTGTTGTTGTTGTTATTGTTCTTGTTGCTGTTGTTGGTGGTGGTGGTGTTGTTGTTGTTGTCTGTCGGCCTCCTGTTTCATACAAATTTCAAAATAAAAAGGTGGAGGGGTTAAGCATACTATAATCATAGTTGCGAACAAATCGTATGCTAACCTGAAATTTGTTTGAGATCCTAATATTAAACAAATCGCATGGTAAGTTGCGATCTATGAAATAACCAACTCAATAGAGTATAGAACAATTCGCAATATACTTTGCGAATTGTTTGGACAAGACTACACAATAGTCGTGGTATTTGTTTGAAAGTTATCCTATGATGCGAATTGTTTGAATATGTATACAACGATAAAAACCCCCTGACTGTTTTAAATACATACACTGATTTTGTTTGAATATTTATACAACAATACACATTATCATAAAAACAATTTCATCACAACAATAAATAAGATATTTGAATCTTAGTGTACTTTTGATCCACTTACATCTTCAAGGCTATATGGGTCTGTACGTCCAGATTTTTCTGCTGTCGCTTCTTTCTCACGAGCTTCTACCTCCTCTGCTACGTGAAGTACGAGTCGTTGGTCATTCGGAAGAGACTTATGTCTTTATTTCTCCGTTGGAGGACTCGTAACTGTGGCTTCCTCCTGTGTAGGAGGAGACTTATCTGTCTGTCTCTCTGTGGTGTCCGTCTTTGTGGATACCAACAACTCTTCATGCATCTTACCAGATGGTACCGGTACGGGTGAATGGTTCCCATCATCATCCCTCTCTTCCGCTAGTACTCCATCATGCTTTTCAGCATCCTGTATTTGCCCGTCCTGATTCGTGTCCTGGTCCTGATTTTCAGCATGCACAGCTGCCTGCAATTCAGTGGACGCCGCTTCAGATGGCAATGCTGGTAATCCAGGGACCTTCCCAACTGCAGGGCTTCCAATCTGGTAAATTGGCTGAGAGAAAGCATTGTAGAGTTGTTGTGCTTCAAGCTCCGCGATGTTCAATTTTAATTCTTCCAGCTGAAAAATTAATAACAAACGTTTTATAACATATTACGTGCTGATTAAAGCGATTATGTTAGGCTCAATTATATACTTACTTCTTTTGCCTGTTTTTTATCTTATTCTCGTACTTGTTCTTATCTATGTATATCTTCAAACGCTTTGATTCCCCTACATTTGCAGACTTCTTTGGAGTAGCTGCTCTGTATTTGAGGACAAAATTACTGATTGTGTCACTCATACTAGTGGTGCCCTCGTCGTCGGGCTCCTACTGGGATGTGCCGATCGGTGGTGGTGGAATCGTTGGCTGGGGGAGTCTTTGTGGTTGGGGTCTGAGTGATATCACCTGATTCGATTCTTTCTGTTTCTGTGATGCTGGTCTCCTTGGTTTTGGGGATGTGCTGTTCTTACTTTTCTTTGGTCTTTCTTCTAGGTGAAAGAGATTCACCATCTGCATCTCCACTATCTACTACTCCTCCGAAAGCTTCGCTTTCAGCCTCAATAAGACATAGTGGACCTTCCAAAACCTACCAACAGAGGAACATGAAAGTAAATAGCTGCAAACGGTTTGTTTAGAAAATATCAGGATGTAGACAAATTGTTTTTTACAAACAGTTCGCTTTATATGATGCAAATTATGTGGAACTCTATCAGTTTAGAGTCTGCAAACAACTCGCATGATACCATGCTAATTTTTGCAAATAATAAGTTGCGAATTGTTTGATACGTTAATTATATAGAGTACCAAACAGAACGCATGGTAGGCTGCGAATTGTTTGATACTTTAGTTTAATATAATACCAAACAAAACTCATGATGGGCTGCGAACTGTTTGCAACCCCAATTTAATACCTATATAAATCTCATACTTAATAATCTTTCAGATTGGGTATTCTAACAAGCAGAGACACGATAGATGTGTGACACTCTAATCCCAACCATTTAAAAAACCTTGGGATCAAGGTTGACTTCGCTAACTATAGCTCGATTGTTGAGTGCTCCATGATGAAGGGATGCACGGGGACAAGTATTATCATCAAGATGCTCTGTACATAACTAATTTTTATACTGAATAAATCAATATTACAATTAGAAGGAAGACGTAACCGACGACTCTATCGGGTTTTTCGGTAGCTAAGCAACTCCTGATAGACTGTCGAAGCTTGAACAATATTGATCCGGACCAGTCGTAATTGTTTATTTTACTGAGGTCTTCAACAAAATAAAGCGTACTCCAACCCATGATATCTCCAGATACGGAGTAGAATATGGTTGAGCACAAAAACAGTATCAACAGTCGTGCAACATCTTCCAACTCATGCTCCCCCCCTCCTTCGCTTATGGCTCTTTCTATACCTTCCTGCAAAACCCATGTCAACATGTTATGTTAGTAACGTACAACATCCTAGTTTATAAGATGAAATCTATTTTTTAAAATACCTTTAAAATGGCGTTCGTTATTGTTTTAGTATTTGTCGGTCCTATCTTCCTGGACGTTTTACCTATGAAGTATTTCTTCATCATCCTCGATTTGTCCTCCTCGCCATATACATATTTGTTATGAAATGCTCTGGATTTCGTTAACGGTATTTCCTATGTGTCATGCTTCAGTCCGAATATGACCTTCACATCGTCTACAGTTAGCTTCACAAACTTTGAGCCAATAAGGAAGGCGTCTTCATCGACGGAGAACCTCTCGACAACATACTGAATGAATGAATAGAATTTCTTCATCGAAAAATCTACCACATTACGGATGTCGAAAGACATTTTCAAAAGCGTGTAGAAGGGTGTGTTTCTTGTAGCTTCGATGTGGGCACGGGTAATACGGTTCTCTTTCAACAGCTTGAGAAGGCTCACCTACTCTGACCTGTAAAAGCTTGGTTTTGTTGTCATACTTCATGCACAAACACAAATCAGGCTGGCCTGCAAATTGTTTGTAAATATAATCTGCGAAATGTATCGCATACACATTCAATCAAGCTCCGAATTGTTATGAACTATAAACATAGATGAAGCTGCGAATTGTTTGCATCCTACGTGATGAAGATGCGAACTGTACTATAACGCACACGTACAGGCTGCGAACTGTTCTATTTTTTACATGCACGTACTAGGGATCTGGGAAATATGGAAACAACACCAAAATCAACAATCAACTACCTAATGCACATCTAACATACATCACAATTCTTAAGAAAGTATTAACATCACATGCAATCTAACTTCTACCCTGGGTTCGACGACAAACCCAAAACCTAACTGACCAACTGTCATAACTAAATACTTGATTCCATTTTAAAAAAGGAATGTCGATCGTGAAATAACAGAAAGAAACAAGTGGTTTGAAGACATCAAAAACGCAAAAAAAAAAAATCCACGACAATGCTTACCTAGTTACTGCAAAACACTGTAATTTAACCGGCCGACGAGCAGTTGACGGCAACTTCTCCAACAGAAGGTGGTTAATCGCTTGACGGAGTACAATAGGATGACCAGCACAATTCCTGTGAGGGTTCGACGAACGACTGGTTTGGAGAGAGAGGCTCGAATGGTTTCGGGTTAGAGAGAGAGGCCGGAAGTCAAACAATTTCTTTTCTGGTGGTTTCTAAAAAATTATAGTTGTTTGGATTGGTTTAGGGTGATGAGAAGAGGGAAAATGTGTTTCAAGTGAAAATGGGTATATATAGTTGGGGTAATTTTATCCAATTTTTAAATCGAATTACTAAATAACACTATCCAAAATTTGAATACTACCGAATAATTACATACTTGAACGGATGTTTACCGGTACTTTTCTCTAAAAGAAATTAGATACATACAATCAAATTCTACCTTTTTATTTCTCATGCATTTTTTACAATTTTTTCAAGTCACGTTGCATTCGATAAATGTCCAAATAAATTATTAATATCCTTTTACGTTGGACTTTGGTTCAGATATTGAATTATTTATGTATTCTAATCGGATCTTAGTTTTATGTTGGAGTTACATCTAGATCTGAAGTTATTTATGTACTAAAAAAGAAGAAGTTATTTTACAAGTAAAAAATAAGTTTTCAAGTAGAATTCTAAATAATTCACTGCTCTAAAATATTCTAAGATGATATTTGAACTGAATAATAATTTTAAAAGCCACTTAAATTTTCTTAGAATAATATATGTAATATCTTTATAATTATACACACGAGCTATTTAATATAATAGTAGATATGACTGAACGGATATAATATTGATTTTGTATATCAAATTAAAATTCGATTGGATACGTCTGCACTCAGTTTGCATCTAGATGAGGCTAGGTAGTCACCTAATTTAAATCTAAACGAGACTCCGTAATTTGATTTTATCAAAATCAATTTCGGTAAAACTAAATTGAGATCCTATTTGGTTATAATGATACCAATTTATTACATCAGATATAAAAGCTGTATTTTCCGCTCAAAAACCTATTTTCTCTCTTTTTCTCTCTTCTTTCTAGCAAAATCTCTCAAAATCCCGAAAAAGGTAAGATTTCTCAAATCCGACATTACAAACACCTCAAGGTACGAATCCTTTACCTATTCATGTAATTTTTAAGCAATTTATTTTAGTATTTTTAGTGATATTTAGAGTTTAGGGTTCTGCTTAAAAAGTCTGATTTTCATGTATATGTTGTTGTTTTTTTGAAAAAATAGTTGTAGATTCGTGTTAGTCGATGCATTAGGAACGTTTTGGTACCATAGTTGTTGAATTTAGGTTGTTTTTGTGAGTTTTTGGTTCGATTTTCAGATCTAGGGTTTGGGGCTGCTGGAAGTGCACAATCGCGAACAAGCACCTTGCAACCCGTGCAAAATCGCGAGGTGCTTGTTCGCGATTTTGCACTTCCATGAGTGGTGAAATTGCGAGCAGCTAGTTCGCAATTTTGGTAAAATTGCGAGCTCCGTGTTCGCAATTTCACCAAAACAGGAAATGCCCATTTTTTGTTGTTTTGTCAAATTATGATGTTTTTATTCCCAAATTTATTAATAATTTTATTTGTTGTATTTCAGCATGCCTAATGTATAATGTTGGTAAAAAGAAAAATCAGTTTTGGAGTCGGGAAAGTCATAAAATGGTGAAAATACTAAATTTACAAAGAGTTTTGCGAACACAGGATGCTGTAATTCGCCCGATTCGCGAATGCAGGAGGCTGTGATTTGACAAAATCGCGAAAAGCCCGTTCGCGATTTTTCCAAATCATAGCGCTTGGCATTCGCAATTTGGTCAAATTCAAACGTTCCCTATTCGCAATTTCGCCACTGTGTCGATTTTTTAAAATTTTTCCCACTTTTTTGGATAAAATTGTAATTTTTGGGGAACCTGCAATTTAATATTTTTGTGCAACTTGTTTTTAAAATAATGTTATGAAATGGAATTTTCAAAATAAATAAAACGTGGGAGTATCGATTACAAACCGAGGTGAAAGTAAAAAAAAATGTATTCGTAAACACAACGGGATAAAAACAAGTAATGCATAAACAAATTATTAGTCTTCACCTAAATCGAAGACACGTGGTGGCTCTTCGTGTGCGGTTGATGGTTGGGCGGGCTTGATTTGGTTATGTTTGTTCAATCTCTTGTCGAGCGGTATTGCCCAACCGGTGACGGCATCTTCCGTGCGAAACGGAAACCAAGTAGGATAAATTTCTGGAAGTGGTCCATTCAACACAACCTGCACAAATAAAAGTAAGATAAATATTTGGTCACAAAAATAATATATAAAATTGAAACTTTCATTTGTATACTTACTTTCACGAAATGGTTATCGTGCACAAAACCTATACCAACTTCCAGGTTAGGACACAATCGAGGAGGCACACCGCGTAGAGGTAGATAAGTGTACGATTGGTGGAGTGAAATGTGGTATACGATACATTGGTATCTAGTGGCTATCACTAAGCCTAAATCGGGTAACGTCATCCAATGCCTAGTACCGGCACCATACAATTCAAAAACGTTCAACCTTCTCACTAGGTTATCTACACCTTGTGAACCATCAAACACTCTCTCCCATAGCTCGCATTCATTTTGCAATTCGTCGATCAAATCTCGTCTAACTTGGTCCCATGAATCGGATTTACCGTATACCGTCAAAGCAACGACCCGGAATCCGCAATTACTGTCGGGAGAGATGTCTTCGACGCAAGAGAATGTAGTCATGCAAATAGTTAGGAAACCAACTCTCGTAGCCGCTAAAATCTTGGCCATTTGATGATTTTTTCGATCGAGGCACTTTATCTTTCTTCGGTTGAGCCTTGATTTTCGCTTTTTCTTTCGACTTGGCTTTTGGCGCTAGAAATGTTCTATTACCTACCGAGGCGGCCGTGCTACCTATCGTGCCGGGAGTGCTAGCGCCTAGACTACCATCGTATTCCCACTCGCTAGAGTCCCGTTGAGTTGATTTGTCCCGACCGACTTTTTTCCTACCCTTAGTAACAACCGGCTCCTTAGGTTCCAAAACATGAGTTCTAGCGGGATCTAGGATTTGCATCATCCTATTTATAAGGTGATCTTTGATATGTTGCCCGTAACCGCGGATGGTGCTATCTATTAAGGAGAGTTTTCTAGTGAGCTCGTCTTCGGTATCAAACTCCTCATTAGGTTTGATCCTTAACGTACTCCAATAGACATCACACTCATCTTTTCTAACCGGCCTTCCTTCTTTATAAATCAAAGCTAATTCGCATGCACATGGTAAATTATGAGTTGTCCTAATAACACACCCACACATTCCGGGAGTGAACCATATTTTCAAGGCCGTTGCGAGATTTGTTTCTATTAATTTTATAGCATATGAGTTGCATCCGGAAATGTATCATCGACATCATTCATTAAAGCCAACTCCCTATCGGTGATGATAATGTTAGGTAATGCGCACTTGTTGTTCGTCAAGACCTTCTTTAGAACACTCAATCCCCAAGTGTAGTTCTCTTGTTTTTCAGAGCTCAAAAAAACAAAAGCAACACAAAATGTCTTCTTCGTCGAAGTTTGGCCAACTATTTCAAGTAAAGGCATTTTATACCTTGTAGTATTGTACGTGCTATCCATTATAAGAACTTGAGGAAAAGTACGCATGAAATCGATGCTTTTAGGGTGTGCAAAAAACAACTAGAGGATCTCGTTCGTTGCTTCACAACTTCGCTCCCAAACATAGTACTCATGTTCTTTTAACTTAGAAAACAAGTATTGCATTTGGGTCTTGCCCGCTTTATCAATCAAATCATGTTTTTACCGCATGTTGTATATCGTGCGCATGCTTGATACATTTTGCGGGTCTTTAATCTTCAAACCGCAATATATCTCTCTCGGTCGAGAATCGACTTCCGTTTGACTACGAACGAACAATTGTTCTTCGACTTTTAGTCTAGCGGTCCGTGAATGACCATCCAAGTGCAAAAATGGTTTGTGGTTGTGTTTCCCGTTTATCACTACCACTTTCCAATAACTGGGTAGCTCTAAGACCAGACTCCCCCTTAAATAGAACGGACACCCGTATTTTTTCGATGAACATTCTCGGCGCTTCTTAACATACCCCGGTTTGGGGTTAGGTTTGTAAACCCCGTACCTCTCGCACCTAAAATATATCCTAGGAGTTTTCATGCTTTTGCTACCGTCGTCGTTTTTACTACGTACCAAAATGAATCCTAGTTTTATGCTTTCGGACTCGACCCAATCAATCAAATCGGCTTTGGTGTAAAACGTGTCTGTACTAAACACTTTCGTGTAATCGGCCATCGAACATGGCGGTTGATCGGGTTCCTATATATGTGATTGATGCAATTATATGAAAACATACTTAAATCTATCCGATCATTTAATTTGTAAAACCGGTCATTTTCGCGATGATGGAACTCGATGTTTCTGCCAAATCGTGAACAACCAATACGAAAATTTCGCCAAATTGCGAGCAGTGTACTCGTGTATTTGGCAAAATCACGTAATGGCTGTTCGTCCGTTTGGTACTTTTGCGAACAAGCCGTTCGCGATTTTGTAAAAAAAATCCTGCAAAAATGCGAACATTGGGTTCGCAGTTTGTCCATTCTATAGCGGTGGTTGCGCTATATTCGCACAAACACTTAAAAACACGAAAAATACCTCATGTTGGGTTTGCAAATGGTCCGTCAACGACTCTTCTTCCTCTGATGCAAAATCATCAAGGTTGCAGCTGAAACCTTCACTCCAATCACTCAAATCCATGGTTTTTTAGATTTTTTAGTTATTTTAGAGAGAGAAAGCTTGAGGGAGAAGTGGAGAAAAGTTGGTTTTTCTTTAGAAACTTGAACTTATAAATGAAGGGCAAAACAGACATTTTACATTAGAAAAAAAAAATCTGAATTTGGGGTCTCATTATAGCCAAATGGAATTCCAATATAACCTTGCCTAATCAAATTAGATAGGTTATACTTGTCAAACTCGAACTTTAAATTACAGTGGTAAAATTTGTTAATGGGTGGTGTTTAAAGGTATTTGTTAATGGATTATTTATTTATTTAAAGTTCTTTACTATTATATATTTAATTTAATTATTATCTTTATAAAAAAATATGGTTTTAATTAATTTTGGATCAAAAAAATATTAACCAATTCCAAAATTAAAATATTTTTAAATTATTATTATTTTATTCTTATCCTGCCATTGAACTCGTCGAAAAGATCTAAACCGAAAGAATAAAATAATAATTTCGTACTGGTTATCGAAAGGGTCCTAATTTAAACGGAACAAAAAAAAACATTTGTGTTTTAACCATCAAGGAGGGAATATCTGATTGCATATCATATCACTCAAATTTCTTATTTTATTGAGAATGGGATGTGTCAGAAAACATCACATTCCAAATTCATGTGGTTAGCTATCTAAGAAGTTAATTAATGTTAAGCCAACTTTAGCAAACTGTTTGAAAAAAGTGCCAGCACCTTAATATGCTCTTCCACTTTACTTAAAAGCTCTTCCTTTTTTTCCATTTATTGCAAATTCGCACTCTTTAGTCTTTAGACTCTTTACCACTGTCGGGTTCTCCATGTTTATTATATTGGGTTTGTACACTTAATTTCAAATTATATGGTACCATTTAATGTAAAAATGTAAATATAATAAAATAAAAAAACATTATAAAAAATCGAAATTATGATACATAATTACATAAAACATTTAAAATAATATTTTTATTATAATCATATTTTAAATAAAAATATAAAATTTACTTTTCATCGAATATACTACATAAAAAATAATAAAAAATATAATCATATTATATATATATATATATATATATATATTCATCCGTTATCCAAATGTGTTGATATTAACCCATATAAAATTAAATATCAAATAATATTTATTATAATACAAGATCCATAAATAAATATTTAATATTAGCGAATAAAACTGGTCTATTTGTTTTTTATTGATTATCTAATTCAATTAAATATAACTACTTAATGATCCAAATTTACCGATATTAATTAGTGTTGCATGCGGCAATTTTGTTCTAATTAAAATCATGGCAATAAAAAAATCTGAAAATATAGATGTTGAATGTCACTAAGAGCTTTGATCTTTCAATCAACTAGGAGATTGAGATAGAGCGTCGATCAAATGAACCACTAAATGCATCTATGTTTGTTTAGATGTCAAATATGACATTGCATTACCTCCAACTTAGATCGAGTTCTTAGCTCAACATTTGAGAAATGAACAAACAATATATTTTTATTTTTATTGCAATTGCATGAATAACTGTTATTCCAAGATTTTACGTCAAATCAGTCATCCAAACAGTGGACACAAGTGATGAAGAAGAATGTTACACCAAGAATGCAGATGGACATATTCAAAAAAAGAAGCTTAGAAAAATGAGATAAACTATATGAGATCATGTAGGGAAAAAAGAAAACTCTGATCAATGATCGATGATCTAATGTTAGAAATCAAAACTGAATAAGACACCGTAAGGGCATGAGAATGCGTATGACTTCAATGTCTAGTTATGGCAAAATGGAGAAGAGTAGATCATAGCTTGGGGTAGAAAACGGAAAAGACCTGATAATCTAGCAAATCAAGAATGTCGGAATACCATCATTTATGCCTTCGTCATACTATCCTGCATACTCAGAATAATATTTAACTATATAAGCCAAGGTGTTCCACCATGTATGTCCTAAAATGTGAAAAAAGAGTCTCACCGAGATATCCATAAAATTGTGCCCAGGGGCAACAACAGTATGAGATACTTGGATAGATGCATGTCGTCTCAAAATATTAACCAAGGTATATACACTAAGATCTATATAACCATGATAGCATGCCGAAAAAAATACTAATCGAGGGGTGCAAAATGGAAAGGACTATGGTTCAAACAGGCCTACCCGTTCATAGATTTTTCAGACGAATATTACAATGATGAAGAACCTAAATCAGACGAAGAGTCCCCTCTAGCCCCATAAATATTGTTTCAAGTCATGCCACCGTTATATGATAACCATAAAATGGACAAATATGATGGCAAATAGGGTTTAAAACACCAAATCCAACAATTTAACGATAAAATACTACAATACTAAGTTGATGGTGCGATAAACAAAATACTATGAACTGCATTTAAGAATCACTTCATGTGTTGAAAAAATAATTAAAAGAGATCTGAGCATATACTCTATTATTAACAAAAAGTAATGACAACCTAAGGGATTATACCCGAAAATTTATTGAAATAAAATCAGACTTACATGACCGCCCCGATCTGGTGTTCGTAATAATATTTAGACAACAAGTTAAAGAAGGAACCTTATTTGACACGATAATGAAAAAAAAAACATTAAATTTTGGAGATCTACTGTCACAAGTGGAACAATTCATTAAAATGGATGAGGTGACCAAACTAAAAAAAAACATAAAATATTGACAATCCAACCATAGATATTTTGACAATAAAAATAGATACCATGGCACAAATAAAAACGAAAGATGAAGAGCCAAAGAATATTAATGTTTCGGCTCCAGTCAGATTTAGACCAAATTAATCACAAAATAGAAAATCAAAAGTTAATTATGGCGGTGGAAGCAGCAGAAGAACAAATCGACTGCCAAATAGACCAAGTTATACACCTTTGAGAGGTACAAAAATCCATATTTTCTATCGAAAAAATAAAAATGCTTCACCAAGTTATAAATGCCAAAGAACAATATATCGAAGGGAAAATATACCTAAACATAAAGTAGAATTATAGCAAGTCTACAAAAATATATATCGTTCATTGCTAAATAAATAAATGAGCCAAACAAAAATATACTTCACCAAGATACATATGTTAAAGCACATTATGCCAAAAATCATATTTCTTTCAAATACAAAAAGACAAAAAAAAGTCTATCAGTAAAAATAATATTAAAGCAATAAAGCACTTCAGTTTGAAATAAATATTATGAAAAAGAAAAATCTAATATACTTCAAATGACCACGAGTCATCAATCCGAAAAAAAAATCACCATGAGTCAATATATATAAATAAACTACATATTCTTGTAAAGAAAGAAAACTCTATGAGAGATTCATGCACCACAAACAAACTTGAAAAATTCTAGAAAAATACAAGTACATAACCAAAGTGTTATAGAAACAAATTCTCGTTCTATTCTATCTAAGCAGTTAATTGAAAATATATAAAATACAAGATTTATCCTAGACACAAAGACTTATTCATAAAAAAATACTCGTACAAATAAAAAGAATCTTACAAAAAAACCATTGCTCGATTAACAATTATAAAAAAAGATAAAATGATACAAATAAATGTTATACAAAAACTCAAAGAGGGACGATAAGTTGTGAAGTAACCTTCGTTGACACAGTACCACACAATTTTAGTGTCGATTATTGGGGCAGAATTTGTTTTGGACGCATCCTTGTTGACAACAGTTTCTTTGCTATCTTTGTCTTAAGAAAAAAAAATGATATATACTCCTATTTTCTTCAATATCTTAAAAAAATATTACAAACTTGCTTACCCCTGTCAGCCTATCTTGACAAAAGAGAAATATAATCAGAATATTTATCAGTACAAATAATATCATTTGGACATTGTGCCTCATAAATTTTATATAAAAAATGATGAAAATTTATCTCAGGGAAGATCGTCATGGATATTCAATACTAATCTATAATGAGCTTCCATAACAGTCTTTTGGGCAGAAAAAAACATAACAACTTTATATTTATAAAAATCAATATAACGAGCTTTGCTCTTAACAACAAATTTCTTCAACACAATAGTGCACCTGGTTAACATAGAATCCTATTACTTTTGCAATTCTTACAACTTTGAAGTAGCAATATTTGATTCAGATCTTGTATGAAAAAACATCTTTTAAAAATCTGCATGCATACCCTTATAAGTATAATATTTAGCTTGACATATCGATATAATGCAAGGGAGCTATATCTAAACTGGAGGGATACCATACTTTCATTATCATGTCTATAATTAAGCATTTATTGTATTTGTTTTTCTCTTTCAATACTAAGATCGTCTATAAATCGGAAACGCGGTAAATAAGTGCCCAAATATCCGAAAAAGCCAAATGATTCACGTGGTCATGATGATACATAATAACACATTAAAAATAAGTTGCAAACATAAAATAAACAATAAGTCTAAAATACAAGAAGTGATCAAAATACAGATGAAACACAATTACCTCAAACCCAAAGTCTAAATGACGAGTGGCTAGCTCTAAGGAAGAAATATTAATATGAAAAAAACCTATAACTTTTTGAACACAAAACTAAGTAACCACTTCAAGAATCCGATTAATCAGAAGATAGGAAAAAATAAAGCAAAATCTTCAGAACCCGAATGACAAAGAATACTTGAAAACAAGTTACTACTATAGGTAACATTACCATTAGATGTCAATAGAAGAATAACCTCAGACAAAAAGAAAGAACTACCATAAGAACCTAAAACAACATATGTCATTTTTAAAGAATTAATGACACAATAAGGGAGTATGTGAACGTCTTCCTCTATGTTAAGGACTTGTTCAACATTTTCAGTGAACAAAGTATTATTTGGCCTAACAATCACACCTTTGGTCCTCTCGTCATCTCCAAGAACCTAAATAGTGGTTTAATTTCCAACTTTCGTAGAACCTAAAGTAACAATACTAGCATCAAGAAGGAGATTTAATTCTGAAGTAGGTTTAACTATCCAGTTTTTTTTACGTACGGAAAACAAAATCAAGTCATGATGATGATGATTAATAAACGAATTAATCTTAGCAACAATATATTTTACTATTTTTTTGTCGAGCTCTAAAAGATCATTATCCACCGCTCTTAAACCTCCAGCTCGACGATTACTTCAGCGGTCATTTTATAAAGAAATAACTTAAGCATCAATCATAATTGGAGCAGGAAATATCATGCTTCAACCATTAGATAAATCAAAACCATCAGCCAATAGCACAAATTTCATAAGCTCACTCCTTATAGAGGAAGAAAGACTAGAATTATCAGCTACACATGTTAGAGAAGACAATGCAAGAATTGTTAGCAAAGTTGAATGATGCGCGAAAATATGAGAAACATCTGGCATATCTATTACACAATTGCAACGAATAAAACTATATTGACTTTGAATAATTGTGAAATATTATGCAAGTAATGATAACTATATGAGTGCTTATGCCTCTTAGGAGGACTCATTCTTCATCCTCATTAGTTTAATCTACTTTGGAGATAGAAGAAAACATATCAAGTGCTCCAGAAATAACACTAGATACACCAGATGATACCTTCATCATAGTACGTCCTTTCGTGTGACTACAAAGATGCATATGAGAAGAATAATTATTTACTTTTTTCATTAAAATATGTGTTGTCGAAACCTCTCTTCCCAAAAACTCAACAACAAATAAATAATCGTTCCATAAAAAACCGTCTCAAACATTGCCTCGATAAAATGATGGTGGAGGGAAGTAAAATCCAACATTAAGAGATCAATTGGCTAGAGGAAATTTGACTAATTTGTTAAAACCTAAGAATATTGTTAGCTGTTGGTAATCGAAGCCGGTAATAAAAAAGATAGGTGAAAAATACAACCTTACATTTGCGAGCATCAAAGGGATTTTCCTCATTTTCAGGAGGTCGAGAACATCTTTATGAATTTCCCAATATCTATACTTATAAGTAACCTTTTTTAACCATCAAAAGAACTTTATTGAAACAAATAAAGATCAAGGATTCCTTGCCTATTGCTAGTTGCAGTTAGTAATTATGTGTTTAATCTTAGGTAGCCGATTCCAATTCTTCTAAGGTAAAGAATGGATTTAAGGGCCGTCGGGAAATTAGTAGATAGATAGAAACAATCATATTTGTTTTTAATTGTATGTTTGGTCACCCAGTCAGCCGCAAAATTTTGTTCTATAACAATATTTCTTATAACCATCGAAGAAGAAATTAGGCTTCTACAACATTTAATAACAAGTTCTAAATACCAAGGATATAAATCAAAGCTCAGCATATTGAATGTTCTTATTATATAGTATTTCAGGCAGTTTGGGCATAGTTATCCATACATGAGATATTGGGGACTCAATTTTGGGATAGAATTCAGGCGTCCATTTTAGTATCCTAAAGGAAAGATTGCCTATAGTTCTTACTGATCTTTTCCAAAAGATTTTTACATCTTTAATTGAATCAAATTCAATGAAGAAGTGTCTATAGTTTCAAATAATAACGTTGTAAGGGCTAGCAAATTTGAAAGATTTTAAGTAGGTCTTAAAGTCTTCAAAATATGGTTTTCCGAAAGAAAATTTTGCTATTAAAGTAAATTTAGTTAAAGAAATGAAAGATGACTTATCTGCTTCTTGGAATTGAACTGCTATATAGTCTTCTCTGACCTCCTGAAACATATTTTAATGCATGAATTCTCTTCGTTGATTTCACAGGATCGCAACAAATGATTTCTCGGGCTAGAAATCTCTATCTCCTTCCCTGGGCCATCTTGGTGTGACTTTGAAAACCAGATTATTGATAATTTGAGATCTTTCCTCTGGATTTGATTTATGAAGCCTCAGAAATTCAATAAGGTTAACTATATATGGCTTCTCAATCGCTCTATTGAAGGGGCTTTTGTTGTTTTTTGTGAATGAATTAATTTGTGGTGAGGATTGGACCTCGAGATAAGGTGGAACGGGGAGTGATTGCTCCATTAAAGAGATGGAAAAGCTGGAGGAAGAATGACAAATTAGGGCCAAAAGAGGGGTTAAAATATCAAGATCACGATTTTGGTTTCTTGGAGCGATAGAGGGCTCCCCATACTTATAAGTAACCTTACTTTATGAGAAATTTGAATACAAATTCATATCAAATCAACATTTTGGTCTGCATTTAGGTCACCAACCACCAATTTGGGTTCAAAATCAGGACGGATAGAGTTATCACCACCAGTAACTTGAACAATAAAAGAATTCATATTCGAGTATGAAATGAAAATACTAATTCTTTTGTCTACAATTTTTTTTAAAAGGAAAAAGTTTGTTAATTTGTTATAGCAAACTAACAGATAAATCAAGACTCAAATAAAAAGTAAAGAAGGATGATAAAAAGATAGATATAAAGTCGATAAACAAAAAATTGATTTTTAAGCCAAATGAAACAAAAACAAAGTTCAAACATAAGTTTTTACTTAAATAAATGTCACATGTTAAGGGAGGGGAAATACAAGTTGGACATAAACAAAAAAAAGGTTAATGATTGAGAAAGGCCAAACGAATGCACCCGCATAACAGTGAACACGTTACCACCACATGCAATGTTTTCAATCCACTTACACAATTAAGTTTAAATAGAAATAGATCCTCCAATTCCAGTCGTATAAATGCTTGGAAACAATAAAAAGCGCACTATTTGCACAATGTACTAAATACATAAATATATATTCTCTATAATTGTCCCTCGCTAAGAAAAGTATAAATTGCTTGAGTTGAATGGAAAGAAAATAAAATTATTAGCATTTAGCTTTAGCCTTTAAGAATGACCAAAATGACTACTAAAAAATAAAAAACACAAAGTTTGAGGGACTAAATCCCTTCAACATGCAAAGTTTTATTGAGAACGTATAATTTTTTTAGAATAAAAATAAATGCTAGCATTGCACAATGTGTTTAATACACAAACCTTTTTCTCAAAATTATAATTCGTCATCACTATCAATAATTTACTTACGGTGGAATGCATAAAAGTAACAATTTTTCATGCCCTTTAACCCTAGTATCCAACAAAGACTAAATAAACTACTTACAATAAAAAAGAAAGAAAATAATATATTGTTTCAAAATAAAATAAAAATTCATATTCCTTATTTCGTTCTTCATTAAACACTAGAGGATATTGAAATACTTATGCAAATACGCTCGACGAAATAAAAAAAACAATCAAACAAATCTAGCCGAAGCAAAAACTAATGAATCTAAAGAAAAACAAACAAAACTGAAGCAACAATAAAAACCCTACAAAGAAAAAAAAACTTTCAACGAAGAATAAAATGAGTCATTCAAACATCGTCAACAACAAGTTGAAGTTTTGAAAACAATTGCATATTCAAAAACCAAACATCATCATTCCAACAAGCAAAATAATAAAATAAATAAATGATGTTTTGACAAAAACAACAAATATTTCATGATAAATGATAAATGCCTCGACAAAGACCAACAAATGCTTCTGCCAATAACAAAAATACTTCGGAGAACACACTAACTCCTTTCATTATTCTCATAATAAGTAAATGGTTACTAATAAAAGTATAAATAGTCCAATATGAATTTATGTATTTAGTAACTTATCCAAACATGTAAATATCTAAAAAAAAATTCAATACATAAAAATTAAAACTACCATAAATGAATGAGATTAACTAATTTTCCATTATTATTTTTATATGCTTATAATGACTCGTTATTATTCTCATTGATAAGCATTAAAATAATTTAGATGTAAAAACAGAATTTTTCTTGACAACAAAACGAGTAATATTTAATAGTAGAGTACGAAGAAACATCCCCACAGCGGCCTATCACAAGTCGGCTTTGTTGGGCATAATAAATTCTTCATTTCACGGAAAGTAAAAAAAACACAAATATGAAAAACCAGGAAGAGCATATATAGATTTCCTAGATTTTCGAAAACCCAGATTTCTCTCTCCCACCAAATCTAGCGCTGACAAGACCACAAGAAAAAAGATTCAATCTTTGTCGATTACAACTTATATTTTCAATTAGAACGCTGAATCGGTCACGTTTTTGTGATCCTTCCTCGTTTGCGTTCACTAGATTCATAGAACTTAGAACTAATCCTCGCTTTTGACTGATTTCCAGTTTGTTTTCCAGATCTTGCTTCCATTCAAGGTACTTCCTCTCTTTTTACTGATTCGAAGTTCTTTTAAGTTTATGATTTTGGGTATTTCTTTAAACAAAACTTCTGGGTATTATACAAAAAAGATAAGATTTTGATTTAACCTTGTTTTTCTATGGTTCAGAAACTTAATTAATCAGCTAAATTAGTGTCTATAGAGTAGTGGAGTTGTTGAAGTTATAAGCTTTTTTAGGTAAAGCTTGGTTTTTTAAACACTTTATCAATTGACTGAGATAGTGATGATTTTAGGTTTATGTGAGAGTGGGTATAAAAGAAGACACTTTGTTCCCAATTTGCTTAATTTACGGTAAAGAATACAATTATTTCTTTTAAAGCTTTTGAAGTGTTTTTGATTAATTGTTTTAAACCTTTTCTTTTAAACTTTGGTTTGAGCTCTTAGGATTTGATAGGAGAAGAAACGGATGTTTATGTGTCTGATAAATGTTTTATCTCTGTAATAAGTTGTTTTCAGTGTCTTGATCTTGATATCGTATTGTAATGGATTACTTCCAATGTTGCATCATTTGTCATATGAGGTCTTATAATTGTATGGTTTTTTTTTTTACATTGTTAAATGTTAATGAATGATAGGTTTCACACACTATTTCATCAGGTTCTGTATTTCTTTTAGACAAGGCCTTGAATGACATACAGTAAGAAGTTCTGAACAGAATGGCTATTTTAGCGCGCAGGTAAAGGTTTAATGTTATTGAAACTAATTTAGTTCCTTACTAAAGTTGCGGTTATAATCATCATGAGTCCACGGGGTTTATTGTGGTTTCGAGAAATTAATCAACCGAATAGCAAACATTTGTACCACCACTAGTACCCAGATAACTTGCGAGACTTGTTAGTTTAGGTAAGAGAAGGACTAGGATTGTCAATATACAACACCACTGGCGAAGTAGACATGATATTTGGGTTACTGGTAAGGCCTTTACGATAGGATGAAATTTTTGGATCGGCACAAACACAACAAGAAAAAGGTTGGTTTGGGTCATGTTCTTATTGCACAACCTGATCCGTTACACAAACATTTCATCTCTAACTATCATTATATGACAATCTTTAAACCCGACAACATATTTTATAGGGTTATTGGTCGAGCTATTTACAATCCCGTCGAATTTCAGATCAACCCCAACACGGCACAAGAAAAAAAGCAGGTGTGGTTCGGGTCATGTATTTCTTCATCCAACCCGAAACAAACCAACATGTACCTGACCCGTAACAATCCAACAGCCATAGAAAAGACTACTAGTGTTATGTTTGATAAACGAGGGGGCTGATTTTTTGATCGCATCATAGTCAAGCAACTAACCAGAATAATTTTTTTTGAACTAGCTAAATAGTTGATGGAATGTAATGCTTTGTTTTTGTTGCAGTTTTGTTAATAGAAAACCAAAAGACAGTATGCGCCTCGTTGTTTCAACTTTTTTCGGAATAGTTCTCGGATTTCTAATAGGAATTTCTTTTCCAACTTTGAACTTAACAAAGGTACAACTTACGAGTCCTGTTTCCTTATGTTTTCTTAAATCCTACTCTTCTGCATTGTAACTCGTGTACACGTGTCATGCAGCTGAATCTTCCAGTCAGTCTTCTTCCTTCAGTTGATCTTCAATACCTTGAAGAAAAAAGATCAGCCATCACACCTAGAGCAGTGTTGAACATGTGGTCCTCTATAAAAGGCGGTAATAGCAGTTCGTATGTAGCTCGCAATTCCATGAATATGTCACAGGCATGACTCTTATCTATAGCCAAAAGCTTGCTCATTTTTATTTATTTATAGAGAAAATCTAGGTTTTTAGCCCATTATAAAGCTAAAAAAGCTAAAACCCTAGAAGCTTGAAATGTTGTTTTAATCTGAAGCCAAAGTTTGTTTGTTTGTTTTTAATAGAAATCATAGTATATATGGCTATTAACCTAAAAAAGCTTGAAAACTAGAAGCCTGAAAAGTTTATTTAACTCTTTTTAGCTTAAAATTGCTGATACCTCATGACATTGTTGTTTTCTATACTAGTAATTTAATGGTCTTGTTAATTGCTTAAATCAAAATTTAAAATAATAATCTCTAAATTTTTTCAACTGTAAAATGAATTATGACCAGTATTGTTATATTTTGTTTGACTTGGGAAATATTTAGACCAAGTTATTGCTTCGACCGATCTAGCTATCCAAAGAAATACAGACAATAAGTACCCAATGTTTTTCTAAAGGTCTTAATGTTTGCTTCACTATGATTCAACTGCAGGTTTGGGTACCATCAAATCCTCGAGGAGCTGAAAGATTGCCACCAGGTATTGTGACTGACGAGTCTGATTACTACATGCGTAGATTATGGGGGTTGCCTAATGAGGTATGTATTCTATGCGCAGTTAAGCTATTCAAATGTCGTACTTATGTCTAATTTGTAGAGATAAGTTATAATAAGCAAAAAGGTTACTTTAAAAATAAACAATATATGTTATTTGGTGCCTAGTAAAGATCCAACTAGTGAGGTAAAAAATGGAGTAAAAAATCTAGAATGCGTGTTTTATGGAGAGAAGAAGATGGTGGGAAGAAGTTATCTTGAAAAAATAGTTATAAGTAGTATTGAAAATGATCCTATAAGTAAACTCTAAAATATATAATATATCTTTTAATAGCTCTTAGGGTTTATTATTTATTTATCTCACTGGCTTAAAAAACTGGCTCTCTATGCCTAAAATGTCGACCAACTCGATTACATCTATGCTTATCTAATTAGAAGCCATAAAACACTATATCTTGCTGCCTTATGTTTATATTATTAACTAAATTGGCATCTCCAGGACTTGCCGGAGAAGCCACCACGATATCTTGTTGCCTTTACTGTGGGTTACAGTCAGAGACACAACATCGATAAGTGTGTTAAGAAGGTAAGTAAAATTTATATACTTCTCATATTTTTTAATGCTGTGGCTAAAAATTGTTCTGGCAACAGTTTTCAGAGAATTTTACGATCCTTCTATTTCATTATGATGGCCGAACCACTGAATGGGAAGAGTTTGAGTGGTCGAAGAAAGCCATACATGTTAGCGTTCCAAAGCAGACTAAATGGTAATAATAATTACGAGCATCATTTTGATATTTCTAGTACGCCTGGTAGAATCCGTTTAGTAGCCTGTGTCTAATTTCTATTTTTTTTTACTTAATAGTGAAACAATAAATTCATTTCTTGGTCCAGGAGTTCTATAGTGCTTTTATGTTTTTTACTAATATTTTGATGTGGTAATTCAAAAGCTATAACCTTCATTTTAAAAAACTCAAGGTTTTAGATAATCTTTCAAAATTTTTATACTTAGGAGTTGAAAACAAAATTGTAAGTGTTTTCTTTCGAATTTTTTTATTGATTTGCTGAAGTGTCCAACATAATTTTAAACATAGTACGCCTGAATACACTAGGTAGATATTGCTTATAACAGTTACAAGTTTTAACTCTAATTTTGTTAAAGGTGGTATGCAAAGCGATTTTTGCATCCTGATATTGTGGCACCATATGACTTCATATTCATCTGGGACGAAGATCTGGGAGTTGAGCATTTTGATGCTGAAAAGTGAGTCTATAGTAGCTTTGAATTTATACTACTGTTTAATATTCTCTTAAATGTACTGTGACCGACAAACTATTTAAATAGGTACATCGAACTGGTAAAGAAACATGGTCTGGAGATATCGCAACCTGGTTTGGAACCCAACAAAGGACTTACGTGGCAAATGACAAAACGAAGAGGAGACCGCGAAGTTCATAAGTAAGAATTAAGGAATTATTTTGTCAAAATTCCTTTTACTTTGTATGAGTTTATAATAATTCGGAATTTGTCTTGATTTTATCAGGGAAACAGAGGAGAAACCGGGCTGGTGCTCTAATCCCCATCTACCTCCTTGTGCAGCGTATGTTGACTTATTCCTCAAGTTACGCATTACCATATGAGTTTTTCTAACTCATTAGTTATTGCATTTATAATTTGAAAATTATTTTACTTATTAAACGATTTGTTACGATTAAAACATGGAGCGATGAAACTCAATTGGTTTTGTTTGATTATATAGCCTTTACGTTATCCTAATCTTACATTTTTATCTTTCTGATAATAATAGATTTGTTGAAATCATGGCTCCTGTATTTTCAAGAGACGCATGGCGGTGCGTATGGTATATGATTCAGGTAACAACTAATTAATCAAGTTCTTCTCATGCTTATATCTATCTACAATATATGGTGTTCATAAGAACAACTCGATCATGGTAACAACCAAGATTGATTTAGTTTTATTTTTCTTTTATCGCTTCTTTACAATAGTTGTTTATAGCGAAAAAGTTTCGACCTTGGTAAAATCGTCGGTGTCTTTATATTGGCAGAATGATTTAGTACACGGGTGGGGTCTTGATTTCGCCATTAGAAGATGTGTTGAGGTTAGCCATCTCTAACTATTTTGTTTCCATAGATTTACATAAAGACTGAAACTTATTATAGAACTAATCTAAATAATGCTTGTATCGGAAACAAACAGCCTGCACATGAGAAGATAGGAGTAGTAGATTCCCAGTGGATTGTCCATCAAACTGTTCCTTCATTAGGAAGCCAGGTAACCCGAATACAAATATGATCTTTCTCATGCACAATTTGATTTTAACCTTTCTTGGATTTATGCTTATATAACCTTATTCGATCTTTTTCAGGGTGAGTCGCATAATGGAAAAGCAGCTTGGCAAGGGGTATAAACGTCTATCTATCCTGCATTTTACGTTCCTTTTTTGTAGTATGATATATGACCCACCCAAACCCAGTCTGGTCAGGTTTTCATGATCAGACTAGACCCAACCTCGCCTGACTAAGGCAACCCAATTTTGTATTTGATTGATTAAACATATATATATATATATATATATATATATATATATATATATATATATATATATATATATGTTGTCCGGGTTGGGTCGGAGTGACCAGATGGGTTTCTTCGTGGGTTTGGTTGGGAAAAGTCTGATCCGCACCCAAAGGGAGGTTTGGAATTCGGCTTTATATTTACCGGGCAGGGTCGACCCACTGGAATATTTGTACTTGGGTTCTTTGATCTGAAGAAATAGTGATATGTTTTTGCAGGTTAGAGAGAGATGTAAAAAGGAGTGGAGTATGTTTCAAAGTAGGCTTGCGAATGCGGAAAGAGACTACTTCAAGGCACTCGGAAACTAATCCTTTTCAAATTTGGCAGTTCATTAGAAACTCAGAAGCTGATAGTATGCATATTCCTTCAGGTTTATTTGTAGAATCCGCATATATTATGGTTATACTAAAACGATAACGTATCAAACAAATATTCAACTATTTTGCTTGAGCTATATACCTTAAATTCTATGTAAAGCTCCTGTTAACTTCCCCATTTTTAGGGGTTTATCTGTAAGATCATGTTTGTTCTATTAGTTATCTGTTTTTAAATAGAGCTGGTAAATTCTTGTCAGATTTGATTGATTAAATAAAATGTATTAGTGGATACGATTGATGTTCTCAAAGCTAAGGCAGTGCCAGTGGCTATTTGGCTCCAAAAGGAGTGTCTTCTCATATTCACTTGGTTTTCATTGTTTTTCAGAACACACCTATTTACCGTAGTGCTAATAATATTGAACAAATAGTATTGATTTTTTTCTTTTCTTCCAAAAGTACAAAAATTTATTGAATAAAAAATAAATATTACATTGGTTTGATAATACAAATTTAGAAATTCTAGAAAAAACAAAAACTTCAAGATTAAGAAATGTATCTTTGCGAGTAAGTAAAACTTTTAGAGTATGGTAGGGTCATCTTGCGTCTCTTATGACAAGTCCGGATCAAATATTGGTTAAAACATTCTAAGTATCTGCTATCTGAAAATTGCATACGAGCAGTAACATTTGTACGAGAAAAGGTTTATCGAAAAACATAATCAAAATTTTCCAGTTTGGTTAGAAGAATTTAAGTATTCCAAGTCTAAGCTCACGAGCAAGACGATAACTTTAAGAGGATCAGTGATAAAATTTCTATCTGAGTTAGATCTCATTTTGCTCTTTAGGATCCAACGAGCCAACCAATCAGCAACTTGATTTATAGTTTTAGGAATATGCTTGATAGTCATAGGAGGGAAATAAGAGACCTACAACATGAAGTTAACTAATTGAGGAACCAAGGAGATTAGCCTTTGGCTAGCACATTAATTATTACTTCTGAATCAGATTCAATGTCTACGTGCTTATAACCTCATTTTATTGCAAAAAAATTAAACCATTGAATAAAGCCAAACTCTCAGCAATAAGGTGGTTTACTTAATCTCTTCTTAATGTTACTATAAATTGGGGAGGCTGGAAGGCTTCTATGAAATGAAAATTTTAGGGAGGGTAATTCATGATCATCATCTGATAGATCCTGAAAGCAGTTGAACCTGTTACCAAGTTCAATATATTGCAAAGCTTCCATGATTTCAGAGTTTATCTTTTTTGATGGTTTACCTTTCTTTGGAGATGAGGTAATGTTTTGAAATGATTCTATATTTACTAAGTAGTTTTCAACAACATCAATATTTCTACGGATATTGTGGTTTTTAGGATCTGTGATATTTGATTTATGAGAATTCTCGTTAATGATAATAGATTTTTAGTTCAAGCTTTGGGAATCCATTTTTCAATCACTTGTGTGTGTGAAATATTCCTTCAACAGATACAGGATCTTGGGGAATGCTTTGATTCGTTTGATTTATTTGACATTGATTTTTAATGTGACCAAGATGGTGAAAGTCAAGACAATATAAAGGCATAATCCCATATAATATGTTTATCCATTGACCATCTTGATCACCAAATTGAATCTAATGTTTGTTGTTGTAAGGCTTGGATATATCAATTTCCATCCAAGCCCGAGAATAATTGAATTTGGCTATATTATGATCTGGAATCCAAACATCCAAAGAGTTTCATATAATTTTAGCTATATTCATTATAACACCCATATTGTACATAAGCACATGCAGTTTTGGGAAAGTTACCAAAATCAGGATAACTGGGGATTCTTTTTGTATGGGGAAATCAGTATCCTATTTTATAAGTTTCATGAAATGTTGGCCGAAATACCACACATTCATTTTTCAAAGGATTTTTAGATCTCATAAATTGTTTAGTTCGATAAAAATATGCCATTTATCCCACATACTTAAGTTAACATGACCCATAGTTTTAATTTGTTTAGAAATAGGGTTATTTCATTTAAAATTGGTCTTCCTAAAGAGAATTTACCTACAAAAATATATCTAAATGAGGCAATAAAGATGAAATTATCTTTCCCAATAAAGATTACTGTTTTGTAGTGTTCCTTGCTAGATGACCTCATCGAAAAAAATATCCTTAGGGATTTAGTGCATCTCGACAGATTCTTTATACGTTTTCTCACTTATAGATTGATTATATTCTGTTAACATTTTGTGAGGAAAGAGAGGGAATTGGGTTCCGTATTAAGTGGAACAATCCTTTTCAAGATATCGAAAATTTCATAAACAACAATTTATTTATATATGAAACAATTAAGGTCCTATACTAGTTTCTTTAAAATAAAAAGTTTATTTTTAAGAAAATATTTTGTACAAAATAAATAATAAAAATATATACATGAAAGTTTAGATAAAATAAAATATGTAAAAAATAAACGATATATAAGCCATATAATCAAACACCAAATTAATTATAATTTTAGCTAATTTTTTATGAAGATTTTACTATTTAAAAAAAATTCCATCAATTTTCAGGACTGTTCACAGGCGTACCACCTATGCGAAGAGTTTGTACATAGAGTACATAGCCTAAAAAATTAAAATCATACTAGTATTATGCATATTATTAAACCAATAATATCACATTAAACCAACAATATCATTATACATATCATTAAACCAACAATACTGAGAATTTGTACAGACTGTACATAACCTTATCTAAAAGCTTAAAATCATATTAGAGTTATACGTATCAAAACCAAAGTTTGTACATGAAGTACATGAACCTATAGATAAACTTAAACTCATATTAGAGTTATACGTATCATTAAACCGATAAAATGTAAATGGATGGGCATAGTTTGGTAGTATCCACTGCCATTTTGTTTAGCTCTTTTTATACGTAGATTGGTTTTAATATTATCTAATGCAATTTAAATTGTCGGAGGAAAATTATACAAGAAAATATTCTTCAAAAGAATTTTTTAAACCATAAATGGATACTATACACAAATAAGACTATGCGAGAAGTTATAGTGATGGTAAAAACAAAAAGATTCATAAAATGTTCTTCAACTGTGAGAAATCGAGATCATATAAAAAGTTGGTGGATTCAAAAGATCTTAAGAGAAAGTCGACCAGAACAAAGAAATGCAGATGCTCTTTCAAACTTAAGGGAACTATGATATACCTTGAAGAAATATTCTTAGAGGTCAAATACGGGATTCACAACCATGATAATGCGAAAAACAAATAAGGTCATTCGTACTCGAGACGCTTCAATAAAAAAGAGTTGACATATGTACATAATTCATTGTACATGGATAGTCATCCGCACAAAATTTTGTGCTGAATGAAAAATTTGAACCTAAAAAATTGGTCGTCTATGCGCACTGTATACAATACATAACAAAACAAAAATGGAAGGAGGAGAAATATGGTAGGCCACATTCACAATACTTTTTAGACGAACTAAAAAAGTTGAATTATTTCGAATTACACAGATCTAACAAAGATAAAAGTGATATTGTTAGTGATATTTTCTTTGTACATCCTGTTAGTGTGGATTTGTTATAATTTTTTCAAATGTGCTAATATGGATAACACATACAAGATAATAAGTTACGCGATACCGTTGTTTGATGTCATTGGAGTAACCTCAACCGATTTTACTTTTGACATTGAATTTATATTTATGTCCAAGGAGAAAATTGATAATTGTAAGTGAGAATTAGATTGTTTACAGTTGTTGATGATAACAAACAGAATGAAAGTACCGTCAGTAGTTTTGACAGATAGAATTAAAGTGTTGATTAAGGCTCTCGAACAAGTGTTCTTAATTATAACGCACTTTTGCTATGTCAGTGACACATTATGAATGTTTTTAGAATACAAAAATTACACGAAAGATAAAAAAAATTATGGTTTCTGGAATTAAATAATTTACTGAAAAGTGAAGAAGAGTTTAATAACAATTGGAATGATATACTTCGTGAGTTCAAAGACTGTCCTCAAACAATTGAACACCGAAACTTCTTGGTTAACTTCTTACATTAATAAGTTTGTCGCGTAGAAAACTCGAAAGTTCATGCATTTCAAAAACATGTCCACTAACCACGTGAAGAGCTTTCATTTGACTCTAAATAATGTTATCGCTACAAGCAAGCTATAATTCTAGTTCTTTTAGGATAAGATGCATTCTTTATTCAAAATGCAACATGAAGGTATTAAATCGTTATTTGAAAATAGTCAATTTATAACATAACATCAATTTAGTCACATATTTTTTCCTCTCTTGAATTGCTTTAAGTCTTGCTTTGGTTTAATTAAATAGTGCTAAAAAATAAAAGTTATGACTATAAAGTGCACTTGTGCTATACAAACTATGCACGATATTCCGTGTTTGCACGAGATCCACAATGTTTTTTTAAATGAAAGGCACATTAGTTCTTTTAAAATACTGTGATGATCATTTGAAGATGTTAACTATAATGATCCATAAATCTAACGACGAAAAAACTATTAAAAGAAAATTTTGATATAATTGTTCATGATGCCATGGAAAGGAACGATGAATGATGTATAGAACATATTTATAATGAAAAACTTTGAAATAATCTATCGAGAACTTCAGTTTTTCCACTTCGATGAGACAAACATGCTCATAGTTGATGCTTACCTCTAAAAGTGAGGTAAGTCATAGCGCTGATACTTTTGGCCTGATAGTGGTTAGTTTTTTTCCGATAGTAGATTCATGATTTACAATGGTGGAAGGTTATTATCGATAGTAGGTTATGATAGTTTCTTGATTCATTCCTGGCAACGAAACCAAAATGGTGGAGAAAAAATCACTCGAACATAATAAACCGTGATGTTTGAGTTGATAAATTTGTACTAAAAATTGCAAGAACTTAAAGTAAATGTGCGAAGAAAACTATGATGTTTTATATTGATAATATGGATTACAAAGTAAAATATCTTACTGTTGATGTTATGGTTTTCTCTCTAAGTTTCACCTAACTTTACAAATGAGATACTATATCCTTTATATAGTGGTCTTGACTCGGAGGTATCTTTGGTTAGTTGCCTCCTCATTGGTGCAACCTTTTTTGGCTCTCAGAATGCATTATCAGACGGAGGTACATCTTTAGGGATTTTTTTATTGTACAATATCAGACACAACTTCCGTACGTATTCAGATGCGGTTTCCATACACTTCGAAGGCACTCAAGAGACAAGAGAATAATAAAGGATAAGTGTGTGTTGGTTAATAATTATGTATACGTCAAGCATATGCTCATTGTGAGCTTATTGTGCGGGTTCACGAGTCGTTTCTTTCAGATTGCAACGGGGAACCAAATGAAGCTTGGCTGATTCGAGTAGGCTTCGAGAGGAAGATTCCTCTATATTGAGCCAATTTTGGTCATCGAGACAATATCTGGACAATTTGGGCCATCGGGATAATTTTTTCCATGTCGTGAGGTAAACTTGGCCAAGTTTGGCCAAGCTAGCCTTAAGCAACCCGATGGTCGCTTAGGGCCAGCTCTGGCCAAGTTGGCCATAAGCGACCCAACGATCGCATACGGATGAGCTTTTGGGATTCATGTTTGGCATTCCGACCAGGTTTCTTCTAGTTGTCCAACATAGCATGGTTAGGTAACTTGGTCTTTTTTTGGTCTACTCTACTTATATTTATTCGTGAGGCATGCTTGGCCAGAGCTCGGGGTAAGCTTGGCCAATTCTCGAGGCAAGCTTGGGTTTTTTTTGACCATTACGCTAAGTCGGGGTTATTCTGTATTATTTGAATCATACCATGCTCAGGTTGTAAATCCTTACCGTGATTAATCTCTGTATTATTGCAATGACGTGTTGATTTGTTGCGATCAAGGCATATTTCAAACCCCTTGTTGTGATTAGATGTTGATTTGTTGTTATCAAGTTCTATTTCAGACATGTTGCTACTATCAAGTGCTGATTTGTTGCTTCCAAGGTCCGTTTCAGACCTGTTGTTACCATCAAATGATAATTTGTTACGATCAAAAGAAATATTGTGAATTAAATCATGATTTCAATCACATACATGTTTGTTGCGATTTCCAGACGTGTTCATGCGATTAAATAAAAATTTATCAGTAAAATAGGCTTCTCTCTTTAACCTATTTGTTTCTCTGTTCTTAGTGTGATTGCATTAGCTTGCTTTAGGTTATTTTATGTGTTGTTGGGCCAAGTTCTTTGAATTATAGATGTCATAATCGAGTGCGATTTCCCTAATTTAACCTTTACATTCTCCACGCTTGCTTTGTGATTCCGAACTAATACTTCTATATTTTTATGCTCAATTACCTCATCTCAAGGCAAGTTGTAGAAGATTCAACAAACTTGTTCACATTCTCTTTAAAGGTTGTTTTATTCTCCAACTTGTCTAAGTCATCATATTTCCATACATATTAATTGTTTAAAAAAAATTTAGACTTTTCATGCGACTGACTTGATAATTATTAATAAAATAAGATTTAGGCCACTATTAGAAATTACTTATATAACTGACAGATACGGATCAATGAACTGATTTGTGATGGACGAACGATAACCATTGATGCCTACTAGTAATTCGAATTCATATTCAGTTGGTTAATTTGCTACTTAAGTGCTATTATCTTCGCTTGAAAGAAAATCTCATTGTTAATAATGTCCATCCCATCATTTTTTTCCAGATCCATATTGTTGCTCGAGAGTATCTCAAGTAACCGGTACGCTTCCTCTAGCGTTTTTAGATTTATGACCCTTCATTTGTAGGGTCTATCATTAAGTTATCGTTTTCTGTGGGTGATTTCTAATCAAAGGGTATTCTAGATAATTTATCAACTAGGTATTAAATTGTTTAGTAAAGGGTAGAGAGATAATGAATGTGTGTACTAGTAATTAATTTCTTTAGAGAAAGTTCCACCCCGTTAATGTGGGTGGTTGAGGGTATTTTTATACTTTATTTTAAGATCCATGGGTCGACCCGGTCGGATCTTGGATTCAAGTAAGTTTTAAAGACTCCAAAGTCCAAAACCAAATAGGATTTAGCACATAGCTGATTCATAATCCACTAATATCTACTGTACATTGAATTTCCGGTGCAGAAGGTCTCCGAATTACCCTTTTAGATTTTGCCTCAACACCCTTCCTGTAATTAATTATTGTTCTCAAAGTGCACATCAGTTTTCTCTAGCCTCAATATCCTGGGATTAAAACTTAGTGATGATGGATTTACAAAATCACTTATTTTTCTCATTTTAGGATATGTTTAGAAATTTTATTTTGTCATCTTTAGTTTTCCATTTGTCTCCGAAAGGTTATTTTGATCTCTAGATCAAAAGGGAAGAGGATCTTTTCACATATTATCTAAATACATAAATAAATAAAAAATTAATTAGCACAAATTATATTAAACAATATCTCTAATTTTTTTTAGATATTTTCCCCGGTATGACACCAAATATTTATTAACAAAATTGCAAATGCTTTCGTTGTAGTTTTATGAGTATTTAACTCAAATATCGGACCCTGGTGAAAAAATCTAATTTTTTAATCTACAATATAATATAAAAATAAAATAATTAATAAACTAAAAATTAAATATAAACTTTTGATCGAGAGGGTCAGTATTTATGTGAAATTTATACTAGAATTGAATAAAAAAATTGAAATTGAAATTTAAGGTAATGCTATTCTAGAGTTACTAAACATGTATAAAAAGTTTATAATAAAATTTTATATAATAAATTTAAATTAATTTGCACATACATTCTTTAAAATGAGATTCTCTTTGAGAGTGTTATGATTATGTCTCCATATCATAGAATTAACCTTCTTGTATGGCCGAAGAAAGCATGCCTTCTCTCTCAAGAAAGCATCAAGAAGAGGAATTATTTCTTAACCTCTAAGAAACGTTTTCATTCCTTCTAACTGGCCTTGTGCTCAGTTCTTCAGAGTCCCTAGGCTTTATCTGTAGATGATCTTGCTGCGTGAATATGGAATTACAAGACAGTGGTGATTTTCCTCATTTGAAAAGCACGGCTGCTGCTTCACAAGAGGCTCCAAAGAATAGGCTATATTCTGATGTTGTAAGGACAAAGGTTGTGACTTCAGAGTTCAAATCGGAAAGAGTTATTTCGCATGCTGATCATAATGAGATTCGATTCTCAAAACAGGTGAAGTCTGATCTTTGTATTCAGTCAAGAACAACTCTCATAGTTAAATTTAATGAAGGCATCCCTAAGAGGCAAGCATTTCAAACATTTCTTGAATCTTTCAAGTTCAAGGGAGTGTATACTTACGTTACAATCGACTCAAGGCAGATCCTGGTTGAGTTCTCTGTTCTGGAGGATGCGGGCAGACTCTGGGTAAGCAGGTTTTGGAAGGTCGACGGAAAGTTGATGCGAGTTATCAAATGGTGTCCACAAAGCACCAGAAATTTCGAGTGTCCGGTGGCTCTTTTATGGGTTTGATTTGAGAAACTGCCAGAGTTTATGTATAATAGTTCTGTGATTCAAGCTCTGGCTTCTTCTCTTGGTTTAGTTCATCATGTTGTGGTTCCTGAGGTGAATAGGGCCAATTGGAATGCTTGTTTTGCACTAATTGAAATTGATGTTTCTTGTATTCTTAAAAGAAAGTTGAGTGTGGGTTTTGGTGATGGTAAGGATTTCTTTATTAGCGTAAGCTATAAGAATGCACCAAGTTATTGTAAGCTCTGTCATCATATTGGTCATGAAGATGATAAATGTAAAAAGAACTCAACTCAGGAATCCAAGAAAGAGAAAGAAATTGTTGATATTATTGAAAGAACTGATGGGCAACAAGAGTCTTTACAAGAAGTGAACAAGATTGATAAAGATACTAAGACTACAAAGGTCCAAACTTTTGCACATGTGTACAGAAGGAAGCTTAAATCAATTGTTACAAAGAACGATAGATCATATGTTTCCTGTCCTTCTACTAGTGTGGGTAGCCCGGTGAAAGATAGATCTGTCTCCATCAATGATGCTGATATCATCAGTGCTCTTCAAAATCTTGAGGAGGAAGAGAACTGTATGGACAGGAACAACTCGCAGGTTTCTCCTCACTGCAGAAAGGTTGGAAGTTATAATCCATCTCCAAGGGCAAGTTCAAATGGTATTGAGCAAGACTTTGAGACCGTCATATCCAGGAAAATAAGATCTGCGAATAAGAATAGTAATTTAAAAAGTCTGACTATAAACTCTCTTAGGAAGAGAGAAAAGGTACCAAAAAATTCTGCATCTGATAATGATTAAATTCATTAGCTGGAATACACGTGGGGTTCATAATGATCCTACGATTGCTAGGCTTAAGTTTATTATTAAAAAGGAGAATGTAAAAATGGTTACTATTCAGGAGCCCATGGCAAGGATTGATAAGGTTGAGTTGGTGGCAAGAAGGATTGGTTTTGAGAATTATGTGGCTAATACATCTAACAAAATATGGTTATTCTGGTCTAATGAAGTTAGTATTTCAGTCATTGATGACAGGATCAATTTTTACATGTTAAGATCAATCATGCATCTTTCAATTGCTGTTTCACTTCTGTATATGCAAAAAATCTGAGAGCACAGAGAAGGTTGCTTTGGAGTCAGCTTAGTAACATTACCTGTGACATGCCTTGGATATTTGCTGGGGATTTTAACACTACTAGATGTCCTGAAGATCAGCTCCACTGCTTGAATTACGATGGTGCAAGTGCTGAGGATTTTAACGAGTTCATAAGACAATGTGATTTGGAGGTGCCTGCCCGCAGTGGTTCACGTTATACCTGGAGCAACAACAGAAACTGGAAGAGGTTAGACTGGGTATTGTCCAATCAAAATATGCTTAATGACTTAAGCATACAGGTTTGTCACATGGTCAGAACTTGTTCTGACCATGCCCCACTATTAATCTCTATTACTAAAGACTCTAACATGTTTTCTAATCAAAAGAAGGGCTCCTTCAAATTTATCAATGCCTGGACAAACCATCCTGACTTCATGTCTAGTGTAAGTCAGAACTGGTCCAAGCATTGTAATGGTGAGGACAGCACCATTTTTGGTATAAACTGAAAAGACTGAAAAAGCATTTAAAAAATTGGAATTTTACAACTTTTGGAAACATTTTTAATAAGGTCAAAGATGCTATTACTGAAGTTGAAAACTGTGAGCTACTTCATCAATCTATTAAAGATAACTTCTCTAAATCAAAGCTGTCTAAAGTTAATAGCATTCTCATCCTTGCTTTGAAAGATGAGGAATGCTTTTGGAAGCAGAAATGTTTTAATTCTTGGTTAAGTGATAGTGATGGAAATACCAAACTCTATCATAGTTACGTAACTAAGAAGAGAAAGAAAAACTTTATAGCTGGAATTAAAGATAATGATGTTTGGCTTACTGACCAATGTGACATTGCCTCTTCTGTTGTGACCCATTTTAAAATGCTCCTCTCTAATAACCTGATAATAGCAATATTGTTAGTGATCATGAATCTATTTTAAACAATATCCCTAAAATTGTGAGGGACAAGGATAATGCTGAGATTGCTAAGCCTACATCTAGTGAGGAAGTTAGATCTATTATAAATGACATGAAGAAAGACAGTGCACCAGGAACAGATGGTTTTAACACTTTCTTTCTAAAGCACTGCTGGGAAATAATTAAATGTGACCTTTGTAAAGCTCTAAATGCATACCTTTCTGGTAGTGCTATCCCAAAGGGAGTGTTTGCCACTGGGATTGTGCTGGTCCCCAAAGTGGCTAACCCTATTACCTGGAATAATTACAGACCATTAAGTATGTGTACCATTATGAATAGACTGATCTCTGCCCTCATTAATAGGAGAATATCTTGTATTCTCCCTAGAATTATATCTAGAGGGCAGAGTGCCTTTGTGAAAGACAGACTTATTCATGAGAACATTTTAGTTATAAAAGAAATGCTTCACAATATTAGTAGAAAGCCTTCTAAAGGCAATATCATTTTACAATTAGACATGACAAAGGCGTTTGACAGGTTGTCTCACACCTTTATCATTAAAACACTAAAATGTTTTGGTTTTTCTGAGGACATAGTTTCTATGATTTACAAGTTGATTTCTAAAGTCATGATATCTGTCCTAATCAATGGGTCATGTTCTGGATATTTTCCACAGAAAATTGGATTAAGACAAGGAGATCCTTTATCTCCCTGTCTTTTTATCCTGGCTGAGGAAGCCCTTTTAAGGGGATTGGTGAATCTTTATGCTTCTAATAACTCAATGCAGTTCTATATCAAATCAGGATACATCTTACCATGTCTAGCCTTTGCAGATGATGTAGTTATATTCTCCAACAACTCTCCTTTGTCAATCAAAAAACTTGAGTAACCTGCTCACCAAATATCAATATGAGTCTGGGCAACTGATAAATATAGACAAGACAAAAGTAATTACCTCTACAAGATGCTCTAGGGCTAATACTGCCAGGATTAATGCAACCATGGGCTTCAAGACAGAAAATGCTCCTTTCAGTTATCTGGGAATTACCATCGCTGCAAACAATAAAGGAAAGCATTATTCTCCCCTCTTAGCTAAAATACTAAATAAGATAAATGAATGGGATTTAAAGAATCTGTCTTATAGTGGCAGATTGTCACTTATAAGACATGTTCTTTATCCTATCATCTTTTTCTAGATGCAAAACAGTTTGATACCAAATAACATTTTGAACAAAATTGAACTTTACTTTAATAAATTTCTTTGGAGGCCAAAAGTAAATGAGGGTGCAATGCATTGGGCTGGCTGGAGAAATCTATGTAAGCCCTTTGAGGAGGGTGGTTTGAACATCAAACTACTATCTGACATACAACTCTCATTTGCTTATAAGCTTTGGTATTGTTTTAGAAAAGGGAAGTCCCTTTGGTCTGAGCTAATCTCTAAAACATATTGTGTGGAGAGGCATCCTCTCAATGCTAAGTGTGGGGTCAGTGACTCTATTGTGTGGAAGAGTTTATGCTCTGTTAGAGAGAGGGCAGAGCAATTCATTCAGTGGAATGTAGGTTGTGGTAATGTAGACTTTTGGAGAGACTCATGGCATAAGATGCCTCCTATAATTGCTGCTCAAAACTTGTGGTATCTTCCAGCAAAAGTTAAAACATTTTGGATTAATGAAAGTTGGGATTCCAGTCTATTATCCTCTCTGTCTCATGAGAGACAGCAACACATAAAATGTGTTAAAATCTCCCATGATAAGGAGGACAGTATAGTGTGGAGTTTATCAAATGATAAGAATTTTTGTACAAGGAAAACTTGGGAAAACATTAGAACAAAAAACAACAGTTCGTTCTTTTTTAAAAAGATTTGGCATAGCTTTATACCAACAAGGTTTTCATTTCTCAGCTGGAAGATACTTAAGAATTTCATACCTATTGATAGTATTCTCATAAAAAAACATTTCATTATAGTTTCTAAGTGCCAGTTTTGCTGCAATTGTGAAGATATAACTCACCTCTTCATCAATTGTAGCTATGCCTGGCACTTATGGAACTACTATGGAATCTTCTTTAAAATCCCTGTTAGGAGGCATATGAGTCTGAGACACATGCTTTTTGTGTGGTTTAAGTCTTCTTGCAATAAATTTCATGTTACCCACATTGTTCCACAACTGATAATATGGACAATATGGTATAACAGAAATCATTACAAGTTTGAGAAGGCCATAGATAGTTTTCATAATGCTGTTAATAGAATTAACAGATTTATTCTGGGTATCGATTCAAAACTTAGAACTAAGCATTGGGTAAATGTTGAAGATGTAGGTTTAAAACTTGGAGTTCTATCTATTTGTAAGAGAAAGGTGGCTTACCGGATTTGGAGAGCTCCTGCCCAGGGAAGACTAAAAATAAATTCCGATGGAGCTTGCAATTTTACCGGAGAGGCTTCTGGAGGTATCATCGTTCGGGATCACATGGGCAACTGCATAGAAGGAGCAGGATTCCTATTTGGCCAACTCAGTCCGATTCAAGCAGAAAGGCGCGCATTGATGGAAGCTCTCTTGTTATGCCACAAGAGAGGGTGGAGAATGGTCGACATTGAGCTAGATAGCCTGTCTCTGGTCAGTAACATCTCGTCAGATGGCATGGCTCATTACCATCGTATTGAGTTGTGTAAAGAACTGCTTCTCCCCTCTATGAAGATCAGCCATGTCTCCAGAATGGAAAACACGGCGGCGGATTGGATCTCGAAGCGATCTCTGGTGGAGAAAAAGAATTGGGCTTTTGATAGTCATGAAGTTCCCAACTCTCTCTTAGCAATTGTGGTGCTCGAAAGTTTGGGAGTAGGATACATAGATCCTGGTTAGGGTTTGTGTGTGGCTACTGTGTTTTACGAGTTTGAAAGAGAGAAGGTTTGAGTTTCAGACGAAATTAGGGTTCCAAAAATTGGGATCGATGTTTGCTTGGTTGGTATTCGGGTTTGTTTCTGACCCGTGGGTTTTTTAGCCTTGTATTGGGCCTTTTTTCTCTATTTCAAGGCCTGCGTTAGTTGGGGCCATTGTGTACTGGTTATGGTTCTTTATTAATTCACTAGTATTTTGCCAAAAAAAAAAACCTTCTTGTATGGCCTCCTACAAATAAGTCATAATTTAAAGAGTCTAGTCCACACTTCATTGGGTCATAACCATAGTAAACTACTCATTCAACCCAATGCTAATTATATAGTTCAGAAGTACATATTACCTCTTGGCCTCAACCTAAATGTAAGATCAATCAATTAATCCCGTATGAAATTGAAAGCATTATGATTATTATCAATACTAAATAATAAAAAAGAAAAAACTAAATTAATTAAAAAAATATATAAATCGAATCTTAAAAGGTCTAATAACCCCATAAAGAGGTTTAACTCTTAGTAAGCATAATCCTAATAAAAAAATAAAAAAGATAAAGAAGAAAAAAATGTAAAGAAGTCTGTCTTGTGTATTTTCTTTGCTATGTGGATTCTTTGTGTTTAATTTATAAGGATTTTATTTATAGAAAGAGTTATATGTTTTTTCTAAACCCAAATATCATACAAATAAAACCAATTTCATCTGAATAACCAGAGTTATATCCATATTTCATTTTTCTTCTCTTTATTCTTAATTTAATTATGTACAAGTCTTTGTCTTTTATCTTCTTCTTTATTTGTAGCTTATATTTGCAATTTCCCCTTTTTTTGCTCTCACTTCACTAATAAGGAAAAAATAATAAGTAAATGAGAATATTTTATTTGTAATTAATTAAAAATAACATTGAAATTAGTATAAACATAATATAAAATCAATGATAAATATCCTTTGATCACATCCCCCACTTCGGTCTTCTGATAAATGTATTCCTTTCCTTTTTCTTAGCAGTTCATTTTGATATGCGATTTCTTCTTGCATACATAAGAAATTAATTTTGAGCCAGTTACAAGTTATTTTTACTAAGACTAAGAGTTTCCTCTCCCGTTACTTAAATATCTTTTTCCTAGTATGCCCTTCACACTCAGTCTGTACCCTTTGAAGTCACCCTCAAGAACAATATTATTTTCAATATCTTTAGAGTTCAAAGCTCTTTTTACTTCGTCCATCATAAGGAATTATTTTCCATAGAGCATGGTGCCCACAAATTTCTCGTATACTTTCAACAAAAATATTAGTAGGACGATTGCTAGATCATCTTCTTTCATCTTTACACCATCCGCATTCAAGTCAAGTATGATTCTGCTGTAATTATCTACGTGCAAATATATTATTGAGATAAAATTTGTTTGACAAAGATTTCTTCATGTAATTCGCCTCCAGCCGATTCCACACCCCAACTTCTTAGGCTCTTCGGATACTTCATGCAACACTTCATCTCCCAAACTCAATATGAGGGTAGTATGAGCTTTATACAACATTATATCATCAAGATGTATAGATTTCTCATTGCTATCAGCACCAAATCGATCTAATTATTCCTTTGTTAATATAAGCTCACCACACTACTTGTTGGGAAATCAATCGTCCGAAGACAAGAAACTTCAGGTTCGATGGAAATAATAAAATAAAAGAAATGGTAAAAGAAAATTAAACATCACACAATAAAATATTTAATATGATTTGGATAATGGAAATAACCCTACATTCACGGACAACACACACGCACACGCACACGCGCGAACGCACGCGCACACGCGCACGCGCACACGCGCACGCGCACGCGCACGCGCACGCACACGCGCACGCACACGCGCACGCACATAACTCAAAATATATGCTACAAAACTCTTACAAGAAATAATACAGGTTTTCGTCACAAGTCACTTATACCGATCCAATCACAAATCCTAGCATTGTGTTTGTTCTTCTATTTATAAATTTATAAAAAAATCCTAAATTTTTAATAGAAACTCCAAATTAAATCTCATTAATCAACAAATGTAATAAAGCTATAATTTTCCTTAAAATAGAAAATATCATAAGTAGTAAATCTAAATTAATACGTAACTTAATTCAATGAAAAACCCAACAAGTAAAATAAGCCCAATCATATAAAAAACTTAAGTCCAACTCAATTTAAAGCATCGGCCCATGAAGCATTCAGAAGATGGCCTTGGATATGGGCATGACAACATACAATCGGCTCAGTCCTTACACCATCGACATAGTTCTTTGGCTCAGTAGAAAACAATCAACATGTATTCTATCAAACTTGAATTTAGGGGTCTAGCAAATGTCTTTGCACTTAAATCTAAGCCAAAAGTCTATTTTGAGAGGATAAAAAATTCGCACATATATATGTCTTCAACTGATCCATCTCTGGCGCATATAGTCCTTCGATAGTACATATGTTGACAAGTTACTTCTAGCATACACATAACAATTCTCATCACTGAATTTTTAGAAGCACATATTTTAGTGTTATCTATATTCTCCTTAAGTATATTCCATATTTGAGTTCCAACGTTGGGAACAACACATTATACTTCCGCCTTGCATAATTTTCTCCGTCGCATCGATCCAACTGATCAAAATATTTATTTTATTCTTTGATGGTATTCATGATGATCTTCGTTTCCACTACGTACTTCATTTTTTTTATTGTTAGAAGTTTTATAGCGATAACACTTTGAATAACACTGGACAATCACCAAAGATTAAGATTTTAGACATATATGAACTATGTTTTAAAAAATATATATTTATATTTTCATATTGCTTAAGACTTCTTTGAAAATTTATTTTGGGACATAAAAAATATATCATCGTTCGATACAATCAGCTAGAAATCTAACTTCTTTTGATAAATATTAATAAACATAGAATGATTTCGCTTTAGATATTTTGGAAGAATTATTACTTGTAGATTTTATCTAATAATATATTTATAGGATTAAATAAACTTCTATAAAATTACAGACATCTAATTTAAAATTTATTTTAAAAAAAATGTAGGTTTTCAAAAAATCATATATTTCAATCAAACATATAATCACCATCGATATGGCGACGAATATAACTCGTTGCGATGAGATCAGAGTTAAAGACCGTTTTGTAACCATTTTTTCCATAACGAATGTCCAAAGTGTCACGAAAAAGTTCTTTTATCGGTGAATCATTATTTTTTTCTACCGCGGTGAATAACTTCTTGAAATTGTTATAGTTTAAAATATCACAACACTCATCGTCACAATACATCATACATTTTACTCGACTACAGACCACCATAACAAGTCACACTTGACTACCAATTTTTTTAAGCTTTTTTTATTTTAGATATATTTTCATTTAAATTTGGAAAATCGATTTCGTTTTTATCCCACCATTTTAATTTATCAACATTTTTAATCAATATTTTATAAAATTTTTAAAAATATTTTAAATACATAATGTTTAACTTTCTATGAAGCATATTCCTATAACCATTAATCAAACTGCTAATTCGGTAGCTCGTTGGTCCATTAGGAGCAAGATGATAACTGATTTTAATAGTAATTTCATCTGGTGCTTGAGAGCTTATGTTTGGGCTACTTAAGTTCAATTGACCAAAAATATAACTTCTCATTATGTTAGTGTATTTGTCTTATTATCTGCTTGTAGTTTCTTTAAATTTCGAATTTCTGGTTTGCTTTGGAAGGAGACTACTTCTAGCCAATGACTGAAGCTCCGCTGTTATTGAAGAGCTGTTGAAAGATAAGCAATGACAATTCAAGGGTGTTACTTCATATAAAATCTTAGACCAGTGTTGTTTATGGTCATCAATGTGCACCAAGATGTCCATGACCACTCTAAATCTCTATGTTTAGTTTTGAGATAAATTTTTATTTTTTATAAATTTTTATGGTGTAACTAGTACTTAATTCGAATATCAAACTAGATACGTCGAAGATTCTTTTAAATATTTTTTATACTAATTATTATTTACAAATTTTTTATGTTGAAGGAGAAACTAAAAAAATTTCTGCTTTTACGTGATTATCACAGCGTACAAAAGATTGTGTTGTGTGGGCCAAGTTAACAAAGAGATAAACTCGATGAAAATAAATGTCATAAACTAATAAAATACCCGTGTTATTTCCATCATATTAAAAGAAAGTTAACTTTTGATCTTTAAATTCCATCGTCGCGCATGGATAACGTGATGAAATTAATAAACTATGTGCGAGAGATAAATTTTGAGAAGAAATGATGAACTATATCAATATATATAAAAATGTAGGTAGGCAAATAAATTAGAATGCGATAGTTATGAAAATTTCTAACATAATATAAACAAGATGATATATATATTATTATGAAATGGATAGCCGAGTTGGTGGAGTAAGAAACTCTAACGATTAAAGTTATGAGTTTTAGTCTATATGAGTTTCAGTGTTTCTCCAAATGTTTTTTTGGTGTGAGTCTGTCACTTTGTGTGGTTTATATATCCTAAAATAATATGACCTCGAATGATTATAAAGTCTAAAAATATAAAATATTTATAAATTTTTATTAAAAAAAATGATTTCAAAACCTTATTTGTTTTAATAATGAGCAGCATTTGTTTTTTAGGGTGGTAGTATATATTTAATAAAAACAAATTATTGAACGTCTTAAAAAATTTAAAAATAATACAATTATTTTAAATTTTTCAAATTTACCGATAACTATTTGTAATATAATTATTATCAATAATACCCATAAATACACAAAAATAACACTACGTAAAACACGAACAATCTTAACAATAAGTTATTTCTACTTTTAAAATTTTATATTTTTCAAATTCTAGTTTAAAAGAAATTCAAAAATATATATTTATTTTATTTTTAAAAAGTAAACAAAACGAAATTCATGAATGATATTTTGGAGAATGTTTTTTCCAGACTAATTTCATACCTTTAACACTTTTTCCAGACTAATTTTGTACCTTTGACACAATCCATTTTTTTAAAACTATTTTTTTAAAAAATAAGTTTTTTCAATACAAAAACTGCACATATTTTGGCAACTACAAAAAAGTTGTTTCACATCCAAATAACACTCATTTTCGCAAAAACAAGTATTTGTTTTTTTCACACAATGAGACTTATTCACATCCAAAATTTCTATTCACGCAACCATTTTTTATTATTTTGTACCCAATTATGCAACCATATCATATATGATTTTTCACCCCAATTAAACGAAATTCCATGCTCTAATAATACGTAATTTTGCATCCTAATTACACGTAATTTTGCACCCTTAAAAGCAAGTTTGTTTCAGCATAAAAATGCACATATTTTAGCAACTACCAAAATTTAGTTGTTTCACTCATATTAAGATTTATTTTCATAAAAACAAGTTGTATTTTATTTTTTCACACAATGAGACTTATTTTATAACCAAAAATTATATTTACGCAACAATTTTCTTTTTTTTTTTCGCAACATATTTGCATCTAATTACACAACTAGAACAAAGTTGATTTTTTTGTACTCTAACTACATGTGATTTTGCACCTACACGTAATTTCACACCCCAACTACACATAATTTTGCACCCTTAACATAATTTTTTTTTTAAAAACAAACAAGTTTTTTCAACACAAAAATATATATATTTTAGCAACTACAAAAAGGTTAGTGGTTTCACACCAAATTAATTGTTCAAGTGTTAGGATTAGAATCAAATGTATATGGGCTATGTTAAAATGTATATGAACTATTTAATATTAGTCTGTATATTTGCTAGAGTTTACTTTCTGGCACACTATATATATATATAATGTAATTGTGATATGCCGAGGGAAGTTATTTGGTTTACGTGTTAAAAGAGTGAAGATATGAGAGACACATTTACTCAACGTTTCAATTGTTTCCTTTGTGCTTCTGGATTATTCACTGAATGATATTTTCCTACTGTCATTTGTTCCATACGTATAACACATTCACAATTCTCTCAACATGGTAACAGAGCCAAGCTTGAAGCAATGTGATACTAAACAAATGTGTTGAATATCCAGCGATGTTTATTTCGCTGTGATTAGGCGACGTTCTTTCCGTCCATCAACACATCCAACAATGTTGATTACGCTGTGATTTGGTGCAGGTTATTCTTCCTATTAATGGGATCAAGCTTAAGGGGGATGTTGAAGTAAACTTTATTCCATACTTGGTCCAGAGTCCCACATTGCTAACATTGAAAAGAATAAAGTGTATATAAGCGCGAACCAACTTCAACTAGTAAAAAGCCTTTTGGGAGTGTACCAAATATTAACACTAGGATCGTACCGTAAAGTATCATATAATTTTGGTTTTGATTAAAGTATTATATAATTTGTCGTTATAAATATTTGATAATGACAAAAATTTTTATATAAAAAAGTTAGTATTATGAATATGATATTTTATTATAGAATATAAAGTGAATAATTTATTAATCACCACTAATGATATTGTTTTTATATAACTTTTATTCAAATTTCTTTTTATTTAAAATTTTGATATTAATTTTTGTTTTAGTTCAATCAATATTACTAACGCTAATATAAAATTTTCATGCTGATTAAAAATTATAAAAACAAACTTTGATCATCCCAAGAATCATATTCTTCTTGTGAATAAAGATACATAAGAAGAAAATAATGGAACTTATTATTATGAAATTTCTAGTCTTACGATTTGAGAATTGCAACAAAAGTTTTAATCTGATAAACTAAGACAGAGGGGTTGTTGAAGATGATATTATCATAGGTTGGTTAGGTACACTCGAGTATATTTATGAAGGATACAAAACATAATAATTGATTGATAAGTGAATAGAAACTATTTACACATATTTTTAGTGATGAAAGTAAAGAGAAGTAAAAAAAAAGACAAAATAAAGATACGATTGATTGTAATATTAAAATTAGATTTACTTAAACTTATTTATATTTAGTGAATATAATTCATTAAATTATTTATAAATCATTCAGTTATTAATTCTGTCCAAATCTTTCATCTCCTCACTTAATTAACCTCTAAATTTACTAGCCCCTATTAGAAACCAATACTTTTCTTTGGCTATTAGAAACCAATATATCATAATATATTATTATTATTATTATTATCCGTAATTTCAATATTTTAAGTACTGATTACTTTAATTCATTGGAGTTATAAAAATATACATGAATATTTTATATTTACATATGATGAGATATTACAAATTTAGAATTTATTTATAATCTTCCACTTGGATCATTCATGGGTACCGAAGTGTATCAATCTGAAATTGTAAACTATAAAACATTACTCTTTATAGATAATATATTAATGTTTATTCACGTTAGATAATAGTTAACAATAAACAGAAAAGGTTCCACCACTCCTTATCGCATGCGCAACGGTTTATGCGCAACAGTTTTGCAATAAATATACTAACTACCATCTTAATGCACCATAACATCTCATGAGGTGTATCATAAAATTATGACACAAATCTATAATCAACCCATGTCAACTTCCAAAAATGAGTTGAAAAACCTTAAAAATGAGTTGTTTACTATTACTGTGAAATAACTCGATGTATTTATATAATAACAATATAACAAAGAAGGATGTCTAAATATACAGCAAGTCCACGAGTTGCAAAAAATAATTTTAAAAAAGTTAAAGAAATATTTAAAAAATAACATCCGAATATATCCTAACCCATTGCGAGTCTTAAAATTGGTAAAACAATTCAAAATAAATTGGGAAAACAAAAGAAGAAAATACAACACACAAACAACTCCTAAATTACTATAGGCTTACAAGTTGCGGAAAAAGTTCATAATAAGTTTTGTTAAATAAAAAACCCACAATTATCATAACCTACTGCTAGTCTAATGTTTTTTTTGAAAAATTCTAAAAAATTGTACAAACACAATAGTAAACAACAACACACAAGCAAGTTTTAAATAAGGTGATTCATGTTCATTTGAACATGTGAAAATAGAATTTGGAAAAACAATTTGTTAAGATTTATAAAAATATTTATTTAAACATATCGCCCTTATATTTTGTTTTGTTCATATTGAAAAATAAAAAGAATTTTTTAAAATATTTTTTCAAATTAAGTCTATAAAAAAATATATTTTTAAAATTTTAATTATAATAAAAAAATAAATTTAATTTTAATATTTAGGAGAAAGTGTTAAGACACTTATTGATATGGGTGTAAGTAGTTCAATCAATTTACATTGGTCAATCAACAATTCAAGTACTCAGAGTCCGAAAGATTTAGTCAAAGATATACTAAACTACATAATCTAAGTTGTTAGAGAAAAATAAGATAAAATATTTATAATATATGGGGGATATATACTGTAAGTATGAACTCTATAAATTGAGGTCTAACACCCATTAGTAACATGATTAGTACATTTATTTTCATATACTTAAGGCTTATTTTTACGTACGTATTCTATCTATATTCCTACCTTACTTACATACTAATCTCGGCTTCAGATGAGACTAGTTACTCAGAAGGTTTTACATCAATTAGTCGTTTGTGGGAATCAAAGTTTTCTTCTCAAGAAACTAAAATAAATTGCAAGCTCGAACTAGCTAATGTCCGATTCTGAAGAGAGAACAAATATGTCCCTAGACGATGAGTTTGAAGTCGAACTAGCTGATGTCAGATACTAAAAAATCATGCAGTAGCTCTATGTAAATTGAGCGAATAGCTTAGCAATTAAAAGACGAACATGTTAATAGCTTTTGTTTGTTGAATGAACAACTGATCACAACCCTCCAGAGTCAAATCAATTATTCAAATTGTGTATGATGAGAAATGAGACACTACAAGTTCTGGAATGTTGAAAGACCAGGTGTTGAAAGAAGCCCAGATCAGTAAATATCCATTCAAATAATCTTGCAAGGAGGAAAAAAAGAACTTGGATGAAGGATATTCAAGAAAAACTAATAAATGGCAACAACGTTACTGAAATAAAAGAAATATCAAACTCATACTTCTAGGCATGCCGAAGAAAAGAGAAAGGAAGGGAGCCTCAACTTGATTATGAAGAGGAAAAAGAAGAACCCAATAATCTCATCAGTTGTGAAAACTAGATCACTACCATTACGAAGAATGCAAGCAGGATATCCTATGGCTCCACGAGGTTACCATAAGATCTCAAGATTTCACCCAGGATTTTGGCAGGCTCAAGTTATCCCACCGAGGATTCCTCATATCACCAAAAAGCCCCGACTTAGAACAAGCTTGGAGTACAACTAGGTTACCCACAGAACCTTGCACAAATACAACAACAATAGATTTGGTGTACTTTTTTTACCAAAGTTGGGCTCATAGTTATCCGCAGATCCCACTAGGATACATCAATAAAGATCCAAGCTATCAACCAAATAGATCAAGACACAATACTAATCTGTTAGTCATCGAGTGAACATGATCAGGGATCCAATTAGCATTTCATCTATTAATCATTCAAATGATTACTATAAGGATGAAGACGCCTATCCAGATGAAAAGTTTTCCCACTAGCCCCAAATGTTTTGTATTGCATAATATCACCGCTATTTTACAACCACAACATGGACAAGATAAAGTGTCGAGGCATGTCATGGAACTTTGTGGAATTGAAATGAAGTGGTTCAACAATCTCATAAAATGATGCCTCAAAAACTAAAAAACAATTTAGACAATATTCAAGAAAGATATTATAGGTTAAAAGGATGTCATAGGAGATAAGGAATATATTTTCCATTGTAAGCATATAGCTAATGAAACTTCGAGATAAATGATTCTTGGAAACAAATTTCCAACTATAAGATTATCATGATCTGGTGGTCGTAACAGCATTCAGACAAGAAGTATAGAAGTTTCCCTCTCCATTGAAACAATGAAGAAGAAAACTTTGAACTTCGGAGATAAGCTAGTTTATGTGACACATATTAACACAAATAATGAAACACTGGGAACAATGGTGCTTCAACTTTGGCTAGACCGAGAGCAAGTGAGTTTTAAAGTTACAAGATGAAATCCAGAAGCGGGTAAAACACCAACAATATAAAGAGAGTTGACTAACCACCTAAAGGACTATTTACCGAGATGCCCGATAAATTGGTGGGGATTTATAAAAAGACTAAGGATACAATCAAGCTCAACAAGCCTAGAAAGTTTCATGGAGAAAATGATAACATATATGTAAAATAAAATACAATAAGTTCCATGGTGAGATTGTTAAGATTTCTAGGATCAAGTCCAAACTTTAGTTATTGAAGGAAAACTTAGTGAATTTGTTAAGAATAAAGAAACGAGAAAATAAGGGCGCTAGATACAAACGTTATCATATTGGCAGAGGTTGAACAAGATAATTACTTGGACCCAGATCTGAACAAACATATTATACAAGTAATTACCAGAGAAGATTCATACTTGGAAGTCTCTAAAAAATAAAAAAATAGTCAGACATAAGAGATCGAGATAATATGTCAAAGGCAAACGTCCATGCCTATTATTCTAAAATGACGATCTTAGATGAGTGGCACATTCACACAATGATGTAGTACTACTAATGGTGGATGTGGCAGGAATATAGACCAAACGGGTAATAATCGAAACTTGTAGATTTAAAAAATATATTATACAGGGGTACCTATATAATATTCACTACAAATCAAAGAATCCTTACTGGTTTTACCAAGAGCAAATACAACAGTCCTAGGGGAGCTAACTCTAAATGTACCTATCTGTAAGAAGGAGGTCATAAAAAAAGTATATTATCTATCCAAGATGGTAAATGAACCATCATCTTATAATAGTATATTAGGTCTGTCTTGGCTCGACTAAATGCATACCTTAATATCTACATATCACTAATGCCTAAGATACCATATAAATGACAAAGTGGATGTGCTTAGAGGAAACCAGAAAACATACATGCAGTGATTTGCAACATTCTTGGCATTGAAACCGTAGCAACCAAGTGATGAAGGGGTCATCATAGAATAGATGGATGACCTCAAAGAAGGACTTAAGATGGTGTAGACAGAGGAAGATGCATAAAATATGGTAATAGAAGTGGGAACGACCCTGAAGATCGGCTCAAGATATCACAACCGATCTTAGGAATATAATTTTAAATTTTTTTTAAATAATATAGATAATTTTCATGGTGTATGCATGATGTAAAATGAGTACTAGTAAAAGTCATGTGTCATCAGTTGAGCATTAATAATAACCTTTTGGCCTATCATACAAAAGAAAAGATCATACTCCCAATAAAGACAAATGCAATTTTTGAAGAAGTAAATAGATTGAAAGCCGTATGACACATTCGAGAGTCTATTTTCAAATCTGGACATAAAACCATAAGTTAATCAAGAAGAAGAACATAAAATGAAGGATGTGTGTCGACTTCACGAACTTAAATAAAGAATATCCGAAAGACCTTTTCCCACTGCCGAGGATTGACTAGCTTGTATATGTAATATCATGAAACAAAATGCTATCCTTTGTGGATGCTTTTATGAGATACAATCAAATACAGGTGCGAGAGGAAGACTAAGAATATGCAACTTTCATCACAGAAAAGAGGGCAACATTGCTACATAATAATGCCATCGGGCTGAAAAAGACTAAAACAACTAACCAAAAGGCTGGCAAACAAGATCTTTACAACTCAATTGAGCTAAAACATACAAGCCTATATTAATGATATGTTACTAACATGCCTTCAAAAATAATATCACCTTAAGTTGAACCCATAAAAGTACACATTCGACATACGAACTGAAAAGTTATTGTGCTACATGGTTAATAAAAAAGGAATCAAGCTAGATCTAACACAACTTGCCAATTTGAAAATAGTAGATCCATCAAGGAAGGCCAAAGAATTCCCATTTTGCTTGGAAGGCTAGCCGCACTTAACAGATTCGTGTCAAGAATCTGAGACAAGTGCCAACCTTTTTTCGAAGTCCTTAGAAGAGAATAACTTTTTTTGAATGGAATCTAACGTGTGACAAAATATTCAACAATATAAATAAGTTTTTGGCTTCCCCTGAAGTGTTAACCAAGCCTCGACCATGAGAAAGCATGCACCTTTACCTTGCAGCTTTGGACTGCGCAGTAAGTATAGAGGAAAGAATGGACTCTAAATTAATATATTATGTAAGTAAATCTCTATTACCAACTCAAACTAGGTATATACAATTAGATAAACTTGTTTTAGTATTAATGGTTACGGCTATAAAAATGAGTCCATATTTTCAAGCACACACTAAACTTGTTTTCAAACCAACAGCTAACGCACTTGCATCTTTGGCATGCACATTATTGGTGCCTAAAATAATCCTACAAGAAATATTTTTTATTAAGTTACCCAACCAGTTCATATCAACATACACATCCTTAGGACTAATATCAATAGAACGTGAAGAAGAAGAAAAAGATTGGAAAACTCCAATCAAGAAGCATGTAATAAAAGAAATGCTTCTTGAAGGCAAAACAGAATCTTCAAGATAAAGAAAAAGTCAACAAGATTTGTCTGTACTTCAGACACATTGTATAAAAAAGTTTTAATCAAACCCTTACTTTAGTGTTTAGGCATAAATGAAGCAGGTTTTATCATGGTAAAGTTACATGATAGAGAATACAACATTCATTTTGGATATACAAATATTTACCAAAGAATCCTAGTCCTTATTATTGTTGGCCAACCATTATGGAGGATACAATTAAAAAATTAAAGTAGTATGACACGTGCCATCAATTTTCAAACTCAATACAAGTCCTGATAGTACTACTAGAGATAATAACCAAAACAATCCCATTTGACATATGGGGTTTGGATATTGTGTGACCTTTAGAACTTTTTAAAAAAGGAATAAAGTTCACAATAGTTTATATAAATTACTTTTCACAGTGGGTGGAAACACAACCATTCCATTACATCACGACAGTTGGGATACTATATTTCTTTAAAAAAAACATATGTTACATTTGTGGAATTTTGAGGGTCATCACTACAAATAACAGAACTTGGTTCCAAAATTACATCACAAGTTTCTGCACTCAAAAGTGAATAAATAAAATATTTTCTTCCCCATTCCATCGTTAGTCGAATAGTCAAGTTAAAATGAAAAACATAAAGATAGTAGAGGCCATCAAGAAGATGTTGGAAGGAGTAGCTCTGACTTAGCTTTAGTTCCTATAAAACGTATCATGGTCATATCGAGCCACACGTAGAACTTCCCTAGAAGAAACACCATTTGCCATGGTGTATGGTTTGGTTTATTTTGGGCTGAGGGTAGATTGGTAAAGTGTTTAAAAAAATGTTTTACTAATTTTGGGGTGTTTTATGTCTAGTGTGAAGAGTAGAGAGATAATTAAGCAACATGCTAGTATTAAATTCTGATCACCCTCATTAATGAGAGTAGTTAGGGTATTTATACCTTAATTACTGACCCCTAGGCTTGCCGGGTCGGGTCGTGAAACCGGATTGAATTCAAAGACCCATTAGTTTTAAGTTGATTAACAAATAACTTAGTCAAAAGTTAATACATTTATCTTGTTCGGATTTTTAGTGGTGTGATATGGCCTGAATTGCCCATGTTCAGATAAGTAAATTTGTTGTGACTGTAAGATCCGAACGCATCAGTAGCCCTTTTTTAGGACTTGCAAATTCTATTTGGAAGGGCTAAAAATTTTCACCAAGTCGGAATCAATTTTGTCCAATCTGCTTGTGTCGTTCGAATTTAAAAACTTCTTCTCACAAACGACCCTGTTCGAATTTTATTAGAACTGATTTTCCTTCCCAGAATTCTAAGAGTTTTTTCTTGAATCGTGGGACATGTGTCAATATCTGGTTTGACCTCCCAACCATTTTTTCTCCTAGATCGTCGCACCTACTAGGTCTAGAAAGTTACATAGGTTTCAAATTTTCACACGTTGCGCAACCTTTAATCATTGGAAAATTTCTGTTCACCATCTCCTTCGTAACTGTCGCTTTTCCTGTTATATATATATATATATATATATCTTTTTACTATTTCATTGTCTTCCACACTCAAATATTTCTTAAGCAGAAAATCTTAGTTCATCTTCAAACTGTTCTTGAGACATATATTTTCACAGCCGGAAACGCCTTAATAAAAAGAGGTTGGTTGAACTTATCTGAACTAGAGAGGGAAAGGAAAGTAAAGAGAGAAAGCCGTATCGCCGCCGGTCTTCCTGTTTCACCAAGTGAGAAGAGTAATCAAACAAACCAGAACGTCGATCAGGGGTCATCTTCCTTAAGAAACCCTAGAACTAGAAAACTTCCATTCATACCAAACCTTTCACCCCTCCCTTCTGGCTCTTCAGTGCAAGAGTCTCAACACCCTGTTTTCAAAGAAAAGGTTGTCTCAAGCGTTAGAAAGCCCTCACCGTTTATAGCGATATGCTCTGATACTGAAAAATCAACAGAGTAGATGACCCCTCACCGGGCGACTCGTCTAGGAAAAACCCAGTCAACACCATTATCTTCAAAACCCTCTGGATCAGAGGTAGCTAAAATTGTTCCACATGCCAAGCCCTCCGGACATCAACCTTTACCAGACATCAGGCCCTCAGAGGCAACAACTGCACAACCATCCGTACAACTTCCGATGAAGGAACCTGATAAGGAAGGATATTCTTTAGGGACTAAAGTGATAAATTCTGTAATTATAGGATTAAATTAGGCTTTAGGCAAAACCGAAGGGTTAAATTGTAAATATGACAATATGTAACCGTTTCTCTAACTAACTCACCTTGCCTATTTAAAGAGGCTGAAAGAGTTATTTTGACCTATGAAATATTCAGAGGTACTTTTCACTATTTGAAATTCTTGCTGTGGATTCTTTGACGAATAATTCGAGGAAGAGGCATATAGTAAACTTAACACGACAAATTGAGGGAGGCGCATCGGCACATCTAAGCAGCAGAAAGGATGTGCTCTTTATAATATTCGATGGAGATGATTTGAGGGGCATTACTGGGCCACATGAGGATGCGGTGGTCATTGGAGCAGAAGTATGCGGGGTGGAGATTCGACGAGTGCTGATCGACACAGGAAGTTCTGCTAATGTGCTTTTTAAGTCAACGTATGATAGGTTGACTGCACCACCTCGAATAGAAAAATCAGAGAGGACTATCATTGGGTTTACCGGCGCATCAGCAATTGTAATAGGTGAATTCGAAGGTGAAATTTCCTTGGGAAAAGGGCCTTTCAAGAAGAAAGTACAGGTACTTTTTGTGGTGGTGGATTGTCCATCAAGTTACAACGCTATTCTTGGGAGGTCATGGTTGGCCAAAATGTACGCTGTAGTTTCTACAGTTCACCAGTGTTTGAAGTATGTGGTCGAGGACAGAGTCGGCGTAGTCCAAAGTGACCAAAAGGTGGCAAGAGAATGTTATGCTGCTGCATTTAGGTTACGTGGTAAAAGTTCTGATGATCTCATGGAGAGTTAGCAGTTTGGGGGGTTGTCTTGTGGTGAAACGGACGAGGGAATTGATGATCCGAGGTCAACCCCGAGTTCTGTAGTGGTCAATGAAGAAATAGAGGAATTTATTTTTAATAATGGCAGGGTACTTCGAATTGGCACTCTGTTATCTTTGTCGATGCGAGAAAAGTTGTTGAATTTTTTGTCTGAAAACTTGGATGTGTTTTCCTGGAGATCCGAAGATGTAGTAGGGGTCCCAAGCAACATCATATGTCATAGCCTAGCGGTTGATCCGAAGGTCAAACCAATTATCCAAAAAAGAAGGGCTTTTTCATTGGAGAAATCTGAGGCCATAGTTGCCGAAGTGGATCGGTTATACAAGATGGGGCACATTAGGGAGGCCAATTATCCGAGGTGGACGGCTAATCCGGTGGTAGTAAAAAAGAAAAATGGAAAATGGCGAATGTGTGTGGACTTCACAGATTTGAATAGAGCCTGTCCAAAAGATCCTTTTCTAGTGCCTCGAATAGATCAGTTAGTGGATTCCACTTCGGGAAATAAAATTCTGACTTTCATGGATGCGTTTTCGGGGTATAATCAAATTCGAATGAATCCAGATGATGAGGAAAGCACAACTTTTATTACTGATAGAGGTTTGCATTGCTATAAAGTAATGCCATTTGGATTGAAGAATGCTGGATCAACATATCAGAGGCTGATGAATAAGGCGTTTGCTTCACAGATTGGGAGAAATATTGAAGTGTACATCGATGACATGCTTGTTAAAAGCAAAGGTGATGATGAACATATTGATGATTTAGAAGAAACGTTTTTGAATCTTAGAGCCATTCAATTGAAGTTGAATCCAGAAAAATGCACATTTGGAGTCCGATCTGGCAAATTTTTGGGGTATATGATTAGTGAAAGAGGAATCGAGGTGGATCCAGAACAGTTGAAGGCCCTGATATCGATGTCTTCACCTCGGAATATCAAAGAAGTGCAAATGTTAACAGGCAGGTTAGCAGCTCTGAATAGATTCATTTCTCGATTTTCAGATAAGTGCTTGCCTTTTTTCCAGGTGCTGCGTAAACCCAATAATTTCGAGTGGACTTCGGATTGTGAAGAAGCTTTTTTGAAGATAAAAAATCTTTTGTCCTCTCCTGAAATATTATCAAAGCCTCGGAAAGGAGAGCAGTTATTTTTGTATATAGCAGTGTCAGATTATGCAGTGAGCGCAGTTTTGATCAGTGAAGACACAAAAATTTCGAAGCCTGTTTACTATGTCAGCAAAAGTTTGGTTGATGCAGAGAAACGTTATTTGAAGCTCGAAAAATTGGCACTGTGTATAGTAGTCGCAGCAAGAAAGATGCGCCCTTACTTTCAGGCACATACGATTGTAGTTCGAACTTCATATCCATTAAAGAATGTTTTACAAAAGCCAGACATTTCAGGAAGAATGACCAAGTGGTCTGTGGAATTGGGGGATTTCGATGTGCTATTTTCTCCTCGAACAGCTATCAAAGCTCAAGCTTTAGCAGATTTTTTGGTGGAATTTCACTCAAGCAGATCCGAAGAGAAAGATGCAGAAAAGGTGAATGAGAATCTGACGTGGACAATTCGAACTGATGGGGGATCCAGTAGTAAAGGGTCAAGTGCAGGAGTTGAATTGGTGGCACCAACGGGGGAATTTATGTTTCAAGCTATAAAATTTGGCTTTCATGCTTCAAATAACGAAGCTGAATATGAGGCTGTGCTAGCAGGGTTGCGCTTGGCGAAGATTTGTGGAGCAATGTTTGTACGCTTGGAAACAGATTCACAGTTGGTAGTTAACCACGTTAAAGGGGTGTCAGAAGCTAAAAAGGAGCGTTTGGTTTTGTACCTACAAGAGCTTCGGGGGATGATGGCGCAGTTTGAAAATGTCGAAGTGGAGCATATTCGAAGAGGGAACAACACTATGGCTGATTCTTTGGCAACAATGGCTTATTCAGAAGAATACCCATGGATTGTAACACAACCATCGCCTTCGATCATACCAAATTCTGAGCAATGTGAAGTTCTTGATGAGGTGGTAAATAATCCGATGTGCGCTCGAGGAGACTGGAGGTTTGACTTGTTAAACTTTATTTCAAATGGAATACTACCTATGGATAAACACTTGCTCAAGAAAATAAAGTACAAATCCCTTGGCTATGTGGTACTGGATGGAGTATTGTACAAAAGGTCTGCTTCGAGACCTTTACTTCGATGTTTAAGCAAGCATGAGTCTCAGAATGTTCTGTCCGAACTGCATGATGGGGATGGGTCAGCTCATTGTGGGTTTAGAGCTTTAACGCGTAGGGTATTGTTGGCAGGGTATTATTGGCCTACTATTTTTCAAGATGCCAAGTCGTTAGTTCGAAGTTGTGACACTTGCCAAAGGTATGCAAATTTAATACACAAACCAGCTGTACCCCTAATGACAATTTCAGAGGCGGTTCCTTTCGACAGGTGGGGAATTGATTTAGTGGGACCATTACCTATGGCTTCTGGTGGAAGACAAATGATTATTGTTGCGGTTGATTATTTTTCGAAGTGGGCAGAAGCAGAGCCCTTAGCTGGGACAAAAGCTAAGGATGTAATCAAATTTATTCAAAGTAACATTTGCTACCGTTTTGGAGTACCTCGGAAAATAACAACTGATAATGGTCCTCAATTTAATAACAAAGAAATGGACTCTTTTTGTTCTTCGAAAGGGATACAACAATGTTTTTCCACTCCTTTTCACCCCCAGGCAAATGGACAGGTAGAAGTTACGAATAGATCTATTTTGGATGGCTTGAAGAAAAATTTGGCAGGAGCAGCAGGGAAATGGCCAAATTTTCTTCAAGAAGTATTATGGGCATATAGAACAACTCCTAGAGAGGCTACAAAAGAGACCCCCTTTTCTTTAGTATATGGGATGGACGCTGTGTGCCCTGCTGAATCTACGTTGCCCTCTTATAGACTCCTACAATATTCCGATGCAGATAACGATGAGGCTAGAAGGGTGGAACTTGATTTGTTGGAAGAAAAAAGGGTTAAGGCACATTTAAATGTGATCCATTATCAAACGTTAATGAGAAGCAGGTATGATGCTAAAGTTAAGAGAAGGGAATTCAAAATTGGCGATCTAGTGTTGCGAAAAGTGTTTCTTCACACTAAGGATAAACACCTCGGAAAATTGGCTCCGAATTGGGAAGGTCCTTACGAAGTTACAATGAGGGTCAAACCAGGTTCTTACAGGTTATCAGATCGAGAAGGGAGGATGCTCAAGCACCCTTGGAACATAGAGCACTTGAAATTGTACTGTGAGTAAAACTGAACTTTGAATTTTTGTAAAACAGACATACTCTTTCCTTATATGTTGGCCCAGAAAGGTTTTAACGAGGTGTCTGATTAATATTGAATTTTTAAATAAAATTTCTTTTGGCCATTGGTTGTTTGTTATGATGTGTGATTTATTATTTTGGTAATTTGGCAAGGATTGATCATCTTTGAAAGTTGACCAAGAATAATTTTCCGAAGCGATAGCTTTGAAGAAACAACCAAATTTTTCGAGGTGCCACGTCTTATGAGTGCATCTATTTTTCGAGGTGCCACGTCTTATGAGTGTATCTATTTTTCGAGGTGCCACGTCTTATGAGTGCATCTATTTTTCGAGGTGCCACGTCTTATGAGTGCATCTATTTTTCGAGGTGCCACGTCTTATGAGTGCATCTATTTTTCGAGGTGCCACGTCTTATGAGTGCATCTATTTTTCGAGGTGCCACGTCTTATGAGTGCATCTATTTTTCGAGGTGCCACGTCTTATGAGTGCATCTATTTTTCGAGGTGTCATGACTTAAGCATCTATATTTAAGAATAACCAGTTGAAACAAGTACGCCAGAAATTTAAGATATAAAAAAAAAGATAAGTGATTTCCTCGTGGAATAAAATACGAATTTTACAAAAGGAAAATGAGGGAGAACTTAATCAAATACACAAAAAACAAAAACAAGTTGCTTAGCCTATTAAGCATCATCTTCTTCTCCTTCTGATGATTCCTCTTCGGAACTATTTCCTTCTTCTGAGGAGGAGCTTGGTGGTGCTTCGAAAGCTTCCTTGGGGCGCTGATCTTCTGGAACTCGTTTCCAAAGGTCTGATAAGTCTAGTCTTGGACAAGCAGCATGAACTTCTCGAAGAAGCTGAATAGATGTATCAATTTGAGTTTTCTTCATGCCTTCGAGCATCACAGAACTAACTTTGGTTTCAGCCTTTTTGACTGCAGCTTTCTTTTCTTCTTCGAATCCTGTTCGAAGTGTAGTAATCTCATTTTGGCTTTTTTCTAGTTTGTCTTTTGTTTCCTTAATAAGTGCCGTAGCATCGGAGATGGCAGTAGAATGTTCAGCCTTCAGACTTTCAAGAGCTTGCAGATGAGTAGTTTTAAGAGTTTCGACTTCCTCCTTGTGTTTTTTAAGAAGCTGTTCTTTCTCAGCTTCAAATTTTTGGAGTGCTTCATTTTTCGAAGTCTTTTCAGACTCTGTTTCTTTTCTGCTTCTAACTAACTCTTGGGCAAGACGCTCCAATTGGCTTTGAGATTTGCTCACCTCTTCGTATAATTTTGTGACTGCAGTAATTAAATTTGGGAAAGGTTGAAGAATCGAAGTTACCTCATCGGATTTCTCTGAGTGAGGAAAGACCAATGGCTGATGAACAGGAGCGAAGGGGTTAGATGCTGAAGCTGTAGCAGCCTCGGTAAAAATTGGTGGAACAACGTTGGCAGGTTGAGAGCCAGAAAGTACAAAATCTCCACTTGAGTTGAAATCATCAAAGTTTAGATAATCATCTACTTGTTTATCTCCAAGGGTTATTCCTCCTTCAGGATTTTCCTCAACAAAAGTTTTACCTTGTGCTTCGGAAGCTAGCACAGCTTCTAGTATATCAGCCTCATTCTTTTCATTGGGCTTTTTAGACTTATTCTCTTTCTTTTTTGGAGAAGTGTCCCTTTTCTTTTTCTTCTTCAGGGTAGGTTGGTCTTCTTCGGTTATGGTGGGAAGTGAAGGTGCAGACGTTTTTCTTTTCCTTGTACTCTTCGAAGTCAGGGAAGGCTTAGCTCTGCTTGTGCTGGCTTTCTGGGTCATTTTCCTTTTCTTTTTCAAAGGTAGATGGCTGTCACTTCGGTTCCGAAGAGGAAGATAGCATTTCCCATCTGGTGCAAGAATCCTCTCAACTGCCAGAAGGGGATCTGGTGGTGTCATCGGATCCTGAGGGAAGTCGGCCCCTAAAGATATGCGCCAGAGATGGCTATTAACGAAGTTGATGGGCTCGAATGCTGAATGAAAACCATTGCCCCAAGATTTTTCAGCCCACTCAGCCATCTTTTGGAAGATAAGCTTGGCTTCTTTTCGACGACCCTTAAACCGCCTCGGAATTTCTAAAGAGAGAAAAATAGTTAGCTAAGTAGATCGATTCAAAAACAACTAGATAAACAAGGGAAGGTATCACTTACTACTGTCTCTCCAAGTAAGGGTGAGTCTGGAAGGATTGGCATCGGAAATTTCTTTGCCATTTTCCCAGGCGCCTGACAGAAAGACAAACCTTTGTTTCCAGAATTTATCGGCTTCGAGGAGGTCGTCGATAATTTTCAAGTCATCTTCAAGGGTTAAATAATAAAATGGCAGAACAGGGCCATTTGACACTTTGGTTACTGAGATGAAGTCCTCGATTTCGAGGGGAATACCTCCAAGCCTTGATACCATAATCGCTGAGAACAAGGTGAAGAGCAAGTTGGGAGTAACTTGTGTTGGGCATAGTCTGTGGATTTCGAAGAACTTTACGATCATCGGATCCAGGGGAAACCGAAGTCCCCAGTTAAAGAGCTCAGGGTACACTACCAGCTCATCTTTTTGGCAGTTCAAGGGTGTCTCTCCTTCCACTGGTAGTCGAAGTGTCATATTATCAGTTAACCCCCATAGCTTTCTGAGGTGCTCTTTCTCCGATTCGAGGTAGTAGTTGTAAGGTACATTCTTCAAGGCAAAAATGTACCAAGCAGAAAGAGGCTTGAGATTTTCCTGAACTAAGGAGGCAATGTTCTCAGGCAGTGTAATGAGACCTTTTTTCCCTCGAGTTTTCTTTGGAGGAGCTACACCATCAGCCTCGGATTCCTCCTCGGCATCAGATTCAGTAGCTTCTGAATCGTCTTTTTTGTGACTTTCCTCGGAGTGACTTCGAATTTGTGTCTCTTGTTGAGTCACAGGAATTGGTTGACTACATTCTGGTGTAGTATCATCCACTTCTTGTGGGGGAGGAGGAGAGTGTTGAGGAGTAGAAGAGGTTTTTGCTTCTTCACCCATTACTAAGAAAGGTGATTTTTTGGAACGTTTAGCTCTGATAGCCTCGAATTGAGGAGGAAGTGTTTTGGAATGAGAGTTTTTTGTCTCTTCGACTTGAAGGATAGGTGATTTGAGTTGTGGTTTGTTATAAATGGGTGGCTTGTCTAAAGTAACTACTTTAGATTTTCGATGAGGTCTTAGTAATGAAGATTTGGCTGGATTTTGGAAAGAAGAGGTTGTTGAGCTATTTTCTGGGTTAGAAGCTAGAGGTGAAGACGAAGTGGCAAGGTTTGGATTGAAGTTACCGTATTTAAAAGTGGTGCAGGAAGAGTGAGGACCGTTATAGATCAACCCAGCAGCTTTGTATTCTTTGGCTCTTCGAGAAATACAAAGATAATCGTAGGCCCCGAAGACTTGGTTATTGGAACCAGGAAAAAGATTTTTCTTTGATCTTACTGGTCTTTTGGGTTTAAATCTATTGTATCTAGGGTATCTTCTCATACAATGGGTTTTGGTATGAGAGATTGCTTGGGTAGACAAGAAAAGATGAACAGGTTGAAGATGAACAGGTTGAAGATAGACAAGAGAAGATGAACAGGTTGAAGATGAGCAGGTTGAAGATGAAGAACAGATGGGAGATGGTTCAAAAGGTGGATTCTCTAAAAAACTCTTACTGAATGAATAGCTGAGTATTTATAGGGTAAAGAGTAACGTCGAGAATGTGAAAGTGTGGAACAAGTAATCTGTTTTCATTGGGTGGAATATGGAACGAAAAGGAAACTAGTGATGTCACAGGTCTACTACTAGAAGTCTAATCAGTCCATCAAGTAGGGTTTAGAGATTTCGAAGTGTTATTAAACTATGTGTGAAGTAATAATGTTTGAAAACCCAAGGCAAAGCAGTACCACAAGAAGTCAAATTCGATGAAGAGTTAAATTCGAGGCAGTTGAGAAATTCGTTTACACTTACTCACCAATTCGAAGAGAGTCCTAGTTCATTGAATTTAATCGTAATAAAGAGGTAAAACGATGCTGATCCGAGGAAAGATTCGAGGAGCTAATAGTTCTTATACATTAATATATAAGAACTAGGGGGGCTACTGATAAGGAAGGATATTCTTTAGGGACTAAAGTGATAAATTCTGTAATTATAGGATTAAATTAGGCTTTAGGCAAAACCGAAGGGTTAAATTGTAAATATGACAATATGTAACCGTTTCTCTAACTAACTCACCTTGCCTATTTAAAGAGGCTGAAAGAGTTATTTTGACCTATGAAATATTCAGAGGTACTTTTCACTATTTGAAATTCTCGCTGTGGATTCTTTGTTCTTAATTCACTCATTACAACTTAAATTCACACCAGAACCGAAGCAAACTTCTTCAAAAACAGCTGAAAAACCTTCCACAATGATGGAAGAGAATATGGAGGATAGTATTGAAGAAACCCCTTTTGAGTCTGAGGCGTCAGGTCAGACAGGGGATGCTACCTCAGAGAGGAGAGGTAAAACTAAAATTGGCTTGAATCATCCGGACACACTTCTGGAGTGTCTAAAGGATAAGGTAGGCCCTTGTTTCAAGCATGTGAGTGTTAAGTACTTGCTAGCCTTGCAAAATATTAATTATATCTATGCCCATACTACTGAATTGGGTCGAATACAAACCAAATGGGGGATTCCAGAGTCTGTAAAAGTGAGGATACCAATCACTCCGGAGACCTCCATGGATTGTAAGTTGAACAAATTGGTAGTATATACCGAAGTGCTGAATTGGGGACTTTGGTTCCCTTTAGACCCAAAGATTGTCAGATAATTTCATCTGGTCAAACTCTGCCCCAGTCAGCTAAGCCCCAATGTTTGGTATACACTCTTGGCTTGTATCATGGTGTCTAGGTTATCAAAGATCCCACTTCCAATGAAGCAGTTTGCTGCTGTAGCAAGTCTGTGTAAGAACCACCAAATCCTCTTCTACCACTACAATATGGGGAATGATTTCAAGGTTGTGGATGAAATGCTAGAGTCTGGAAACCTTGGAGGACGCAGTTCCTTTTTTTCAGTGGGACATGGGAGAATAGTAGGAAGATCAAGGCCAACATAAACCCTAGCTTGCTCACCAGCAGATGGAAAAGCACTGGTAAATTCTTCTTTATTTTCCTTTTTACTTCTTAAGTTGTAACTTTTCTTATTTTGACTAATTTATTAACTCTTCCTAGTTCTGCCGAAGGAGTTCATAAGTCACTTGGAAGAAGGACAGAAAACTTGTGTAAATCTTAATGCATGGGCTTCAGAGAATTGGGGGAACGCCTTCCACAATTGCTGCAAGTCGGGAAATTTTGTGAGGTCTCACCTGTGGAAAACCACAGGAAAAAGAGACCTTTCTTAAGAAGAGCTAACCACCCCTCCTACTAGTGACATAATATTGAGGAGGACAGAAGCCAATGATGCCAAGCTGTATCTGCCTTCCAGGGACAAAGCCCCCAGCAAAATGAAGAACAAAAAGAGAAAGACTACAACATAATTAGCTCAAACAACTACAGAAGGGACTGGTTGGGGGAACCAGGGTGGTATTGATGTGGCCTTGCTAAAGCCAGTAGAGATTGAGACTGTAAGGGAAGCCAGAGGGTCAAAGAACCCACCAAGGCCTCCTAAAAAAGATAAAAAGCGCAAGGCCAGCAGTGATGAGAAAGGTGTCAAGAAAAAGAAGGCTACCATGGGGGAAGAGATAATTTTTCGCCCAACAGAAATCCCTCCCCCAGTTCCTGCTGATCCTACTCTGCAAGAAGAAATCCCAACAGACTTTCAGTCCGGACAGATTGCTGGTGGAGGAAACAAAGAAGTGGACCTGTCTCCCCTTCAAAATATCAGTCTGTATTTTAATGACTTTGATAAAGATGATTTTGCAGGTCCTTACCATCCCTCCAGTTCCTCCAACATGGTGACTTATAACGGGAAATATTTCTCCATATTCAAAGAACAAGATACTTTAAGTCATGCTCTCCTCGGTTATATCCGGCCAATACTTGATCTAGAGAGGCATGTAAAATTTCAAACCAATATTATCAACTCTCTCACCACTGACAAGCAAGCCCTGTCAGATAGTCTTCTAAATGCTCAGCAAAGCATAGAGGTGCTGAAAAAGGATAATGAGGATTTGGCAACCAAGCTAACCGCATCGGAAGCAACCAACACTGAGCTCCAAACTAAGTACTCTGGCGTAGAGACTTCTTCATCACAAAACCTTACAGCTTTGAAAGAGTAGTTGAAGACTAATGACTGATAAGGAAGGATATTCTTTAGGGACTAAAGTGATAAATTCTGTAATTATAGGATTAAATTAGGCTTTAGGCAAAACCGAAGGGTTAAATTGTAAATATGACAATATGTAACCGTTTCTCTAACTAACTCACCTTGCCTATTTAAAGAGGCTGAAAGAGTTATTTTGACCTATGAAATATTCAGAGGTACTTTTCACTATTTGAAATTCTCGCTGTGGATTCTTTGTTCTTAATTCACTCATTACAACTTAAATTCACACCAAATTGGCGCTAGAAAGAGGGGGAAGAGGATACCTTGATCAACAGATCAAAAATCAACGTTCGAGTTCTCGTTTTTTAAGTTTTTCGTTCGAATTTTCATATTTCGTTTGATTTTTCGCTGTTTGAAGATGAATCCAGAGGAAGGTGACAATCCATCTGTTCGCAAGGCGATAGAGACGCTGAAATCCGATTTGCAAGAGGCAGGTAAATCTGTTCCAATTCAATCAGTCCAATTTGACTTTGAAGGAAAAATGAATGAAATGATTAGGAAGGTGGCTGAGCTTGACGAATTGGTAAAAAAGAAAGGAGATGATAACGGTGCTAGGCTTAGGTCTAAGATAGCAGGAGGCGATCGTAATGATCAGTCTGATCAGTCGATGGATGAGGGTGATGATCGCTATGAGCAGCGTAGGGCACGTTCTGAGCAAAAAAAAGAGTATAGCGGGATAAAGAAGAGGAAAGAAAAGTTACAAAGGCGACTGTATGAAAACTCTAGTGATGAGGAGGATTTTGAAGATTCTGAATCTGATGAAACACCGAGGTACGAACGTTCTCGAGGCCGTTCAAGAGGAACAGAGCGTGAGTTCCGGCCAGCTAAGGCGTTTAAGGAGGGAAGGAAGAAGAAAGAGAGGCGAGTATACTCACCTCGGAAATACTCGCCTCGGAGGTGTTCGCCTCGGAAATATGAAGGTGAGTCCAGCTTGTATGCAACTGTGGGGATGAGAAATGAGGACCAGTATGTCCAGGGGGTTGATTGGAGGGACTCACCACTGGTCAGGGAGATCAGATCTGTACCGCTACCGAGGCGGTTTGATATTTCCAAAGTTGAAAAGTTCGATGGGACTCAAGATCCCGATGACCACATAGAACAATTTAAAAACTACATGACTAATTTCGAAGATGATGATAGATTGGTGTGTAGAGCTTTTTCTCAAACGTTTAAGGGAACTGTGCTAAAATGGTTTAATAAGATTCCTAAGGAATCGATTGCAAATTTTAGAAGTTTCTACACTGCTTTTCGGAGGCAGATTGTGGGAAGCAAGGAAATGAGAGCCAATGGAGACACAATAATACAGTGCAAGCAGGCTGTGGGAGAGAAGTTGAAGGATTATACCAAGAGGTTTGTGTCAACAAAGGCTGAATTGGATGACTGTGAAGAAAGTGTGGCTATGGCAGCGTTCAGGCAGGGGCTGTTGCCTGGGGATTTAGCCGATGAGACTACGAGGCGCAGGGCATTAACTTTTGGAGCTCTTATGGCCCAGGTTGAGGATCAGATTAAGGTCGAAGAATCGACGAGGGTTCGAGGAGGTGCTAGTACTGTTCAGAAGGGGAGTGGACAATCTAACGTCTCAAACAACAATACCTCGCGTCCGAAGAACAATCAAAATGTTTCTAACCGAGGAACCTCGAACTCGTATCAAGGGGGATATAATCAACATAATTCTAACAATCAGCAGCAATTTAGGTCCAGGTCGAATGTGTGGGTAAGGCCGGATTACTATGCAGATTTAACTGAGAGCGTGGCTTCAATATATGAAAAAACAAGAGGAACAATCAATTTTAGAAAGCCACCAGCTATCAACAGGCCAAGAGAGGAGCGCAATAATAAATTTTGTAGGTATCATGAGGACATTGGCCATGATACAAATGATTGCATTGCTCTAAAGAAGGAGATGCAAATTCTGATCGAAAATGGAAAATTGTTGGAATATGTCAGGAAGAATGCTAAGGCAACAGCTCCTAAAGGAGGTAATCCTAATTCCAAGCAGGAAACTGCGTTAATGATTTTAGATGTTGCAGGTGAGGCAGATGGTTTCGATGTAGCCTCGGAATATGTTGAACCAGACCCCAGTCGACTTTTGTTAATGTCGATAGATGAGCCGATGCGTCAGGGACGTGTTCGAGATTTATGTGCCTTTTTCGAATCACTAACTATATTTGGAGGGGATTCGATGACGAATAACACCAATAATTCGAGGAAGAGGCATATAGTAAACTTAACACGACAAATTGAGGGAGGCGCATCGGCACATCTAAGCAACAGAAAGGATGTGCCCTTTATAATATTCGATGGAGATGATTTGAGGGGCATTACTGGGCCACATGAGGATGCGGTGGTCATTGGAGCAGAAGTATGCGGGGTGGAGATTCGACGAGTGCTGATCGACACAGGAAGTTCTGCTAATGTGCTTTTTAAGTCAACGTATGATAGGTTGACTGCACCACCTCGAATAGAAAAATCAGAGAGGACTATCATTGGGTTTACCGGCGCATCAGCAATTGTAATAGGTGAATTCGAAGGTGAAATTTCCTTGGGAAAAGGGCCTTTCAAGAAGAAAGTACAGGTACTTTTTGTGGTGGTGGATTGTCCATCAAGTTACAACGCTATTCTTGGGAGGTCATGGTTGGCCAAAATGTACGCTGTAGTTTCTACAGTTCACCAGTGTTTGAAGTATGTGGTCGAGGACAGAGTCGGCGTAGTCCGAAGTGACCAAAAGGTGGCAAGAGAATGTTATGCTGTTGCATTTAGGTTACGTGGTAAAAGTTCTGATGATCTCATGGAGAGTTAGCAGTTTGGGGGGTTGTCTTGTGGTGAAACGGACGAGGGAATTGATGATCCGAGGTCAACCCCGAGTTCTGTAGTGGTCAATGAAGAAATAGAGGAATTTATTTTTAATAATGGCAGGGTACTTCGAATTGGCACTCTGTTATCTTTGTCGATGCGAGAAAAGTTGTTGAATTTTTTGTCTGAAAACTTGGATGTGTTTGCCTGGAGATCCGAAGATGTAGTAGGGGTCCCAAGCAACATCATATGTCATAGCCTAGCGGTTGATCCGAAGGTCAAACCAATTATCCAAAAAAGAAGGGCTTTTTCATTGGAGAAATCTGAGGCCATAGTTGCCGAAGTGGATCGGTTATACAAGATGGGGCACATTAGGGAGGCCAATTATCCGAGGTGGACGGCTAATCCGGTGGTAGTAAAAAAGAAAAATGGAAAATGGCGAATGTGTGTGGACTTCACAGATTTGAATAGAGCCTGTCCAAAAGATCCTTTTCCAGTGCCTCGAATAGATCAGTTAGTGGATTCCACTTCGGGAAATAAAATTCTGACTTTCATGGATGCGTTTTCGGGGTATAATCAAATTCGAATGAATCCAGATGATGAGGAAAGCACAACTTTTATTACTGATAGAGGTTTGCATTGCTATAAAGTAATGCCATTTGGATTGAAGAATGCTGGATCAACATATCAGAGGCTGATGAATAAGGCGTTTGCTTCACAGATTGGGAGAAATATTGAAGTGTACATCGATGACATGCTTGTTAAAAGCAAAGGTGATGATGAACATATTGATGATTTAGAAGAAACGTTTTTGAATCTTAGAGCCATTCAATTGAAGTTGAATCCAGAAAAATGCACATTTGGAGTCCGATCTGGCAAATTTTTGGGGTATATGATTAGTGAAAGAGGAATCGAGGTGGATCCAGAACAGTTGAAGGCCCTGATATCGATGTCTTCACCTCGGAATATCAAAGAAGTGCAAATGTTAACAGGCAGGTTAGCAGCTCTGAATAGATTCATTTCTCGATTTTCAGATAAGTGCTTGCCTTTTTTCCAGGTGCTGCGTAAACCCAATAATTTCGAGTGGACTTCGGATTGTGAAGAAGCTTTTTTGAAGATAAAAAATCTTTTGTCCTCTCCTGAAATATTATCAAAGCCTCGGAAAGGAGAGCAGTTATTTTTGTATATAGCAGTGTCAGATTATGCAGTGAGCGCAGTTTTGATCAGTGAAGACACAAAAATTTCGAAGCCTGTTTACTATGTCAGCAAAAGTTTGGTTGATACAGAGAAACGTTATTTGAAGCTCGAAAAATTAGCACTGTGTATAGTAGTCGCAGCAAGAAAGATGCGCCCTTACTTTCAGGCACATACGATTGTAGTTCGAACTTCATATCCATTAAAGAATGTTTTACAAAAGCCAGACATTTCAGGAAGAATGACCAAGTGGTCTGTGGAATTGGGGGATTTCGATGTGCTATTTTCTCCTCGAACAGCTATCAAAGCTCAAGCTTTAGCAGATTTTTTGGTGGAATTTCACTCAAGCAGATCCGAAGAGAAAGATGCAGAAAAGGTGAATGAGAATCTGACGTGGACAATTCGAACTGATGGGGGATCCAGTAGTAAAGGGTCAAGTGCAGGAGTTGAATTGGTGGCACCAACGGGGGAATTTATGTTTCAAGCTATAAAATTTGGCTTTCATGCTTCAAATAACGAAGCTGAATATGAGGCTGTGCTAGCAGGGTTGCGCTTGGCGAAGATTTGTGGAGCAATGTTTGTACGCTTGGAAACAGATTCACAGTTGGTAGTTAACCACGTTAAAGGGGTGTCAGAAGCTAAAAAGGAGCGTTTGGTTTTGTACCTACAAGAGCTTCGGGGGATGATGGCGCAGTTTGAAAATGTCGAAGTGGAGCATATTCGAAGAGGGAACAACACTATGGCTGATTCTTTGGCAACAATGGCTTATTCAGAAGAATACCCATGGATTGTAACACAACCATCGCCTTCGATCATACCAAATTCTGAGCAATGTGAAGTTCTTGATGAGGTGGTAAATAATCCGATGTGCGCTCGAGGAGACTGGAGGTTTGACTTGTTAAACTTTATTTCAAATGGAATACTACCTATGGATAAACACTTGCTCAAGAAAATAAAGTACAAATCCCTTGGCTATGTGGTACTGGATGGAGTATTGTACAAAAGGTCTGCTTCGAGACCTTTACTTCGATGTTTAAGCAAGCATGAGTCTCAGAACGTTCTGTCTGAACTGCATGATGGGGATGGGTCAGCTCATTGTGGGTTTAGAGCTTTAACGCGTAGGGTATTGTTGGCAGGGTATTATTGGCCTACTATTTTGCAAGATGCCAAGTCGTTAGTTCGAAGTTGTGACACTTGCCAAAGGTATGCAAATTTAATACACAAACCAGCTGTACCCCTAATGACAATTTCAGAGGCGGTTCCTTTCGACAGGTGGGGAATTGATTTAGTGGGACCATTACCTATGGCTTCTGGTGGAAGACAAATGATTATTGTTGCGGTTGATTATTTTTCGAAGTGGGCAGAAGCAGAGCCCTTAGCTGGGACAAAAGCTAAGGATGTAATCAAATTTATTCAAAGTAACATTTGCTACCGTTTTGGAGTACCTCGGAAAATAACAACTGATAATGGTCCTCAATTTAATAACAAAGAAATGGACTCTTTTTGTTCTTCGAAAGGGATACAACAATGTTTTTCCACTCCTTTTCACCCCCAGGCAAATGGACAGGTAGAAGTTACGAATAGATCTATTTTGGATGGCTTGAAGAAAAATTTGGCAGGAGCAGCAGGGAAATGGCCAAATTTTCTTCAAGAAGTATTATGGGCATATAGAACAACTCCTAGAGAGGCTACAAAAGAGACCCCCTTTTCTTTAGTATATGGGATGGACGCTGTGTGCCCTGCTGAATCTACGTTGCCCTCTTATAGACTCCTACAATATTCCGATGCAGATAACGATGAGGCTAGAAGGGTGGAACTTGATTTGTTGGAAGAAAAAAGGGTTAAGGCACATTTAAATGTGATCCATTATCAAACGTTAATGAGAAGCAGGTATGATGCTAAAGTTAAGAGAAGGGAATTCAAAATTGGCGATCTAGTGTTGCGAAAAGTGTTTCTTCACACTAAGGATAAACACCTCGGAAAATTGGCTCCGAATTGGGAAGGTCCTTACGAAGTTACAATGAGGGTCAAACCAGGTTCTTACAGGTTATCAGATCGAGAAGGGAGGATGCTCAAGCACCCTTGGAACATAGAGCACTTGAAATTGTACTGTGAGTAAAACTGAACTTTGAATTTTTGTAAAACAGACATACTCTTTCCTTATCTGTTGGCCCAGAAAGGTTTTAACGAGGTGTCTGATTAATATTGAATTTTTTAATAAAATTTCTTTTGGCCATTGGTTGTTTGTTATGATATGTGATTTATTATTTTGGTAATTTGGCAAGGATTGATCATCTTTGAAAGTTGACCAAGAATAATTTTCCGAAGCGATAGCTTTGAAGAAACAACCAAATTTTTCGAGGTGCCACGTCTTATGAGTGCATCTATTTTTCGAGGTGCCACGTCTTATGAGTGCATCTATTTTTCGAGGTGCCACGTCTTATGAGTGCATCTATTTTTCGAGGTGCCACGTCTTATGAGTGCATCTATTTTTCGAGGTGCCACGTCTTATGAGTGCATCTATTTTTCGAGGTGCCACGTCTTATGAGTGCATCTATTTTTCGAGGTGCCACGTCTTATGAGTGCATCTATTTTTCGAGGTGCCACGTCTTGTGAGTGCATCTATTTTTCGAGGTGTCATGACTTAAGCATCTATATTTAAGAATAACCAGTTGAAACAAGTACGCCAGAAATTTAAGATATAAAAAAAAAGATAAGTGATTTCCTCGTGGAATAAAATACGAATTTTACAAAAGGAAAAGGAGGGAGAACTTAATCAAATACACAAAAAACAAAAACAAGTTGCTTAGCCTATTAAGCATCATCTTCTTCTCCTTCTGATGATTCCTCTTCGGAACTATTTCCTTCTTCTGAGGAGGAGCTTGGTGGTGCTTCGAAAGCTTCCTTGGGGCGCTGATCTTCTGGAACTCGTTTCCAAAGGTCTGATAAGTCTAGTCTTGGACAAGCAGCTTGAACTTCTCGAAGAAGATGAATAGATGTATCAATTTGAGTTTTCTTCATGCCTTCGAGCATCACAGAACTAACTTTGGTTTCAGCCTTTTTGACTGCAGCTTTCTTTTCTTCTTCGAATCCTGTTCGAAGTGTAGTAATCTCATTTTGGCTTTTTTCTAGTTTGTCTTTTGTTTCCTTAATAAGTGCCGTAGCATCGGAGATGGCAGTAGAATGTTCAGCCTTCAGACTTTCAAGAGCTTGCAGATGAGTAGTTTTAAGAGTTTCGACTTCCTCCTTGTGTTTTTTAAGAAGCTGTTCTTTCTCAGCTTCGAATTTTTGGAGTGCTTCATTTTTCGAAGTCTTTTCAGACTCTGTTTCTTTTCTGCTTCTAACTAACTCTTGGGCAAGACGCTCCAATTGGCTTTGAGATTTGCTCACCTCTTCGTATAATTTTGTGACTGCAGTAATTAAATTTGGGAAAGGTTGAAGAATCGAAGTTACCTCATCGGATTTCTCTGAGTGAGGAAAGACCAATGGCTGATGAACAGGAGCGAAGGGGTTAGATGCTGAAGCTGTAGCAGCCTCGGTAAAAATTGGTGGAACAACGTTGGCAGGTTGAGAGCCAGAAAGTACAAAATCTCCACTTGAGTTGAAATCATCAAAGTTTAGATAATCATCTACTTGTTTATCTCCAAGGGTTATTCCTCCTTCAGGATTTTCCTCAACAAAAGTTTTACCTTGTGCTTCGGAAGCTAGCACAGCTTCTAGTATATCAGCCTCATTCTTTTCATTGGGCTTTTTAGACTTATTCTCTTTCTTTTTTGGAGAAGTGTCCCTTTTCTTTTTCTTCTTCAGGGTAGGTTGGTCTTCTTCGGTTATGGTGGGAAGTGAAGGTGCAGACGTTTTTCTTTTCCTTGTACTCTTCGAAGTCAGGGAAGGCTTAGCTCTGCTTGTGCTGGCTTTCTGGGTCATTTTCCTTTTCTTTTTCAAAGGTAGATGGCTGTCACTTCGGTTCCGAAGAGGAAGATAGCATTTCCCATCTGGTGCAAGAATCCTCTCAACTGCCAGAAGGGGATCTGGTGGTGTCATCGGATCCTGAGGGAAGTCGGCCCCTAAAGATATGCGCCAGAGATGGCTATTAACGAAGTTGATGGGCTCGAATGCTGAATGAAAACCATTGCCCCAAGATTTTTCAGCCCACTCAGCCATCTTTTGGAAGATAAGCTTGGCTTCTTTTCGACGACCCTTAAACCGCCTCGGAATTTCTAAAGAGAGAAAAATAGTTAGCTAAGTAGATCGATTCAAAAACAACTAGATAAACAAGGGAAGGTATCACTTACTACTGTCTCTCCAAGTAAGGGTGAGTCTGGAAGGATTGGCATCGGAAATTTCTTTGCCATTTTCCCAGGCGCCTGACAGAAAGACAAACCTTTGTTTCCAGAATTTATCGGCTTCGAGGAGGTCGTCGATAATTTTCAAGTCATCTTCAAGGGTTAAATAATAAAATGGCAGAACAGGGCCATTTGACACTTTGGTTACTGAGATGAAGTCCTCGATTTCGAGGGGAATACCTCCAAGCCTTGATACCATAATCGCTGAGAACAAGGTGAAGAGCAAGTTGGGAGTAACTTGTGTTGGGCATAGTCTGTGGATTTCGAAGAACTTTACGATCATCGGATCCAGGGGAAACCGAAGTCCCCAGTTAAAGAGCTCAGGGTACACTACCAGCTCATCTTTTTGGCAGTTCAAGGGTGTCTCTCCTTCCACTGGTAGTCGAAGTGTCATATTATCAGTTAACCCCCATAGCTTTCTGAGGTGCTCTTTCTCCGATTCGAGGTAGTAGTTGTAAGGTACATTCTTCAAGGCAAAAATGTACCAAGCAGAAAGAGGCTTGAGATTTTCCTGAACTAAGGAGGCAATGTTCTCAGGCAGTGTAATGAGACCTTTTTTCCCTCGAGTTTTCTTTGGAGGAGCTACACCATCAGCCTCGGATTCCTCCTCGGCATCAGATTCAGTAGCTTCTGAATCGTCTTTTTTGTGACTTTCCTCGGAGTGACTTCGAATTTGTGTCTCTTGTTGAGTCACAGGAATTGGTTGACTACATTCTGGTGTAGTATCATCCACTTCTTGTGGGGGAGGAGGAGAGTGTTGAGGAGTAGAAGAGGTTTTTGCTTCTTCACCCATTACTAAGAAAGGTGATTTTTTGGAACGTTTAGCTCTGATAGCCTCGAATTGAGGAGGAAGTGTTTTGGAATGAGAGTTTTTTGTCTCTTCGACTTGAAGGATAGGTGATTTGAGTTGTGGTTTGTTATAAATGGGTGGCTTGTCTAAAGTAACTACTTTAGATTTTCGATGAGGTCTTAGTAATGAAGATTTGGCTGGATTTTGGAAAGAAGAGGTTGTTGAGCTATTTTCTGGGTTAGAAGCTAGAGGTGAAGACGAAGTGGCAAGGTTTGGATTGAAGTTACCGTATTTAAAAGTGGTGCAGGAAGAGTGAGGACCGTTATAGATCAACCCAGCAGCTTTGTATTCTTTGGCTCTTCGAGAAATACAAAGATAATCGTAGGCCCCGAAGACTTGGTTATTGGAACCAGGAAAAAGATTTTTCTTTGATCTTACTGGTCTTTTGGGTTTAAATCTATTGTATCTAGGGTATCTTCTCATACAATGGGTTTTGGTATGAGAGATTGCTTGGGTAGACAAGAAAAGATGAACAGGTTGAAGATGAACAGGTTGAAGATAGACAAGAGAAGATGAACAGGTTGAAGATGAGCAGGTTGAAGATGAAGAACAGATGGGAGATGGTTCAAAAGGTGGATTCTCTAAAAAAACTCTTACTGAATGAATAGCTGAGTATTTATAGGGTAAAGAGTAACGTCGAGAATGTGAAAGTGTGGAACAAGTAATCTGTTTTCATTGGGTGGAATATGGAACGAAAAGGAAACTAGTGATGTCACAGGTCTACTACTAGAAGTCTAATCAGTCCATCAAGTAGGGTTTAGAGATTTCGAAGTGTTATTAAACTATGTGTGAAGTAATAATGTTTGAAAACCCAAGGCAAAGCAGTACCACAAGAAGTCAAATTCGATGAAGAGTTAAATTCGAGGCAGTTGAGAAATTCGTTTACACTTACTCACCAATTCGAAGAGAGTCCTAGTTCATTGAATTTAATCGTAATAAAGAGGTAAAACGATGCTGATCCGAGGAAAGATTCGAGGAGCTAATAGTTCTTATACATTAATATATAAGAACTAGGGGGGCTACTGATAAGGAAGGATATTCTTTAGGGACTAAAGTGATAAATTCTGTAATTATAGGATTAAATTAGGCTTTAGGCAAAACCGAAGGGTTAAATTGTAAATATGACAATATGTAACCGTTTCTCTAACTAACTCACCTTGCCTATTTAAAGAGGCTGAAAGAGTTATTTTGACCTATGAAATATTCAGAGGTACTTTTCACTATTTGAAATTCTCGCTGTGGATTCTTTGTTCTTAATTCACTCATTACAACTTAAATTCACACCAGAACCGAAGCAAACTTCTTCAAAAACAGCTGAAAAACCTTCCACAATGATGGAAGAGAATATGGAGGATAGTATTGAAGAAACCCCTTTTGAGTCTGAGGCGTCAGGTCAGACAGGGGATGCTACCTCAGAGAGGAGAGGTAAAACTAAAATTGGCTTGAATCATCCGGACACACTTCTGGAGTGTCTAAAGGATAAGGTAGGCCCTTGTTTCAAGCATGTGAGTGTTAAGTACTTGCTAGCCTTGCAAAATATTAATTATATCTATGCCCATACTACTGAATTGGGTCGAATACAAACCAAATGGGGGATTCCAGAGTCTGTAAAAGTGAGGATACCAATCACTCCGGAGACCTCCATGGATTGTAAGTTGAACAAATTGGTAGTATATACCGAAGTGCTGAATTGGGGACTTTGGTTCCCTTTAGACCCAAAGATTGTCAGATAATTTCATCTGGTCAAACTCTGCCCCAGTCAGCTAAGCCCCAATGTTTGGTATACACTCTTGGCTTGTATCATGGTGTCTAGGTTATCAAAGATCCCACTTCCAATGAAGCAGTTTGCTGCTGTAGCAAGTCTGTGTAAGAACCACCAAATCCTCTTCTACCACTACAATATGGGGAATGATTTCAAGGTTGTGGATGAAATGCTAGAGTCTGGAAACCTTGGAGGACGCAGTTCCTTTTTTTCAGTGGGACATGGGAGAATAGTAGGAAGATCAAGGCCAACATAAACCCTAGCTTGCTCACCAGCAGATGGAAAAGCACTGGTAAATTCTTCTTTATTTTCCTTTTTACTTCTTAAGTTGTAACTTTTCTTATTTTGACTAATTTATTAACTCTTCCTAGTTCTGCCGAAGGAGTTCATAAGTCACTTGGAAGAAGGACAGAAAACTTGTGTAAATCTTAATGCATGGGCTTCAGAGAATTGGGGGAACGCCTTCCACAATTGCTGCAAGTCGGGAAATTTTGTGAGGTCTCACCTGTGGAAAACCACAGGAAAAAGAGACCTTTCTTAAGAAGAGCTAACCACCCCTCCTACTAGTGACATAATATTGAGGAGGACAGAAGCCAATGATGCCAAGCTGTATCTGCCTTCCAGGGACAAAGCCCCCAGCAAAATGAAGAACAAAAAGAGAAAGACTACAACATAATTAGCTCAAACAACTACAGAAGGGACTGGTTGGGGGAACCAGGGTGGTATTGATGTGGCCTTGCTAAAGCCAGTAGAGATTGAGACTGTAAGGGAAGCCAGAGGGTCAAAGAACCCACCAAGGCCTCCTAAAAAAGATAAAAAGCGCAAGGCCAGCAGTGATGAGAAAGGTGTCAAGAAAAAGAAGGCTACCATGGGGGAAGAGATAATTTTTCGCCCAACAGAAATCCCTCCCCCAGTTCCTGCTGATCCTACTCTGCAAGAAGAAATCCCAACAGACTTTCAGTCCGGACAGATTGCTGGTGGAGGAAACAAAGAAGTGGACCTGTCTCCCCTTCAAAATATCAGTCTGTATTTTAATGACTTTGATAAAGATGATTTTGCAGGTCCTTACCATCCCTCCAGTTCCTCCAACATGGTGACTTATAACGGGAAATATTTCTCCATATTCAAAGAACAAGATACTTTAAGTCATGCTCTCCTCGGTTATATCCGGCCAATACTTGATCTAGAGAGGCATGTAAAATTTCAAACCAATATTATCAACTCTCTCACCACTGACAAGCAAGCCCTGTCAGATAGTCTTCTAAATGCTCAGCAAAGCATAGAGGTGCTGAAAAAGGATAATGAGGATTTGGCAACCAAGCTAACCGCATCGGAAGCAACCAACACTGAGCTCCAAACTAAGTACTCTGGCGTAGAGACTTCTTCATCACAAAACCTTACAGCTTTGAAAGAGTAGTTGAAGACTAATGACTGATAAGGAAGGATATTCTTTAGGGACTAAAGTGATAAATTCTGTAATTATAGGATTAAATTAGGCTTTAGGCAAAACCGAAGGGTTAAATTGTAAATATGACAATATGTAACCGTTTCTCTAACTAACTCACCTTGCCTATTTAAAGAGGCTGAAAGAGTTATTTTGACCTATGAAATATTCAGAGGTACTTTTCACTATTTGAAATTCTCGCTGTGGATTCTTTGTTCTTAATTCACTCATTACAACTTAAATTCACACCAAATTGGCGCTAGAAAGAGGGGGAAGAGGATACCTTGATCAACAGATCAAAAATCAACGTTCGAGTTCTCGTTTTTTAAGTTTTTCGTTCGAATTTTCATATTTCGTTTGATTTTTCGCTGTTTGAAGATGAATCCAGAGGAAGGTGACAATCCATCTGTTCGCAAGGCGATAGAGACGCTGAAATCCGATTTGCAAGAGGCAGGTAAATCTGTTCCAATTCAATCAGTCCAATTTGACTTTGAAGGAAAAATGAATGAAATGATTAGGAAGGTGGCTGAGCTTGACGAATTGGTAAAAAAGAAAGGAGATGATAACGGTGCTAGGCTTAGGTCTAAGATAGCAGGAGGCGATCGTAATGATCAGTCTGATCAGTCGATGGATGAGGGTGATGATCGCTATGAGCAGCGTAGGGCACGTTCTGAGCAAAAAAAAGAGTATAGCGGGATAAAGAAGAGGAAAGAAAAGTTACAAAGGCGACTGTATGAAAACTCTAGTGATGAGGAGGATTTTGAAGATTCTGAATCTGATGAAACACCGAGGTACGAACGTTCTCGAGGCCGTTCAAGAGGAACAGAGCGTGAGTTCCGGCCAGCTAAGGCGTTTAAGGAGGGAAGGAAGAAGAAAGAGAGGCGAGTATACTCACCTCGGAAATACTCGCCTCGGAGGTGTTCGCCTCGGAAATATGAAGGTGAGTCCAGCTTGTATGCAACTGTGGGGATGAGAAATGAGGACCAGTATGTCCAGGGGGTTGATTGGAGGGACTCACCACTGGTCAGGGAGATCAGATCTGTACCGCTACCGAGGCGGTTTGATATTTCCAAAGTTGAAAAGTTCGATGGGACTCAAGATCCCGATGACCACATAGAACAATTTAAAAACTACATGACTAATTTCGAAGATGATGATAGATTGGTGTGTAGAGCTTTTTCTCAAACGTTTAAGGGAACTGTGCTAAAATGGTTTAATAAGATTCCTAAGGAATCGATTGCAAATTTTAGAAGTTTCTACACTGCTTTTCGGAGGCAGATTGTGGGAAGCAAGGAAATGAGAGCCAATGGAGACACAATAATACAGTGCAAGCAGGCTGTGGGAGAGAAGTTGAAGGATTATACCAAGAGGTTTGTGTCAACAAAGGCTGAATTGGATGACTGTGAAGAAAGTGTGGCTATGGCAGCGTTCAGGCAGGGGCTGTTGCCTGGGGATTTAGCCGATGAGACTACGAGGCGCAGGGCATTAACTTTTGGAGCTCTTATGGCCCAGGTTGAGGATCAGATTAAGGTCGAAGAATCGACGAGGGTTCGAGGAGGTGCTAGTACTGTTCAGAAGGGGAGTGGACAATCTAACGTCTCAAACAACAATACCTCACGTCCGAAGAACAATCAAAATGTTTCTAACCGAGGAACCTCGAACTCGTATCAAGGGGGATATAATCAACATAATTCTAACAATCAGCAGCAATTTAGGTCCAGGTCGAATGTGTGGGTAAGGCCGGATTACTATGCAGATTTAACTGAGAGCGTGGCTTCAATATATGAAAAAACAAGAGGAACAATCAATTTTAGAAAGCCACCAGCTATCAACAGGCCAAGAGAGGAGCGCAATAATAAATTTTGTAGGTATCATGAGGACATTGGCCATGATACAAATGATTGCATTGCTCTAAAGAAGGAGATGCAAATTCTGATCGAAAATGGAAAATTGTTGGAATATGTCAGGAAGAATGCTAAGGCAACAGCTCCTAAAGGAGGTAATCCTAATTCCAAGCAGGAAACTGCGTTAATGATTTTAGATGTTGCAGGTGAGGCAGATGGTTTCGATGTAGCCTCGGAATATGTTGAACCAGACCCCAGTCGACTTTTGTTAATGTCGATAGATGAGCCGATGCGTCAGGGACGTGTTCGAGATTTATGTGCCTTTTTCGAATCACTAACTATATTTGGAGGGGATTCGATGACGAATAACACCAATAATTCGAGGAAGAGGCATATAGTAAACTTAACACGACAAATTGAGGGAGGCGCATCGGCACATCTAAGCAACAGAAAGGATGTGCCCTTTATAATATTCGATGGAGATGATTTGAGGGGCATTACTGGGCCACATGAGGATGCGGTGGTCATTGGAGCAGAAGTATGCGGGGTGGAGATTCGACGAGTGCTGATCGACACAGGAAGTTCTGCTAATGTGCTTTTTAAGTCAACGTATGATAGGTTGACTGCACCACCTCGAATAGAAAAATCAGAGAGGACTATCATTGGGTTTACCGGCGCATCAGCAATTGTAATAGGTGAATTCGAAGGTGAAATTTCCTTGGGAAAAGGGCCTTTCAAGAAGAAAGTACAGGTACTTTTTGTGGTGGTGGATTGTCCATCAAGTTACAACGCTATTCTTGGGAGGTCATGGTTGGCCAAAATGTACGCTGTAGTTTCTACAGTTCACCAGTGTTTGAAGTATGTGGTCGAGGACAGAGTCGGCGTAGTCCGAAGTGACCAAAAGGTGGCAAGAGAATGTTATGCTGTTGCATTTAGGTTACGTGGTAAAAGTTCTGATGATCTCATGGAGAGTTAGCAGTTTGGGGGGTTGTCTTGTGGTGAAACGGACGAGGGAATTGATGATCCGAGGTCAACCCCGAGTTCTGTAGTGGTCAATGAAGAAATAGAGGAATTTATTTTTAATAATGGCAGGGTACTTCGAATTGGCACTCTGTTATCTTTGTCGATGCGAGAAAAGTTGTTGAATTTTTTGTCTGAAAACTTGGATGTGTTTGCCTGGAGATCCGAAGATGTAGTAGGGGTCCCAAGCAACATCATATGTCATAGCCTAGCGGTTGATCCGAAGGTCAAACCAATTATCCAAAAAAGAAGGGCTTTTTCATTGGAGAAATCTGAGGCCATAGTTGCCGAAGTGGATCGGTTATACAAGATGGGGCACATTAGGGAGGCCAATTATCCGAGGTGGACGGCTAATCCGGTGGTAGTAAAAAAGAAAAATGGAAAATGGCGAATGTGTGTGGACTTCACAGATTTGAATAGAGCCTGTCCAAAAGATCCTTTTCCAGTGCCTCGAATAGATCAGTTAGTGGATTCCACTTCGGGAAATAAAATTCTGACTTTCATGGATGCGTTTTCGGGGTATAATCAAATTCGAATGAATCCAGATGATGAGGAAAGCACAACTTTTATTACTGATAGAGGTTTGCATTGCTATAAAGTAATGCCATTTGGATTGAAGAATGCTGGATCAACATATCAGAGGCTGATGAATAAGGCGTTTGCTTCACAGATTGGGAGAAATATTGAAGTGTACATCGATGACATGCTTGTTAAAAGCAAAGGTGATGATGAACATATTGATGATTTAGAAGAAACGTTTTTGAATCTTAGAGCCATTCAATTGAAGTTGAATCCAGAAAAATGCACATTTGGAGTCCGATCTGGCAAATTTTTGGGGTATATGATTAGTGAAAGAGGAATCGAGGTGGATCCAGAACAGTTGAAGGCCCTGATATCGATGTCTTCACCTCGGAATATCAAAGAAGTGCAAATGTTAACAGGCAGGTTAGCAGCTCTGAATAGATTCATTTCTCGATTTTCAGATAAGTGCTTGCCTTTTTTCCAGGTGCTGCGTAAACCCAATAATTTCGAGTGGACTTCGGATTGTGAAGAAGCTTTTTTGAAGATAAAAAATCTTTTGTCCTCTCCTGAAATATTATCAAAGCCTCGGAAAGGAGAGCAGTTATTTTTGTATATAGCAGTGTCAGATTATGCAGTGAGCGCAGTTTTGATCAGTGAAGACACAAAAATTTCGAAGCCTGTTTACTATGTCAGCAAAAGTTTGGTTGATGCAGAGAAACGTTATTTGAAGCTCGAAAAATTAGCATTGTGTATAGTAGTCGCAGCAAGAAAGATGCGCCCTTACTTTCAGGCACATACGATTGTAGTTCGAACTTCATATCCATTAAAGAATGTTTTACAAAAGCCAGACATTTCAGGAAGAATGACCAAGTGGTCTGTGGAATTGGGGGATTTCGATGTGCTATTTTCTCCTCGAACAGCTATCAAAGCTCAAGCTTTAGCAGATTTTTTGGTGGAATTTCACTCAAGCAGATCCGAAGAGAAAGATGCAGAAAAGGTGAATGAGAATCTGACGTGGACAATTCGAACTGATGGGGGATCCAGTAGTAAAGGGTCAAGTGCAGGAGTTGAATTGGTGGCACCAACGGGGGAATTTATGTTTCAAGCTATAAAATTTGGCTTTCATGCTTCAAATAACGAAGCTGAATATGAGGCTGTGCTAGCAGGGTTGCGCTTGGCGAAGATTTGTGGAGCAATGTTTGTACGCTTGGAAACAGATTCACAGTTGGTAGTTAACCACGTTAAAGGGGTGTCAGAAGCTAAAAAGGAGCGTTTGGTTTTGTACCTACAAGAGCTTCGGGGGATGATGGCGCAGTTTGAAAATGTCGAAGTGGAGCATATTCGAAGAGGGAACAACACTATGGCTGATTCTTTGGCAACAATGGCTTATTCAGAAGAATACCCATGGATTGTAACACAACCATCGCCTTCGATCATACCAAATTCTGAGCAATGTGAAGTTCTTGATGAGGTGGTAAATAATCCGATGTGCGCTCGAGGAGACTGGAGGTTTGACTTGTTAAACTTTATTTCAAATGGAATACTACCTATGGATAAACACTTGCTCAAGAAAATAAAGTACAAATCCCTTGGCTATGTGGTACTGGATGGAGTATTGTACAAAAGGTCTGCTTCGAGACCTTTACTTCGATGTTTAAGCAAGCATGAGTCTCAGAACGTTCTGTCTGAACTGCATGATGGGGATGGGTCAGCTCATTGTGGGTTTAGAGCTTTAACGCGTAGGGTATTGTTGGCAGGGTATTATTGGCCTACTATTTTGCAAGATGCCAAGTCGTTAGTTCGAAGTTGTGACACTTGCCAAAGGTATGCAAATTTAATACACAAACCAGCTGTACCCCTAATGACAATTTCAGAGGCGGTTCCTTTCGACAGGTGGGGAATTGATTTAGTGGGACCATTACCTATGGCTTCTGGTGGAAGACAAATGATTATTGTTGCGGTTGATTATTTTTCGAAGTGGGCAGAAGCAGAGCCCTTAGCTGGGACAAAAGCTAAGGATGTAATCAAATTTATTCAAAGTAACATTTGCTACCGTTTTGGAGTACCTCGGAAAATAACAACTGATAATGGTCCTCAATTTAATAACAAAGAAATGGACTCTTTTTGTTCTTCGAAAGGGATACAACAATGTTTTTCCACTCCTTTTCACCCCCAGGCAAATGGACAGGTAGAAGTTACGAATAGATCTATTTTGGATGGCTTGAAGAAAAATTTGGCAGGAGCAGCAGGGAAATGGCCAAATTTTCTTCAAGAAGTATTATGGGCATATAGAACAACTCCTAGAGAGGCTACAAAAGAGACCCCCTTTTCTTTAGTATATGGGATGGACGCTGTGTGCCCTGCTGAATCTACGTTGCCCTCTTATAGACTCCTACAATATTCCGATGCAGATAACGATGAGGCTAGAAGGGTGGAACTTGATTTGTTGGAAGAAAAAAGGGTTAAGGCACATTTAAATGTGATCCATTATCAAACGTTAATGAGAAGCAGGTATGATGCTAAAGTTAAGAGAAGGGAATTCAAAATTGGCGATCTAGTGTTGCGAAAAGTGTTTCTTCACACTAAGGATAAACACCTCGGAAAATTGGCTCCGAATTGGGAAGGTCCTTACGAAGTTACAATGAGGGTCAAACCAGGTTCTTACAGGTTATCAGATCGAGAAGGGAGGATGCTCAAGCACCCTTGGAACATAGAGCACTTGAAATTGTACTGTGAGTAAAACTGAACTTTGAATTTTTGTAAAACAGACATACTCTTTCCTTATCTGTTGGCCCAGAAAGGTTTTAACGAGGTGTCTGATTAATATTGAATTTTTTAATAAAATTTCTTTTGGCCATTGGTTGTTTGTTATGATATGTGATTTATTATTTTGGTAATTTGGCAAGGATTGATCATCTTTGAAAGTTGACCAAGAATAATTTTCCGAAGCGATAGCTTTGAAGAAACAACCAAATTTTTCGAGGTGCCACGTCTTATGAGTGCATCTATTTTTCGAGGTGCCACGTCTTATGAGTGCATCTATTTTTCGAGGTGCCACGTCTTATGAGTGCATCTATTTTTCGAGGTGCCACGTCTTATGAGTGCATCTATTTTTCGAGGTGCCACGTCTTATGAGTGCATCTATTTTTCGAGGTGCCACGTCTTATGAGTGCATCTATTTTTCGAGGTGCCACGTCTTATGAGTGCATCTATTTTTCGAGGTGCCACGTCTTGTGAGTGCATCTATTTTTCGAGGTGTCATGACTTAAGCATCTATATTTAAGAATAACCAGTTGAAACAAGTACGCCAGAAATTTAAGATATAAAAAAAAAGATAAGTGATTTCCTCGTGGAATAAAATACGAATTTTACAAAAGGAAAAGGAGGGAGAACTTAATCAAATACACAAAAAACAAAAACAAGTTGCTTAGCCTATTAAGCATCATCTTCTTCTCCTTCTGATGATTCCTCTTCGGAACTATTTCCTTCTTCTGAGGAGGAGCTTGGTGGTGCTTCGAAAGCTTCCTTGGGGCGCTGATCTTCTGGAACTCGTTTCCAAAGGTCTGATAAGTCTAGTCTTGGACAAGCAGCTTGAACTTCTCGAAGAAGATGAATAGATGTATCAATTTGAGTTTTCTTCATGCCTTCGAGCATCACAAAAACTAACTTTGGTTTCAGCCTTTTTGACTGCAGCTTTCTTTTCTTCTTCGAATCCTGTTCGAAGTGTAGTAATCTCATTTTGGCTTTTTTCTAGTTTGTCTTTTGTTTCCTTAATAAGTGCCGTAGCATCGGAGATGGCAGTAGAATGTTCAGCCTTCAGACTTTCAAGAGCTTGCAGATGAGTAGTTTTAAGAGTTTCGACTTCCTCCTTGTGTTTTTTAAGAAGCTGTTCTTTCTCAGCTTCGAATTTTTGGAGTGCTTCATTTTTCGAAGTCTTTTCAGACTCTGTTTCTTTTCTGCTTCTAACTAACTCTTGGGCAAGACGCTCCAATTGGCTTTGAGATTTGCTCACCTCTTCGTATAATTTTGTGACTGCAGTAATTAAATTTGGGAAAGGTTGAAGAATCGAAGTTACCTCATCGGATTTCTCTGAGTGAGGAAAGACCAATGGCTGATGAACAGGAGCGAAGGGGTTAGATGCTGAAGCTGTAGCAGCCTCGGTAAAAATTGGTGGAACAACGTTGGCAGGTTGAGAGCCAGAAAGTACAAAATCTCCACTTGAGTTGAAATCATCAAAGTTTAGATAATCATCTACTTGTTTATCTCCAAGGGTTATTCCTCCTTCAGGATTTTCCTCAACAAAAGTTTTACCTTGTGCTTCGGAAGCTAGCACAGCTTCTAGTATATCAGCCTCATTCTTTTCATTGGGCTTTTTAGACTTATTCTCTTTCTTTTTTGGAGAAGTGTCCCTTTTCTTTTTCTTCTTCAGGGTAGGTTGGTCTTCTTCGGTTATGGTGGGAAGTGAAGGTGCAGACGTTTTTCTTTTCCTTGTACTCTTCGAAGTCAGGGAAGGCTTAGCTCTGCTTGTGCTGGCTTTCTGGGTCATTTTCCTTTTCTTTTTCAAAGGTAGATGGCTGTCACTTCGGTTCCGAAGAGGAAGATAGCATTTCCCATCTGGTGCAAGAATCCTCTCAACTGCCAGAAGGGGATCTGGTGGTGTCATCGGATCCTGAGGGAAGTCGGCCCCTAAAGATATGCGCCAGAGATGGCTATTAACGAAGTTGATGGGCTCGAATGCTGAATGAAAACCATTGCCCCAAGATTTTTCAGCCCACTCAGCCATCTTTTGGAAGATAAGCTTGGCTTCTTTTCGACGACCCTTAAACCGCCTCGGAATTTCTAAAGAGAGAAAAATAGTTAGCTAAGTAGATCGATTCAAAAACAACTAGATAAACAAGGGAAGGTATCACTTACTACTGTCTCTCCAAGTAAGGGTGAGTCTGGAAGGATTGGCATCGGAAATTTCTTTGCCATTTTCCCAGGCGCCTGACAGAAAGACAAACCTTTGTTTCCAGAATTTATCGGCTTCGAGGAGGTCGTCGATAATTTTCAAGTCATCTTCAAGGGTTAAATAATAAAATGGCAGAACAGGGCCATTTGACACTTTGGTTACTGAGATGAAGTCCTCGATTTCGAGGGGAATACCTCCAAGCCTTGATACCATAATCGCTGAGAACAAGGTGAAGAGCAAGTTGGGAGTAACTTGTGTTGGGCATAGTCTGTGGATTTCGAAGAACTTTACGATCATCGGATCCAGGGGAAACCGAAGTCCCCAGTTAAAGAGCTCAGGGTACACTACCAGCTCATCTTTTTGGCAGTTCAAGGGTGTCTCTCCTTCCACTGGTAGTCGAAGTGTCATATTATCAGTTAACCCCCATAGCTTTCTGAGGTGCTCTTTCTCCGATTCGAGGTAGTAGTTGTAAGGTACATTCTTCAAGGCAAGAATGTACCAAGCAGAAAGAGGCTTGAGATTTTCCTGAACTAAGGAGGCAATGTTCTCAGGCAGTGTAATGAGACCTTTTTTCCCTCGAGTTTTCTTTGGAGGAGCTACACCATCAGCCTCGGATTCCTCCTCGGCATCAGATTCAGTAGCTTCTGAATCGTCTTTTTTGTGACTTTCCTCGGAGTGACTTCGAATTTGTGTCTCTTGTTGAGTCACAGGAATTGGTTGACTACATTCTGGTGTAGTATCATCCACTTCTTGTGGGGGAGGAGGAGAGTGTTGAGGAGTAGAAGAGGTTTTTGCTTCTTCACCCATTACTAAGAAAGGTGATTTTTTGGAACATTTAGCTCTGATAGCCTCGAATTGAGGAGGAAGTGTTTTGGAATGAGAGTTTTTTGTCTCTTCGACTTGAAGGATAGGTGATTTGAGTTGTGGTTTGTTATAAGTGGGTGGCTTGTCTAAAGTAACTACTTTAGATTTTCGATGAGGTCTTAGTAATGAAGATTTGGCTGGATTTTGGAAAGAAGAGGTTGTTGAGCTATTTTCTGGGTTAGAAGCTAGAGGTGAAGACGAAGTGGCAAGGTTTGGATTGAAGTTACCGTATTTAAAAGTGGTGCAGGAAGAGTGAGGACCGTTATAGATCAACCCAGCAGCTTTGTATTCTTTGGCTCTTCGAGAAATACAAAGATAATCGTAGGCCCCGAAGACTTGGTTATTGGAACCAGGAAAAAGATTTTTCTTTGATCTTACTGGTCTTCTGGGTTTAAATCTATTGTATCTAGGGTATCTTCTCATACAATGGGTTTTGGTATGAGAGATTGCTTGGGTAGACAAGAAAAGATGAACAGGTTGAAGATAGACAAGAGAAGATGAACAGGTTGAAGATGAGCAGGTTGAAGATGAAGAACAGATGGGAGATGGTTCAAAAGGTGGATTCTCTAAAAAACTCTTACTGAATGAATAGCTGAGTATTTATAGGGTAAAGAGTAACGTCGAGAATGTGAAAGTGTGGAACAAGTAATCTGTTTTCATTGGGTGGAATATGGAACGAAAAGGAAACTAGTGATGTCACAGGTCTACTACTAGAAGTCTAATCAGTCCATCAAGTAGGGTTTAGAGATTTCGAAGTGTTATTAAACTATGTGTGAAGTAATAATGTTTGAAAACCCAAGGCAAAGCAGTACCACAAGAAGTCAAATTCGATGAAGAGTTAAATTCGAGGCAGTTGAGAAATTCGTTTACACTTACTCACCAATTCGAAGAGAGTCCTAGTTCATTGAATTTAATCGTAATAAAGAGGTAAAACGATGCTGATCCGAGGAAAGATTCGAGGAGCTAATAGTTCTTATACATTAATATATAAGAACTAGGGGGGCTACTGATAAGGAAGGATATTCTTTAGGGACTAAAGTGATAAATTCTGTAATTATAGGATTAAATTAGGCTTTAGGCAAAACCGAAGGGTTAAATTGTAAATATGACAATATGTAACCGTTTCTCTAACTAACTCACCTTGCCTATTTAAAGAGGCTGAAAGAGTTATTTTGACCTATGAAATATTCAGAGGTACTTTTCACTATTTGAAATTCTCGCTGTGGATTCTTTGTTCTTAATTCACTCATTACAACTTAAATTCACACCAATGACGGTGCTATCCAAACCTTAACCAACGAGAAGACTGAGTTAGAGGGCACTGTTTCAGAGATGATCAAGGAGAAAGATGCCCTGGAACGTCAGCAAGAACAAGCCATCAAAGTAGGTATTAAAGAATATGCCAATAGAGTAGTAGACTCCTTAGAAAAGAGAGATGATGTGATTAAATATGACATGGTGCTGCTGTTCCATGAGACCTTCCCCAAGAGAACCCTTGGTCCCCTATGGAAGTATGTGGAGTATGAAGACATCCCATTTCATACCTTGGCAAGATGGTGATAAGCATAACTATGCTAGTGGAGTTGACTCCACTGATGATGAAGAAGGAACGGGTGAGAGTTCAACTGCTGAGCTCAAAAGTCCCAAAAACGATGTCGGTGAAGAAAAATCCGAAAGGAACAAACCCTAAGGTTTTATCATATATTTTATGTTTTTTGAACAAGTAAAGTCCTTGGATGGCCAAGGTATGTTTTGTACTACTGTTCGGTTCAAGTCCGAACATATTTAATTTATCCAATTTCCCTTTTGTTTAATACTTTGCTTTAAATCTTTCATGGCTAATGTTTAAGTAGCCTCTAGAATTTCAAAGTATTGAATTGAGAGTGTTTAATATCTCCAATCACATATATTTAATAGTTATGATTAATCACTAAGTTTATCCGATTTACTCAAGATCACTTAGAGATCCGAGGTGTTGAATAAGTGATTCATACTTAAAATGAATTGAAGTAAAATCACATCAAACTTTTGAAGAAGGCATCATGTATTATTAAAAAAACCGGACACCTCATTAAAACCTCCTCGCGCCACCAGGGTAGGAACGAGTATGCCCCCATAATATTTACATTGCTATTTAACAAGTAAATATTTACATAAAAACTTTATTCTAAATATAACCTGAGATGCTCAACATTCCATGGATGCTTTAAAGCTCTTCCTTCTTTGTCTTGAAGCCTATATGTCCCAAGTTTGACCTTTTCACAGACGTCATAAGACCCTTCCCAGTTTGGAGCCAGTTTACCGAACTACCTCTCCTTGGTATGAAAAAAGACTTTCCTTAGTACTTTATCCCCTGTTCGAAAATATCTTCTTTTGACTTTGGAAGCAAATCCGCTCCTCATCAAGCCTTGGTAGTGCGTTGTTCTCAAATGTGCTTTAACCCTTCTTTCCTCTACTAAGTCCAACTGATTCCTAACTGTTGTCTCATTAGCCTGTTCGGAATAGTTATGGACCCTTTATGATGGTAGAATAGCCTCTATGGGGGTAATTGCATCCATCCCATACACCAAGGCAAAAGGAGATTCTTGTGTAGCAGCCCGATGAGTAGTTCGGTAGGCCCACAATACTTCTTGTAAATATCTTGGCCATTTCCCCGCAACCCCCTCTAAATTCTTCTTCAATTTAGACAAAATGGTTCTGTGTGCAACTTCTACTTGGCCATTCGCTTGGGGATAGAAAGGAGAGGAAAAACAATATTGAATGCCTCCAGAGGCACATAAATACTCCATGTCTTTGTTATGATACTGTGGCCCATTGTCTATAGTAATATTTTGGGGGACTCCAAATCTACATCATATATTGGATAAAATAAAGTTGATAACAACTTTCGATTTGGTCCCAGCCAACGGAGCTGCCTCTATCCACTTAGAGAAATAGTCAATGGCGACTATAATAGTTCTGCACCCCCGGATTCCATGGGTAGAGGTCCAACTAAATCCATCCACCATCTAGCATTAGGTATTGGCTCAGAAATAGACTCCATAGGAACTGCTGGCACATGAATTTCATTCCCATACCTTTGACATGGATACCATTTCTTCACCATTTCTTTAGCATCTTCCATTATGGTTGGCCAATAGTATCCAACCAGTAAGACTCTCTGGGTTAGTGCCCTATACCCACAGTGTGTTGAGCCTTCCCCATCATGTAGTACATATAAAACAACTTGGGATTATTCAAATCCCAAACAGCGTAGGAGAGGTTTGCTGAAAGATTTTTATAGAAAATTCCCCTTATTATAAAAAAAGCACGAGCCTTGTGTTTAATGTTTTTTGCCACAACTTTATCCGAAGGCAATGTCCCATCATAAATGTATTGAAGGAGGGTGTATCTCCAGTCCTTAGGGTGGATCACATGTATACTCATATTTTCTCCATCATCTTTCTTCTGATCTAACTGTATGGACATGCATTCTTGTATGAGAATCCAAGGGTAGGAATCAGAATATGCTATAGTTGCTAGATAGTTTGCCAATGTATTCTCCGATCTAGGAATATGGTCATAGCAAAAACTTTTATAGTTTGCTGCCCCTTCTTTCAAAATAAGTAAGTATTTAACAAGTTTTTCCTTCTTGGCCTCAAACTATCCTTGGGCATGGTAGATTAATAATTGAGAGTCACTCATTAATCGGACTATCTAAGCTCCACAGAGGAGAGCTAATTTAAGACCAGCTATGACTGCCTCGTATTCAGACTCATTGTTAGAGGCCCTGAATCCAAAACATATAGTTTGATACATTTTGTCACCATACAGAGCGGTTAATCAAATTCCAGCTCCACAGCCCATTGTTCTTGATCCACCATCAGTTCAGACCACCCACTCTTTCTTGAAACTATCTTCTGAAGTTTGTTTAGAACACTTGTCAGCATGTAATTCTACCAAGAAATCAACCACTGATTGAGCTTTAACTGTCGTTCGGGAGGAAAAATCAATGTCGTAGTCACCCAATCCACTGACCATTGTTCTTGATCCACCATCAGTTCAGACCACCCACACTTTCTTAAAACTATCTTCTAAAGTTTGTTTAGAACACTTGTCAGCATGGAATTCTACCAAGAAATCAACTACTGATTGAGCTTTAACTGTCGTTCGGGAGGCAAAATCAATGTCGTAGTCACCCAATCCACTGACCATTTGGTCATTCTGCTTTATATATCTGCCTTTTGAAGAGAATTCTTTAGTGGGAAATACTTTCAGACAATAATAGAATGAGATTGAAAATACGGCCTCATTTTTCTTGCTGCAATCACTAAGGCTAGTGCCAGCTTTTCCAATTTTAAATATCTTCTTTCAGCATCCAACAAAATCTTACTGATGTAGTACACCATACGAGGATAATTTTCCACTTCTCTTACCAAGACAGCACTTATAGTACATTCTGATACAGCCAGGTATACATAAAGCTTTTCTCCTTGAACAAACTTGAAAAGAGTCTTCAGTGAAGATAAGTGTTTCTTTATTTGAACAAAGGCCTGGTCATACTGTGGGGGACCAATTAAAGTCTTTAGCATTTTTCAATATTTGGAAAAAAGGAGCGCACTTGTCCGATGACCTTGAAATAAATCTATTTAACTCAACCAACCTTCTCGTGAGCCTCTGAACTTCTTTAACACTTCGAGGATGATCCATTTCTAATTGGGCATTAAGCTGATCCGGATCAGGCTGGATACCTTTCTCACTTATTATGTAACCCAGATATTCTCCAGATTGGACCCCAAACACACATTTCTATGGATTTAACTTCAAATTCATAGTTTCTAAGTTAGCTAAAGTTTCTTGAAGATAAGTTATGTGTAAATCCTCCTCCAGACTTTTAACCATCATGTCATCTATTTATACTTCCATTTCTTACCGATCTGATCAGCAAATATTCTGTTCACCAACTTCTGATAAGTAGCCCCAACATTCTTCAATCTGAAGGGCATTACCTTGTAGCAGTGGAGATCTCTATCTGTAATAAAAGTAGTGTGATCTTGATCCCTCAGATCCACTTGTATATGATTATACCCTGAAAAGGCATCAATGAAGTACAATAGCTTATTTCCAGATGTAGAGTCTACTAGCTGATCTATCCGGGGGACAGGATAAAGTTCTTCTGGGCAAGCTCTGTTGAGGTCAATGAAATCAATGTGTATACGCCATTTGCTATTCTTTTTCTAGACTAACACCGGATTAGCAGTCCATAGAGGATATTAGGATTCTTTAATGTGCCCCATCTTAGTCAGCCGATTAACCTCTTGAACTATCAGATCTTTTTTTTCCTTAGAAAAAGCTTTTTTTTGTACAATAGGTGCAACATCGCTCCAGATAAATAACTTTTGTGAAATAACATTCGCTCGTACCCCGGTTACATCACTATTGCACCAAGCAAACACATGTTGATTTTTTTAGCATAAAAGATAACAATTTCTTCTTTAACTCTAGCGCCATTTTGGAACCAATCTTGACGTTCTTACCCTCTGCAAGGGAGTGAGTTTCAACTTCTTCAATGGGTATTATGACACTAGGATCCTCTCTAGGGTTATCAATCTCACTTTCCTTAGCAGGATGCTCCCGTAACTGCTAATCTTTATTAATTCAAACTTCCCCCAATGTCTTACGAGAAAAAGCTGTTGCATAGCACTCCCTGGCTATCTTCTGACTACTTCGGACAACACCAACTTGTCCCTGAACCGTATAATTTAAACACTGATGGTCTGGAGAGGCCATGACATGCATTCTGGAAAGCGAGGACCTCCCAAAAAGTGCATTATATAACATAGGGAAATCTACCACCATAAATAGTACCCTCACTATCTTTTTAAAAGGCCCCTTTCTCAATAATAATTCCTCTTCAAACTCCCTACTTACATCCGTAAGAACTCCCGGCGAAGCCCACAATAGAGGATCTTATAAACGTTGTATCCTCGTGAGGCCCAGCAATATCCCTCAAGTCATCTTATGAATGAGAATGGGTACTGGCACTGATGGGAAGACACTCCTCTTTCTAATTGAGTAATCAAATTGTGGACATGCCTCTTCCTTGAGGAAGGGGTAGGTGCAGTTACAGTATCTCCTCCAAAGATAGTTAATGATTCGAAAAAACTAATCAGTCCGGATACTATCTTAGTTTTTTCTGTTATCATCCCCACTTTATTCCGAGTCGGATCTGAATCCAGATACTCAAAGTCCACATCGAATCTTTCAAGGATCACCATTGCACCTTCTTGAGCAGACATTCCCAGATTTTTCGAAGGACTTGTCCGAGGAGCATTATCAGGTCTGTTTCCACTTCGTCTTTTAACATACGCCCCTAGTTTGCCCCTCTCAATAAGGTTTTGGACTTCTTGCTTCAATGCTATGAAGTCTTGAGTATTATGGCCTATATTATTGTGATACTGGCAAAAACAAATATTTCGGTTCTCTATGGGGGACTGCAACGCCTCCGGCTTTCAAAAGTGTACTTCATCCTTGGTTTTATCATAGATTGTAGCCATATTTTCCCTTAACTCTGTGAACCACTCAGGATGGACCCAAATACCCCTCTTACTCCTTGATTGTTGGCTCTGGGTCTGGTTCTGATTGGATTGATTTTGCTCTGACCGGTTAGACCCTTGTATGGTCTCATTTGCCTTATAACCGGACTGGTTAGCGGCTGGAGGCTTTGTTGTGGTGGACCTCACCTGACGGTGCACCCTCGTCTTCTTTGTTTCTTCCATATTAATCTGATTTCTCACTTGGTTTAACAAGACACCCCAAGTCATAGCTTTCTTTCGGGTTACAAAATCAGCTAAGTTCCCAGGATTTAACCCCTGCCTTAGAGAAGCAATTGCAACATGCTCAAAACAATCTGCTAATCCGTTCTTCGTATTCATAAATTGACTTATGTAATCTTTCAAAGATTTGTTTGGTTCTTGGGCACAATGGATGATGGTATCCCCTTCACCCTTCAGTTCTTTACTCCCAAAAAATTTCCTCTAGAAGGTATCAAAGTTTCTAATACACCCTTGAGGCAAGTTATTATACCATTTAAGAGCACTCCCCGTAAAATTTTGGAAGAAGGCTCTGCACAAGAGCTTATCATCATCATCATCATCAAAATTCATCATGAATTTCTTGAATTTTTTCAGATGATTGTCTGGATCTTGACTTCTATCATATTTTTCCATCTTAGAGCTATCAAACCTTTTACGAAGATGTCCATACAGTATTTTCGCAGACGCACGTGATTGCCTCCAGTTTTTATTGCGACTAAAAACGGTATCTTCATTAGGAGTTGTAAAAATACCTGGTTCGGACTGAAAAGCAAAAGGATCAATCAGCAACTGATCAACATGCCTATGGGACGACCCTTTGCCCTGATGCCTCTTGAGTCTACCATGCCTGTCTCTCTTTTTTGAGTGTTTTTTGGTTAACTTTATCTTTTTTTCTGGATCTCCCCTCTTCACTGCTTGAGGACAAAGATTCTTCAAGCTCCGCCTCATTTGAAGAGCTACTAGAGGACTCAGATCCAGAACTTTCAACATGCTTAGACCGGTGTGTCTTCTTTGAACTGAGGTGAGTCTTTAGGGATGGCTCATTTTCCCCAAGATTGTCAGTATGGTGAAGGACTGACACTCCAAATTCCTCTTTGATACTTTTCTCTGCTTGTTTTGTGACCCTTAGTGCCTCTATTACTGTCCTCAGCTGGTCTTGCTCCTCAACTGTATATTCCTTGTTTTCCTTCACTGTTTCCACCTCGGGAGGTGCAGTAATTTGCCAATTCGGATCCATCCGAACTGTTTTTCTCACTGGTTTTGAATGTAAAATTCAGGCACCGTCGCCTCCCACTGTGGTCGCTAATTTGGTTTGGTTTGGTTTAATTTAGCAGCATGCTAGTATTAAATTCTAATCACCCTCATTAATGAGAGTAGTTGGGGTATTTATACCTTAATTAATGACCTATGGGTTTGCCAGGTCAGGTCGTGAAACCGGTTCAAATTCAAAGACCCATTATTTTTAATTTGATTAGAAAATAGCTTAGTCAAAAGTTAATACATTTGTCCTGTTCGATTTTTTAGTGGTGTGATATGGCCCGAATTGCCCCTGTCCAGATAAGTGGATTTGCTGTGACAGTAAGATCCGAACTCATCAGTGTATATAATGGAAGTAGTAGTACCAACCAAGATATGCATGCTATCTTACATGATAATAACATATGATGAGGTAAATAATGCTCAAGCTCGAAGATCATAGATATATGTAGTTGAAGAAACAAAAGTTAAAGCAAATCTTCGATTAGAACACTACAAGGCCCTAATGAGGAACATATACAACTCACAAGTACTGTTTAGAATTTTTAAACCATGAGATAAGGTTCTTAGAAGACTTTTCCGTCATACAGAAAAAATAGGCTCGATAAGTTGGCTCCAAATTTGGAAGGCTCATTCACGGTCAAAGATAAGGTAAAACTAGGAACTTATAAGTTACCATATGTAGAAGGAAAGCAAGTTCGTCACCCTTGTAATATAGAAGATTTAAAGCTATATCATAGTTCATCATACTAAAATCTTGTAACTACTATATGTATAACATGTTTAATAAATCATGAGGATGTACTCTTTTCTTCCTCGGTGGCGCAACAAGGTTGTAAGGCGACATTCAACATTAATAAAACATTTTTCATGCAAAAAAAAAAGTCTTATTTTATATTTGCATACAAAAACATAAGTTAAACAACAAAGGACAATAGGTCGAACCACGTGTTTGTGATTCCTTTTAAAAGAACCTAAGGCTTAGAAAAAGCAAACTACAAGTCTCATACAACCAATAATAAAACCTTAAATAATAAATTGCTTTTTCAGGAACACTAAATATTTTAAACAAATATACAATAAATCTATGATGATAAAAATCAATCCTTGGACAACATAAAAAGAGAAAACCCTAATAGGAATCATGCACCCTAACCATGCCTGGAAAATTGTAGAAAAATAAAAGAAGAGAACAAAATTATTCGTTAAATAAGTCTCAATCTATTGAAATCGATAAGTCAATAATAAAAATATATAACTATAAGTGTTTTATTAAAAAAAATCTAATATGAGTCATGCATCCTAACCATGCCTAAAAAATTATAGAAAACTCCAAAAAGAGAACATAAGTTTTTATTAAATAAGTCTGGATCTATTAAAATTGATCAATAAAAAAACCAATAAATATAAGTGTTTTATTAAAAACATAAACACTCCTACAAAAAATAACAAAAGATTACTAACAAAAATGAAAAGAGTTTTAGTACAATGAGTACAACATATAGCTTTCAACATGTCAAAGTATCATTTGGTGTGGTTTATTTCTGTTTGAGGGTAATTTTGTAAAGTTTTTTGAGTGTTTTGTGGAATTTAATGTTTAGAGTAGAAAGTAGTGAGATAATTAAGCTGTTTGCTAGCAGTGAATTCTGATTACCCTCATTAATGAAAGTGGTTGAGGTATTTATACTTAATTACTGACCCATGGGATTATTGGGTCGGATCGTGAAATCGGGTCAAGTTAAAGGACCCATTAGTAATCTGGTTTGAAGTGACCAACAACTAGATTCATCCATCCAAGCATGATGTTCAATAATGAGAAGGTCTGAAACAAAATGAAAACTTACCGTTAAAAAATCCATCTGTATTTGTAGGTTTGAGCTTGCAACCTCAACTTTGACTATTTTCGTAATAAATTCTTTGTCAACAAAATACCAACAATCCTCCACAACAACACGTGCAGACTCATAAGTAGTCAACTTCTCTTCACACGTTTTTAAAACTTTGCTATGAATAAAAATCAAACTCTTCATATAGTTACCAAATTGACAGCTCGTTGAAAGATCCTTGATATGACATATAACAATGCACTACCCTGCCGAGAAATCATAAAATACATGTTCTTCAAATACTCATCCTAAAATCAAAATTGGAAGTTCAACGAATTTTTCTTCTCTTGGCTAGCCTCGAGCTTAAATATTTTTCAACCTAAACATGTTTTCTCAAAAGCAGTTTTAACAATAACATTTCATTTTATAAGTAGATAAACTAGTTCCAAAGGAACTGCTGTTCTCATGGCTATCAGAAGGTTCACTCTCTTCGCATATTCTACCCATTTATAAGTGAAATCAAAAGTTTGTTATAACAGAAATAACAAATTAACCACCAGTTTGAGAATTTAAGAAACTCGAAGAACTGAAGAAAAAAGGACAAGAAACAGTGGAGTGAGAAAATATAAAAAATAAATCAAATGAGGGATTAAAGCGGTTTTTATACCCAAAGTTTTATGTCAAATCAAACAATTATTTTTTCCATAATAGACTGATTGTAGAATTTGAAGAGGGTGCACGAGCATGTTTAAAAAAGATAACTTTAATTCACATGTAACCATCTATCACCCACTTACGCTTTTCACCCAAATAATATAAACATGTGCTCTAACTTCAAAACTCTCACCACTTGCAAACAAAAATAAATCCAAATATTATACAATCACAAAATACGTCGGCTATAAGTATCCATCACTAACAACATGACCAAAAAAATACATTAAACCTGGGTTGGCTAACAAATGTGAATACACTTTCATTTAACTTTCTAGCCCTTAACCTCAGTCTTCATCAATGAATCAATGTTCCTTAGATAATTTCAGCACGCAAGTCAAACTCGAAGAAACAAAATGAGAAACTCAACATAAATGAAATTGCAAGAGAAAATATTGAATTAGTATATTCTTTCCTTCATCCTTCATCAATGGCTAGGGGGGCTACTGGAATACATTCATAACAAGCTTAGATGAAGCATATCTCCAACTACTTACAGAATTTAAAACAATAACAACACTTCAGATGACATGGTAATCCTTACATCATCCTTCCTTAAAGACTATGGGTTATTGAAATATAGACAACAAAGAATTAAAGCCTTCTGAAGCTAGTAGTGATACAAGTAAGTTAATCAATAAGAAATGGGTAATAACCTGGTAGCCTACTGACTGTTAGTTGTACACTTTCCTCTAGAAAAAATAGAGAATTTTATCCTTAATGGAGGTTTTGGCCATTGAAAGCTTTTAATGAGACATAAACAATTTAGTACAAACCGAATCAGAGAATTTTTCAGTGATAGTTCAGCTAGAGCAAGATAGAATAAATAGGCCTTCAGACTTTAGGAGTCTAACACAAGGTGACTAATATAGATATTTTAATATGTAAAAATATAAAATGTAATAACGTTAGATGTGGAGACAAAACTTTATGAAATAGAAGAATCAAGGTCAAGGTCAATCTCAAGCCAATATCAAGATATAATTCAGCAATGCGACACATGCTTTGACCAATGTCACCAGATACTTAGGCCGATGGTAGATACATCCAATAAATCAAAGTCAGTCATTTCTTTGTTACTCGCGTAAGAATAAAAGGTCTAATAATAAGGGTGTAAATAGTTTGGTCTATTTACGTTGGCCCATCAACAATTCAAGTACTCAAATTCTATAAGACTTAGTCAAAGATATACTAAACTGAAAAATCTAAGTTGTTAAAGAAAAATAAAATAAAATCTTCATAATATATTAAAGATATTTAGAGTTTTTTTATTAAAATAGCATTATTAATAATTGAACTCATACAATTTTAGAGACCTTTCATAATAATCTATTTTCTAAACGAATTACACGTGTAATATTTGAACCTATAATTCCTCCAAGTTGACCGCTAAAATAAAATTTGAAGACCCGCCAAAATTTTGGTGGAAATTTGAAGCAGGGTCTTATAGAGAAATCAGTAAAACACTTAATTTGTTGATAACGTTTGGCTTCTAATTTCCAGAGAACCCCGGATCCTTCATTTATTCTTACAGCCTTTCGAATTTTAAGAGAGGACTTTTGTCTTCCACTAAAGTGAGTTCTATCAACTACTATAATTTCACTCAACCAAGCTTCCAGAGAGAATTCTGGGTTATTTATATTCTGACAATGATTAATTTCAGTGTCTTCAAGATACTATAGAGAAACAAAGAAAGCCTTATTCAATTTGATTATCTATTACTGTGACTTCTTAAAATGAACGTATTATAAGACCATCAGTAGAGCCCGATATTCAACAATTGTTATGGATTATTCATAATAAAGCATATCATAGGGAGCAATGATATCCACATTGTTGTCTCTTATAAGTCCACCTCCACTAGCCTCTTCATTTAATAGGCAAGACCCATCTGAATTAAATTTAGACCTATTTCTCGAGGTAGGTAACCATTTAAGTATTCTGGTCTTAGTAGGTTGGGTAAGATGAAAGTAACAGCCAAACTCAGATACAATCTTAAGGTCTTAATTCCAGTACTTATTTTTAGCAGATTAACATTGTTTAGTCTAGAAATAATATAGTATATTTTATCTAGAATATAGTGTTTATAGTTTGGTCATTGTATTTTGGTTTATATATGAAATGCCATATGGACCAACAAGTTCTAGTAGGTATAATGGTTTTAATAGAGTGATATTATTTGTTGACCAAAACCAGCAACGTATGAGATGACGGATAATCATATATCTACCTAAAATGATACAAAATAAGCAAGCTAGATGACTCCAAATATCCCATGATACTGGACAATTAACAAATACATGATTAAATGTTTTTATATTTTGACAAAGCTGACATTTAAATACTAGGCATATACTTTTTTTTAATGTTTGAATCTACTGAAATCCAGCTTTTGAGTAACTTCCAAAAGAGGATAGAGTATTTAGCTGGAGTGGTGTTGTTTTAAATCTTCTTAAAGAGATTGGAAACAACACCATTATTTCTAATTTTGTTCCAAGTAGCCTTGGTGTTAAAATCACCATAACTAGATAAGGACTACATTGTTTTACCATATATATCTTCATGAATTGCGAGGTTTTGGATTTTTCCGATATCAGAGTTGATGATAGTAGAATTAAGTTTTATTAGATTCCAATTACCATTTGACCAATAATTACTAACCTTTTTGTTAAGACACCAATCATTATTAGTAACATTTGAGAGAATAATTAAATGATAATTATTGAACCATTTGTCAAGCCAAAATTTTATATTTCCTTTTCCTATCTTACATAAAATAAATTGTTTAACAATGTATTTGATTGAAGCTAATCTTCTCCAAGTCTTAGAACCTTTAGAATTTATTTAAAATTGAAGAGGGTGAATGGAAGGGTAGTACATTGAGTGCATGAAAATTTCCCAAATGGATTTATATTCATGAAACTTAAACCAAAGTTTACAGGATAAAATATCTTCCATATCAGTGATTCTTTTTATATGTAGGACTCCTTTCATAAGGTTTGTATATGGATGACCATTTAGATCAGATTATAGTATGGGAGGAGTACTTTGATCCCCCATAAAAATCTATTGAAAAGTTTCTCAATCCTGTTAATAACAGACTCTGGTAAAAGACAACATTGAGTATGCTATGATAGTATGACCATTAGTACTGATTAGATCCGTACTAACCTATCCCCATATGATAATGTTTTAAAATCTCCATATTGAATTGTGTTTCTAGTTTTGTTAACCAATTCATCAAAGTAACAGGCTTTGTTAGCAGTGTGACTTGATACTCCTAAGTATTTTAAAGAAAGACAGTGTACTATTTTTGAAGCTCATTACAACTTTAACTGATCTTATTTTATGTTGTGTTATTCTTGATGAGATTATGGGGTTAGATTTTCCTGTTTATATAGATTTCCCCAAAATATCTTGGTATACCTGTAAAAAGTGTTTATTTTATTGATGTTATTGATAGAACTATTTGCAAAGATGATAAAGTCATCTGGAAAATGCTAGACGGTTTATACCTTGAATAAGGTATTTTTATGCTATTATGAATAAGCTAGGGGAAATGAGATTCATTTTCCTAATACCATTTAAACCTTTAGAGTAACCTTTGAAATATTAATTTATAATACAACTAATTCCATTTTTGATAAGGTTTATGAAATTGATATGAAAACCAAAAGCTTTCATAACATTTGTGATGAAGCTGTGAGATAGCTCATTGAATGATTTTTCCATGTCTATCTTTAGAAGGTTATTACCACCTTTAGTTTTCTTGTATATATCATATATTAGCTCTCGAAAAAGGAGTATATGTTCATGGATATTCCTTTCATGAACGAATCCTCCTTGTTCTTCAGAGATGATCTTTGGAAGAATTTTAGTGAGTATTTCATTCAAACTTTTAGACAATATCTTGTTAAAAATATAAGATAGACTAATAGATCTAAAATATTTCCATAGTTTGAGACTTTTATATTTAGGAGTAAGACATATGACGGTTTCAAAGATGCCATTTGGGTCATTTTTTCAAAAAGTAATCCACCACACATGCACATATATATTTGTGGATAATAGGCCAACATGTTTGATATAAAGTTTCATTGAACCCATAAATTCAAACAACACTATTAGAAGTAAGAGTTTTTATTGAGCTACAAATTTCATCTTCTGTAGGAATAGCAAGAAGAAATTGGTTGTCTGAATTAGTTATTAGTTTAGGAATAATATACATAGAATCTTCATAATACTTGACAGGATTAGAATATGCTAAGAGATCTTTGAAATGTTCAAGAGTCAAGTCTCCTATAAGTTTTTGATCTTCAATCCAGTATCCTGCATGCCAAATTCTAAGAATTCTATTCTATTTATTTATTTTCTTAACAAAATTATGGAAAATGGTTGTGTTTTTATTCCCATTTTGAGCCAATTAATACAGTTTTTCTGCTCCCACTAATATTTTTCTCTTTTCAAGAGAATAAAATGGGAGGCATTAACTTTTGAGAGGTTGATCTTATCCCCTAAGTTTTGAGTTTCTTGAAATTTATTTTCAAGAAATAGAACTTCATCTTCAGCTTTAGCTAGAACATTGAAGATGTTACCAAATACTTCCAAGTTGCAAGACTTTAATTTAATGTATAGGAGAGCCATATATAGAAATATTCCAGGATTATATTGTATGTGTGAATTCTAGGTGCAGTTTTCACATGTTAAGGAACTTAAATGTTGTGTTTGGCTTGGTTAAGCTATTGGATATAGAATAACAGTGAATGGTCTAAGCTAGTTCTAGCCATATGCTTAACCTAAATGTTATCAAAATAATTCCTCAATGAATCATTTAGTAAAACTTTGTTCCCTATTTCCATTTCTTCTTATTGACCAAGTGTATGGTGAGCCCATATAGCATGAATCTTCCACACAGTTGTTCCAAAGAATTGGTGATACAATGATGAGCATGATACTTGTTCCAAATAAATGGTGATACTATTAAAATCACCCATAACAATGTTTTCTTATTAATCAATGTTTTGAATTCTGGTTGTTTGACAGGGTTTCCAGAGATTGGTGAAGCTTGTAGGCTTCCAATAAGGGTGAAATTTGGAGAGAACAAATTTTTCATTACTAGTTAGGTCAATGCTAGAGGTAATGATGTTTTCAAGCTCTATTGAGTGTAGAGCTTCAATTAATTTAGAGTCTAATTCCTCTATTGTTATTATATTATGTTTTACAGTTTGTTTATTATTCTCTCTTCCATTGATTTCAAGGTTTGAATGTTTGTCCTTGAGTGAGATATTTGGCTTTTCAATGATATTTTGGTAATTTGTTAGTTGTTTCAGATTTTGAATTTCCAGCCATTGGTTCTTTAACTATTATAGATTTTAATTTGGGAAACGAAAATACCAATAAATTTTGATGGTTGTTGTATTTGATTGTATTTAGTTTGAACTGAGATTAAGTTAGGGCCTAAATTTTGGATTGTAGTGGCGTTTATATGTTTTTTGCATCAGTTAACATTATCTCCAAGGTGAAAGCAATCCATACAATAAAGTGGTTTATCTCTATAGACAATATCCGACCAAAAATTCATCCTGACCATCAAAATTAATCCAGATTTTGTTGCTTAAAGGCTTGGATACATCCAATTCTATCCATGCCTTGCAACAATTGAATTTAACCCTATTTCTGGTTGGTATCGAGACGTTTAAAGGCCTACATATAGTCTTTGCAATGATGTGTATAGTATCTTGATTATATAGATATTCAAGAATGTTTGGAAATGTAACCCAAACTAGAGTTACAGAAGACTCGCGTTTTGGATTGAATCTTGGGGACCATTTGAGTAGTCTCATGGAATGCTGGTCTATAATCCAAACATTCCTCTTTCAGAGTTTCGTATATCATCTAATATTTCAATCTCAATTAGAATAGGTCTTTGATCCCGAACTTCTACGCTAAAGTCTCAATTCAAGTTTAATTTTCCAAGAAAATGGAATTATATGCATTTGCTACATACCTAATGAAAATTTTCCTATAAAAGTAAATTTAGCATTATTAAGAATAAAATTCTTATCTGCTTCTTTGAAATGGATAGCTTTAAACTCTCATTTGTTTGAGACGTGCAATTGATCATGTATAATCTCTTGCTTGCTTCCATATAAGACTTTCCTCTCTTTTGTTGCTAACGTTGTTCATCTTTTGAAATGGGTGTTGATCAAAGATGGGGTTGTTCTTTACTGAAGGAAATTTCTCTTCATATTTAGCAATTTGTGAAGATTTTCCATATATAACATCTTCAATTATGTGTTTGATTTTGTTGTAAGAGATAAACTCTTTCTTATTGTTTGATCCATTAGAATAATGTAAAACTAATATTTGAGTTGTTTTATAATATGATTTACTCGAATTGTTTTAGTTGTGTTCGGTGGATGAGTTCCATTTTTTTATTGTCAGAGTTCAGTGACTTTTGGCCAGTCACTGACTAAAAACATTTTCCGTTCAGCCATCAATGATGCGGTGTATCATGCTTTTCGAGCTTTTCTTCAAATAATTCCACCGGCCGTTTATTTTGTTTATCACTAAATCATTTTATTAATTTTTGTTTGTTATAAAAAATATTTACAGTCCTTCCATGTATAAAATTATAAGAAACATTGATACCATCGTCACACCATTTACATTCTTATCTTTAAAAGTTATTTTTATTTACCTATTTTCTTATCTACCAACTTTGTTTATATGTTAATGCAGTATTTGCGTTTTTTTTAAATCTTTCTGCTTTGTTTATACGCTAATCTCGACTTGGGATCAAACGAACTATTTAAAATTTTCCTATCAAATGTACTAAAATTACATATTTTGAATGCTCAAATGAAAATATTATTAAACAACATGATAATTAGAAGTTTGGTTAGATATCTAAGGTTGGTTACTCAGTTATGACAGTGCATGAAACAAAAGATTTCAAGATCCAACAAAATACATAATTGAAGCAAAAGATTTCAAGATCCAACCTAATCTATACACAAATTATGCAGCAAATTCTACTTTATTTATATAGAAATTAGAGTTGCAAAAACAAGCGAACCCAACTATTCAAAAATTTAAATCAATTAGACTTCTCCACAAACAGAGTCTCCAAATCAGGAGGAATAAAAAACTCTCTACCCCGGTAGGCACCGGCATTGTAATCCCACCCCAACACAGATTTTTTCTTCTTTGGCGGAGGTGGACAGGTCAATTGTACCGGAATTCTTGTTTCCTCGGCCGTCGGCGTTGTGGCTAAATACTCCCCTGTTTCCTCGCTCTCTGTATTAATTGTCGTTTCCTCAGCGGTCGGCGTTGTGGCTGAACACTCCTCCGTTTCATCGCTCTCTGTCTCCTCCATACCTTTCGTGGAAATAGGTTTCAACAGAGGTCCTAACTGAAATCCTTCAGCTGCCCACGTTTTCTCTTCACTTTCTAAACTCCCACCTTTTGGTTGATCTGATTTCTCTGAAAATCCCATGGTTTGAAAATAAAATCCGAAGCTTTTGTAGGGTTTAAGAGAAAAGAAAAGAAGGGAATAAAGAATAGAAAGAGAGAATAAAGTTTGAGTATTTTTCTTTTTCTTTTGGGAACTACAACGAAAGTCTATACTTGAAAAGATGAGAAAAATAATAAGTTGAAAGGACTGAGGAAACAGAGTATCGTTCAATTCAAGAGATAAAGAGGTTGGTGTTGTGTGTTTATACAATTTTGGTCCAGAGTGAGAAAGTCAAAGTAAGAGAATCCGATGCCATAAAACTCGTGAATTGAGCTTTTCAGTTTATCAAACAAATAATAATTTAAGATTTAACGACTTATTGAGATAAATATGTCCCCTTTTACTATTTTTCTTCTTATCCAATATTTATTTTATTATCTTTATCAAACAAATAATAATTTAAGATCGAACAACTTAATGAGATAAATATGGCCCCTTTTACTATTTTTCTTCTTATCTAATATTTATTTTATTATGTTTATCAAACAAATAATAATTTAAAATTGAACTACTTGAGATAAATAAGGCTCTTTTTACTATTTTTCTTTTTATCCACTATTTATTTCATTATGTTTAACTTATATCATCTTAAATAATTTATCCAGCCAAAATATCTACTATTTATTAAAATTTATAATTTAATTTAAGAAATAATTACCTGTTTATAAAAAAATAAATTAGCAACGATCGTAGAAGAAAAATTAGAAATACAAATAACTACTTACATTTTTAAATTCATTGATCTCATCTCCGACTTAAATATTTTCAATAATAATTTTAGTTATATATAAAAAAAAATATGGAGTCAAAACCTTAACTATTTTCTATTTAAAATCTATATTTCAACTTTATTTGAGAAAGATTCGTTTTAGTCAAATATTTATCGTTTAAGACCCACTAATATTTACCCATACTAATTTATATAAAAGTTTTTAATATTCATATTTGAGTTTTTTTTCCCAATCTTTTTCTGCTATGTGAATAGAACAATGCCATACCATTATAGGTGATGATCAATTCTTTACTCGATTTCTTGTATTTTTTTGTTTTCAGATGATTTTGATTGTGTTTTAATTGATTTCGAAGTTAAATTTTTTATATATGTTTATAAAATCGATGTTTAGTAAATCGATTTACTCGACTTCTGAATTCGATGTATCAGTTTACTCGATATGTATTTTTTTTTTGGTTTCAGGTATTCATCGGTTATTTACGTTGATAATGTAGTATATTTGTCGCATTATTGTTAGTTTTTCGTAGTCTGTGTGTTAGTTTATGTGAATTTTATATACGCGCAAAACTGTTCTGGTTTTTTACGAAGGATGTGTGAAACGTTTTGTTATGTACGTAGCGATAGTTGCGAAACGTGTAAGTTTTTCTCGAATGGTTGATTAAAAAATATCCTTTTGATGGATGTGAAACGTGTATGTTTTCTGGGATGATAGATGCAAAACACATTTTTGATAGATGTCAAACGTTATTTGTTCTTAAAAAAATTAAAAACATATCATGAGTGGTGCTAGTTTTGTTCATCTTAAAAAAACCAACATTGTTTTCTGATTTTTTTTCCGAGTACGGTTTCAAGGTACAGACTTTTAAAGTTTTAAAATTTATAGGGGTTAAACGAAGAAGATACAAAACTTTCTTTGCTCTGCTAGATGTGAAACCTTCTTTGTTGTGCTAGATGCGAAACCTTCTTTGTTGTGTTAGATGCAAAACCTTTTTTGTTTTGATAGATGTGAAACTTTTGTTGTTGTGCTAGATGCAAAACCTTCTTTGTTTTGATAGATGCGAAACCTTTTTTGTTTTGTTAGATGAGAAACCTTTTTATTTTGCTAGAAGCGAAACCTTTTTTGTTTTGCTAGAAGTGAAACCTTTTTTGTTTTACTAGATGCAAAACCTGTTTAAATTTTGTACTGCTAGATGCGAAGCCCCACTATGATAGATATTAGATGCGAAACAAGCCCACTATGATAGATGCAAAACCATATACTGAGAAACATGTGTAAAATATTATTTTTTTGAAAAACAATTCAAAACCTATCATGAGTGGTACTAGTTTTGTTCGTTTTAAAAAAACAAACCAATGGTATTTTCAGATTTATTTTTGAGTTACGGTTTAAAAGATATGAGCCTTTAAACATTTAAATGAAAAAAATAAAAGAAAGATAAGTTGTTAGTGGATTTTATATAAAAGGGTAGTTTAAGTATAAAGTCTCTTAAAAAATTCAGGCCTTTTATCGGATGGGTCTTAAATGGTAAGTCTCCCTAAAAAAATGTATAATTTTAACAATTATTTATTTTAACTTTAAAATTATTATAACATTTAATTTTTAATTCAATTCTTTTTAAACACACATACTTTTAATTTTTTTAAGCCGAAAAGACGATATGAATCAAATTTTGGAGAACTTTTTCCAAACTAATTTTGCGCCATAATTATGCCTATTTTCGCACCACGAACATAGTCTATTTTTTGAAACAAAAAATTTCAACACAAAAATGCACAGATATTAGCAAGTAAAGAAACGTTAGTGGTTTCATACCAAATATACAGTTATTTTCACAAAAATAATTTCTATTTTTTTCACACAACAACCAAAATCTTATTTAAACAACAATTTTCTTATTATTTTTGCAACAAATTTGCACCCTAATTACATGTAATTGCGCACCTGTAACACATTCCAATTTTTTTAAACAAGTTTTTTTAACACACAAATTGCACATATTTTAGCAACTACAAAAATGTTAGTTGTTTCACACCCAGTTTTCACAAAAACAAGTTATATTTTTTTCACACAATCAGACTTATTTCACAACCAAAAATCCAATAGAAACAACTATTTTCTTCTTATTTTCACAACCCATCTACACATAATTACGCAAATTGAACAACATTTTTTTTCACAACCAAATTACACGTAATTTCACACCCAGAACACATTCTATTTTTAAACAAAAATGCACATAATTTCGCAACACACAAAATTTAGTCTTTTCACATCCAACTAAGACTTATATTCACAATTTTTTTGTTACTTTCCCACACAATCAGACTTATTTCACAACCAAGTTACACGTAATTACTTAATAAAATAAAATAAAATTCTAAAAATATCTTTCATGGATCTAGTTTTGTTCATCTTAAAAACAAAATCACTGATATTTTTTGGATTTTTATTTGGAGCTATGATTTGAAAGATATGGCATTTAAAGACGGTTGCTAGAATCTAAGGGTAAGCTATGCAAAAGGTAAGAAGAATGTCTATGCTGAAGCTAAATATGTATGTTGATCACGTACAGAACCAATGGTGCATAACATGTTTTACGAAAGAATTCTAAAGATACATATTTGTCTCTTAAGAAACTAAGTCACCTTTTATCTGAATTGATGTGAAATCTAAGCCATTGATAAAGAAACATTAATGTATGTGTTTTTATCTTGTTTCCAGGGTAGTACAAGGTGGTACCACTACCTGTCGTACGGATGTCAATGTTGTCACTTGTCTTTTGTGATTGTTTACTTGACCAATTGATGAAATAGAATATAAGATTTATTTTGAGTATGAAGAATATTGTGCAAATACTTGGTCATTTGTAAATAGTCAGATAGTGATATTGTCATTTTAAAAATCATAATTATAAGTTAGGAATTACTAGAAAGAGAGAAAAGTGGAAGCGTTCAGATATTGAAAGGCTAAAGATAAATACTTGAAGATAATCTGAGATCCATAGTTTCCTTTGTAAGATGTGCATGATTTGTTACAAAAGATGAGTGGTTGAGTGTTTAGTTTTTGAGAAAGTCTTCTTGTAATATTTTATGTATAAAATCTGTGTTTGTTGCCAGTGGATAAGATTACTTCACAATATGGACCATATTAAATTTGTATTGTATGTGCTTGGTTTAACATTTTTGTTATTTTTCATTGTTTGTTATTTTGGGTTCATAACTAAAGCTTTGAGTATGAAGTGAGTCTGTGTGACTCTCTTATTTTCTTTTGCAAGATCAACTTTTCTTAGGAACAAGTTTCAGGTGAGTAACGGTCAGACTTTGGCTACAGTTTTCTTTGGTTCGGCTATTATTGGAACTCGATATTATTGATTATTACAAAGTAGGGTTCCCTAGTATGAGTTTCTCTAACAAGTGGTGCAGTGAGTGTGGATAATCTGTAGGAATAACATTTGTATGTATGCTAAAAAATTGGAAGGATGAAAATAATTTTAGATCGTGAGGTTAAGGAAACGGTTATCACCGAAAAACAAAAAAATGCCAAGATCAACTCCATGAAGTTCAGCCTAGTAGAATCTAACGGAGATAATGATTTCAACCTTTGGAGAATTGAGGTTCGAGCTTTCCTAGTACATAAAGGGTTGGTTACCATCATTTATTAGAAATCTACACATACGGTTGATATTGAAGTATTATTCAAAGCTCATAATGCTCTAATTCTAAATTTGAGAATGAAGTGCTTCGAGATGTATCTGTAAAGCCTAAGGCATCAATGATATGAAATCAACTGGAAGATATTTACATGAAAAAATCCATGATTAATAATGGATGGTAGCAATGAGATATGAAGATATCTTGATCATTTTTATATAATCATTCTTTATTTTAATGCAGTTGGGGTCAAGATAAAAGATGAGGATCATGTCATAATATTCATGAGTTCTCTTCCAAAAGTGTATGAGAAAGTTGTTGACACCATGATCTACGAAAATGAGTCATTTACGATGGTTGACGTTAATAATGTCTTGAACTCAAAAAATCTTCAAAATAAGACATTTCTCAAAGGAAACTTTAAATGTCTCAGATAAAATATGAGAGGAATGACAACAAAAGAAAAGATTCAAACAAAAAGAAAGGCAAAAATCAGTCTAAATCTGAAGGATTTTCTACAAGTTTTAAAATGAGATGTTAGTTGTGCAAGAATGAGGGTCATATCAGTAGAAACTTCCCTAGAAAAGAGAAACATAAAAAATTACCTAAATGCCAAAGTTGGAGATACTGTAATGGGTTCAAATGATTATAATTATGTTAATGGTTTAATGGATTCTACTTACAGATATAATGACAAGTGTGTTTTGAACTCAGGTGCTTCATTCCACATGAATTTTAACAAATATTGGTTTGGAAACCGAAGATTTTTTAGGGTGGAAATATCAATCCCGAGAATGATGAATCCTGTATTGTCAAATGAATGGGAACTGTTCAACTCAAGTTGTCTACATAACCTGACAGAATAATAAATATATCTGAGGTACGTGTCAAAGTTAAGCGAAACTTATTTCTATTAGAAAGTTAGATGAGGAAGGATTTATTTATAAGGACAGTGACGACAGGCTTATGATCATTCAAGGCTCACTCATTGTTACGAAAGCTTATAAGACGAATGATGTGTTAGTTTTTGAAAGTTCTGTAGTAGTGGGAGTATGTCTAACGGAGAGAAAAATTCACCCAAACTGTGGCATTTAATGATTTATTCTATCAGTGAGAATAAAATTATTAAGCTTAGTAAACACCGGTTGTTGGATGGCAGCATAATTCAGAAGTTAAGCTTTTGTGAATGTTGTGTGCTGTAAAAGTTAGAGGGTTAAGTTTTTTCCTAGTGGCCATACAACCAATGATTTGTTTGGGTATGTTCATTCATATACTTGGGGTCTGGCACAATAACCCACTATGAGTGATGCAAGTTATTTCATGTCCTTAATTGATGACTATTATAGAAAAGTATGACTTATACTTTTGAAGACCAATGCTGAAGCATTTGATGCTTTTAGAAGCTAGAAAAGGTTGGCATAAGAGGATTTTCTCTGAAAGTTGCTAAAGTTCAACAAAAGTTTAATTGCTTAGAATATATGAATGAGGTATTCACTAGCTATTATTTGAACCTTGGAATTTTTAGACATCGAACAGTGGAAGGAGCTCCCTAACCTCCACCAAGTTATGTTTGGTGATGTTATTAGGTATTTTTATCGATATAAGTGTAAAGTAGAGTGGCTGAAATCCATGAGGAAAGAACTGAGATCTCTCAAGAGCATAGGCATATGAATTCTTGTAAAGTAGCTGAAGCCTCAAAATCTTGTTAGGATTAAATGGATATTCAAAAATAAATGTACACCCTGGAGTTGAATTATCTAGATACAAAGTTATGGTGGTGGCTAAGGGCTTCATACATAAGGATATTTTTTATTCGAATGAGATATTTTCACCAGTATTGAAACAACCCTCAATAAAGGCTATGTTGTCAATTGCTATTGGATTAATCTTGAGTTAGATCTAATGGATATTACTACTGCCTTTTTACATGAATAATTGGAAGAGACAATTTACATATGTTAGCCAAAATGGCTTGAATAAGGGAATGAAGAAGATATCTGTTTGTTGAAAATGCATCTATAGAGGTTCAAATAGTCATAAAGATAGTGGAAACAATATTTGGTTATTGTATGAAGTCTATCAAGTTTGATCTAAGTTGTTTTCAAACTTGTGTTTATTGTAATGGGGAAACACATATGGAAAGACAAATCTTGTTACTATTGCATATAGATGATGTCCTAATAGGTGTAAAGGACATGAAGATAATTGAAACGGTAAAAACTCAACGGAATGGAGAGTTTGAAATGAAATATATAAGAGAGGCTAAAATGATACTTGGTATTGCGATCAAGAGGAACAAGACGATAGGGTATTTATTCTTATATCAACAAGAATACATACATAATGTCCTTAGGAATTTTGGAGTGTCCGCAACCCAAATATTTGGAAATTTCTTTGATACTTAATTCAAACTTGGTTCCACTAAAGTACCCACTGAAGCAAAATATGATAAGTTCATGGAAGAGATACCTTATGAAAATTTCATTAGATGCATAATGTATGCTATGATTTATACTAGATATGATCTTGCTTACTGTATTAGTACTTGAGCATATTTATGTCAAATATGGGAAAACCTCACTGAGAAGCCCTTAAATGCCTCACTAACAAGGTCTTAAGTGGCTCATGAGATACCTTATGCAAATATAATTGGAAGTATGTTGTGAATACACGAAACCTGATATTACATACTCTATTAGTATTTTGAGAAGATTTATATCAAATATGGAAGCCTCATTGGCAACATCTTAAGAAGTTCATACAAGAGAAAACTTATAAAAATGTTATTGGAAGCATAATATGCTATGATTTGCACGAGACATAAAGTTGGTTAATCTATTATTTTTTAGTATATTTATGTCAAATTCGATAAAAGCCTCATTGGAAAGCCCTTAAGTGGCTTATGAGATACTTGAAGGGTTCGACTGAAATTGAGTTATGTGATAATCAAAATAATACGACCGCTAAAATTCTGAGAGAGTATGTTAACTCTAATTATTATGGTTGTCTTGACGCAAGAAAGTCAACTTCAAGTTACTATTTGGATTCAAGAAGAAGAGCCTGTTGGATATTTAAAGCAAAAAGATATATATTTGAAAAGTAAATCAGATAGTAAAGATGGATATTTTAGTTATAAATATTTGATAAAACAATTAAAGAAACCACATGATAGGAGGAGGGGTCATATATAATAAGTAAGATAATATGGTTAATAAATCAAGCCTAAGGTTGAAAAACCATAAGGTTATGTAAGTGGTCATACCGAACCCTGACATGAAACGTCAAATTAGTAAATGTGGTTAATAAACCAAGCCTGAGGTTGAAAAACCACGAGGTTATGCAAGTGGTCATAATGATCCCTGACTTAAAATATCAAAATCATGTAATGTGGTGAGAAATTAAGTTGTAATGAGTGAATTAAGAACAGAGAATCCACAGTGAGAATTTCAAATAGTGAAAAGTACCTCTGAATATTTCATAGGTCAAAATAACTCTTTCAGCCTCTTTAAATAGGCAAGGTGAGTTAGTTAAAGAAACGGTTACATATTGTCATATTTACAATTTAACCCTTCGGTTTCGCCTAAAGCCTAATTTAATCCTATAATTACAGAATTTATCACTTTAGTCCCTAAAGAATATCCTTCCTTATCAGTAGCCCCCCTAGTTCTTATATATTAATATATAAGAATTATTAGCTCTTCGAATCCTTCCTCGGATCAGCATCGTTTTTCCTCTTTATTACGATTAAATTCAATGAACTAGGACTCTCTTCGAATCGGTGAGTAAGTGTAAACGAATTTCTTAACTGCCTCGAATTTAACTCCTCATCGAATTTGATTTCTTGTGGTACTGCTTTGCCTTTGGTTTTCAAACATTATTACTTCACACATAGTTTAATAACACTTCGAAATCTCTAAACCCTACTTGATGGACTGATTAGACTTCTAGTAGTAGACCTGTGACATCACTAATTTCCTTTTCGTTCCATATTCCACCCAATGAAAACATATTACTTGTTCCACACTTTCACATTCTCGACGTTGCTCTTTGCCCTATAAATACTCAGTTATTCATTCAGTAAGAGTTTTTTAGAGAATCCACCTTTTGAACCTTCTCCCATCTGTTCTTCATCTTCAACCAGTTCATCTTCTCTTGTCTATCTTCAACCTATTCATCTTCCACCTGTTCATCTTTTCTTGTCTACCCAAGCAATCTCTCATACCAAAACCCATTGTATGAGAAGATACCCTAGATACAATAGATTTAAACCCAGAAGACCAGTAAGATCAAAGAAAAATATTTTTCCTGGTTCCAGTAACCAAGTCTTCGGAGCCTACGATTATCTTTGTATTTCTCGAAGGGCCAAAGAATACAAAGCTGCTGGGTTGATCTATAACGGTCCTCACTCTTCCTGCACCACTTTTAAATACGGTAACTTCAATCCAAACCTTGCCATTTCGTCTTCACCTCTAGCTTCTAACCCAGAAAATAGCTCAACAAACTCTTCTCTCCAAAATCCAGCCAAATCTTCATTACTAAGACCTCATCGAAAATCTAAAGTAGTTACTTTAGACAAGCCACCCACTTATAACAAACCACAACTCAAATCACATGTCCTTCAAGTCGAAGAGACAAAAAAACCCTCAATCCAAAACACTTCCTCCTCAATTCGAGGCTATCAGAACTAAACGTACTAAAAAATCACCTTTCTTAGTAATGGGTGAAGAAGCAAAAGCAAAAACCTCTTCTACTCCTCAACACTCTCCTCCTCCCCCACAAGAAGTGGATGATACTACACCAGAGTGTAGTCAGCCAATTCATGTGACTCAACAAGAGACACAAATTCGAAGTCACTCCGAGGAAAGTCACAAAAAAGATGATTCAGAAGCTACTGAATCTGATGCCGAGGAAGAATCCGAGGCTGATGGTGTAGTTCCCCCAAAGAAAACTCGAGGGAAAAAGGGTCTCATTACACTGCCTAAGAACGTTGCCTCCTTAGTTCAGGAAAATCTCAAGCCTCTTTCTGCCTGGTACATTCTTGCCTTAAAGAATGTATCTTACAGCTACTACCTCGAATCAGAGAAGGAGCAACTCAGAAAGCTATGGGGGTTAACTGAAAATATGACTCTTCGATTACCAGTTGAAGGAGAGACACCCTTAAACTGTCAAAAAGATGAGCTAGTTGTGTACCCTGAGCTCTTCAACTGGGGACTTCGGTTTCCCCTTGATCCGATGATAGTAAAGTTCTTCGAAATCCATCAACTTTGCCCAACACAAGTCACTCCGAACTTACTCTTCACCTTATTTTCAGCAATCATGGTATCAAGGCTTGGAGGCATCCCCCTCGAAATCGAGGAATTCATTTCAGTAACTAAAATTTCAAATGGCCCAGTTCTGCCATTTTACTACCTAACCCTTGAAGACAATTTAAAAATCATCGACGACCTCCTCGAAGCTGATAAGATCTGGAAACAAAGGTTCGTCTTCCTGTCAGGTGCCTGGGAAAATGGCAAAGATATTTCCGATGTCAATCCTTCTAAACTTACCCTCACCTGGAGAGACAATAGTAAGTGATACTTTCCTTTATCTATGTGGTTGTTTTTGAATCAATTTATTTGGCTAACTATTTGTGTCTCTTCAGAAATTCCGAGGCGATTTAAGAGTCGTCGAAAAGAAGCCAAACTTATCTTCCAGAAAATGGCGGAGTGGGCTGAAAAGGCTTGGGGAAATGGCTTCCATTCAGCATTTGATCCTATTAACTTTGTTAATAGCCATCTTTGGCGAATATCACTAGGGGCTGACTTCCCTGAAGATCCGATGACGCCACCAGATCCTCTTCTAGCAGTTCAAAGGATTCTTGCACCAGATGGAAAGTGCTATCTCCCACTTCGGAATCGAAGTGACAGCCATCTTCCTTTAAAGAAAAAAGGAAAGAAGAAACCCAGCACCAGCAAAACTAAACCTCCCACTACTTCGAAGAGTGTAAGGAAGAGAAAAACGTCTGCACCTTCGCTTCCCACCATATCCGAAGAAGACCAGCCCATCCTGAAAAAGACAAAGAAAAAAGACACTTCTCCAAAAAAGAAAGAGAGTAAGTCTAACAAGCCCAATGACAAGAATGAGGCTGATATATTAGAGGCTGTGCTAGCTTCCGAGGCACGAGGTAGAACTTTTGTTGAGGAAAATCCTGAAGGAGGTATAACCCTGGGAGATAAACAAATAGATGACTATCTAAACCTCGAGGACTTCAACTCAAGTGGAGATTTTGTATTTCCTGGCTCTCAACCTGCCAACGTTGCTCCCCCAATTTCTACTGATGCTGCTACAGCTTCAACATCTAATCCTTTTGCTCCTGTTCATCAACCATTAGTCTTTCCTCACTCAGAGAAATCCGATGAGGTAATTTCAATTCTTCAACCTTTCCCCAATCTAATTTCTGCTGTCACCAAATTATACGAAGAGGTGAGCAAATCTCAAACCCAACTGGAACGTCTTGCCCAAGAGTTAGCTAGGAGTAGAAAAGAAACAGAATCTGAAAAGACTTCGAAAAATGAAGCACTCCAAAAATTCGAAGCTGAGAAAAAACAGCTTCTTGAAAAACACAAGGAGGAAATCGAAGCTCTTAAAACTACTCATCTGCAAGCTCTCAAAAGTCTAAAGAGTGAACATTCTACTGCTATTTCCGATGCCACGGAGCTTATTAGGGAAACTAAAGAGAAATTGGTAAAAAGCCAGACTGAGGTTACTACACTTCGAACAGGATTCGAAGAAGAAAAGAAAGCTGCAGTTAAGGAAGCTAAAAACGAAGTTAGCTCTGTAATGCTCGAAGGCATGAAGAAAACTCAAATTGATACATCTATTCAGATCCTTCGAGAAGTTCATGCTGCTTGTCCAAGGCTGGACTTATCAAACCTTTGGAGACGAGTTCCAGAAGAGCAACGCCCAAAGGAAGCTTTCGAAGCGCCACCAAGCTCTTCCTCAGAAGAAGGAAATAACTCCGAAGAGGCGTCATCAGAAGATGAAGAAGAAGAGAATGATGCTTAATAGACCAAACAGTTCGCTTTTGTTTTTTGTGTATGTGATTAAGTGCTTTCCTCCTTTTTTGTAAACTTCGTATTTTATTCCACGATGAAATCACTTGTCCTCTTTTTTTTTATATCTTGAATTTCTGATATACTTGTTTAAACTGGTTATTCTTAAACATAGATGCACTCATAAGACGTGGCACCTCAAAAAATAGGTGCACTCATAAGACGTGGCACCTCGAAAAATAGGTGCACTCATAAGACGTGGCACCTCGAAAAATAGGTGCACTCATAAGACGTGGCACCTCGAAAAATTTGGTTGTTTCTTCAAAGCTATCGCTTCGGAAAATTATTCTTGGTCAACTTCCAAAGATGATCAATCTTTGCCAAATTACCAAAATAATAAATCACACATCATAACAAACAACCAATGGCCAAAAGAAATTTTATTAAAAAATTCAATATCAATCAGACACCTCGTTAAAACCTTTCTGGGCCAACAGATAAGGAAAGAGTATGTCTGTTTTACAAAAATTCGAAGTTCAGTTTTACTCACAGTACAATTTCAAGTGCTCTATGTTCCAAGGGTGCTTGAGCATCCTCCCTTCTCGATCTGATAACCTGTAGGAACCTGGTTTGACCCTCATTGTTACTTCGTAAGGACCTTCCCAATTCGGGGCCAATTTTCCGAGGTGTTTATCCTTGGTGTGAAGGAATACTTTTCGCAACACTAGATCGCCAATTTTGAATTCCCTTCTCTTAACTTTGGCATCATACCTGCTTCTCATTAACGTTTGATAATGGATCACATTTAAATGTGCCTTGACCCTTTTTTCTTCCAACAAATCAAGTTCCACTCTTCTAGCCTCATCATTATCTGCCTCGGAATATTGTAGTAGTCTATAAGAGGGCAACGTAGATTCAGCAGGGCACACAGCGTCCATCCCATATACTAAAGAAAAGGGGGTCTCTTTTGTAGCCTCTCTAGGAGTTGTTCTATATGCCCATAATACTTCTTGGAGAAAATTTGGCCATTTCCCTGCTGCTCCTGCCAAATTTTTCTTCAAGCCATCCAAAATAGATCTATTCGTAACTTCTACCTGCCCATTTGCCTGAGGATGGAAAGGAGTGGAAAAGCACTGCTGTATCCCTTTCGAAGAGCAAAAAGAGTCCATTTCCTTGTTATTAAATTGGGGACCATTATCAGTTGTTATTTTCCGAGGTACTCCAAAACGGTAGCAAATATTGCTTTGAATAAACTTGATTACATCCTTAGCCTTTGTCCCAGCTAAGGGTTCTGCTTCTGCCCACTTCGAAAAATAATCAACCGCAACGATAATCATTTGTCTTCCACCAGAAGCCATAGGTAATGGTCCCACTAAATCAATTCCCCACCTATCGAAAGGAACCGCCTCTGAAATCGTCATTAGGGGTACCGCTGGTTTGTGTATTAAATTTGCATATCTTTGGCATGTGTCACAACTTTGAACTAACGACTTGGCATCTTGCAAAATTGTAGGCCAATAATATCCAGCCAACAATACCCTACGTGTTAAAGCTCTAAACCCACAATGAGCTGATCCGTCTCCATCATGCAATTCGGACAGAACATTCTGAGACTCATCCTTACTCAAACATCGTAGTAAAGGTTTCGAAGCAGACCTCTTGTATAATATTCCATCCAGTACCACATAGCCAAAGGATTTGTACTTTATTTTCTTGAGCAATTGTTTATCCATAGGCAATATTCCATTCGAAATAAAGTTTAACAAGTCAAACCTCCAATCTCCTCGAGCGCACGTCGGATTATTTACCACCTCATCAACAACTTCACATTGCTCAGAATTCGATCTGATCGAAGGCAATGGTTGGGTTACAATCCATGGATATTCTTCTGAATAAGCCATCGTTGCCAAAGAATCAGCCATAGTATTGTTTCCTCTTCGAATATGCTCCACTTCGACATTTTCAAACTGCGTCATCATCCCCCGAAGTTCTTGTAGGTACAAAACCAAACGCTCCTTTTTAGCTTCTGATACCCCTTTAACATGGTTAACTACCAACTGTGAATCTGTTTCCAAGCGCACAAACATTGCTCCACAAATCTTCGCTAAGCGCAACCCTGCTAGCACAGCCTCATATTCAGCTTCGTTATTTGAAGCATGAAAGCCAAATTTTATAGCTTGAAACATAAATTCCCCCGTTGGTGCCACCAATTCTACTCCTGCACTTGACCCTTTACTACTGGATCCCCCATCAGTTCGTATTGTCCACGTCGGATTCTCATTCACCTTTTCTGCATCTTTCTCCTCGGATCTGCTTGAGTGAAACTCCACCAAAAAATCTGCTAAAGCTTGAGCTTTGATAGCTGTTCGAGGAGAAAATAGCACATCGAAATCTCCCAGTTCCACAGACCACTTGGTCATTCTCCCTGAAATATCTGGTTTTTGCAAAACATTTTTTAACGGATATGAAGTTCGAACTACAATTGTATGTGCTTGGAAGTAAGGGCGCATTTTTCTTGCTGCCACTACTACACACAGTGCCAATTTTTCGAGCTTCAAGTAGCGTTTCTCAGCATCAACCAAACTTTTGCTAACATAGTAAACTGGCTTCGAAATTTTTGTGTCCTCACTGATCAAAACTGCGCTTACTGCATAATCTGACACTGCTATATACAAAAATAACTGCTCACCTTTCCGAGGCTTTGTTAATATTTCAGGAGAGGACAAAAGATTTTTTATCTTCAAAAAGGCTTCTTCACAATCCGAAGTCCACTCAAAATTATTGGGTTTACGCAGCACCTGGAAAAAAGGCAAGCACTTATCTGAAAAACGAGAAATGAATCTGTTCAGAGCTGCTAACCTGCCTGTTAACATTTGCACTTCTTTGATATTCCGAGGTGAAGACATCGATATCAAAGCCTTCAACTGTTCTGGATCCACCTCGATTCCTCTTTCACTAATCATATACCCCAAAAATTTGCCAGATCGGACTCCAAATGTGCATTTTTCTGGGTTCAACTTCAATTGGATGGCTCTAAGATTCAAAAACGTCTCTTCTAAATCATCAATATGCTCATCATCACTTTTGCTTTTAACAAGCATGTCATCGATGTACACTTCGATATTTCTCCCAATCTGTGAAGCGAACGCCTTATTCATCAGCCTCTGATATGTTGACCCAGCATTTTTTAATCCGAACGGCATTACTTTATAGCAGTGCAGGCCTCTATCAGTAATAAAAGTTGTGCTTTCTTCATCATCTGGATTCATTCGAATCTGATTATACCCCGAAAAAGCATCCATGAAAGTCAGGATTTTATTTCCCGAAGTCGAATCCACTAACTGATCAATTCGAGGCACCGGGAAAGGATCTTTTGGACAGGCTCTATTCAAATCCGTGAAGTCCACGCACATTCGCCATTTTCCATTTTTCTTTTTTACTACCACCGGATTAGCCGTCCACCTCGGATAATTGGCCTCCCTAATGTGCCCCATCTTGTATAACCGATCCACTTCGGCAACTATGGCCTCAGATTTCTCCAATGAAAAAGCCCTTCTTTTTTGGATAATTGGTTTGACCTTCGGATCAACCGCTAGGCTATGACATATGATATTGCTTGGGACCCCTACCACATCTTCAGATCTCCAGGCAAACACATCCAAGTTTTCAGACAAAAAATTCAACAACTTTTCCCGCATCGACAAAGATAACAGAGTGCCAATTCGAAGTACCCTGCCATTATTAAAAATAAATTCCTCTATTTCTTCATTGACCACTACAGAACTCGGGGTTGACCTCGGATCATCAATTCCCTCGTCCGTTTCACCACAAGACAACCCCCCAAACTGCTAACTCTCCATGAGATCATCAGAACTTTTACCACGTAACCTAAATGCAGCAGCATAACATTCTCTTGCCACCTTTTGGTCACTTCGGACTACACCAACTCTGTCCTCGACCACATACTTCAGACACTGATGAACTGTAGAAACTACAGCGTACATTTTGGCCAACCATGATCTCCCAAGAATAGCGTTGTAACTTGATGGACAATCCACCACCACAAAAAGTACCTGCACTTTCTTCTTGAAAGGCCCTTTCCCCAAGGAAATTTCACCTTCGAATTCACCTATCACAATTGCTGATGCGCCAGTAAACCCAATGATAGTCCTCTCTGATTTTTCTATTCGAGGTGGTGCAGTTAACCTATCATACGTTGACTTAAAAAGCACATTAGCAGAGCTTCCTGTATCGATCAACACTCGTCGAATCTCCACCCCGCATACTTCTGCTCCAATGACCACTGCATCCTCATGTGGCCCCGTGATGCCCCTCAAATCATCTCCGTCGAATATTATAAAAGGCACATCCTTTCTGCTGCTTAGCTGTGCCGATGCACCTCCCTCAATTTGTCGTGTTAAGTTTACTATATGCCTCTTCCTCGAATTATTGGTGTTGTTGGTCATCGAATCCCCTCCAAATATGGTTAATGATTCAAAAAAGGCACACAGATCTCGAACACGTCCCTGACGCATCGGCTCATCTATCGACATTAACAAAAGTCGGCTGGGGTCTGGTTCGACATATTCCGAGGCTACATCGAAACCATCTGCCTCACCTGCAACATCTAAAATCATTAACGCAGTTTCCTGCTTGGAATTGGGATTACCTCCTTTAGGAGCTGTTGTCTTAGCATTCTTCCTGACATACTCCAACAGCTTTCCATTTTCGATCAGAACTTGCATCTCCTTCTTCAGAGCAATGCAATCATTTGTATCATGGCCGATGTCCTCATGATACCTACAAAATTTATTATTGCGCTCCTCCCTCGGCCTGTTGATAGCTGGTGGCTTTCTAAAATTGATTGTTCCTCTTGTTTTTTCATATATTGAAGCTACACTCTCAGTTAAATCTGCATAGTAATCCGGCCTCACCCACACATTCGACCTGGACCTATACTGCTGCTGGTTATTAGAATTATGCTGATTATATCCCTCTTGATACGAGTTCGAGGTCCCTCGGTTAGAAACATTTGGGTTGTTCTTCGGACGCGAGGGATTGTTGTTTGAGACGTTAGATTGTCCACTCCCCTTTTGAACAATACTAGCGCCTCCTCGAACCCTTGTTGATTCTTCGACCTTAATCTGGTCCTCTACCTGAGCCATAAGAGCTCCAAACGTTAACGCTCTGCGCCTTGTAGTCTCATCGGCTAAATCCCCAGGCAACAACCCCTGCCTGAACGCTGCCATAGCCACACTTTCCTCACAGTCATCCAGCTCAGCCTTTGTTGACACAAACCTCTTGGTATAATCCTTCAACTTCTCTCTCACAGCCTGCTTGCACTGTATTATCGTATCCCCATTGGCTCTCATCTCCTTGCTTCCCACAAATTGTCTGCGAAAAGCAGTGTAGAAACTTCTAAAATTTGCAATCGATTCCTTAGGAATCTTATTAAACCATTTTAGCGCAGTTCCCTTAAACGTTTGAGAAAAAGCTCTACACACCAATCTATCATCATCTTCAAAATTAGTCATGTAGTTTTTAAATTGTTCTATGTGGTCATCGGGATCTTGAGTCCCATCGAACTTTTCAACTTTGGAAATATCAAACCGCCTCGGTAGCGGTACAGATCTGATCTCCCTGACCAGTGGTGAGTCCCTCCAATCAACCCCCTGGACATACTGGTCCTCATTTCTCATCCCCACAGTTGCATACAAGCTGGACTCACCTTCATATTTCCGAGGCGAACACCTCCAAGGCGAGTATTTCCGAGGTGAGTAAACTCGCCTCTCTTTCTTCTTCCTTCCCTCCTTAAACGACTTAGCTGGCCGGAACTCACGCTCTGTTCCTCTTGAACGGCCTCAAGAACGTTCGTACCTCGGTGTTTCATCAGATTCAGAATCTTCAAAATCCTCCTCATCACTAGAATTTTCATACAGTCGCCTTTGTAATTTTTCCTTCCTCTTCTTTATCCCGCTATACTCTTTTTTTTGCTCAGACCGTGCCCTACGCAGCTCATAGTGATCATCACCCTCATCCATCGACTGATCAGACTGATCATTACGATCGCCTCCTGCTATCTTAGACCTAAGCCTAGCACCATTATTATCTCCTTTCTTTTTTACCAATTCGTCAAGCTCAGCCACCTTCCTAATCATTTCATTCATTTTTCCTTCAAAGTCAAATTGGACTGATTGAATTGGAACAGATTTACCTGCCTCTTGCAAATCGGATTTCAGCGTCTCTATCGCCTTGCGAACAGATGGATTGTCACCTTCCTCTGGATTCATCTTCAAACAGCGAAAAATCAAACGAAATATGAAAATTCGAACGAAAAACTTAAAAAACGAGAACTCGAACGTTGATTTTTGATCTGTTGATCAAGGTATCCTCGCCCCTCTTTCTAGCGCCAATTTGGTGAGAAATTAAGTTGTAATGAGTGAATTAAGAACAGAGAATCCACAGTGAGAATTTCAAATAGTGAAAAGTACCTCTGAATATTTCATAGGTCAAAATAACTCTTTCAGCCTCTTTAAATAGGCAAGGTGAGTTAGTTAAAGAAACGGTTACATATTGTCATATTTACAATTTAACCCTTCGGTTTCGCCTAAAGCCTAATTTAATCCTATAATTACAGAATTTATCACTTTAGTCCCTAAAGAATATCCTTCCTTATCATAATGTTTAATGAACCAAGTCCAAGGCTCCTAAGCCATAAGGTTACGCAAGTTGTCAGATTGTGCCCTAAGGTAATAGTTAAATATATCTACTGACCCCATGACGAGAATAAAATTACAAATATACTGCCAAAATAAAGATAAGTAAATATAAAAATAAAATCCATTCATGGTTTAGAGTGAAATACAGAACATAAATTTTCTTTCAAAAAAATAATTAAACTACAGATAAGTAATTTGCTATGATAGAAAATTCCTTTAGGAAACAAGTTTGTCAACTTAACCAGTACAAGGGGGAGAAGTTATTTTGGTAACAACATCGTCAACTTCACTAGTACGAGGTGAAATTACACAGGCGATATTTTCATTAACTTGGATAGTAGAAGGTGGAAGTACATCGACGAAGTTTTTATTAGTATGTCCTCTTTCAATATAACTACTTCGTCCTCAGGTTTTTCATTTTCCATTTCTTCATCTTCCTCTTTATCACGTGGTAAAACAAGTTATTTCATATTCAAGTACAAAATGTTTGAGTTCGCCCAAGATAACATTAGGAGTCTTTCTCCAAATATGTACGATAGTGTCTTTTTGAATTTTGCAACCAAATTTTGTGCAACGCTTATAATTGGATCTTCTTTTGCCTCGATAGTTTTTGCAACATATGCTAAAATCTTTCTCTCAACATTTTCACAGTTTTTTGATGTTTCCAACCTTTGTTATTTTAAATTAGTCAAGTTTTCTTTAAAATTTTAAATTCAGATTTTAAAGCAATATTTTCAATAGTCAATATATTGTTCTTGGCGGTCAAATTATCAACTTGTTCTGTCATAACAATATTTTAAGAAACCAGCTTATCATTTTGAGTAGTTTGAGAAGTACCTTAAGTAATTAAAGAAGCATTTTGAGAAATAAGTTTTGCATTTTGAGTCTTCGGGGTATTTGTTTTAATACATAAATTAACAACCAAGTTGTCAACTCAATATTTTTCCCGCCTTAATTTTTTATCATATTGTATTAAAGCTTTATATTCTCGTTGAAAACATACTAAGTCGGTTTTAAGTTCCTTATAAGATTCAAACACAATAGGTTCTCGTTTGAAATTTTCCATTGCTTCAACATATGCTCAGTCATTTATCAAAAAGTAGTTGTTATTGAGTTGTGATAACTTTAGAAAATAACAATGAAAAATATAAACAAAAAATGTTCATCAAGATAGATTGAGGAGATTATGATGATAAAAACAAACTCTTATTTGACGTTCAAGTTCTCTTAGTAGGATGTCACTCATACTCAAAGTGTTGTAGTGCGACTTGTTGGGATAAAATTTAAGTTGGTGAGAAACCAATAATGATGGAATTGGAATGTCTACAAGTGCATTTGGTTGTCTAGTATTTATAGGTGTTAGTTGGATGTTAGAAGGAGAAACAATGAGAATGTTGTTTTTATTGATGTCTTGATTGGAATAAATTACAGAGATAATAGTTTTACCTTTTCTTTGGTTAGGAAACCAAGGTTGCAAGATTGATAAGTTCCTTAATTGTTTCCTTGATTGTTTGTTGATCAGAAGATATAGAACGGATTTTCTTGTTGATAACAATGATTTCATCAAAGGTGGAATGATTTTTATTTTTGGTAACACGAATCCCAGCCGAGGTGGAAGTATTTTTCTTGTTGGAAACAAGAATGTTGTTAGAGGTGGGAGGATTTTTATTGTTAGAAATAGAGACCTCGTCAGAGGTAAAATAATTTTTCTTCTTGGAAACAGGGATCTCGTCAGATGTTTTGTTTATTTTGGTTCGTGTATTTTTATTAAGAGGTCTTTCCGGAAGTACAAAATTGTTTCGAGAAGTGTTGAGATTATCGTTATGGTGAGAAGAATTTTCAACACATTTATTTTTATTTTTCTTGTGATTAAAGTCGTTTTGAAAATTGTTGGGATTATCATTTTGGGGAGAGAATTCTGCAACACACTCAGGTTGGTTTTTCTAGCAAACAACTTTTTTGGAAGATGCACTGTATAGAGAGAATGGTATTTAAGATGTCAAACTGAGAAGAAAGTCACATACAGTTTTAGAAAATGATTTACTTCATTACCATCATAAAGTTTTCTCAAGAGCCAATGAACTTTAATATAATTTACTACAAAGAAAAAATGCACAAGTTAAGCATTAGTAAAACAAGTAGCATAAAAACAATTAATAAAATTAAACATATAATATCTTACGTTTTTTCATCCATCTTGATTCGAGTTGACCATTTTATTTCGGATCGATATTCCCAATTTCCGGATTACAAAAATAAAAGATATTTTACAATTTTGGCCAGAAGTGGTAAGTTGACAATTTAATTTGAGTCTATAAGAGATATAAGAAAAATGGGTTTTCTAGAGTTTCAAAATGTCAATATGTGTGAGGAAGTCTTGAAAATGTACAGTTATATCCAGACTTTTTGAACTAAACATTACGATGAGTATTACTACATCACCCATTAACAGTTAGTTAGGAAGGAAATATGCGAACATATCTGAAACATTATTGGATACAGCGAGAAAGTGGTAACTGAATACCTCATTGGAATAAGGAAGTGTAGAGACATATTTTGTTTTCTTTATTTTGATGAGTTAATTCATCAATTTTAGGTACACGAGTACCAATATCATCAGAAAATCATACTCATATCTAAAGCATTGATATCCCTCTTAGGTCATGCACTTATAAGTGTTAGATAATTGACCAAAAATCATCTAATTTTTTTTTTGTTCTGGAATATCTATGAGAGAAAGTTTGCTCTTGACTATTTTTGAAGATTTTTATTTTTTTTGGCAACCCTTATAGTTAGGGTTATATACATATGATGATCATTGTCAGGACGATGTATGTAGCATTCATACTTTATAGCCGCTATATGCATTTCGTATTTTCATGCTATCATTAAGCTAGCATCGTATTTCCCAAATACTCATTTAGTAACCCTTAATTGGTCTATATATGTGCCATATATCATCATGCCCTCTTCAAGATAGCCTCGTACTTCTATAATGATCATTTAGTAATCTTTAGTTGTCTCATAAAAGACACAAGAACATACTATAATGACAAATGTTTATAATTACTATACAAACCCTTACATATTTCATAAAGGTATAAATTGTATAACAAAATATGCTCTTATCAATAACTTCAAATACTAATGAATATATAAATATACTATAAATAAAAATTAATTTATAAATATATGTGCATATACTAATTTTAGATTGATATTTGAGCTCATATTTTTATTTTTAAAGTAGTTCATATTCATATCATGTCTCTATTTGTGTTATGAGAAATTATATCCTGCAATTAAAGAGGATAATAGATCTTTATACTTGTAACACTTGGAAAAATTATATAAATAGAGGTACACCCAGAGAAAATAGCGTTAGCTAAAATACAATTTCTTACTTTCTTTCTCCAAAACGTTTTTTATATATATCCTTGAAGGCCGAATGTTATACACTTTTGACATAATATTTTGATGATACTTTTTTCTTTATCAAATTACGTCGTGCAAATAAGGTATCGTAATTTAAAAAAAAAATAAACTAAAAATCTTGGCTACCACTTGTGTTGATTTATAATTATTGAATCGAAAGACATATGAGGTTTAGAAAAGTGATTTAATAAAGTTGAGACGAGGTAGATTTTTGAGATATTTTGTTCTTTCTCTAAAAATGAGATAGACTCGTCATCTGTTCTGGTTTCATCTCTGATTTTTACCTAAAACAACAACAGATTAATATTTTGACGAGCAAGAGATAAAATGTTCGGATTCAAGAATAATAAATTTACGTAATTTCATTATTGATTCAAAATGAATTCAATTGGTTTCTTTGTACTGGTTATGGATTTGGATTCTTAAATTGGATTATCTCCCTCGTTTTAGGTAGATAAATTTTTAATAAAGGTATTTTATGGTTGGTCCTGGATTGAGTAAGCATTTATGATGATTGATGCACGAATGCGGTTTCAAAGTTAATTTCTGATGATAATCGAATAATGGATGTTTTCTTTCTAACTTATAATATTTTGTTTTTGCATTCATCGTTCGGTTTTTTTTCTTACCTAATTATTTTTAGAAAGTTTTTTTTTCTTCTGAAAATTGGATATTGATTGTTCATAGGCAATTACCTTCGTATTTATAGTAATCAATCCTTTTTTTTTATTTTTAATTCCATCGACTTTTTATTTTGAATGTGTTATATAAAACTAATTTTTATTGTTTGAATCTTGGTTGAGGTACGATTGTTTTTTATATTCAACGAGATCGATGATTTTAGATTTTGATTCAAATCAGAACAAGTGAAATTATGGTTAAGAGTTTTATGATTCAAATTTAGAGTAAATTGAATTTGATTTTTGATTTCTTAATATATATATATAACCAAATTGGGTTTTTTTTAAATATTTGTTTAATCATGATTTTCATATGGTGTAGTAATTTTGATCGCAAATCTCCAGTAATACATGTTTTTTGTTTTTTTGTTACTCTCTTTTTACATGTTTTCTTTTTTTTACATAGGAAGTGTAAGCATTTTGGTGTAGGAATTAAAAGATATTGAAACAAAATATTATCTAAAATAAAATCAATCAATTATATGGTTTGTTGTTTGCTTTTGATTGATTCTTAGTCTAGATTGATTTGTTGTTTATTGTTGTGTATGATAATTATCAATAAATAGATAATGATGTTGTGTAATGTGAATATCTGGTTATGTTAGGAATATTTAATTTTTATTTTATGGTTAAATGATTATTAAATTGCTCATAGATATTAATACAAGCATAAATATAACTTCCAATTTTTTATTATATTTTAAAATATTAAATGTTTAGTAGATATATGGAAGTGTTGAAGGAGAATGTTAAGGTATCTAGGATACATTCAAATATGTATTAATTATTTTTATACGGTGTACATGTATGCTAGCAATTTTGAAGCAAAACACAAAGTTTTGTTGAGATGAATTTGCAAGAGTTCACATATATTAATGCTCACTATTTGGCTTTATGTAGGAATGATTCTTGTGCAACTTGGCTGTATCATTTAGACTAGTTCAGGTCATAATATGAGAAAATAAGAATCATGAGTCCTCTTTATTACTAAAGATATTTTGATTTAATCATAGTTTTTTGTCTATTCAATCTTCAAAAAGTTTCGAATGGAAGACCAACCTCTTGATCCGTGTAGGGTTGGTTGGAGTTGAACTTGATATTATAGATCCAAATAAAAGTATTTTAGAAGGAAATAGATGAAAAATGACTTGATTAATTCCCAATGAGGGGTTTGCAAATATGATATTGATTTATATGTACGCGTAGAGCCCTCTACCAACCCGTTTGATGCTGATATAGTACAATTAGCTAGATGGGCTATATAAAGATAGATTTTCATTGATGCATTGAAATGACTTTTATAATTAATTAATTTGAAAAAACAATTATGAGAATAACCCGCATGGCCTATGTTATGGTCACTGCTCGTAGAGCATGTGTGAAAGAAAATTCACAATGAAGATAAAAAGTTAGAGACGACGTGAAAAAAATTTAATAATCATTTACAAACAACTATGACAAACGATAAAATGCAATAAGGGATTTCAAATATCCAACATATTTTAATATAGACTAATAAAGTTCTAGATAGTTCAAAAGTGACAAGAATTCATAATAAATTGTCGAATCGGAATGTATGAAGAGAGAAAATGTTATAATGGAAGAGAGTGAGATACATGTGGATAATAGTATACAAATCAAAACCTTTAATAATTATGTAATTTTAAATTCAAAAATTAAGAGCATAAAAGATATCAATAAATGGAGACAAAACTTTAAACTGACTTAGTTTAGTGAAACCTACTAATTGTTGAAATATAGAAACTCGTTAATGTTAAGTGTGAATCTCATTTCTTGAGAGAGACTTTAGTAGAGAGAGAAATTAAGAGATAAAGTAAAATTAATTTAATGAAAAAGTGTCACCCTTTATTCATTGCCTTAGCCTTATTTATAGGCGCACCAGACTTAGTATAATTGAATTAGTTATACTAAGGGCTAAATTGCTCTTTAACCCATCATATTTACAAGTAGTTTAAATATTCTCTTTTAAATATACAATTTATCACATACAACCTTAACTGTATTACATTTAGGCCATCAACATTTCATATCCTTATCAGTAGCCCCCCTCGTTCTTATGAAGGTCAGTGAATAAGAACTAGTAATCACCGTAAATCATGATAGGAAAAAACCACTTTTTTCCAAAATCTAATTCGCTTCAGACTAGACCTTCTCATCTTCTTTTCAAAAGTATTTGTCTCAACAATTGTTGTGCTCGAATAAAAATACACTCCGATTCTTATTCGAATATAAATTGTTTATCAACTGATCTAAAAATGCCAGGTTTTATACTTGTCTTACTCGAATAAACTCGTATTCATGTTTTCCTCAAAACTGGTTTGACTCTTTGTTCGTGCTTTGAATATTCATACGTAGAATCATGAGTTGGAATTTTCACAATGGTTAAACGTTTGGAATGGTCTTATACACATGCAATGACCCACTAGACATGTCATTAGGTATGACAGCTAACAGGTGTCACATTATTGTTTTACAAGCAACCGTTTGATATTCCATCTTTTTACCCAATAATAATCACCACATCTTCCAATTCTCTGATCATTCTCTCTCTCATTTCCTATATAAATAATTTTCTCACCCATTATTTGTGTTTCAAAAATATCTTATAGTGAGATAAAATAACTTTTTCCTAAGAGAACCCTTAGCTACTTTCATATAAAAACCCAATTTCCTAGCTTTCTTCATTTGAAACAGCAATTTCTTGGCTACCTTCACCGGAACACTCATATTTCCGAGCCAACCTTTAAATTTTATGAACTAATTTGAATATTATTCCTCATCTTGGTTTATGAAAAAATCCTCAACAACTAAAAAACTAATTTTTGGCTTTTACGATTACTTGTGTATCAGTGAGAGGGTTGTTGAATACAAGGTCGTAGGCGTAATAGACAATTCTCCTCAATTTTCAACTAAAACTATTGTTTATGGTAATTTCAACCCCAATCGAAGTTCCCAAGAGTTTGAGAGTTCATCCAACCCAGAAAGAAAACATTTATCACCATCACCACCTCAAAAATCTCCTGCAATAGCTTCCGACTCCACATCTGCTTCTCTTCAGAATAACTACAAAGTAACATAAAATACATCCACTCACAGAAGATCACAGGAAGTTCCATTACCCATTAATTCTGATTTTCATCGCACATTATGCAAGAAGACTCCTCGGATTCAACCAAAAGCTCACCTCTCCCAAAATCTTTGTGTTAAAAAGAAAGCATTCATAACTATATGAGATCTCGAGGCTGACAACACTTCACAAGCTCAAACATAAAAAAAAAACTCTACACCACCATCTCCTCCCTTAAGGGAGATTGTTGAGACCAACTTTGAGTCACAACAAACTCTCTCGAATACTCAAGAAGAAAATTGAGTGTCAAACCCAAATCCTCCTCAACTAATAGACGAAACTTCTAAAGAATAAGTTGATTCAGAGGAAACTATGTCAAATGTAAAGGCTAAAAGAAGTGAGCTGCATCTGATACTGAAGATGATACTTCGAAGCAAGGGGCAGCCGAGAAAAAAGAAAAGAAAAAGAAGGCTTCAATTGAAATTCTTGAGGAAGTTACTACCTCAATAATTGTGAATTTAAAACCACTTCTTCCCAAATACATTTTGGCACTGAAAACATGCCATATATTTATTATAATAAAGCTCAAGCTAGTCATCTAAAAAATCAATATGGAATGGCAAACAACATAACTCTTTGACTACCAAAAGAGGGGGAAACTCCACTTGATTGTGGAGCAAATGAACTGGTGGTCTATCCTTAGATCATCAATTGGGCTCTTCAATTCCCACTAGATCCGATCATAGTAGAGTACTTCGAACTCCTTAACCTCTTCCCTATACAAGTAACACCAAATTTATGGTTCACACTTTTGTCTGTAATTATGGCTTCTAGACTTAGCCAAACCCCTCTTTCCATCAAAGACTTCATCGCCATGACTGGACTTTCAAAGGGACCAATACTACCTTTCTACTACTTTCACACTTAATAATGATTTCAAAATTATCAATGACCAGCTTGAAGCTACAAATTCTGCCAAAAAATATTTGTCTTTATGTCTGGAGCTTGGGAGAATGGGAAGGAGATATCCGAAGAAAACCCTTCAAAACTCAATCTTGTTTAGAGAAGCAACAGTAAGTTCTCTTGTCTTTTCCTTTGATATTTTATAACTTGAATCAATTTTTACATGTATTGCTACTGTACTCAGGAATTTCGAAGAGGTACAATGGTCGTAAGAAGGATGCAACAAATATTTTTGCTAAGTTGGCCACTTGGGTAGAAAATAAATGGGGCAATGGATTCCACTCAACTTTTCAACCCATAAACTTTATCACTAGTCATCTGGAGAGGATCTCCCTAGGTGCCGACCTCACCAAAAATATAATGGAGTCACCAAACCCAAAACTTATTGTGAAAATATTGATAACACCTGATGGTAAGGTTACTTTGCCTATGCAAAAAAAATATGACAGTCATCTACCCTTAAAAAAGAAAAGGAAAAAGAAAAAAATGGTTATTACATCTGGTACTAGCCCTTCAACTAAACCGAAGCTACAAAAGAAGGAAACTAAGACCAATAGGAAGGCAACTGAAGCTAGCCTTCCAAAAAATGAAGAAGGAGTAAAAGCTAAACCTTCTTGAAAAAGAAAAAAAAACTATTGCCCCAAAGAAAAATAATAGCTCAAAAACTTCACCAGCTAAAAAAACGGAATAGAACCCCGAAGAAATTGTTATAGAAGTGTCTGCTTCCGAAGCTGAAGAAATTGCAGTGGAAGATCACTGAAGAGAACCTACAATGGAATATCACCAAGGAGATGACCACTTTATTCCTGATGAGCCCATTAGTACATAGTAACTTCAAGACCTCTAAAAAGATATGGATTTGAGGGTCCTACAGTTCCAAGAGCAGCTTCAGCAAATTAGGCATCAGGTTACTGCTTCTCTTTTACATGATATTCTAAATTGCCTCATTGCCTGCTCTCATGCCTTTCAATAATCAAAGGTTCATACCTATCCAAGAGTCATCCAAAGAAGTGTTACTTGCACTGCAAACTTTTTCCAATATTAAAACACCAGCAAAATTATTGTGCAAATAAGTAAGCTCTGCTCGAAGCCATTTGGAAACCATGGCTAAAGATATGGTCCGATATAAAAAAGATGTTGTTGCAGAAAAGAAGATGAAAGATATATTTGGCAAATAAATTGAGGAACAATTTTATGTATTCCAGGCTGGCAGGTCGGAATATATTAAAGGACCCATCCACCTCAAACGTCATTTACGCTCTGTGCATAAACAACAAACAAAATAGCTCACTACTTCCCATCAGGCTGAGATGGAGAAACTTAAAGCTAAACATACTAGGGAGATATCCGAGGAACAGAAAAAATACTCATTTTTTCAAGAATCTTTGAATAAGAGTGAAGAAGAAAAAAAAGTTGATTAACGATATGACTACACTCGGGAAAAAACTCGAAGAAGAAAAACAAACCGATGTGCAAATTGCTAAGGCTCAGTATGGACTGGACACCTTAGCTACAATAAAAAATGCCAAGGAGCAACAGACAATTATTTTGCTTCACGAATTTTATGCAACGTTCCCAAAAGCAACTCTGTCAAGCTGTTGGGAATTGATCCCCATAGATAACCGACCTAGTGAAGCTTTCGACCCTGTTCTTACTGATTCTTCCGAAGAGACAGAGTTAGAAGAAAATGAAAATACCAGTGAACATGAAGAAGATTCATCGAAGAAAACTCTAAGGAGGATGATTAATTGTTGTTTCCTTTTGTCTATATTTTGAGGTCGTTTTTTGTTGTTGATGACTTATTTTTTGAATTCTTAACTTCTTGGCATTCAAAAAACATTTTTTTGTAAGATCAGATTCTAACTTCAATGAAAAACTACTCTTCTTCTTTCCACATTTATTTGCTAAGTTTTATCTTATGATGAATACTTTTAATTTCATGAACAAGGCATAGTGACCTCGAAGTGCAATATGCGTCACATATAAATCTGTAATTTTTCAAAATAAAAATAGTTTATTTATAAAATGTTAGCACCTCGAATAAAATGAGTGCATTTAGAGAACATAACACCTCGAATAAAATGAGTGCGTTTAGAGAATGTAGCACCTCGAGTATAATGAATGCGTTTAGAGAACGTAGCACTTCGAATATAATGAGTGTGTTTAAAGAACGTAGCACCTTGAATATGGTTGTTTCTTCGAAAAGTACTTTTAATTAACGTATAGCACTTCGAATCAAAACAGTTACTCTTGGTCAATAGCTTCAAAGATGTCTTCGACCAGTTACCAAGATAATTTAAATACTTATATTTAAAACAACCATTGACCATTTTTTTTATTAATAACCTCGAATATGTACATGCAACCTCATTAAAATGTCCCTGGGCCAACATGGTAGTAAATAGTGTGTCGATTATTCAAAAAAGTCTTAAAAAGACAAAATCATTCACAATATAGTTTTAAATGTTCTATATTCTAAGGATGTTAAAGTATCCTTCCCTGCTCATCACAAAGACGATACGTACCCTGATTTATTTTCTCCATCACCATACAAGGACCCTCCCAATTCGGGCCATCTTTCCAAGTCGTTTGTCTTTTGCATGGAGGAATACTTTCCTCAAAACTTTGTCACCTAATTTAAAATCCCTCCTTCTCACATTTGAATTATAGCGACTCATCATCCAAGTTTGATACTGAATCATATTCAAATGTGCTCTAAATGTTTTCTCTTCAATCAAGCCCACATCCATTCTTTTTTCCTCTTCATTCACCTCTTCTGAATAGTGAAATACCCTATAATAAGGTAAAGTAGATTATGCAGGACTAACAACATTCACACCCTACACCAAGGCAAAATATGTTTCTTAAGTAGCATCTCTAGGAGTTATATGATAAGCTCACAACACCTCTTGCAAATAGTTAGGCCATTTCCCTGCAACACCTGTTAAATTTTCTTCAAACCTTCCAATATAGATCTATTAGTCACTTCCACTTGAACATTTTCTTGGGAGGAAAAAGTGTAGATAAACACTGTGTAATTCCCCTCGAAGCACAAAAAGAAGTCATTTCTCTGTTATTTAATTGAGGACCATTATCTGTGGTGATTTTCCTACGCATTACAAAGCGAAAACAAATATTATTTACAATGAATTTAATGATATCCTTTGCTTTTGTACGTGATAATGGTTGAGCTTTATCCCACTTCAAAAAGTAATCTACCGCTACTATAATCATCTGACGTCCTCCAAAGTCCATAGGAAATGGCCCTACTAAATTTATTTACTATCTACTAAAAAGGATAGCTTCATATATGGAAATAATGGTACTCCTGGTTTGTGAATAGAATTGGAAAAGCGTTGATAAGTATCACAACCTCGAACTAAGACCTTAGCATCATTCATAATTGAAGACCAATAATAACGTGCCAACAAAACCAAACACGTCAAAGACTTGAAACCACAACGAGCTAAACATTCACCATCAGGCAGCTCATATAAAATATCTTGAGATTTTTTATATCCCAAACAACGCAGCAATGGTCCACTTCAAGATTTTTGTATAACACTATATCCAATACAACATAACCATGAGCCTTATATCTTAACTTTTTAGCCAGTTGTGCATCTTAAGGTAACATACCTCTTAGTGAAAAATTAAGGATATCAGACCTCCAATCACCTCGAATTATGTATAAAGCGACAAATACTTCCTCAGTATATTTACATTGTTGTGATCGTGTCAAAATCAAAAGAATCTCTTGTAACGGTGTCCATGAATATTCTTTAGTATAAGCAATTTTTGTTAAAGAATCAACAATTGTATTATCTCCTCGGTTAATATGCTCTACAATTAATTTGTCAAACAAAAAATTCAAATTTGGAAGCTCGTGTAAATACAAAATTAACTGATATTTCTTGGCATCAGATACACATACCATGTGATTTGCTACTAGCTACGTATCTATTTCCAAAGGAATGGTTGTTGCTCCACCGATATTTGCAAGCCTTAAACCAGACAACAAAGCCTTATATTCAGCCCCATTATCTAATGTATGAAAACCAAATCAAATAGCCTGATACATTTCCTCCCCAGAAGGACCAACTAATTGAACCCTTGCTCTACACCTCAATATACTAGACCCGCTATCTGTTTGAACCACCCACATCAAAGTTTATGGCAAGACCTCTTTATATGCCCCCTCATTCGATCGACTCGAATGAAATTCGACCGGAAAATCAGCTAAAGCTTGAGCTTTGATAACCGTTTGAAGAGCAAAAATGATGTCAAAATATCCCAATTCTACTGACCATTTGGTCATTCTACTAGAAATATTTGGACACCGTAACACATTATTTAGGGGGAAAGAAGTCTGAACCATAGTGGTGTGAGCTTGAAAAGAAGGGCACATTTTCTAGAAGCCACCACTAAAGACAAAGCCAATTTTCAAGTTTCAAATAAATTTTCTCTGATGCCAACAAACATTTACTAACATAATATATTGGCTTTGAAACTCCCTTGTCTTCGCATATCAAAACAACATTTACAACAAAATCAGACATTGTTATATATAAATACAGTTGTTCTCCAATTCGAGGCTTAGACAAAATCTCTGGTGATAACAAAAGTTCTTTAATTCTCAAAAAATATGTTTCACAATCTGGTGTATATTCAAACTATTTGGGCCTTCGTAATACTTGGAAAAAAGGAAAACATTTATCAGAAAACCTTGAAATAAATCGATTAAGAGAAACTAACCTTCCTGTCAAGACTTGTACTTCCTTTATAGTTCGATACAATGTCATCAAAACTAAAGCCTTCAGTTGCTCAGGAGTTGCTTCCATCTTTTTTTTCACTAATGATATACCCTAAAAATTTCCCTATCGGACACGAAAAGTATATTTCTCAGGATTTAGCTTCAAACGAGTGGCTCTCAAATTTAGAATGGTCTGATTTAAATCTTTGAGGTGTTCACCATAGGTGTAACTCTTAACCAACGTATCATCAATATATACCTCCACGTTCCTCTGATCTGAGAGAAAAAATCTTTATTTACCAACCTTTAATATGTTGTTCCAACATTTTTTGACCTGAATGGCATGACCCTATAACAATGTAATCCTCGATCAGTGATGAATGTAGTAATTTCCTGATCTTTTGGATTCATTTGGATCTGATTATACCCTGCAAAGGCATCCATAAAAGAGAGAATTTTATTCCTTGAAGTTTAATCAACCAGCTGATCTATTCGAGGGACATAGAATGGATCTTTTAGTCATGTTCTATTTAAATATGTGAAGTAAACACACATTTGGCACTTTCCGTTCTTCTTATTTTACTAACACTGTATTTGCAATCCATAAAGGATATTGTGCCTCCCTAATATGTCCAACCCTGGAGAGGTGATCCACCTCTTGAACAATAGCCTCTGACTTTTCCACAGAAAAAACTCATCTTTTCTGAATAACAGGATTTATCCTTGAATCTATAGCTAGCTTGTGACATATTATTTCATATGAAACTCCTATCACATCCTCTGGCTTCCAAGAAAAAACATCCAAATTATCAAACAAAAATTGTAACAACTAATCACGCAAATTAAAGGACAACAATGTTCCTATTCGTAAAGTCTTCTCATTAGAAAAAAATATGCTCTTCGATATCCTCACTCACAGTTAAAGAACCCGAGGTTTCCCTTGGATCATGCATTCCCCCCATCATCCGAAGCCAACCCTCTTTGTTGCTATTCAACCATCTAATCCTCAGAATTAGAACCTCGAACCTTGAGTTTTGTTGCATAACATTCCCTTACCACGTTTTGGTCAATTTGAACCACACCAAAACAATCTCTAATGACATACTTTAAACATCGATGAACACTAGACACAACAGCATACATTCTTGAAACCCAAGATCTCCTAAAAATAGCATTGTAACTGGTTGGACATTCAACCACCATGAACAAAACCTTAACTTTATTTTTAAACGGGCCTTTACCCAAACACACCTCACCCTCGAATTCTCCTATCACTTGAGCTGTTACCCATGTAAACCCAGTTATAGTACGATCATACCCATAAATTTGAGGTGGATTACACATCCTATCATACGTAGATCTGAATAACACATTAGTAGAACTCCTTATATCTATCAGAACACGTAGAATTTCAACTCCAGATATTTGTGCCTATATAACCACTGCATCCTCGTGAGGATCAGCAATTCCTCTCAAATCATCCTCATCAAACAGAATAAAATGAGTATCTTGCTTTCCATATAAATGAGTAGACATCCTTCCATTTATTTGAGTTGCTAAACTGACAACATGCCTTTCCTGGAACTATTAGTATTACCAGACATGGAATCTTCCCCAAAGATTGCTAATAATTTAAAATACTCACATAAGATTTGAACCCGTTTATGCTCTATTGGCTCATCCACAACCATCAAAATTAATCGATCTAGAGCTGTATTCGAATATTCTGATACTACATCTAATTCATCACATTTAGAATCTATAATTATTAACAAATTTTCTTCCTTCGAATTTGGATTATCAGCTTGTTGTGTCGATGTGCTCAAAATTTTCAATCTACTTCTTTTCCCTTTAACAAAAACGGCAAATTTACCATTTTCTATTAAAACTTGTATCGCATTCTTTGAAGCTATAGAGTCTGTTGTATCGTGCCCAATATCATTATGATACTTGCAAAAGTTTTTGTTGCACTCTTCCCTTGGTCTGTTTATTGGAGTTGGCTTTTTAAAGCTTACATAGTCTTTACACTTTTCAATAAATTGCAGCAACATTCTGAGTCAGATTACATAAAACTATGGCCTTATCCACTGATTTGGACTTGGTTTTTGAAACTGGTAGCCTACAACTTGAGTTGGAAACCCTCCAGTCCAAGGAGGCAAATTGTTGTTATTCCTTAGACGAGGCGGTTGATAATTCGAAGTGTGTCTTTGATTATTTGACACATGCCCTAAATTTTTTTGACTAGTTCCAACCATTTCTTGAACCCTAGTTGATTCTTTCACGTTAATTTGATCCTTGAGTTGAGAAATAAGCTCTCCAAAAGTTAAAGCTCTCTTTTTTGTTGTCATTTTCCAAATCACCTGGTAATAACCCTTATCGAAATGCAGCCATAACAACCAGCTTTTCCTAATTATATAATCCTGATTTTGTTAACACAAAACGCTCCGTATAATCCTTCAGTTTCTCTCTTACATCTTGCTTACATTGTATTATTGTATCTTCATTTGCACGCATTTCTTTGCTTCCCACAAACTATAATCGGAAAGTTGTATATAAATCCATAAAGTTGGTAATAAATACCCTCGGAATCCTATTATACCACTTCAATGATGTGTCTTTGAATATCTGAGAAAACTCTATGCACACCAGTCTGTCATTATCTTCGAATTTCATCATAGTTCTTGAATTGTTCGATATGATCATCAGGATCCTGCATTCTATTGATTTTTTTTACCTCAGTGATATCAAAATACTTCGGAAGAGTAATGGACCTTATCTCAGTTGTTAAAGCAGAATTTCACTAGTCTACTCCTTGTACGTATTGGTCATATCCTCATGTTCCCACGACACAATATACAAATTCCGATCAGCTATACATGTGTATTGGTTAGATGCATTCCCTTCACACCATTCAGTTTCCGTCAACAATGAGGTATATTGTCTCTTTTTGGTTTATATTTCTTATGCGATTTTCGAGGCCAACCTCATTTTTATTTTGAAGATTCTTGATACCTCTTTTTCTTAGATGATCCTTCCTCAGATTCCAAGCTATCAAATTCATCATCACTAGATGTAATATATCGGTGTTTGTCTTTTTTTCCTTTTCGTGAAGTACGATTTTCTTTATCAGACTCATAATGTGTTTTTTTATGATCGCTTCGAATCTGATGAGCTGTATATGATCGATCAGATTGATTTTCCAGGTCACATTTCTCTTTAACTTGTCGTACCTTAGATTTTAGTCTTCCCGATTGAATATGTTGTTCTTTTTTAACATACTTGTTATTTAATGTTGTTATTTTATCCAGCAACTGATTCATCCAAACTTTAATGTCTGAATGAACTTGTTGCAGTGAAATTTGATCATCTTCTTTACTTTCTTCCCTCTTTAAATCAAATCTCAAAGTATCAATTGATTTTCGAACCGTAGATCAGCTTCGTTTCATGGTTCCATATCGATCTAGAGTGATATTTTTTGTGCATGAACTCTACAATTTCTGGTTTTTTATGTGAAATCAAGGTACCAATCGAATAGAGCTCCCACTGTGGTCTCCAATTTATGAAGTGTGATTCTAGTTTCTTGAGAGAGAGAGGGGGGGGGGAGAGAGTCTAACTGTAGAGAAAAAGTAAGAGAGAAAGTAAAGTCAGTTTAAGAGAGAAAGTAAGAGAGTCTAGTGTGATTCATTGCCTCAGTCTTTATTTATAGACGCACCAGACTTAGTATAACTGAATTAGTTATACTAAGGGGTAAAATTTCTCTTTAACCCCTTATATTTACAAGTAGTTTAAATTTTCTCTTTTAACTATACAATTTATCACATACAACATTAATTGTATTACATTTAGGCCATCAATATTTCATATCATTATTAGTTAGGATAGTTAAACATGTATGCAAACTTGGCAAAATGAATTAACTTTCTACATGAACATAATGATAATAGAGATGGTGGTTTTGATGGAAAAAATAGATCACGACGATGTAGAGTGAAGAAGAAGTAGTAAGAAATGAGTTTGAGATATATGAGAAAGGGTTGAGACTCAACCAGAATATACAACAGTTAATTGGAAAAACTAAAATCAAGAGTCTACCAGAAGAGAAGTTAGGTATAACTACGATCAGAACGTCTACATATGTTAGAAAATAGTAAAAAGGTAATTAAAGAGACATTAGTTGCTAGTTTGTCACACAACAAAGGTTTTATTATCCATTGTTGCTAAAAATGGCTGGTTTGACAAATAAATATATGTTAAAGAATATTTATTTTCTTTTTTGATGACTTAATGGAAATATTGATACTTGTGGGATTAATTGAACATGGTTTATTTTTTGCAAAAATCACATGTTGTTCTCTTACAAGTTTGCACCATATCGACAACTCTTATCTAAAGACACCTCGGTTGATAATCAACATGATGGGCTATTCATTTTCCTGTCAATGGTAAAATAAATTCTTACTAGATGAAAGCGCAAAAAAAAAAGAATAAATATAAATCATGATAAAAATGAGAGGATAGCCGACGGAGTTGTATTTGAAGCATCGCATTTAAGTTCATGAAGATCATATTATATCTTATGATTCCAGACATATATTTCAGTGTAGATTACCTCGTCATCATTAAAAACAAGGATTTATCATTTGAATTAAATCGGATTCTATATTCTGTCCTAAACCATAATAGTTTACTGCATGATCAATTTATCAGAGGCTCATATAATCCCTCATTAATATATTGGTAAAAAAACAATTGAAGATTTAGCGTTTTACATCTAATTATCTCATAGTCCAGAAAGCATGGAAGCTTGCAGAAAATGATTTTCTTTTGCAGTAAAGTACGTAGCAAAAAATAAACAAATTAGTGGAAGATTCTCACAAATCCTCTAATGAATCTATTCAGTAAATATTATACAATGAATATAATATAAATTAATTTACATAGATAGAATATGATGCATGATGTAGGATGCATAAAGTACGATGAAAATATTATTATTCAATTGTACGTATGTAATGGACCTTGATTTACTTCTCTCACGCCTAAAGAAAATGTGCACCATTAATGACATGTATATTTCATCTTATGATGTTTTCAATAATACTTCAAACGTAAGGTATTTCTTATAAAAAAACTCAATTAATATACTATATATTAATTAAGATGCATGCATTTAAGGAGGTTACATCATTCTGTATACATTTAAGGAATTTACAGTATTATTTTCATACACTTAAGGATTTTGTATTAATTCTCTATATAGAGTTTAACATAAATGTTGCATAGATTTAATGTGAGGCTATGAGCTTATATTTTTCATCGCACAAAAAAATCTCGTGCAATAAACCTTCAAAAATGACAATTGTCAAGCCATAGATTCTACGTCGCAAAAACATAAATCTATAAAATAAGCCAAAAATATTAACTTTACTTCGTTTAAATTATTTATTAACCCTTAACAAATACTTTGAATTTATTTTAAATACTATGGGGCACATATCTTTGTACATGATATATGTATTTACTAATCAAATAGACTACAAGTCGAGCAATAATAGGCTATAAGCCAAACGATCTCTAGATACTCTCCAAATTATGTTAATCAAACGAGCTGAGCTACAAAAAGACTACAAGTTAAGCAATAAAAATATTATAAGTCGAAGGGTCTGTGATTATCATCTCCGAACAACTTACAAATACGATCTCCAAACGATCTATAATAGTCATCTCCAAACGACCTACGATTATGATCTCCGCATGACCTAAATATACAATCTTCAAACGATCTTCAAATCAAAAATTTACAAGCAATCATAAAATAAATATGACCATAAGTCAAACCCTTGACCTATGAAGATCAAGATTCCACACACCCGAGGCCATAAAGGTCGAGCCATAAATGTCCTAATTTATGTCAAGTTCCTGATCAATATGATCAAAAACCAATTATGTAAGAAAGGTCATAAAGGTCGTGATGTAAAGGCCCTAATGAAATATTTTTAACTCAAAACACCGATCAATATGAGAAAATTCCATTCAAGTAAGAAATATCATAAAGGTCAGGTGATAAAAAACTCATTAAATCAATGTAATAGTTTACGAGATCGTTGATCGAAGTACTTAAAACGGACAAATCAATGCAACGAAACAAGCTAAATAATAAAAAGATGAGCACGTTATAAGATAAACAACTTAGATAATAAATATAGTTGGACAAGGTAAATGATAGATGATAATTTATAAGATCAACGACTTAAATAAACAATGTTGTTGGATGAGTTAAATGATAAATGATGAATAAGTTATATTATAAATGACTTAAATAAGCAATGCAACTAGAGGAGCTAAAATGATTAAAGATGAGCAAATTATAAAATAAATGACCTAAATAAGTAAGGTCGCTGGACAAACTAAATAACTTCAATGATGAATAAATTTCGAGCAAAGTCAGTTGACGAGGTACCCATATTATACTATCTCATTTACATATATTGTCAAACGAGGTGTTTTCAATAATATAATAAAAAGAAAGAAGATAACTAATGATAAAATTGGGTGAAATGATTTAATAAAACAAAAAAGATAACAAAAATGATAAAGTTTGACAAATGATTCAACAAAACAAAAAAAACTACAAAATGATAAAAGTTACTGACAAGCTTTAGCAAAACAAAGAGTAAACGAATATAGTACAATGTTTATAATAAGTTAAGCAAGTTATTTGGAAAACTAAAGATAATGATCTAAAAATAACAATGTTAAAGATAATAAGCTAAAAATACTAAGAAAGGTAAGCAAGTTGGACGAGCCATAAATGACGATGTTAAAGCTAATAAAATTGAGATATTGAAAATGATAAGGTGGATGATTAGATCCAAAAATGACAAAGTTAAAGATGAGCAGGGATGACCCATAAACGACAAGGTTAAAGATGATAAACGACAAGGTTAAAGATGATAAGCAAATTGGATGAATAACCATTGACGACTCAAAGATGATGAGTTGAAGAAAGTAAAGAAATAGACAAACTGTATAAGTTGTAAGAATAATGACGACTTATAAATTAAAAACTAAAGATGACGAGCTAATGAAAACAAGTATTTTAATTCCAGTTAGATTAAAAAACAAAGTGTGCAAATTTAGCAAGTAAAGATAATATAAGTTGAGTGGTCTAAAAGACAATAAATAGCGAGATAAATCAGAATTATATCAACATATATCTCAATAGTTGGACATGTAATCACCCTGATGAAATATATTCCTGACAAGCTGTCCTTAGATAAACTAAAAAATATCATTTTCAAGATTAAAATTTTAGCACACAATCTTTTGTGTATAGACATACAAATATCACAGTATCTTTTTCAAGATTAAATTTTTATCACCGTCTTTTGTGCATGGACACATAGGCGGAGTTGGGTGGGCATTCCTAAACTAGAGGTTTTAGTACCGAAAGAAAATCAAATATGCCTTTGTCCTAGTGGTACACGCAGGTCGTGGATTCGATACATAAGTAGAGAACCACTTCTTATGTTTCTTATTTTATATCTTTTCTTTTTATATCATATACTTTTTTTATTCTTATCTATATATTTTCTTTTTAAACCTATCCTATACCCACACTTATTCTTCCTATATTTTTTCATTCCTATACCCACACTTATTCTTCCAATATTTTTTTATTCCTATACTCACACTTATTCTACCTAATGATGGAAAAACCTCTCTCAAGAAACTCTGTTCTTGCGAAAGAACAGAGTGCTGATTTTTAACCTTTCTTCTTTGCTTCTTCAAGGATTTCTTCTTTTCTTCGAGCATGAATAATCCTGTGGAGATTGATTCGACTGTAGATTTTCCTATACTTAGGAAAAGGTCGAAGGAAGGAAGTTGTATGGGTGAGGAAGAACTGAGGGCAATTCGAAAGATTGTAATATGTTTCTTAATCCTGTGTTTGAAGATTTGAGTAAGGATAAAGAAGAGAAGATTCAAAAGATTTCGTATGCTAATCTGTTGAAATCTGAAAAAACAGAGGTTCAACACAAAAATGTATCGGTCTTGATGGAGGATGAAATGCCGATTATCAACTTCGATATTGAGGATAAAGAAAGGTTGTTACAGGTTTCCAAACATACGTTGATAGCGAAGTTTGCATCAGGCAGACCTTCATTAGATGTTATCAGGAAATTTTTGGCCAAGTTTAACTTTGGTGATTCTTTCAATCTCTCTGCTTGGGACTTTAGGCATGTGTTTATTGAATTTTCTGTGCTTGATGATCTGAAGAAATTATGGTCTAGGAATGTTTGGGCTTTAGGGAATAAGACTATGCGCCTGTTGAAATGGACGCCTGGTTTTGACCCGAATCTGGAATGCCCTTTTACTCCGTTATGGGTTACGTTACCAGATATTCCTGAGTTTCTTTTTAATTATTCTACAATCTCTGAAGTGGCGAAGGTCTTGGGCACTCCGTTAAAGATTTGGGTTCCTTCTATAAACAGGGCCAGGCAGAATTGTTGTAGAGTTTGGGTTGAGGTTGATATATCTAAACCATTGATCAAGAAAGTGAAGTTGAACTTTGGTAAGGCGGATGGTTATGTGATTGATTTGAAGTATGATAAAGTTCCTCTATATTGTGTTAACTGCGCTCATATTGGACACTCGAAGGATAGTTGTAAGAAACTGCTGGTTGATGAGGATGTATCCTTGAATGCTAATCGGAATATGGAGGTTCTTGCTAAATCTGATCTGCCTGAATCTGGTCTGCCTGATCAGTCTTCGTCCTCTCAACTTCTTGGAAAGAATAAAGAAAACAAGGTGAATGTTAATGAGAATTGTGTTGAGGATATGGTTCAGATGGAAAAAGATAAGTTAGATGAGAATGTGTTCAAAGATAGTTCTGTTAATAATAGAGTGAAAACTCGTTGGCTGGATTCTGTTGTGGTGGATAATAGTTTGAGGAAAGAGGAATGTAGGCAAGAGGGAATGGTTGAGGATAGTAGTTCTTTCCAGGCTGACAATTCTGTTGGATTAAATGAAGAATGTTCTGGGCAGGTTAATGAAGAAGAGATGATAGACGCCTTGAAAATGTTGGATAAGAAAAACATGTTTGAAGTTCTTAGTGAGGAGGTTCATGGTTCTCCAAGGCATGAAGGGAGTCTTCCTTCTTCTCCTGTTAAGATCCATAGAGAGAAAGATGGATTTGATCCTAAAAAGATTAAGAAAGTTTCTAAGCTCTGGGCTGCAAAGGGACCTGTATCTTCTAAAATCATGAAGCTGAAAAGGCCTCATTAACTCGTCTTATTACTATTGTTATGTTGAATTGGAATGCAAGAGGTCTTGCAAACAAAGAGTCTATTCAAAGGTTAAAGTCGATGGTCAAAACTTATAAGGTTAGTTTTGTGGCTATTCAAGAGCCATTGGTGAAGGCTGATAGAATGTGTTCTATTGCTGATAAGTTAAAGTTAAAGGGTTTTGTGTCTAATGTAAACAATAAGATTAGGCTCTTCTGGCATCTTGATTTCTCTGTGGACATGGTTTTGGATTCTGATCAGTTGGTTCACCTCAAAGTTACTCATCCTTCCTTGAAAAAAGTTTTTGATGTTTCTGTGATTTATGCTAAATGTAAGAATGAGGAACGTGTTGTTCTTTGGGATTCAATTAGAAGTCTTAATGTGCAGCAGGAATGGATCTTATTAGGTGACTTTAATGTCATTTCTAGACTTAACGAACAGTTGTCTTGTGTTACTGTTAATAAAAAAGGAATGGATGCCTTTAATGATCTTATTCTTGATTGTGGGCTATTGGATGTTGGTTTCAGTGGTTGTGCTTTCACCTGGTCTAATGGTCAGAAGTGGAAGAGGCTTGACCGTGTTCTCTATAACAACAATTGGTTAGATTGTTTTGATGTTACTTCTGTCATTCATCTTGCTCGTAGCTGCTCTGATCACTGTCCAATGGTGGTGAAAGTATCGTCTAAGTTAGAAAGAGTTAAGGCTCCTTTTAAGTTCTTAAACATGTGGACTACTCATGAGGGATTGCTAGATGTGATTAAGGATAGTTGTCCTGAGCCTATCAGTGATGAGGTGAGTAATCCCATCATGTTTTTTTGGCTGAAGCAACAGAGGTTAAAGATGGTATTAAAGTCTTGGAACAGGAATGTTTTTGGGAATCTCTTTGAAGCCATTAAGAAATCAGAGGATACTATTAATAATTGTGAAGCTGCTCTTCAGATTGGTTTTAATGAGGATAATAAGTCTGCGCTTAATGAGGCTAGGAGGAATCATCTGCTTTTATTGGATAGGGAAGAGATGTATTGGAAGCAAAAGGCTCATGCTTCCTGGTTAAAAGATTCAGATAGAAATACAGCTGCTTATCATGGTTATGTAAAGAAAAGGTTGAAGAGAAATAGGATTGACAGAATTAAGGTGGGGGATAGTTGGATTGAAGGAAAAGATAGTCTGAAGGCTTCTGCTGTGGATTACTTTAAGGGCTTGTTGGCTAAAGAGTTGAGGAATGATGTTGATTTCAGACTAAATGAGGTAATTCCTTCCTTAGTCACTGGGAATGATAATGCTAGTCTTGTTAAGGTTCCTGATAATGAAGAGATTTATGGGGTGGTGAAAGGATTGAGGTCTGATTCTGCTTGTGGTTCTGATGGTTTTAACGGTGAGTTTTATAAGTATTGCTGGGCCATTGTAGGAATAGACCTTTGCAGTGCTGTTAAAGCTTTCTTTGAAGGCTATGGTTTACCTAAAGGTGTGAAAGCTACTCTTATTTGTTTAATCCCTAAAGTGGATAATCCAAATAGTTGGAAAGAGTTTCGCCCTATTAGCCTTACTACTGTGTTCTCAAGAATTCTTGGTAAGGTGATCAATAACAGACTCTCTGATATTCTGCCTAAGCTCATTTCTGCTGAACAAGGAGGCTTTGTGAAGGGAAGATCTATTCATCACTCAATCCTGCTTGTTCAAGAGCTTTGTTTTGATATTGACTACAACAAGAAAGATGGTAATGTAATTATCAAAACAGACATGACCAAGGCATTTGATAATCTTAGACATGGATTTCTGTTTGATGTTCTTAAAAGATTTGGCTTTAGTAATGATGTTATTAAGCTGGTGGAAGGCTGCATTGATAAAGTTTCATCTTCTGTTCTTGTGAATGGTGAGATGGCTGGCTACTTTTCTAATACTCAAGGCTTAAGACAAGGGGATCCATTATCCCCGAGTCTTTTTATCCTTGCTGAGGAATATTTGATTAGAAGCTTTAACTTGTTAAATAATGAGAATCACAATTTCAGATTCAAGTCAAGGAGTAAGTTGAAGGTAGTTTGTTCTGCTTTTGCTGATGATTTTATGGTGTTTTCCAATGGAAGTATACATGCTATGGAGACTGCTAAAGCCATAATGGATCACTATCAAGGTGTTTCTGGTCAGAAGATTAATACAGATAAGTCTAAACTTATTGTGTCTCAGAAAATGTCTGTACATCAGCTCAATATTATTGAAGATATATGGAATTTTAATCATTCTTACATGCCATTTAAGTACTTGGGTACTATCATTGCTAATTATACAAGACTTGCCAATTATGAATGCATTATTGACAAAGTTAGAAGTAGACTTATGGACTGGGACAAGCTTCAATTATCCTTTGCTGGACGTCTGCAGTTGATTCAATCTGTTCTTCTAGCCTTCCCTAATTACTTCCTTCAACACACTGCTCTTCCTGTTGGCATCATTCAAAGATTGGAGATTCTTTTTAATAAATTCCTGTGGGGGACAAAAGAAGACAAAAAGGTTATTATATGGGCTCGTTGGGACCGTTTGTGCAAGCCTTATAGAGAAGGGGGTCTCAATCTCAGAAGGCTTAAAGATTTACAGCATGTTTATGCTATAAAGCTTTGGTTTGAGTTTAGGTCTCAACACTCCCTTTGGGCCAAATACATGCTATCAATATACTGTAAGGATAACATTCATCCTATTCTTGCCATTACTTCTCAAAGAAAATCCAGAATCTGGTCTAGAATTCTGAATGTAAGAGTAATTTCTGAGGAGTTCATGTTCTGGCAGCTGGGGAAAGGTAATATTGCATTCTGGTATGAGAAGTGGTGTTCTAAGAACCCTTTTATTGCTATTGCTAATGATAATGATAGAATATATCTATGGGACTGCAACAATGATTTGGTGAAGGACTTTTGGCTTGGGAACTCCTGGGATTTTGGCAAGCTTGAATATCTGGTTACATTTAATGAGATTCGCAAGATAAGGGAAGTCAGCCTTAATAGTAGTGAAGATACTCTACTTTGGTCTTTATCTAAATGTGGTTCTTTCAGTGTTAAAGACACTTACAATCAGATCAGAACTAGGGGTAGTATTTCCAGTTTATATGACAGAACTTGGAATGCAGTAACTCCTAAGAAATGTTCATTCTTCTTATGGAGGGCTTTACACGAATGGCTGCCTACTGACAGTGCTATGCAAAGAAGGGGATTTAATCTGGCCTCTAAGTGTGTCTTTTGCAATAATAGCGAATCTACTAAACATGTTCTAGTGCAGTGCCCTAATGCTTGGTCAGTTTGGCAGTATTTCAGCAATATCTTTAAAATTCAAATTGACACTTACTTGTCTGTGCCTCATATGGTGATGAGATGGTATTGGGCTGCTAGTAAAAAAGGTGACATCCTCTGTATCCTTCCTGCTATCATATTGTGGTCAATCTAGGCTGCTCGAAACAAGAACAAAATCAGCAATGCAAATGTGAATTCTAGTTATATCATTAAACATGTTCTCATGATTCTTTCAAGCCTTGACTATGCAAATGTTCTACAGAGGAAACATTGGGGCAAGTTTATTAAGGAGGGTTCTGTTCTTGGTTGCGTAAATCAGTTCAAGCTCAGAAACAGACCTCTGTTTTTGAAATGGAAATGTCCCAAGGCTGGTCGTTACAAGCTAAATGTGGATGGAAGTTGTACCTCGAACGGTGAAGCTGGTGGTGGTGCTTTATTGAGAGACAGTAATGGCGACGTTGTTGCTGGTGTGGGCAAGATTTATGGCAAAGCTTCGTCTATAATAGCTGAAACCCGTGCTCTCTTAGACGGTCTGGTTTTGTGTGACAGGTTGGGGATCAGCTCCGTTGATGTTGATACTGATTCCATGATTTTGGTAAGTCTGATTCAGTTTGGAAATGCTCCGTGGTTTCTTGAACCATTAATGAAGTGTTGTAGATCTCTTTTCAAGTCTACAATGGTGCTGAAGCATATTTTTCGGGAAGAAAATCTTGGGGCCGATTGGGTAGCAAGAGAGGTTTTGAGAAATCAGTGTGAGATGGATTTTGACAAAGTTAATGCTCCAGCAAAGCTAAAAGCAATTGTTCTTTTGGAGAAAGCAAACTATGGTTATCTTAGGTTCACTGTTTAAGAAATTAGGGTTTTGTGTTTTTGGGGAAGAAGACGATTCTGATCGAAATTAGGGTTTTAGTTCTTTTTCAATTTTTGTAATAATCACAATGAAGGGCTTGCCCTTTTTACTTCTTTAAATGAAATCCTTTGAAAATATATATATATATATATATATATTATAAATTTGAATATATATATATATATATATATATATATAAAACACTTATTCTACCTATATTTTTTTATTTTTATACCCGTTTATTCTTATCCTATATATTATTAATTTTTTTAAAGATCTTATCATATACCTATATTTTCTCTTTTTTATACCCACTTATTCCTCCTATATATTACCTATCTTTTATCTTTTTTATACTCACTTATTCCTCTTATATATTAGGTGTTCGTATTTATAAATATATATTATTAATATTTTCTTACGTTATTAGGCTACTACATTACTAGATTTTAGATTATATAATTAGAATCAGTCAGATATATAACTATTATGCTATAATATATCCTATATATATTAGTTTAATATAGATAATATTTTTTAAACCTATCCTATACCCACACTTATTCTTCCTATATTTTTTCATTCCTATACCCACACTTATTCTTCCTATATTTTTTCATTCCTATACCCACACTTATTCTTCCTATATTTTTTCATTTTTATACCCGTTTATTCTTATCATATATATTATTAATTGTTTTAAAGATCTTATCATATACCTATATTTTCTCTTTTTTATACCCACTTATTCCTCCTATATATTAGGTGTTCGTATTTATAAATATATATTATTAATGTTTTCTTACGTTACCAGATTTTTAGGCTACTACATTACTAGATTTTAGGTTATATAATTAGAATCAGTCAGATATATAACTATTATGCTATAATATATCCTATATATTAGTTTAATATAGATAATATTTTTTAAACCTATCCTATACCCACACTTATTCTTCCTATATTTTTTCATTCCTATACACACTTATTCTTCCTATATTTTTTCATTTTTATACCCGTTTATTCTTATCCTATATATTATTAATTGTTTTAAAGATCTTATCCTATACCTATATTTTCTCTTTTTTATACCCATTTATTCCTCCTATATATTAGGTGTTCGTATTTATAAATATATATTATTAATATTTTCTTACGTTACCCGATTTTTAGGCTACTACATTACTAGATTTTATGTTATATATTTTCTCTTTTTTATACCCATTTATTCCTCCTATATATTAGGTGTTCGTATTTATAAATATATATTATTAATATTTTCTTACGTTACCAGATTTTTAGGCTACTACATTACTAGATTTTAGGTTATATAATATATTAGTTTAATATAGATAATATTTTTTTAACCTATCCTATACCCACACTTATTCTTCCTATATTTTTTCATTCCTATACACACACTTATTCTTCCTATATTTTTTCATTTTTATACCCGTTTATTCTTATCCTATATATTATTAATTGTTTTAAAGATCTTATCCTATACCTATATTTTCTCTTTTTTATACCCATTTATTCCTCCTATATATTAGGTGTTCGTATTTATAAATATATATTATTAATATTTTCTTACGTGACCCGATTTTTAGGCTACTACATTACTAGATTTTAGGTTATATATTTTCTCTTTTTTATACCCATTTATTCCTCCTATATATTAGGTGTTCGTATTTATAAATATATATTATTAATATTTTATTACGTTACCAGATTTTTAGGCTACTACATTACTAGATTTTAGGTTATATAATTAGAATCAGTCAGATATATAACTATTATGCTATAATATATCCTATATATTAGTTTAATATAGATAATATTTTTTAAATATATATAATATCAATTTATACTTATATATATATATATATATTAAACTCTAACTACAAAATACAATATTTTCTTTCTAGTTTCTACTATCATTTTAAAAAACTTTAGCTACATGCTGCAAATTGTTTTCTTGCTTTATTTTAGTTTTTCCTAATCACATTTTAGTTATCTATGTAACATATATTATGTCATGACACCGACAATTCAATATTTGAAATTTGAATATAAACCATTTGTTATTATAATTTATTTTGATATATATATACTTCTTCAATAATAAAGTCCAGGACACCACGGTGTTCCGATCCTGACTACGTCACTGCATGGACATGCCAAGTATCACAGTTATATAGCTATAGTTGGACAAATATTGTCATAATAAAATACATTTTAACGGATTCCAAGTTGAAAAGTTTAATGGATAAGCCGCAAATAAACAATGGAATTTTTTTTTTATCAAAATGACTCAAGTAAAAATCCAAAACATAATTTTTTAAAATAAAATTTATAACACCTGACTATATTTAAAGAGTTTTAGTCTTTATATCTCAAAAACAAAATCCAAGTAAAAATAGAACAATCCAACGCTGATATGAACAATGAAATTATGTAAATAATTAAACCGATATATTTATTTTGTATAGGAAGTAAGTATATCTCACATATATAATGGTATACTTGTAACCTTCGGAGAGAAAATTATAAGTAAAACTACATAAAAAAACTAATTCTTACATCTAAAAGTTGAATTTTATATACATTTTTAAAATTATTTTGACTGAGGTTATTTCATCATCATTTTACCCTAATGAATGATCGGACAATAACAATCATGTGAGTTTATGAGTGATCGAATCACGACCATACAGATATTAAAAAGCCACATGCAAATCCATGAGCTAAAACAATTATGGTATAGTAGACATTCAAAACAGATATTAACTAGTGTAAGCCAGGGAAACCAAGAAGTAGAAGAAAAACTAGTAGTAATGTTTCGTTTCAAAATATACAGAGGGGTCATGTCTTATATAAAGGATGGTTTTTAAGTGGCCAAATCAAACACAAGACATGAGAATATTTTATAAGCGCTTAAAAGAGGGAAACAAATTTTCAAATCCTTGAATGTCCAAAGCTGTTGCTGTCTTCATACTGTGCCATAAATTCATCATTGAACTTTTTGAAACTAGACATGATTGGAGGCATGTCTTCTTCTGCTGGTAGTATAGTTGTCCTTAAATGAAACACCCTGAAAATCAAATACAAAAAAGCACGAAATCGGTGTCAATAGTATAGTCATTTAGAAAATTAACGAATTAACGAATTTGTTACAGTAAGATACATACCCTTCTTTTTGACCGAAACCCGAGCCAGGGACTGTAGAAATGCCGGTAGCTTCTAGAAGCTTCAGACAATAGAAAACATCTGGAACTTTTCCGGCGGATCTAGCTGCTTCCATTGCTCTAGCCGGCAAACGGATTTGAGGAAACGAGTACATGGCACCTACATCATATAAATGAGCATCATTGTTATGTTTGCAGTTCTAATACAGTTCCTGCTGCTACTATGATAATAGTTCCTTATTGTATTAAAACTTCGTATTCTAATGTAAGTGGACTTAGGTCCTATAAATACCTCGTATGGTTCTATCGTAGTGAAGTATAAATATATTCAGTTTCTATGGTCACCAACATTTTCGGGGATAACATATTGAGGATGTACAAAAGACTGATTCTGTTACCTTCGGTGAAATTGCAGACAACGTTTTTGCAGCTGTTGAATCCATCAGTCATCAACCTCGCCCTTCTTCTAAGGGATTCGAGTATGCCTTTACTGCATTTTTAAAAAATTTATAAACCAATGGCATCATTAGACTTGTTCGTAGTGTTTAAACTCTATTTGGATCATGGTTTTTAATTTATATAGACCGAGCACACTATTATATTTACTCTATTTTATAAAAAAACAAAAGTTGGCAAGAAACTGAATCTTGAAAGGTATACCTTTCCCTGACATACTGATCATATGAGATATCTCCTGGTTTAGGTGGGTTCACCATTAGTCCCATCTGTAAAATTAATCAAATGTGCTAAAACATCTGATTCGCAAATGTAATAGAAAATAATAATAACATCGGACTTACGAATATTTGTGCCGGAACATTTGGACTGAGGGATATTGATGAAACTTTGTAGATTTCCTCAACTGTCTGCAAATATTTGATAATGAAAAACAAGAAATGATCATTGCCGAAATGCTATCAAATTGAACAATGAGGATTGGATTTCTTTGTGCCGAAAAGTATATAGCATCTTTGGCTGTATCATTTTTAACATCAGATGAATTTTCGCACTTAACTACAAGACCTACATTTGTTTATAGAAATGGAAAATCTCGTCTGATATCTTGGTTTGGATAAAGAAATCTTGTCTGAATTAAGATCCGGGTTGGTAAAGCCTTGGAAATTCGGACAAACAATTCAACTTGGGTTTTGGAAACTGATCAATCCAGGTCATAATTTGGTTTGGACAGTCCAGCTCAGATGCAAATTTCAAAGAAAATATACTTTAAAAAGTTCAAAAAATATATGATCAAATTTGAGTCAATAGACAGAAAACATGTCTGATTCTGTCATACTGGTCGGTTCCAGGTTGTAGGTTTGGATTAGGACATGCATGTGTCCAAAATCTGGGTTAGTGTAAAACTTCGTCCGAACCGTAACCTGATTTTCGCCACCCTATTGATTATACCAAGAAATACAAACCTTGGGGGGTATGTTAGTCATTTCAAAGTATCCACCACGCTGACCGCATTCACCCCAATATCCTTTCGACACGGTGTGGAAGGAGACAAGCTGAACTTCTTTGCTTAATGGTAGCCCCAAATCATTCAAAACCTTCAATAGTATCAAAAAGATGCATCAGTAGAAGCGAAACTTAGGCTGCGTTTGGTTTGTGTTTCATTTTCAGAGAAATGTGAGAGTCATATTCATCTAATTCTAGAAAATAGAAAATTATTTCCAGACAGAAATTTATATGTTTAATAAATTTGTAGAAACTTATCATAATATATGCAAAATGATCAACTTGTTATATATATATAGTCTCCTTATCATAGCTTTAAAAAAACAGAAAATTCAGAAATTTGTGAATTTTCGGTTTTATGAACTCCTTCAGAGACAGGTTTCATTTAAAACAACCAAAGAACCCAAGTTTTCTCAATATATAAATATACAATCATATCAAAAATAACAAAAAGGGGAAGAATTTTACCTTCTTGGCACTAATAAATGGACGTTCATCTTGGTATATATTCTGTTGATAAACTTCGTCACCAAGCAAAACCAAGTTTTCTCGGTAGCAGAATCGTAATATCTCCTTCAAGTTAGGTTCACTAAGACACTGACCAGTAGGATTTCCCGGGTTAATGATCACCATTGCTCTTGCCTGCATAGTTTTAAATCAAGGTCAGTTTAGGTCCAAGTTTTAGACATTTGAAATCTGGGTCTGGGTTTCAAAATAAACAAATAAATTTATTTGGTATTGCTTGCACCACAGACAAGAGCAATCCATACTCACCGTTATTCCTTTAGACCGAGCCTCGGCAACAGCCTGATGGAGGTTATTGCTATCAAGACCCCAATTTGCACCTTCATCTAGGTAATACGGAACGAGTGAACCACCGAGCAGAGATATCGCAGCCGAGTACAGTGGATATTGTGGGACGGGTACCAATATCTACGGACGGAAAATGTTCAAAAAAGTGAAATATAAGAATTATACTGGAGATAAAATAATAAATAAATTAAAAGTAGACCAAGTGACTTAATATATTTGGTGTAGGAATATACCCCATCTCTCTCATTTCGGATGATACAATTTAGCATTTGCATTACTCCTTTACTCGCACCATCAGTGAGAAAAATGAGTTCCGGGTCACTGTTAAGAGGCAAAAGTCATTATAACAAAAATATGACTTTTACGCAAAACAAAGAAAACATTTGATCAGGCCTCAAGCTAAGCAAAATCACCTTGGATATCCATCACGCCTTTCGATGAACTCGGCTACCTCTTTTCTTATCCCAGGAAGACCTCGTGAATCACTGTAAGCACCTGGTGAAAGACGGAAAAGAAAATAAATTGAACAAAAAATCTTCCTTTTATCAACGAAATAGAAACAATTCTTTTGTTTTCGGGTTGTTTGGTATCCCTAGCCTATTCAACTTTTAGGCATATAAGCAATAACCTTTGTTTGGTTCATCTAACTTTTTGAAGCTTGCAAATCTTCTTTCGGTTGGTCGCCGTTTTAAGGTTTAGAAAAAGCTTGAAAACCCGTTTTCTTTGCTTTTAAGTTTTTACTTCTTTTTGGCACGATAATAATCTTTTCACCGGTTTTTCTCTATGTACCAAATTTTTATAAAAAAACGCATGTGTTTTTAATCTCTCATTTTCAACTTATACCATCATTGTTAATTCAATAACTAGCTTTTATTACTATGCACCAACCTACTTATGACTCTTTTGAAAATGCTAGTTATCTTTTTTTCCCTATTAGCTGTTTGATAGCTTATAATCTGGACAACAAACAATCCCTTCATGTAACATATACCTAGACCCCCAGCAGTATAGGATAAATAATGTTTAGCTCTTGCAATTGCATCAGCAGGAAACATTACGCCCACGTTAGGATCGTCCAGCAGAAATGGAGCTTGACAGAGAGCAACAACCTGCATTACCCAATTTCAGCTTAATATTTAATGGGTAATAAACACTAAAGCTCCTTTGGATCTCCAAGAATTTGCGAGCAAGTTAGGAACGTCATCATTTTTTTGTTTAAGAGGAGAAAAATCAAGGCAAAATTGGACGAAAAACTTGTGTCTACTAATTTTCCAAAACCCTTAAAAAAAATATACATCTAAAGAACTAAATAATTTCATTTTGTTTTCTTTCAAAATGATTTCTTGATAATTTTCTTACCCTCGAAGTCTCTGAAATCCAAAGAGATAATACATGAAAGAGGACACTACAGTACCTGGCGAGGGAAGGTCAGTGGCTTCTGTCCTAAAGCATGAGGATTCCCGACATTTGTGAAGATAATCTGTGGATATTAAATTGGATAATTTAGGCAAAGAAAGAAAGAAATAGGCGAGAACTGAGTTTCAACCTTGTCGTTTCCGTTCCACAACAATATGCGCAGTGGTATTTACCAAACAAACAATTGAATTTAACATTCTGGTTGATCGTACCAAAAAAATCACCATATCATGTATCTGCTAGCGTAACAGACTCAATTCATATACTACTTGATAATAAAAAAAACCTTACTTTTCAAAAAATAAGATCAAGAAGCCTAAAAGGCTAAAAGCAACAAAAAACATATGACTTTTTCTGAAAAGCTTACCTGTTTTATTTACGTCTATTAAGGTAGCCATTTAGCTTATAAGCTAAGCATCAAATAAACCCTAACACTCTTCTAAGTTATCAGAATCACACAGGCAGCTGGTCCTTGTAACCTAAAGAAATTAGTTCACAAACAATTCAAAATTCTCACACAGCTACTCCCCGGGACTAGCGAACGTACATTTGATATACCAAGGACTACTAATGGTTTTAAACAAACCATCAGACAGTTTACTCACACCTCTTTTACATAGTATATTATGCAAGAAAGTACCAAACTCAGTAAAATACATTGATGAAAGCATAAATAATTCTTAAACACGACTAGGGTTGCAACTCATGAAAATTACGGAAACTAATATTTGGTTAAAGTAAACAGCCGATTTAATCGATAATTTGAAAAAAGAAAGATAGTATTACCTTTTTCCCTTCTTTTTGAAGCTCGGATGCTCGAAGATACAACTCCCCTCTAACAGCATATTGACATTTCTTCACATTTTCATTTAGTGTTTCGTAGTCTAATCCTTTAGTAGCCATGTCCGAGTAAACCTCTTGCTTCTTTATCAATAAACAATAGCAATTCAATAGATTTAACTTTTGTTCAAGAAACAACCAAGTGCAAATGTTTCTTCAAGAATTCAACAAAATCAATAATTGTTGATTCTAAATGGAATATAAAGGATATACTCTAAGAAACAAACAACTTAACCCGAGTACTCAAATATGAGACATCAATCACACACTAATCCAACCAGAAAACACTGTAAAAATGTAATTGACTTTTGATTACTCGAATGAATCACACTCTAATCTAACTGAAAAACCACTAATCTAGTTTCACTAATACATTACAAGCATATATAGATTACCACAAAAGTACCCAAATTTTAAGCAAAAACAAGATTAAGAACCAACAAAACCACTTATTTAGATAAACCCATTTAAGCAATGAACCAACAACATCAACAAAAGAAAAAAAAAATATTAATGTACAGTGAATCAATTACTCTAAATTTCATAGTTTAAATTAAGAATAATGACGAATGGTGGTAGCTCACCTGATAAACCAATGAGAGAAAGGAGTTGGGCTCGAATTGTACTGAGGAGTGGAAAAAAACTAAAAATGTAAACTTTGATTGGGGATTCGTTGTTTAAAATGAGTGTCAGATATAATGAATCCGGAGTGGAGTGGACAACTGGACACGGTTTAATTTAACATTTTATTATTTGGGGGAAGTATATTTGGATTTTTATTGAGAGCCACTGAAATTATGGAAGTGGATTATTTGGGTTTTTTTCTTTGAGAAATAGGATAAATCGATTACAGGAAGAGTGGTGTGGATTTATTTGGTTGATTATAAGGTCTTTTGTGTGTTGATTATGTATGAAGGGATCATATGTTGTTTGGACATTACTTTTACCTTGTGGTTGGTATTTGATGGTCCTATTTATTTGATGGTTACATAAATAAAAAAGAGTACTATTTTTTTATGTCTTTTGATGTATTTTAATAGGATGGCTTATCGACACTGTAATGGCCGTTTAGGCATTTGTGTCTTTTTTTTCCCTTATTTTTATTTTTTAATTTTTTATTACTAAGGGTTTATTGATGAGTTTTGGATATATTCATTTAATTTTAATTTTATTCTATCCAAAATTAATTTTTTTAAAAGTTTTTTAATTATTAAGTCTACTCTAAATTATATGTAATTACAAAAGTGATATTAATAAAAAAAATAACGTCAAATATATCCTAAACACCAACAATATTCATCATCTTACAACTTCAAAATCAAATAATTATTTGAAAATCAGAACATTTCAACATTGTTCTTGAGCTTATTCTAATTTTTTTATAAAATTTTAAATTCCAACACGATGCAACCAAATGGAATGAGGATATGCATATATTGGAAGATGTGAATATACAATATAAACAAATAGTATTTATGGAGGATTTACAATCGCCCGGAAGAAAAGATAAACAACCAAATAATTTTTTTTTATCTTGGTGCAGCTACGCACCACCGGTTCGAGGATAAATCGGTGGTGTGTAACATCGTCTGTCTCGGTTTTGTCTCATGTACCATCGTTTTTGAGATTCAGTACCACCGGTTTTGAGACCCTGCACCATCGGTTCACACCTCCTGAAATGATGGTGTAAAGGGATCACTATAATCGGTTCAAACCTCTAATACCACCAATTAGAATGTGGCCTATGTGTTGTTTATCCAGTTTCATTTTTTATGAATATTGGAATTGTATGGCGATGATGCTACAGATGGATATCAAGAGGATTTCGATACTGATTATATTCACATTTTTTTCATAACAAAATATTATACGCAAAACGGATTTGTTGAGTGAGTTAAGAAGACGGGACAAAAAATGTGTTGATTATTAACATAAAACATCTTGATTCTCCGAATAGTAAAAACAATCCTTGAATATTCTTTAAATACGAGTCAGGATGGTATAACTTGACAATATCTGAAAAAAAAAAATATTAAGAGAAAGTTGACAATAACAATAAATTATGGTTATCGTTTTGAGCTTAAATGTACCATGGCAACTTCATATCAATGGTCATTAAAGGTTATATTCGATATTCACAACCATCCAAATGTTAAACACTTAGACAATCATTCATACGCGGAAAGTTTGAATAAAGAAGAGTTATAGTTTTTAAAAACGTTCTACTTTCGTGGAAACTTGTCACAGAGAAATTTTAAACCAAGTAAAAAAGTTGAACGGAGATAATGTATCGTACATGCGCATCGTATATAACGCTCGACCGAAAAAACAGATGTTGGAGAAAGTCGGTCGGTCACAATTGCAATGCTTGTTAGTTGAACTCGAAAAATATAATTATTTTGAATGGCATAGATCTAGCGAAGATGAAGGTTGTCCTTCGACTTTCCATTTTTGATAAATTTAGTTGTCTAAATAAACATACACATGAGACTAACTCAATCCAAAATGGATAGTCAATGGACTAAAACCGGAATAGTTTTAGTCCACGGACTATATGTAACCAAAATGGATAGTCAACAGACTAAACCCAATTTTTTTAGTCGAGAGACTATCTGTCACGAAAATAGATAGTCAATGGACTAATTACTATTCAAAGCTAAATTCACAATTTAAGTATTCTACTAACAATTAGATGGTTTGTGAGTTGATAAATTAATTCTTATGTGGTTTTTTAAAAATAAACTGAAGTGTTTTACTCACTTTTATTGTTGCGTAATGGATAGTCGAGTAAACATAAGCAACATGAATGATTTATAAAAAAACACGTAATTATAACATAGCATAATCAGCAAATGCATAACCAAACTATCTATGGTACAATACAAAACATCAAGAAAACATAACCAACATAATTTCTAAAATAAAAATCTATAGCCTTGAATATAAATAAAGAGATCAAGAAATCATAACCAACATAAGTCCTCTAACAAGAATAATGAGCCAAGAAGAAGTGAGCAGCAATATTTATTTTTTTGAAGAGGCTCAAATCTTCCAATTCATATCTCGTGCGAATGGTGTTGATCGTACGAACAATGTCAAAGAGTCTATCATCACCGGCCTGCACATGTGAGGTGATCATGTACCATCCAAATCGAGTAATGTAGTCAACATACCTACCCTTCGTCGATCTCCCATATATACCTATAGAAATTGTCAAAAGATCGTCGAAAAGTAAACGATGATGTCAATCTTGACAAATTGTTCCACGCTAAAAGTAATAAGATAGATCTTTTTTATTAAACGAAAGTTTTAGTAACATGTAAGGTGTTGATGGAGCATGGATCCATCTAAATTGATGCATCACTCTATCAGGCGTATAAAATTCAACCATACTCATCATTCTGATAGGATAGTCAAGTAGACAAATATCTTACACAGATGACTTGTAAATAAAAATAATACATTATGTTATATAAAATGTTAAGTTAAATGTGTTAAATATTGTTATACATATAATAAGTATAAGTTTGTTCACTTACACCCTTCTTCTTTAGGACTGTAGGAATGGCGTAGACGTTAAATTTAGGTCGCATGTTAGAGCCCACCATTCTCCTCAGCAACAAAGTAGACATGTTTGGGCTTATCATGACATAAGATGGATTTTACAGAGATTTTAAAGCTGGAAAGTGGTTATGGATGACAATGGACCGTCCGCGGGTTAAGTTTGGGCCGACCCGTTCAAGCCCACTTTTTGACTACTTGAATCTTTACCCGGCCCGACCCGTTCTCGGGTTTATATTTTCAAACCCGAGCATGTTCGTTCATGTCCGTCGGTCAACACGGCCTGACTCGCGGACATTAATTTTAATATTTTTTAATATTTTTTAATTTATTTTTAATATATTAATTTATTATATATATATATATATTATTGTTATTATATATAAAAAATATTAATTTTTATAATTTTCGGGTCGGAACGTGTCAGATAAACTAGAAACCCAAACCTAGTCCGGCTCGGTTACGGGTTACAATTTCTTAACCCGGACACGACCCGTTCTATGTTCGGGCCGGACAAAACCCGACCAGGCCAGGCGAGCCGGACAGCTCCCGAATTTCCAACCCTGAAAATGGTTGTATATCCAACAGTCTAACATACTCACAAAATTGTATAGGTTCGACTTTGCATATCTCAAAGAATACAATGCATGATAATGGAAAGCCAAATTACTAGACGCCCAAGCTATATCCCGTAACCCATAATACATGTTCTCCAAACCGTATAGATATTCAGCCTTCAAGATTTTCTTTTGGGTATCCGTGAATATAGTGCACCCGAAAAAAAAGGTATGCATGTAATACCTGGCGGATAGTCTCTTGTTTGGTTAACTTAAGAAACTAATCCCCAGTAAATGTTTCATAGTTCTATTTCAATTTAAACCCTACTCCTATTATAGACTCCAATTCGTGATGGACCTCGTCAATTGTGAGTCTAAATAACCTAGCATAGTAGGTATGCGTCTTGTTTCTCGTAGCCTTAACAATGTCCAGTAATCTACCGAAAATCAGGATTCTTGTAATGATATGTATCTTATCTATATCGAGTGTAATATCCCTAAAATTGAATTGAAAAATGTTGGTCTTTATGCCAACGCTCGACGAATACATTGTCCAACAGTAAATGAGTGTAATAATTTGGTAGATGAGTTATAAAAGGTCTGAAATGAGTACATACAAGATGACTCACTACTTCAGGTTGGGCTTTCAAGTCCCACATGTGCAACATAACATAATGTGCATGGATGTCGAGAAAACCATGAGGCTTCACACAAAAATATTTCATAAGAAAATAACACTCAATATACAATTTAGATATAAGTAAAACATTCAATTTAATAATTATAAATTTACACTCGCGGTGAAAGTACTGAACTCCTCGTGCTCTTCATAGTCAGGAAACAATAGAATTTTGTTCCAGATCAAGAAAGTAAACAATCTCATATGTTCTTCTCTCTGAGTCGTAGCATTCTCCTCTTTTTCAAGTAACTTGTGATCTATATCACCACTATCGACTCTATCGGTAGTCACATGAGAGTGCGGTACACGATGAGAAAATGGTGGTGAATGATGAGGTGATCGAGGTGTAAGAACAACGGATGATGGTGAATGATAAGCTTATGGTGGTGGTCCAACTTGTCTAGATAATAAATCACTAACAACATCAATTTTTTGTCAATATTTATAGCATCGTGCTACAAACCTTTATGCATGAGGTGCAATGATCGTTTGGTTTTCTCCTCAGCTTCATTTTCAGTGCTCGGTCACCCATGTTTGTTGTGAACAAGTCTTTCACTCTCTCCTCTAACGGACTTCACAAGGGAAATATTTTTCTAGGTTTTTTATATCTAGAGCTGGCAGTATGACGTGGGTGGTCCTTCCGTGTATCCAACGACCTGAGTAAAAAAAAAGTTAGATAAAATAAATAAATTTTGATAAACAAGAAAAAATAAGTATTAGTAACTAAATTCTACAGCAAACAAGTATTAATAACTAAATAAGCACAAAAAAATAAGTTTAATAGGAAGGCACATTTGAAAATTCAAAAGGGATTTCGGTCATGCACCATAGGTGCACCGGCTACGCAACTATGGTGCACAGTGTTGTGCATCGTTAGTGCATACAAGGTGCATTGATGTGCTGCATCTGTGCACCATCGTTGCGTAGCTTTCAACTCATTGTGCGCAGTCGCAACACCACTGGTGCATTGTCATCTTCCTCGTGATTTCATCAAGGAAGATAACCAACCTAGCTACCCTATAAACCCTGAAACCCCATCTCAAAACCCCTAAATTCATCGTAACAAATCTTTAAATGCATAAACCCTAACCTAGCCCACAAATTTGACAACAAATCGCAACAAACATATAATATACTAACTATTATACTAAATAGTTCAAGAAATTTTAGAAAAAATATTTAACAACAAATTGGAGAAATTTAACTCAATGATTCATCCATCAGGAAAAAATAAATTAGTAAACAAAACCCAATGACTCACCCATCCATAAGAAAGCTAACAATAATTTAAACAAAAAAAAAATCAAGAACACTCATAAATTCAAGATATTAAATCAAGATGACTTACTTTGGTGGTTGAGGAGGAAGATCAAATTTCTTCACCATAAAGGAGAAAAAGGTCGTTGGAGGAGAAGGATGACACCAAAGGACGAGCTCGGTCCCCAAAGGTGGCGCAATGTGGCCGGAAGTTGGGTTGTATAGAGAAAACAAGAAAAAGTTTGGGAGAAAGAATGAAAAGGTTTTTTATTCAAGAAACAAAGTGGATAATTTTTAGGGAAAAAACCTTTATATACTACAATAAGGGAATTGTTGTCCAAAAATGGATGGGGTTAGACTCGATTTCGGTGAAAATAACTTGACCTTATACCATTTTAGTAAAAAATTAATATATTAAGGGGTTATAATCTACCGATAACCAACCAACACCAGATTTAGTTACTAATAATTACCTAAAGTTTGATAAACTACTTATAACCGCATAATGTTAAATTAGTATTTAGTCATAATCACATAGACCTTTTATAATACTAATATACCCCTAATTGTTTTAGGCAAACAAAAGTAGATTTACGAAAGACATAAAAGTACATGTAAATTGGTTGCAAAAATAGAACAGAAGGATAAGTATCGATAACCGACCAGGTAGAAATTAAATTATTGATAACCACCTGGAATTTAAAGTTTACCAAAAACCACATGCAATATAAATTCTTCCAATAATACTCCTGAATCACACAAACACGTACATCTTTTAATTACTGGTTATCTTTAACCTTCAAAACTTTATATCTTTTGAATCCAAACTAAAAAATAATAATTTTTAAAGACGAACAAAACAAAATCCATGAGTAATATTTTTTGAGAATTGTTTTCTTCTTATTTTTGCAGCCAAATTATAAGTAATTCTACATCTTGAACGAAGTTTCTTTTTAGCGACCGAATTACACGTAATCCTACAACTGGATCACATTTTATTTTTCTAGACTAAATTCGTAACCAATTGCATGTATTTTTGTAAGTGGAACATAATCCATTTTTTAGAAGAAAAATTATTTTATACACAAAATTGCACATATTTTCACAACTACAAAAAAAGTTAGTTGTTTCACATCCAATTCATGTTTGTTTTTACAGAACAAGTTTGTATTTTGTTTTTCATACAACCAGACTAATTTAGCATCCAAATTCCTATTTCCACAACTATTTTTTTCTTATTTTTGTAATACATTTACACGTCAGTTTGTAACTGGACCAGTTTCTTTTTAGCAACCAATTTGCACGTATTTTGGCAACAATAACACAATCTAATATTTTTTTATATAAAAAAAATTTCACCACAAAATGCACATATTTTGGAATTATAAAAAAGTTATTTGTTTCACACCAAATTAACATTTATTTTCACAAAAACACAAGTCACATTTTGTTTTTCACTCAATTAGACTTATTTAGCAACCAAAGTCTTATTTCTGCAACTATTTTCTTTTTATTTTCTTAACACATTTGCACAGAATTCTAAAACTAGAACATGTTTGCTTTATAACAACGAAATTACATGTAATTCTGCTAGTGGAACACTAATGTTTTTTAGCAACCAAATTGCATGTAATTCCACTACTCGAATAAAGTTGTTTCTCTTAGAATAATTTTACAAAATAACTACACGTACTTACGCAACTAAAAAAATCAAAAAGTATCTTTCACGGATCTAGTTATGTTTTTCTTAAAAATCAAAACCAATGATATTTTTGGATTTGATTATACACCGATGATTTGAAATATATGACATTTAATATAAAAATAAAAAATAAGAGAGAGAAAAATAGTTAAGCGGTATTTTGGACTATAATGTGGTTATTTAGTAAATACTCATTATTCATGAGGCAGTTATCCATACTTTATTAACACGTTGGTGGTTATGGGTAAATAAGCTTGATTTTAGATGGTTTTTTATTTTTGTTAACTTAGAGTTTAAAAGATATGGAGTTTTGAATGTTAAAAAAACTCGGAGTTGCATAAATATGTGCAATTATGTTGCGAAAGTAAGAAGAAAATAGCTGCAGAAATAAGTCTTTGCTTGCGGAATAAGTCTCATTGTATAATTTTCTCTATAACTTTTTGTGTTTTAAAAAAAAATCACATCTTTCATACGATAGCTCCAAAAAAATATATAAAAATGCTATTGGTTATTTCAAGACAGACAAAACTAGATCCATGAATTTTTTTATTTTTTTTAGTTATGATATTACATGTAAATTTCTTACAAAAATATAAAAGAAAATCTCTAAATATATCACCCATGGATTTCGTTTTGTTCGCCTATAAAAAAATATAATTATGTATCTTTTTTAGAATTTGGGTAAAAAATACTGTTAGTCCTCCATGTTTACCACTTGTATCAACATAGTTCCTTTCGTTCACTTCTGCATAAAACTCATCCCCTTCGTTTTAAAAATTTGCAAATATAGTCCCCCCCGCACATATAAACCATTGAAAAACTGACACTTCGCACTTAAATTCTAAGTTTTGTATCACTTTTGGTCCCCAAATCCTATGCTTTGTATCACTTTTGGTCCCCCAGAATATGCGGAGGGACTAATCGTTCAAATGTTTAAAATGAAGGGGATGCGTTTTATGCAGAAGTGAACGAAAAGGACTATGTTGATACAAGTGGTAAACATGTGGGACTAACAGTGCTTTTTAGCTTTAGAATTTATTTAAGTTACGGTTTGAAAGATATGGAGTTTTGAATGATAAAAAACATAAGAGTTGTAGAATTACGTGCAAATGTGTTCCGGATATAAGGAAAATAATTGTAGAAATAAGACTTTGGTTGCTCAATAAGTCTGACTTCCCTCACTTATTTTTTTATATTTTTATAATGCAATGTCTTTCAACCCAAATCTCTAAAAGAGTATCTAGAAATATCATTGGTTTTGTTCTTTTAAGACAAACAAAATTAGATTCATGAAACATATTTGTTGATTTTTTTACTTACAAAATTACTTGTAAATTAGTTACAAAAATGTAAATAAAATATCGTCAAACATATCACTCGCGAATTTCATTTTGTTTGTCTTTAAAAATAGAAATATATGTGTTTCGGTATTTTTTTTAATTTAAAGTTTGAAAGATGTGGAATTTTAAATGTTAAAAAAATTGGAGTTGCAAAAATACGTAAAAATGTGGTGTGAAAATAAGAAGAAAATACTTGCGAAAATAGGAATTTGGTTGTGGAATAAGTGTAATTGTGTGATTTTCTCTCTCATGCTTTTGTGTTTTTTAATGACATATCTATTAAACCATATTTCTAAGAGAATATTTGAAAATACTATTGGTTTTATTTTTTTAAGACAAACAAAACTACATCAACGAACAATGTTTTTTTAGTTATAAAATTACGTGTAAATTGGTTGCAAAAATAGAAAACAAAAATCAAATATATTATTCATAGATTTTATTTTGTTCATCTTTTAAAAAATAGAAATATAAGTGGTTTCAGATTATTTTTCTTAAGTTAGAGTTTGAAAGATATAATTTTTTGAATGTTAAAAAAATTGAAGTTGCAGAAATACGTTCAAATGTGTTTGGAAAATAAGAAGAAAATAGTTGCGGAAATAAGGCTTGGTTGCAAAATAATTGTAGTTGTATGATTTTCTCTATTATATTTTTTTGTATTTTCTAGACGTCATATTTTTCAAACCATATCTCCAAAAAATGTAATATTATTGGTTTGTTTTTTTACAACGAATAAAACTATATCTATGAAAGATTTTTTTAGTTGCGAAATTATATGTAAACTGGTTACAAAAATAAAAAAATAAATCTTCAAATATATCACTCATGGATTTCATTTTTTTTCATCTTTAAAAAATATAAATATATGTGCATTTAGAAAGAAAAAAAATTAAGATAGGGTTTCAAAATTATGGAGTTTTGAATGTTAAAACAAAAAATGGAGTTGCGGAAATACGTGGAAATGTGTTGTAAAAAAATTGTTATAAAGATAAAACTTTGATTGTAGAATAATACTCATCACATGGGTTTTTCTCTCCTACTTTTCGTGTTCTTTAAAAAATGTAATATCTTTCAAACTATAGCTCCAAAAATATCCGAAAACACCATTGGTTTTGTTTTTTTAAGACGAACAAAACTAGATCCATGAAAATATTATTATTTTCTTTTTTAGTTAAAAAATTATGTATAAATTTGTTGTCAAATATAACAAAAATCTTCAAATTTAACATTCATGTATGTTGTGTTTTCAGGCATATTGTTGGAAGATTTCATGTTGCATGTGGTTTTTGGTAAACTTTAAAATCTAGATGGTTATTGATATTTTGAAACTTACTCATGTGATGAACGACAACTTATCTTATTTTAAAAATATTTTCAAATTATTGAAAGCCTTTTGTCATTAAAATATAATTAAATTACTATACAAAGTTTTTATTACAAACATCAATGTTTTCTAACTTCTTTATAAGCAAAAAGTCTAAAAGTATTCTAAATTCATGAATTTATTTAAATCGAAATTTGATTTCAAACTATTTTTTTCGAATCCAATATAGGAAATCGTTTGTTTTAAGCATCATCTGTGTATATATATATATATTTATTTATATATTTATTGAGATTTTGTTATTTAGAATTTATATTTTTGTCCAAATTTTCTTAGTTTTTTTAGTTTTAATTTGTCTTAGTTTTCATTCACTAGTTAATTTAACTCAGATCAACCATTATATACTTATAATTTGTGATTTATGGCTTGATTTTGAAAGATTTGGGATAGGATTTGTCAATTGTATTTTTTCATGTTGGGATTTCAACTTTGGGGGTCAAAATAAAGTGCAATAAAACTGCATATGATTTCGACCATCTAAGTCAAAATGAGTTGTTTCCATAGCAAAAAACATTTCAACTTGGATCGTAATTAGATGCAGTTGCAATTGAATATTTAGCTTGGTTAATTGTTTTATTTTGATTGGTTATTTGTTAAATATTTATGTTTAAAAATCTAGTTTGGTAGGATAGAAGTCCTTATAAAGATTAGTGACTTACCACACCTCATATTCATACGCATTTTTAGTTTATTACTCATCACTAGAGAAACTATTATAACCAGTATATTTTTCTAACAATGGAAATCTCTTCAGAAGTGTGTCGTGGTCCTCATATTAGACAATATCAATGAAGCATATTTGAATCTAGTAAGAGTGTCCTAACTCAATATTGTATGAAAAAACTTGTGCGATTTCATCTTTTGGTATGATACTAGTACATCATGGCTTATCTGACCTTAAACAACGATTTTAATTTGCAACCGAACATGCGGATGCGGTTGAGGATGCAACTTTAAGCTTTTGGATGTTTATAGAGTATAATTTGAAATATTTATGCATTTAGAGCACTTGAAAATGTTAACTTTCGCAAAAAAAACAATTCATAATTCATTTGAATGTATTTATCATCCCTAAAGGTTTTATCAATGCAGCTAATCATTTTTTAATGATGGATTTACAACATTATTTTTTACTTCTCTGTGTTTGAGAAATCATATTTAAAGCAATGTTATTTAATGGATGATAGACTTCAATAATTACCTTTGATCAGAACCGGGAGGAAGAAGGTGTTTTATCCATATTTTGGCATATAATCTCAAATTATTAAATCGTAAAGTTTGAAAAGTTTGAATTGATGGATGTGTCTCTTTACCCGAAATCAATATTCTAATACCTGAAATTGAATATATGTTGTCTATACAAATGGTCGATACAAAATCTCAATAGTCCTTTATATGCTTTTGAATGTTTTTAATTAAGTTATTACATAATTTTGTTTTACCCTTTTTAAACTTTTATCAATATGGAAACCCAAATACGTGTCTTATTATTTCTTAAAGCATTGTATAGAACTAACAATAGAAATTCGTGGCACGTATGTCCGTGAGTTGTTAAAATTACTGCAAATGTCATCTCATATAAAGAAGCTAAGAATTTGTTGATTAATTGGTTTTTATGCTGATAATAATATAACTTTTTTTATAATCATTTATTTTGTTGTTTCTTACTCATAAAATTTTGGCAGTGTAAAATAGAAAGGAGCACAAATGAATGTGTTGGGGCACTAAAAATATTCTATTTTCTGGATTCACACCTAACTTCTTCTATATCCAATGTTCATGTTATTGCATTTTGGATAATGCAACAAATTTTGAGGGTTAATAAGATTTGTGATTGGAAATTTTAGTGTTCCCGTGAAAAAATATTTTCGATTATAGTAATGTATCTTTATCGAAGTGTTGTTAATGGAACTATTAGAGAAGAGTTCTTTTAAAAAAAATTCAATTATTATATTTATTTGAAGTGTTGTTAACCAAAAAATATTAGATAATACTTCTATTAGTTTAATTTCAATTATTTTAGTTTTTAAAGTGAATTTATAAAACTACTAGAGAATATTTCTCTTAGTTCTTTTTCAATTATTATATTTTTTGAAGTGTTGTTAATGAAACAAGTAATGAAGAATTATATTAGTTTATAATGTATGTTCTCTGAGGTAAATAAAGCTTTTGATTACACAATTTTTGTGTGCGTAAAGAAAATGAAAATAAAAGTACTTATTTTTATGAAATGAAAATACACTTAATTTTGGTCCAATGGATCGTAATTAAATGCATTTTTATAATTCTAGCAAAATTTTATATTTTGACCATGTGGGCGGAAATATGAAGGGAAATATTATATTGTTTTAGTCAATACAAATATACAAAAAAATATTTAATTTCGACCCGTCAGGTCAAGTGATATCGAAACCACCACCTCCTCCCCCAGTTGAGTTCGATTGTATTTAATATATTAATTTGAAAACTACCTTCAATTAGGGTCGAAATTATATTTTTTTAATATAAAATTTAACACATTTCACATAATTAAAGACGTGTTCTTATATAATTAGTTTAATATAATGAACCCTATTTCCAATCTTTATCAATAAATTAACATAGTTATAATTATATATATATATATCAAGTATGTGAACCATATTAGGAACTACAATTTTTTTAACAAATCAAATATACCCGACTTAAAATATGGAATGGAGTATAATTAAACATTCATTTTTACTGAAACCTGCTGGCATAGTGAAGGAAACTGAGGGTTGATGAAAAACCATTATTTTTAAAGCAGCAATTAGCAAAATGCACTATATGTACAGTATGAACCATGTCACGTCGATGTTTCTTATATATGGACAAGAAGAAGTCTTTATCATGTGAGATTATCGAGATCAATTCTTATATATCGGGTTTGCGACCTCCCATGCGAAAGACTTTTTCTCTTTATGTATTACTAAAAAATTCACTGAATCACAATTGAATAAGGTGAATGAGAGCATAATTCATATGAGAGATGAAGAAATGCGTGTTGTTGCGTCCAATTTGCTTAAAGTTTTAAATAGATAGAACTAGAAACATATTAATTGTAATATATTTTATGTTATATCTTCATGTATGTCTTTTACGTCAATTTTAAATCAAGTTGTTAAGGTTAAACATTTTTAACCTAATAATTTAAGGAGCAAACATTTAAAAAATTGTCGAAGGAATTTGGAATCCCAATATGTAAAGTTTTAAACATAAATTTGGAGATTTTTAACAAAAAATAGTATTACTGGTCACATATCCTGAACTATGGTACGTGATCATTATCTGATACGTGTCAACATATAATAAGACACTGTAGATTATGTTATCCGATGTGTATTAGAAATCAATGTGTTGCATAGATTGTTTTTATCCACACATTACCACTATATATACTAAACCATCATTGTTGATATTAAACCTGAAATTTATAATATGTTTTAGCAAACAGATAAAGATGAATGAACATGCTTTCAATGAAGTTTCGATGCCGAGAAATAAATTTGGTGAAATAATTTACGATGTCGTAGTCTACAAAATGTAATATATTTATAGGAAAAATCAAGTAAACTTAACGTCGTCACCGCATAGTCATGATGAAGTTTTTCCTCAATGGAATTATTTAAAGATGCTTCACGTGTTTTTGCTTTTCGATCTCATCCATAAAAAATACAAAATAGCATTTTAGAAATATTCAATACATCCAAATGAACATAATTACCTAAAAGCAACTTGAAGCTTGTAAAAAAGTTAAGTATCATCGGCAATAAGAAAGGTAGGAATGGATTACTCACCCTAGGCACCAAATATCGACTAAATTTTGTTGTAGATAAGATTTCGGTTGTTAATCTATATTCATTATGTGTTTATTTCAAATGTATCCATGTTATATGTTTTTAAGAGAATAGTACCCATAAATACCCACTCAACTATTTTATTACCACCTAATACACAAAAGTTCTATACTACCAATAAATACATGGACCATGATAAAAAACTGCAAGTAACCCTATTTCCTTCTTTGAACCAATTTTCTCTTTTTTTAATTTTTTTTTAAAAAACGTTTGTATCTTTCAAACCATTGTTCGGAAAACAAATCTAAAAGTACCATCAACTTTGTTTTTTTTTTTAAAACGAACAAAACTAGATTAATTAATGATATTTATTTTGAATTTGTTTTGGATCTGAAACATGCGAGACCAGACATAAATAAACATGTGAGACCAGACATAAATAAACATGCGAGACTAGGTATAAATAAACATGCGAGAGGAGGTATTAATAAATATGTGAGACATGTACTACTTGATGATAAAGATGCGAGATAGGGTTACTAGGTCTGAAGAAAAAAAATCATCAATGAATTTAGTTTTGTTCGTCTTCAAAAAACAATGATTTATTATGCCTTGTCTCGCATGTTTATTATGCCTAGCCTCGTATGATTTATTATATCTAGTATCACATGTTTTTTTATTCATGGTCTCACATATTTTTCATGTGTGGTGTCATATATCTGGTTTTGCCTGGTTTTGCATGTTTTTTATGTCTGGTCTCACATGTTTGGTTATGCCTAGTTTTGTTCGCCTTAAAAAAACAAAATCGGTTTTACTTTAAGTTTTTTTTTCTGAGCTCCAATTTGAAATATACAAACCTTTAAAAAAGTAAAACATAAAATATTTCGTTGAAGAAGTGGTTAAGTGGTTGTTGATGAAGCATGAATATTTAAGGTATTATTAGAGAGTTATTTTAAGAAAATGGGCATTAGATTTTTATTAGTGAAAGTTTAGGTATTAGATGGCAGTAAAATTAGTTTTTGGTACCTTTGAAGTCATATTTTTAATACAAAAATGTTATCAAAGTTTTTTTTTTAATATTTTGGTTCAAAATACAAATATCTTAATAACAAGTTTACATTTGAATTCGACCCAGGTTAAAGCTAAATTATGTTAGTTGTCACTTAATCTTAGTTGTAATGCATAATTAATTTTGATTAGTTGGGTTGAAATTAAGAGTTTTTCATAGTATTTAAAATTTAGATTCAAGAGGAGGTGGAAATATAATTATTAGATAATTGTTTCACAAATTTGATATTTTTTTACTTAAGAAAATTATCTATAAAGACACTTTTTTTACTTTGGAAAAATATCCATAAAGACACTCTTAAGTATGTCAGTACCACATAGTACCCAAAAAATGGATAGAACCAAAAAACGGATAGTACCAAAAGGTACATGAACAAAAAAAAGTAGACAAAAATACCTCAAATACTACAAATAGGCTATTTTATGGTGAACATTTCTTTTTTCTTGTGAAATTAGGTTTTTCACTACCCATTCCCTCCCAAATTTTCTATACCAATTTGAAACAGTAAATGACGATACCCCAAAACCTAACCCAGTAACTCGTGGAACCAACCAAATTGCCTTGCTCTACTGACCAAACCTCCGATCATTACACTCCCGTGAAGTACTGACCACGTCGCAGGTTGTGGATCGTCCACCGAATAAACATATTCGACAATTAACTCAATGTTCAGACTTCAATAAATACGCACAGGTACTCGTTTTAAAAGTGTAAAGTTAAGTCACCGTAATATATTTCTTAATAATCGAATATTATTTGTGATTATTGGTTTATAGGATTTGTATAGTATATTATAATGGCCGTTTGATTAGTGTTTCTATAGATTCGTAAGTATATCTTCGATCAGTGCCCATTTCTGGTTTTGGTGGATTTTACGTTTCATATTAGTTTCTAGGATTCGGTAGGTGCACAGACTATGTTCATTTTGGTTGTGTTATGCTTAATATAGGTTGTAGATTATTGTTTAGTTCCTTGGTTTAGGTTTGGATACTAGAATTTCCAATTAGGTCTACGTGCATGTGTATATAAAAGGTAAATCGCAACCTTGTTGATATATTTCCAATTAGGTCTACGTGCATGTGTATATAAAAGGTAAATCGCAACCTTGTTGATATGTTGATACATTGATTTTGCATCTTGTTTATATGCTTGAGGAATAACACACACATTTATATTGGGGGTGGGGTTGTATGTGTATGGTCAAAGCAATCGCATAAACGAGTTGCGTGTTATGTTTATTTAAGAACACACATATATGTTTTCAAAGAAATCGCGCGACTGATTTTTATTTATATAGATACGCGTAGTGGTTTTTAGTGTATCCAAGAAATTGCAGGTGTGAGTTTGCAAAGATGTATTGTTGTTAGCTTATCAAACAACTCGCATATGTCTTTATGCAGGCAATATGACTACAAAATGATACTTTTACATATCAAGCTTAGTGAGTATCCTAAACATACTAAAAGAAATATAATTGCGGCCGAACATATAGAAGCCGGGAAAAACGATCCATTCTACACATTTTTGAAAGCATCGTTCGAACTTTGCAACGAAGATTTGTTGATGAAAAATTATTATAAGCTGGTCGAGGAGATTGTGAAGATGTACTCGGTCAAGGACAAGGCTTATCGAATTGGCTTTAAAGTGGTGAATCTAACTATAAAAGATGTAAAGACCATGTTCGGGGTTAAACACGGGACATAAAATACCTCTCACTAAAGCTGGAGGATGCATAGGTCAATTGGTAGATGGTGCGGAGAATGATTTGAGGTTAATCCAGAGGTACTTTTTGAATTGCCGCTCAAGAAAAAGTGGACCAACAAATAGCAAATCGGTATTGAATGTGATGAGAAAGGTAATTCTATATGCAAGGTTTGTTATATGTGTGATGTACATTTGCACTAATCTAGCATGGTGAGCGTTGTCCTATAGGAAGGTATAAAGAAATCCATCAGTGAATGAGGGGAGCATGTTGTGAAGGACGTTGCTCGACTGTTGATATTTTTTATTTGCTTTACCATGCTCTACTCAGTTTCAGGAGATATAATGGGTTGGACAGCGGTGTATTATATCAAAGACATGGGCAAAATAAACGACTACGATTGGTCCGGAGAAATATTGGAGAAGCTCCTCCGATCAATTATGAAATGACAATAGAGTTATGGGCTATATTGTAGTGCCCCACAATGAAATGTAAGTTTGAAAAACATGAGGTAATGCTAATAAAACTTTTGTTGCAGTCCTCCATCATGGAGCATACAACCATTGAAGTTAATCTTGCCAGGCCAAACATGATCCCGAGAAGCTATAGGATTTGGGGATTGGAGTGCAAACCGAAAACCATGGACATGATTAAGACGCTCCACGAGATACGAGATGATCAGTTACCAAATATATGTTGTAAATTTTTGTTATAGTTAGTAAAGAGCTGACGCAGTAGGGAATTTAAAAGAACATTCTTGTATATAATATAACATAACAAGCATGAATTTGGTATAATACAACACACATGTAGTATTTAGCATAGAAAATGCATGTAGTTTCTGACTAAGAGAAATTGCATAGCTGCATTATAAAAAGAACTCCCATGTTAAATCAAACAAATCACATAATTTGAATGAAAATAATCAGTTGGTTAATGATGACTCTTTTACTTGTTTGCTCTATACATAGTTTGAATGAAATCAATAAGTTGTTAAGTAGATGAAGAGGTTCCCGAAGATGTGGGTATGGTACCACCTGAATCCGTTGTATGTGTTTCATGTGAAGATGGTTTTCCGATGGTACCACCTGCACATGATGAAGATACCACAATAGTGAACGAAGCTGAGGAGGAGAAAGATATTAAACTAGTGGACCAACTTGAATAGGTAGAGGACCAGACCTTACAAGATGGCGATACTACAGCAGTTGAACAAGCTGAAGAGGTAGTTAAAGATGTAGTTGAAGATGTGCATCTGGTGGTACCAACTGAAATGGTACCAATTAAATCTATTGTATATGTTTTAGGGATAGCTGCTGCAACCACGGTGCAGGCCGAGAATACAGCAGTTGTACAGTCTGAACATGCATGGAACGCTATAATAGTTGAGCAGACTGAACATTTAGTGGACCAACAAGAAAAGGATGGAGACACCACAGAAGTGTCTTCATTAGTGGATCCACATGAAAAAGAGGCAGATACAACAGAACATGAACGAACTGAAGATAAAGTGTGTAGAAATCAGTCTCCTACAGTAGAGTTACAACCTGAAAATGGAGTAGACGTTGCATTATGGTACCACCCGAATAGGTAGTGGGTACAAATGAGTCTACTCTAATATAGGAAAAAGGTACTCAACAACTACAACAGCTATATGAGGCAAACACAATAGAAGTGGAGCCACTAGATAAGAAAGTGGTAGCAAAAGAGTCCACTATACATGAGACATAGACTATGCTACGACTACCCGAAAATACAAGACGCATTCACTATAGAAGTGGAACAGCTGGAACTGGTAGTGGAAGAAGTGGAACTGGTAGTGGAACAAGTAGAAAATAAAGGCCGTGAAGATATAAGTGGATCTTAAGTTCATTAAGATTCAACTTTTTAATATATTTTGTCATATACTATCTATTTATGAATTCATATTCTCTAAGGTCCGGGGATGTTGTTGTGTTATACTTTGAAATGTTTCTTGTTACACTTTGAAATGTATATGTACTCACATCACATATTTTTTTTTGTATCAAATAACTCGCACGGCTAAGATATCAAAGATCACTCTGAGTAAATATAATTATTAAATCGCATGGTGAAGGTAATTAACGAGTTGTATGTAAATCATCACACAAATTGCATGCACATAATGTCCCAGCAGTAGCATGCATATAATATTTTAGCAATCATATGCATATAATGGCTCAACAATCACACGATTATAATACCATAGAAATCTCACGATTGCAATAATGTAGCAATCACAATGTCATAATCAAACAGAAAACACATGATTATCATTATTGAAGCAATCACATTTCGTTTCTGTAATTGCAATCATATGGCTCTATTTCATGGTTAGGTATGTATGAACTCGCAAGTTTAATATTTTAGATATGTTAAAGCAATAACAGGGTCATTACATATGAAATTTAATGTTTATCGTGCAAGGTATGCCATGGTAAACCCCAAGAAGAGGAAAGCCAACAACAATCAAAACAACAATGACAAAAAATAGAATAAAGATCAACATCAACCCAACATCGACAACAAAATCAAGCAGAACAGCAACAACCAGCCTTGGCAAAGAGTGAACAACTAACCCAAACAGAAGCAACACAAGCACTTCAACAACAAGCTGAAAATGAAGCACAACCCCAACAAGAAGCACAAACCTGCACAAAGACAGAACTACTAACCCAACCAAAAGTAGCAACAAAAGTCCAACAACTTGCGGAAGAGAAAGCCAAACACCAACAACGAGGGTTCATGAAGTCAGAACAAGCCACCCAGAACAAGCCATTCAAGGAAAAGCATCAAAATCTGCTGATACGACAAACAAAACAGTATGTTTTGAACTACCACTCTTAGATGAATGTTTCATATAATGTACACAATCCTTTTTTGATGAAATTGATAAGATTTAGGCAAATGCTATCGTGAAACGGAGTTTTGATTCTATGCTGGAGGTTATGGTTAATCAAAATTTAGGAGATGGTGATGCTTACAAGGCTGTAAAAGAGACAATATCATTGGTAGTTGATGGGAATCTTGTAAGTGACGAGGGGGTATTCTTTGGTTGTTAAGTAAGAAGGTATTCGAGTAGACAAAGTCACTTGAAGAGTATAAAGCGACCCTGAATACGGTATAAATCCGAGCAGCGAGCAAAGAGGATAAAAGTATCGATGATAATCGAGGTCTGTATAAGAAATTAGGGTCCACCTAACCACAACGAGATAGATTGATTGAGCTCAGACTGAGAAAGTATTTCATCGACCAAAGATGCATATAAACGACCTTGCCTAAGGAAAAAACCGAGTAAGACATATGAATGAGTAGAAGAGGATTTATAGGAAATGTGCTCGACCTCGCACGCGGATGATACCTATCGAGCCCGATCAACAAGAAAAATGGCAAGAGCAACGGTTTAATGCTACTTTAATGGAACCAGTCAAACCACTAATGTAAAAGCAGTCGCACATGTAGGTAGTGTAATTAAATACTATAGTAACTGATGAGTCCGGATTTACTCACCACTCACCGTGGAAACCGGACATGGGCAATTTGGACAAAAACCACCCACTGAACCATCCGAATAGGACTAATGTATTAAAACTGAATCACTTCATGACTAAGCTAATTACTTACCTGTATAATAATTAATGGGTTTTTGAACTCGACCCGAATTCATAAGTATGACCCAAAAGCCCATGTAGCCCATAATTAAGGGTATAAATACCCAACCACTTTCATTAATGAGGGTAATGAACATTTAATACAGCCAATCAGCTCAAATCTCTCACTACAAACCACTTAAACATTAAATACCTTTGAAACTCCACAAAAATTCAGACAAAATTACCCTCAGTTGAAAATAATCCTCACTAAATTGGCGACTACAGTGGGAGGAGAAGGTGCCTGAATCTAGCGTTCGAAACTATCAAGAAAAACCAGTTGGGATGAATCCGGACGAGCAAGAAGTACCACCAGCTTTGGCAGAAGTGGTGGGAGAAAATGATGAATATACAATTGAGGAGCGAGACAGGTTAAAAGTTGAAATAAAACCTTTGAGGGCTGCCAAAAGAGCAGAGATGGGCACAAAAGAGAAGTCTAAGGTGTCAGCAACTCATCATACTGACAATCCAACAGAGAATGAGCCATCAAAGACCCATGTGAGTGCTAAAAAGACTCATGCTAGCTCAAAGAAATCTCACCGGTCTAAACCGGTGGAAAGCTCAGATTCAGACTCAGAGTCTTCTAGTAGCTCCTCAAATGAAGATGAAGTTGAAGAATCTTTGTCATCCAGCAGCGATGAAGGCCGGTCTAAAAAGAAACAAAAGTTGGTCAAAAAGTACTCAAGAAAGAGGGACAGGCATGGAAGGTTGAAGAGGCATATGGGTAAAGGATCGTCTCACAGTCATAGTCATGGCCGGAGACACGTAGACCGCTTGTTAATGAATCCTTTTGCCTTCCATGATGAGCCAGGTATCTTTGCAACTCCCAACAAAGATACTATATTTAGTCGTGGCCGGAATTGGAGACAATCTCCATTGTCCTCCAAGTTACTGTCCGGGAACCTTCCTAAGATGTTTGACAGTACAAAAATGAAAACAAATATGATGGCAGTAAAGATCCAGATAACCACTTGGAACAATTTAAAAATTTTATGATGAATTTTGATGATGACGATAAGTTACTCTGTCGAGCATTCTCCCAATATTTTACGGGGAGCGCTTTGAAGTGGTACAATAGTCTGCCACAGGGCTGCATCAGACATTTTGACACTTTTTGGGTGGCCTTTCGGAGACAGTTCGTTGGAAGTAAAGAGGTACAGGGCAATGGAGACACAATTATCCATTGTGCCCAAGAACCAAACGAATCCTTAAAAGAATACATAAGTCGCTTTGTAAATACCAAAAATGGATTGGCTGATTGCTTTGAACAAGTAGCAATAGCTTCTCTGAGGCAGGGCTTAAACCCTGGAAACTTGGTTGATTCAGTAACCAGGAAAAAGGCCATGACATGGGGAGGTCTGCTGAATCAGGTTGGTAAACAGATTAATATGGATGAAACAAAGAAAACCAGGGTGCACAGGAAGGTGAGGTCTGCTCCAGCTGCACCAAATCAAAACCAGAAACAGTCCGGGAACAAGGCCAAGGAAGCCGGACAGGGTCATAACAGAGCCAAGGCTCAATCCCATCCAGCTGCACCAGCCCAGAGCCACCAATCTAGAAATAAGCGGGGGCCTTGGGTTCAACCGGAGTGGTTTACTGAGTTGAAAGAAAATGTAGCCACCATTTATGACAAAACAAAAGACGAAGTACATTTTAGAAGGCCGGCTGCATTACAATCTCCCAGGGAGAACCGTAATAATTGTTTCTGTCAATATCACCATGATATTGGCCACAACACTGAATATTGTATTGCGTTGAAGCAAGAAGTGCAAAATTTGATTGAAAGAGGAAAGTTAGGAGCTTATGTTAAAAGATGAAGTGGAAATAGGCCTGATAACGCTCATCCGACTGGTCCAAACAATGCAGGCACATCGGCTCCGGAATGGGCTATGGTAATAATCGAAAGGTTTGATATAGAGTCAGAATATTTAGACCCTGATCCAACCCGGAATAAAGTGGGTGTTATCACAGAGCGTTGCAAGACGGTTTCCGGACTTATCAACTTTTTTGAGTCGCTTACAATATTCGGGGGAGACACCATGAGTGCAACAACTGCTTCTTCGAGAAAGAGGTACGTTCACACTTTAGCTACCCAACTGGAAGGAGGCATGACTTCTTATCAATCACAAATTCAATTTCCCTTCATTTTTTTCGATGAGGACAACTTGAGGGACATTGCCGGTCCCCATGAAGATGCTGTTGTCATAGGATCATCCATTGGGGGCAATGACATAAGACGAATTTTGGTGGACACCGGAAGTTCAGCCAATATTTTCTTTTTGACTTCCTACAAAAAAATGAAGAATCCAACAGTAATTCAGTGTTCGAACCTGTCAATTACGGGTTTCATTGGAAGCTCAGCAGATGTGATCGAGGAGTTCGAAGAGGAGGTTTTGTTGGGCAAGGGCCCTTTTAAAAAGATGGTTAGAATACTTTTTATTGTGGTGGATTGTCCCACTTGTTATAATGCCATTTTGGGGAGATCTTGGCTCTCCAGGATGCATATTGTGGTTTCAACAGTTCACCAATGTTTGAAATATGTTGTACAAGGACAAGTGGGAGTTGTTCGAAGCAGTCAAAAGGTGGCAAGAGAGTGTTATGCAACAGCATTGGCCCCTCGAACGTTGGGGGCAGTCCGGATCAGTGAGGAATACAAGTTTGAGGGGCCCTTTGGGGGAGAGGGTGAAATTGATGACCCCAGAGAGACCCCTGGTGTTTTAATACCAATTGAAGAAGTCGAAACTCACTCTCTGGCTGAAGGAAAAAGTGTCAAGATAGGGTCCAAGATGGCATCAGAATTAAAGGATAAAATGTTAGATTTTTTGAAAGACCATCAGCATATCTTTGCTTGGTGCAATGCTGATGTAACCGGAGTGCCAACAAACATTATATCACACCAACTATCCATCCAAAGGGATATAGCACCTGTTGTACAAAAGAGGAGAGCTTTTTCTAAGGAAAGAGCTGATGTCATAGTTCAAGAGGTTGACCGACTTACTAAAATGGGGCATATAAAGGAATCTCAATATCCTTTATGGACAGCCAATCCGGTGTTGGTAAAGAATAAAAATAGTAAGTGGCGTATGTGCATCGATTTCACAGATCTCAATATAGCTTGCCCAAAAGATTTATATTCGGTTCCCTGAATTGATCAGTTGGTGGACTCCACATCTGGAAACAAGTTGTTGTCCTTTATGGATGCCTTCTCCGGGTATAATCAGATTCAAGTAGATCCGAAGGATCAAGAACATACTATATTTGTCACTGATAGGGGCCTCTATTGTTACAAGGTGATGCCGTTTGGGTTAAAAACATGCTGGGGCTACTTATCAGAGGTTGGTAAACAAGGCTTTTGCTGATCAGATTGGAAGAAACATGGAAGTCTACATCGATGGCATGATGGTAAAAAGTATGGACGAAGAGCTACACTTGGCAGATCTCCAGGAAACTTTTGCCAACCTGGTAAAAGTAAATTTAAAATTGAATCCAGAAAAGTGTGTCTTCGGAGTACGCTCCGGAACATTCTCGGGGTATGTGATAAGTGAGAAAGGGATACATCCTGATCCAGACCAACTTAATGCTTTACTACAAATGGAGCCTCCTCGGAATATTAAAGAAGTACAAAGATTGATAGGGAGGTTGGCTGCGCTAAACCGTTTTATTTCAAGGTCTACGGACATGTGCGCCCCATTTTTTCAAACTTTGAAAGGTGCAAAAGATTTCAACTGGTCTCCACACTGTGACGAGGCTTTCGATGAAATTAAGAAGCACTTATCTTCCCCTAAAACCATATTTAAACCTATTGATAGAGAGACCCTCTACGTGTACTTAGCAGTTTCTGATTGTGCTATAAGTGTAGTATTGGTAAGGGAGGTGGATAATTATCCTCGTCCGGTGTACTATATCAACAAAATCCTGATAGATGCAGAAAAATGGTATTTAAAGCTTGAAAAATTAGCACTAGCCCTAGTGTTTGCTGCGAGGAAAATGAGGCCCTAATTTCAGGCTCATTATATCATTGTCCGGACGTCTTTTCCCTTGAAAAATGTTCTTCAAAAGGCAGACATTTCAAGTAGAATGACCAAGTGGTCAGTAGAGCTGGGAGACTACGATATTGATTTTGCCCCTCGAACAGCAGTCAAAGCCCAAATTGTGGCTGACTTCTTAGTTGAATTCCATTCAGACAGGGATACTAAGCAAGTAACCGGTGTAAAAGATAAAAAAGTATGGGTTATCCGGACTGATGGTGGATCAAGTACCATGGGTTGTGGTGATGGGATATGTTTAACCTCTCCGTATGGTGACAAGATTTACCAGGCTATATGTTTTTCTTTTAGGGCTTCCAACAACGAATCTGAATATGAAGCTGCTATAGCTGGTTTGAAATTAGCACTTATTTGTGGAGGCAAAAGGGTCAGGTTAATGAGTGATTCTCAGCTTCTTATCCATCATGCACAAGGTCAATCCGAAGCCAAAAAAGAACAACTGATTAAATACTTGTTTGTTCTCAAAGAAGTGGCACTTAATTTCAAAAGTATCACCTATGAGCACATACCCCGCACATAAAATACACTAGCAGACTCCTTGGCAACCATAGCCTATTACGAGTCCTACCCTTGGATTTATGTGCAAGAGTGCCCATCCATTCAAATCAATCCGGATAAGGAAGATGAAAGTTTGAATATACAAGTAAAACAACCCAAAAACTGGAGATTTCCTCTCCTCCAATATCTCTCAGATGGCATTCTGCCTCTGGAAAAAGCAGTAACAAGGAAAGTAAAATACAAGGCTCGCGGTTTTGTCATCTTGAGAGATGTTCTTTATAAAAAAAATCCTTTAGTAAACCTCTCTTACAATGTTTGGGGATCGAAGAGTCCCAAATAGTGCTCTCCGAATTACATGATGGAGATGGATCAGCACACTGTGGATTCAGGGTTCTAACTAGAAGGGTTTTGTTAGCTGGGTACTACTAGTCCTCCATAATGCAAGACGCCAAGGAGTTGGTGAAGAAGTGTGATCCATGCCAAAGATACAGCAATGAAATTCATACCTCAACTATCTCTTTAGAGTCAATTTTTAGAGCCAATACCTTTTGCTCGATGGGGGCTTGATTTGGTGGGACCTCTACCCATGGCATCCGGGGGGGTGCAGAACTATAATTGTTGCAATTGATTACTTTTCAAAGTGGATCGAAGCAACCCCATTGGCAGGAACTACTTTGAAAGCTGTTATAAAATTCATCTTGTCTAACATTTGTTGCAGATTTGGGGTTCCACAGAAGATAACTACAGACAATGGGCCACAATTCGACAACAAGGAGAGGGAGAATTTCTGTGCTTCTAGAGGCATCCAACACTGATTCTCTTCTCCTTTCCACCCACAGGCAAATGTTCAAGTTGAAGTGGCCAAAAGAAGCATCTTGTTCGGTCTTAAAAAGAATCTAGAGGGAGCTGCTGGAAAATGGCCAAGTTATCTACAAGAAGTATTATGGGCTTACCAGACCACTCATGGGGCTGTAACACAAGAGTCTCCCTTTGCCTTAGTGTATGGAATGGATGCCATAGCTCCCATAAAGGCTACTCTCCCCTCATTTCGAGTTCATAATTTTTCCGAACACGTTAACGAAGTGACAGTCAGAAGCCATCTTGATTTGATGGAAGAAAGAAGAGTTAAGGCTCACCTCAGAGCCACACACTATCAGGCTTTGATGAGAAGCAGGTTTGCTTCTAAAATCAAGAGAAGGGATTTTCAACCAGGGGATAAAGTATTGATGAAAGTCTTCCTACATACCAAGGAGAGGGAGTTCAGCAAGTTAGCTCCAACCTGGGAAGGACCCTATGTGGTCAATGAAAAGCTTAAACCTGGGACATACCAGCTCCAAGATAAAGATGGAAGGATTTTGAATCACCCCTGGAACATTGAACACCTCCAGTTATACTTAGAATGAAAACTATGTAAATATTTACTTGCTTAAAGTTCATGTAAATATTTGGGGGCATACTCTTTCCTACCCTGGTGGCGCGGGGAGGTTTTAATGAGGTGTTCAGGCTTTTTAATGAAATTTGATGCCTTCTTGAAAAATTCGGAGTGTTTCAATTGATAGTTTCTTTAAAAAAAATTATCAATGGTAGAGTGATGACTACTTAAACATTTGTCATCAGAGAAATTAAACACTCTCACTTTAAAATACTTATAAAATAACTAAGGGCTGTTTGAACACTAGCCATCGAAGCTAAGAAACTATAAAACAATGCAAGACTTGTGTAAAATAAAACTACCCATTAAAATATGTGAAATGCATTGGCCACCCAATGACTTTGAATTTTAAAACAGAAAGTTTTACCCGGACAAGGGCCGGACTCGATTACAAAAAATGCCTTGGCCATCCAAGGACTTTGGTTCAGACACAAAAAATTAAAAGATAATTGATATTTTAAGACTGAGATTTTTTAGTTGACTCAGCCTTACTTGGCTTCTTCTTAGGATCATTGTTTTCCTCATCTGGACTCTCCCCGGTCCGTTCATCTTCATTAGTTGTATCATCCCAAACACTCGAATAGTTATGCTTATCACCATCAGCCATCGTGTGGAATGGGAGGTCCTCATACTCTACAAACCTCTATAAATCTTCCAGCATCCTCTTCGGAAATTTCTCATGAAAGAGCAAGACCATATCTGACTTGACTTCAGCATACCTTTCCTCCTGGGAGTCTATCACCTCGTTGGTATAGGCAACAATCCTAGCTTGGATTGTTTTCTATTGCTCCTTTAACAAGTCAGATTTTTCTTGTTCAGCCTTGGACACAGTATCCTTGAGTGAAGTCTTGTCATTAGTCAGGGTCTGAATGACGTTGTCTTTGGCCTTTACCTCATCTTTTAAAGAAGAGAGGTTTTTCTCTAGGTCAGATTGCTTCAACTGGAGTTCTCAACTCCCTCTGAAGTGGCCAGCTTGGTGGCCAAATCCTCTTGATTTTTCTTCAACTCCTCAATTTCTCTCTTCGATACCTCAACATTTTGGTTGGCAGTGAGGAGGTCGTTAGACAATTTCTCTTTATCAGAGTTGAGTGTGTTGATGATGGTTGACTGGTTTCGCACTTGCTTCTCCAAGGTAAGCACCGGCTGGATATTGCTAAATAAGGAGTGGGTGACAATGTCTCTCTCACCTGAAACTGGAAAAAGATTTACCATTGAAGGTGACGATGTTCGAAGAGCTTGGGGGGAGGTAGGGGCCAGCAAAATCATCCTTGTCAAGGTCTTCAAAGTAAAGACCAATCCCTTGAAGTCCACTGATGTCGACACCATCAATGTTGATGTCCCCTCCGGCACCCTCTCCAGTGTGAAAGTCACTTGGGATTTCTTCTGCTTGAGTGGGGTCAGTTGGAGGTAGAGACTCCGGAGGCCGGAGAGAAACTTCATCTCCCTTGGAGGTTTTCTTCTTCTTGGCCTCCCTATCTCCACCTTCTGCTCCCCGCTTTCTGTCTTTCTTGGGGGCCTTTGGGGGTTTTGGAGATCCAACTACTTCCTTGGTGCTTTCATGTTCTACCACTTGTAATAAAGCAACATCAATCTGTCCTTGGTCTTGCCCCTCTTGATTTGCTGGGGCAGCCTCCTCCACCTCATTTGGGTTGACCTCAACCACACCTTGCTTGGCCTTGCCCTTCTTGCCCTTCATTTTTCTTGGGGCTTTAGCTCTGCCTGGCAATGATAGCTTTCCATCCTTTGCATCTATTTTCTTGAGAATTACCTCCGAAAGGGGTGGAGTGGTTAACTCCTACCAAAACAAGTCTCTCCGACCGGTGGTATTCCAGAGATGGGATCTTACTAGGTTTCCTCTGGTAAAACAGTTGTGGAAGCGATTTCCCCATTTCTCAGCAGCCCAAGCATTTAGCTTGGTGCAAGTAGTTAGCCCCTCCTCTATGTAGTCATTGAAATCCTTCGGCAACACTACTAAAAACAAAGGAAGAGAAGTTAAACAAACAAACTTGTTATAAGTAAAGGTAGAAGTATGTGATGAAATGTTTACCTGTACTCTTCCACCTGCTAGTAAGCATGCTTGGATTATCACCAGCTTTAATCTTCCTCCTGTTTTCCCAAGCACCACTAATGAACAAAAATTGAGTCTTCTAGTTCCTCTCCGACTCGAGCAAGTCATCTACCACTTTGTAATTATCACCCATATTAAAATGGTAGAAGGGGATGATATGGTTTCTGCAAAGGCTGTCCATAGCAGCAAATTGTTCCATCGGAAGAGGAATTCCGGAGAGCCTTGAGGCCATGATACAGGACATGAGGGTGAACCAGACATTGGGGCTCAGTTGACTTGGGCAGAGCCTTATCAGATGAAAATATCTGACAATCTCTAGGTCTAAGGGAAGCCTAAGCCCCCAGTTAAATAACTCCGTGTAGAAAACTATCGCATTGAGCTTGCAATCCATCGGTGTCTCCGGATCTACCGGTATCCTCACTTTAACGTTCTCAGGGATCCCTCACTTCGTCCGGATCCGGCCCAGTTCAGCTGTGTGAATAAAAGCATAATTGATCTTCTGCATAACTAGAAGATACTGTACACTTACTTTGTGGAAGCAAGGTCCCACTTTTCCTACAAGGCACTCCGGCAGATTCGGGTATTTTAAACATAGCTTCTTCTTGCCCTTGTTTTTCTTGATAGTAGCAGCCTCACTTGTTTGCCCAGAGACGTCGGTCTCAAAAGGGGATTCTTCGATACTATCATTCATTACATCTTCCATCACCATGGAAGGATTATCAGTTATTTTTGGGAGGGAAGAGCTAGTGGTTGGCTCGGTAGGCCCTCAGGATGGTTGGGCATTGCTTTCCTCTTGTGGTCTGGAGTCCGACTAGGGCTCAGATTCAGAGGTTTCTTTTCGAAGGCTTGAACTGGTTGCCTCCAGACTGGACAACTTGTCCTTGGGGACTTTTATAGGTGTTTCTGACTCTGTAGTTTTATCTTTGGCCCCAGACCTAGAAGGCGTGGATTTTGTAGATTTAGACTGTGGAGCGACAGCCTGTCCTTTCACTAGACGACCTTTTCGTCGATTTACCAGCTTTTTTGGGAGATGTCAGCATCTGATCCCATGGCAATGAATGGGGAAGGTTTCTTAGTGCTTGTAACTGCTTGCTCTGGTTCAACAACAGGCTCTGATTCCTGGACCGATGAGCCTGAAACGATTGGTGAAAGATTGGGCTGGAATAACCTTCTAGGTTTAGAAATTCTGGAAGAAGACGAACCCCGATCAGGCTCTGAACTTGGTGTTTCAGATTTGTTGATAGGAGAAACAGGGAGGCCAGCAGCAATGCGCCTTTCTCGTTCGACTTTTTGAGCTTTCTCTAACTCCGACAAGTTGAGCCACCCACCTTTTACAAGGGTGTTTCTTGCTGTGAACATAAACTTACACCAAGAAAAGGGTTTTTGAGAGGTACAAACTTTGAAGATTAAAAGTGTGGAGATGATGAAGATGGTAAAACAGTGAAAAATGGTTTAATTTATACTAAGGAGACAAAAGATGCCTTGAAACCTAGGAGAATACGAAAATATGGGAGTAATGATTAAAGACGACGCTCATGTCACCAACATTAATTAAAGAGGTTACTTTATGAAATGAGTGGGAGCGCCGTTCTAGGAGAAAAACGGCCGGTGAGGCGAATCAGAGAAGGACACGTGTCCCACGATCTCTAGCAAAACCTTTGAGTTTCTGAGAGTTTCACCAGTCGGGATAAAGCCGTTACACAATTCAAAATCTGTCAGGACATAGTTACGGGTACACATGAACTGTTTTTTAGGTCTTGCCAAAGGCCTTTGAACATAACCTAAAAAAGGGCTACTGATGAGTCCGGATTTAATCACCACTCACTGTGGAAACCGGACATGGGTAATTCGGACAAAAACCACCCACTGAACCATCCGAATAGGACTAATGTATTAAAAACTGAATCACTTCATGACTAAGCTAATTACTTACCTGCTTAATAATTAATGGGTTTTTGAACTCAACCCGAATTCATAAGTATGACCCGAAAGCCCATGTGTCCCATAATTAAGGGTATAAATACCCAACCACTTTCATTAATGAGGGTAATGAACATTTAATACAACCAGGCAGCTCAAATCTCTCACTACAAACCACTTAAACATTAAATACCTTTGAAACTCCACAAAACTTTAGACAAAATTACCCTCAGTTGAAAATAATCCTCACCAGTAACTACTTGATAAACGATAGGTCAAACTCCAAAATAATGTAAGTTCTATTCTCTGATAATATAAGTTTATACTTGGCATTTTCCTTTGTTTTTTTCTCGTAATAAAATTGGCGTCATCTGTGGGAACTAACAAAGCACTAAGATACGTTAACCATGGTAGTTACTAGGTCAGGGATTGAGAGAGACGTCCCAGATTCAAGTGAATCAACATGCAATCGTATATCGATCTTGAATCCACCATTGGGACAGGACATATTACGTCTTATCAGTACCACCCATCTGGAGGCCGTGGTAGCAGTCCCCGTCGAACCTGTAAAGTCGACGACCCAGATGTTGCAACCGGTGGCGAGGACTAGACCAAAAATCATTCTGTTAGGGTGTGTAGTGGCCCCCTCTGCGCATGATATATCAGGAGATAACCCGGCGACAACACCAAACTTCCGAGCAATTAGAAAAGCAGCTCCAACACTTTGAATAAGAGCAACTAAGAGTGGCATGCGAGCGATATTCCAAGGAACAAGCCATGCACACCACTATAGCGGGGATGAATTCCATGCTCTGACTGCCAAGATAATTATCAATCGGGACCTTAGGCCAGTCGGGCCTGATGAGTCCGGATTCTGTCACCACACCTTGTGGGAGCCGGACAGGGTTAATTCGGGTAATGTCCATTTCACCGGACAGGAGTAGTTCGAACAACTTTCATTCACTGAACTATCCGAATAGAACTAAAGTACTTAAAACTTAATCACTTTTTGACTAAGCTGACTACTTACTTACTTAAAACTGATGGGTCTTTAAACTCGACCCGAATCCATTAAACATAACCCGAAAGCCCATATGGCCCAAGGATAAGGGTATAAATACCCAACCACCTACATTAATGAGGGTAATGAAAATTAAATACAACCAGGCAGCTCAATTCTCCCTCTACATTCTACCCAAACATTAAAAACTCTCAAAATTCCACAAAACTCTAGATTAAAATTACAAATTTACCCTCAAACAAAAATAAACCACATCAAATTGGCGACCACAGTGGGAGAACGATGGTGCCTGAATCTAGCATTCAAAACCATCAGAAAAACCAGTCCGAATGAATCCGGACGCACCGGAAGTACCACCAGTTTTGCTTGAAGTGGTGGGAGAAAATGATGAATATACCATCGATGAGCGTGATAGATTAAAGGGCGAGATAGAAGCCCTGAGGGAAGAGAGGGCAAAGATGAGCATAAAAGAAAAGTCAAAGGCATCAGTTTCTCATCATACTGACAACCCTAGAGAGCATGAGCCTTCGAAAACCCATGTAAGTACGAAGAAGACTCATGCTAGCTCTAAAAAGTCTCAACGGTCTACGCCGGTGGAGAGCTCTGATTCAGACTCAGAATCTTCCAGTAGCCCCTCGGGCAAAGATGGAGTTGAAGAATATTTGGCATCCAGTAGTGATGAGGGCCGATCTAAAAAGAAACAAAAGTTGGTTAAGAAGTATTCAAGAAAAAAGGATAGACATGGAAAGTTAAAGAGGCATATAGGCAAAGGGCCATCTCATAGCCGGAGACACATTGACCGGATGCTAGTGGATCCTTTTTCCTTCCATGATGAACCAGGTATCTTTGCAACTCCTAACGAGGATACCGTTTTCAGTCGTGGCCGGAATTGGAGACAATCTCCATTGTCATCCAAGATCCTGTCCGGGAACTTCCCAAGAGGTTTGATAGTACGAAAATGGAAAAATACGATGGCAGTAAAGACCCGGACAGTCACTTGGAACAATTCAAAAATTTCATGATGAATTTCGATGATGACGATAAGTTGCTTTGTAGACCATTCTCCCAGTATTTTACGGGGAGTGCCCTGAAGTGGTATAACAGCCTACCGCAGGGGTGCATCAAAAATTTCGATACCTTTTGGGTGGCCTTCCGGAGGCAGTTTGTTGGAAGTAAGGAGGTGAAGGGCAATGGGGACACAATTATCCATTGTGCCCAAGAACCGAATGAATCTCTGAAGGAATATATAAGTCGCGTTGTAAACACTAAAAATGGATTGGCTGATTGCTTCGAACAAGTAGCAATAACTTCTCTAAGGCAGGGCTTAAACCCTGGAAATTTGGCTGGTTCAATGACCAGAAAAAAGACCATGACATAGGGAGGTTTACTGAATCAGGTTGGAAAGCAAATTAACATGGATGAAACAAAGAAAAATATGGTGCACATGCAGGTGAGGTCTGCCCCGGCTGCACCAAATCCCAACCAAAATCAGTTCGGGAACAAGGCAAGGGAGGCCGGGCAGGGTCATAACAGAGCTAAAGCTCAGTCTCAGCCAGTTGCGCCTGCCTAGAGTCAGCAATCCAGAAATAATAGAGGGCCTTGGGTTCAACCGGAGTGGTTTGCTGAGTTAAAAGAAAGTATAGCCACAATTTATGACAAAACAAAGAAAGAAGTACACTATAGAAGGCCGGCTGCGCTACAATCTCCTAGAGAGCATCGTAACAATTGCTTCTGTCAGTATCATAATGATATTGGCCATACCACTGAGGATTGTATTGCTTTAAAGCAAGAAGTCCAGAATTTAATTGAAAGAGGAAAGTTTGGAGCATATGCTAAAAGGAGAGAAGGAAATAGGCCTGATAATGCTCATCGTGCTAGACCAAACAATGCAGGAACATCCGCTCCGGAGGGAGCTATGGTGATAATCGAGAGATTCGATGTAGAGTCAGAGTACTTGGACCTCGATCCAACTCGAAACAGAGTGGGTTCCATTGAGGAACGTTGTAAAACAGTGTCCGGGCTTATTAACTTTTTTGAGTCACTCACAATTTTTGGAGGGGATACCATGACAGCACCCACTGCTTCTTCGAGGAAGAGGCATGTTCATACTTTAGCTACCCAACTGGAAGGAGGCATGACTTCCTATCAATCGCAGATTCCATTTCTCTTCATTGTTTTAGATGAGGATGACTTAAGGGATATAGCAGGTCCTCATGAAGATGTTGTTGTCATAGGAGCATCCATTGGGGGCAATGACATAAGACGAATTTTGGTAAGTACTAGAAGTTCAGCCAATATCCTCTTTTTAACTTCCTACAAAAAGATGAAAAATCCTGCGGTAATTCAGCGTTCGAACAGGTCAATTGTGGGTTTCACTGGAAGCTCAGCAGATGTGATCGGGGAGTTCGAAGAAGAAGTTTTGTTGGGCAAGGGCCCTTTTAAGAAGATGGTTAGAATACTGTTTGTCGTAGTGGATTGTCCCACTTTTTATAATGCTATTCTAGGGAGGTCTTGGCTCTCTAGGATGCATGCAGTGGCCTCAACAGTCAACCAATGTTTGAAATATGCTGTGCAAGGACAAGTGAGAGTTGTTCGGAGCAGTCAAAAGATAGCAAGAGAGTGTTATGCAACAACACTGGCTCCTCGGATGTTGGGGGCAATTCGTATCAATGAAGAATAACAGTTTGAGGGGCTTTCTGGGGGTGAGGGTGAAATTGATGACCCCCGAGAGACCCATGGAGTTTTAATACCAGTTGAGGAAGTCGAAACAAATTCTTTGGAAGAGGGAAAAAATGTTAAGATAGGGTCCAAAATGGCATCCGAACTATAGGGTAAAATGTTGAAGTTCCTAAAAGACCATCAACATGTTTTCGCTGCAATGCTGATGTTATCGGGGTACCAGCAGATATTATATCACACCAACTGTCCATCCAAAGAGACATAGCACCCGTAGTACAAAAGAGAAGAGCTTTTTCCAAGAAAAAGGCTGATGTCATAGTTCAAGAAGTCGACAGACTTACCAAAATAGGGCACATAAAGGAGTCTCAATATCTTTTATAGACAGCCAATCCGGTCTTGGTGAAAAATAAAAATGGCAAGTGGAGAATGTGTATTGATTTTACAGATATCAACAGGGCTTGCCCAAAGGATTTATACCCGGTCCCCCGGATTGATCAGCTGGTGGATTCTACATCTGGGAATAAGCTACTATCTTTTATGGATGCCTTTTCCGGGTACAACCAGATTCAAGTAGATCTGAAGAATCAGGAGCATACTACATTTGTTACTGATAGGGGCCTTCATTGTTACAAGGTGATGCCGTTTGGTTTAAAAAATGTTGGGGCTACTTATCAGAGGTTGGTAAATAAAGCTTTTGCTGATCAGATTGGAAGAAACATTGAAGTATACATCAACGACATGATGGTAAAAAGTGTGGACGAAGAGCTACACTTGGCAGATCTCCGAGAAACTTTTGCTAACTTAGTAGAAGTAAATTTGAAACTAAACCCAGAGAAGTGTGTGTTCGGAGTACAGTCCGAAAAATTCATAGGGTATATAATAAGTGAGCAAGGGATACAGCCTGATCCGGACCAACTTAATGCTTTATTCCAAATAGAGCCTCCTCGGAATATTAAAGAAGTACAAAGGTTGACTGGGAGGTTGGCTGCATTAAACCGATTCATTTCAAAGTATTCGGACAGGTGTGCCCCGTTCTTTCAAACTTTAAAAGGTGCAAAGGGATTCGACTGGACTTCACAATGTGATGAGGCCTTTAATGAAATTAAAAAAACATTTGTCCTCCCCCAAGACTCTATTTAAACCTGTTGATGGAGATATACTCTTTATATACTTGGCAGTTTCCAGTTGTGCCATAAGTGTCGTATTAGTGAGGGAGGTAGATAATTATCCCCGTCCAGTGTATTACATCAGCAAGAGATTGATAGATGCAGAAAAATGCTATCTAAAGCTTGAAAAATTAGCATTAGCCCTGGTAATTGCTGCAAGGAAGATGAGGCCTTATTTTCAGGCTCATCTTATTATTGTCCGGACATCCTATCCCCTGAAAAACGTTCTTCAAAAGGCAGACATTTCGAGTAGAATGACTAAGTGGTTAGTGGAACTGGGGGACTTCGATATTGATTTTGCTCATCGGACAGCAATCAAAGCCCAAGTTGTGGCTGATTTCTTAGTTGAATTCCATTCAGATAGGGATACAGAGCAAACAACTGATGTGATAGATAAAAAGGTCTGGGTCGTCCGGACTGATGGTGGATCAAGTACTATGGGATGTGGTGCAGGGGTATGCTTGACCTCTCCGTATGGTGACAAAATGTACCAAGCTATATGTTTTGCTTTTAGGGCTTCTAATAATGAGTCTGAATATGAAGCTGCTATAGCTGGTTTAAAGTTAGCTCTTATTTGTGGAGCCAAAAGGGTCAAGTTGATGAGTGATTCTCAGCTTCTTATCCATCATGCGCAAGGTCAATCTGAAGCCAAAAAGAAGCAACTAATAAAATACTTACTTTTTCTCAAAGATGTGGCACTTAAGTTCAAGAGCATTGTTTATGAGCACATACCCCGAACAGAAAATGAACTAGTAGACTCCTTGGCAACCATAGCATATACTGAATCCTACCTTTGGATTCATGTGCTGGAGTGCCCTTCCATTCAACTCAGTATGAGTAAGGAGGAAGAAATCTTCGATATACAGATGAAACAGCCTCAAGATTGGAGGTTTCCTCTCCTTCAATATCTCTCAGATGGCATTTTGCCTCCGGATAAGTCAATAGCAAGAAAAGTAAAGTCGAATGCTCATGGTTTTATCATACTAAGAGATGTTCTTTATAAGAAGTCTTACAGTAAACCCCTCTTACGATGTTTGGGGGTTGGTGAGTCTCAAGTAGTGCTCTCCGAATTACATGATGGTGAGGGATCAGCTCACTGTGGTTTCAGGGCTCTAACAAGGAGAGTTTTGTTGGCTGGGTATTATTGGCCCTCTATAATGCAAGATGCTAAGGAGTTGGTGAGGAGGTGTGACCCATGCCAGAGATATAGCAATGAGATTCATATCCCAACCATCCCTTTAGAGTCAATTTCTGAGCCTATACCTTTTTCTCGATGGGGGTTGGATTTGATGGGACCTCTACCTATGGCATCCGGAGGACGCAGGACAATAATTGTTGCTATTGATTATTTTTTGAAGTGGATCGAAGCAGCTCCATTGGCAGGAACAACATCAAAAGTTGTCATAAAATTCATTTTATCCTATAGTTGTTGCAGATTTGGAATTCCCCAGAAGATAACAACATACAATGGGCCACAGTTCGACAACAAGGAAATGGAGAATTTCTGTGCCTCTAGAGGTATATAACATTGTTTCTCTTCACCTTTCCACCCACAAGCAAATGGTCAAGTTGAGGTGGCTAACAGGACTATACTGTCCGATTTGAAGAAAAATTTAGAAAGGACTGCTGGAAAATGGCCCAGTTATTTGCAAGAAGTTTTGTGGGCTTACCGGACTACACCTGGGGCTGCAACACAAGAATCACCTTTTTCTTTGGTCTATGGGATGGATGCTATAGCTCCCATAGAAGCAACTCTCCCTTCATTTCGAGTTCATAATTTCTCCGAACACGCTAACAAGGGGGCTATCAGAGGTCAACTTGACTTGATAGAGGAAAGAAGAGTTAAAGATCACCTTAGAGCTGTGCACTATCAAGGTTTGATGAGAAGCGGGTTTGCTTCTAAAATCAAGAGAAGGGATTTTCAACCGGGAGATAAGGTGTTGAGAAAAGTTTTCCTACACATTAAACAGAGGCAGTTCGGTAAATTGGCTCTAACTTGGGAAGGACCCTATCTGGTCATTGAAAAACTTAATCCTGGAACGTACCGGCTCCAAGACAAATATGGAAAGATTTTGAATCACCCTTGGAACATTGATCACCTCCGGATGTACTTGGAGTAGGAACTATGTAAATATTTACTTGATAAAAGTTCATGTAAATATTTGGGGGCATACTCTTTCCTACCCGGGTGGCGTGGGGAGGTTTTAATGAGGTGTCCGGGCTGTTTTATAAAATTTGATGCCTTCTTAAAAATTCAGAGTGTTTTTACTTTGTTTCTTGTCAAATTTTTATTTAAACACCGGCCGGATTGGATTAAAGGAGTGATGACTACTTAAACATTTGTCATCGGAGAATTTAAACACTCTCACTTTAGAATGTTTATGAAATATCTAAGGGCTGTTTAAACATTAGCCACCAAAATTGAAAAAACTATGAAAGAATGCAAGAGTTGTGCAAAATAAAGATACCCATTAAAACAACCGAAGTGCCTTGGCCATCCAAGGACTTTAAATTGTCAAAACAAACAATACTATCCGGTCGAAGACCGGACACAATTACAAAAATGCCTTGGCCATCCAAGGACTTTGGTTCAATCAAAACAAAAATGAAAAGATAATTACTCTAAGACTGAGCCTTTGAAGATGGCTCAACCTCGCTCATTTTCTTCTTCTTGAGGTCATCGTTCTCCTCATTTGGACTCTCCCCGGTGTTCTCTTCCTCATCGGATGAGTCAGCACTAGAATAATCATGCAAGTCTCCATCAGCCATAGTGTGGAAGAGAAGGTCTTCGTACTCTACATAAGTCTACAAATCTCCTAGATTCCTCTTCGGGAACTTTTCGTGAAAGAGCGAGACCATGTCCGACTTCACTTTGGCATACATCTCTTCCTGAGTATCTATCACATTGTTGGCGTAAGCATCAATTTTGGCTTGAATTTTTGCCTCTTGCTCCCTTAGCAGATCAGCTTTTTCCTGTGCAGCCTGGGACACCGAATCCTCGAGCGAAATCTTGTCATTGGTCAAAGTATGAATGACCATGTCCTTAGCCTTCACCTCCTCTTTCGAAGAGGAGAGATCTTTCTCCAACTCAAAATGCTTTGACCGGAGCTCTTTGATAGTATCTTCTAAGGTAGCTACTTTTATGGCCTAACCCTCCTGATTCTTCTTTAACTCCTAATTTTCCCTCTTTAGAACATCAGAATTTTGGTTGGCAATGAGGAGGTCTCCGGACAATCTCTCCTTGTCAGAATTAAGGGCAATAATGATTGCTGACTGACCTCGCACTTGTTTCTCCAGACCAAGCACTAGCTGAATATTACTCAATATAGAGTGAGTTATAACATCCCTTTCACTTGAAACATTGAAGGACTTACCATTGAAGGTAACAATGTTCGAAGTGCTTGGAGGGAGGTAGAGCCCAGCAAAATCATCTCTGGGGAGGTTTTCAAAATAGTCACCAAGCCCCTCAAGCCCAGTAATGTCAACACCGTCAATACTGATGTCTCCTCCTCCAACCTCATCAGTTCGAAAGTCACCAGGGATCTCTTCTGCTCTTGTTGGATCAGTAGGGTCAACAGGAGGAAGGGGCTCCGAGGGCCGGAGAGAAATCTCATCACCCCTGGTGGTCTTTTTCTTCTTGGCCTTCCTATCCTTGCTCTCTCCTCCCCGTTTCCTGCCTCTCTTAGGAACCCTTGGAGGTTTTGGAGATCCTGCCTCTTCCCTAGTACTCTTGTGCTCCACTACTTCTAGAAGAGCAGCATCAATCTGACTTGGAACTGGCCCCTTTTGGTTTGTTGGAGCAGTTTCATCCGCTTCGGTGGGGTTAGCTTCAACCGCACTCTTCTTGCCCTTACCGTTTTTTCCTTTCATCTTACTTGGGGCCTTGGCTCGACCATGCAGATACAATGCCCCGTCTGGTGCGTGTGTTCTCTTGAGGACTACTTCCGGAGGGGGTGGAGTGGTAAGTTCCTCCCAGGATAAGTCCCTCCGGTCAGTGGTGTTCCACAGATAGGACCTTGCAAGATTGCCTCTGGTAAAGGCGTTGTGGAAGCGATTTTCCCACTTTTCAGCAGCCCAAGCGTTAATCTTAGTACAGGTGGCCTTCAAGTGGTCGTTGAAGTCTTTAGGCAGCACTGTAAAGAAAAAAAAAGAGAAAAGAGACAAGACAAGTCAGTTAAACAAGTTTGATAAAAATAAAAATGAGAATGTAAGGTGGGATTCTTACTATCACTTCGCCATCTGCTGGTGAGGAGACTCGGGTTGACTCCGGCTTTGATCTTCCTCCCATTCTCCCAAGCACCACTCACGAACAAGAAGCGAGTCCTCCAATTTCTCTCCGACTCGAGCAGGTCATTCACTGCTTTATAGTTATCACCCATGTTGAAGTGATAGAAGGGAATATGGTGGTTTCTGCAGAGGCTGGCCACAGTTGCGAATTCCTCCATTGGAAGAGGAATTCTGGAGAACCTAGAGGCCATGATACAGGCCATTAGAGTGTACCGGGCATTAGGGCTCAATTGACTTGGGCAAAGCTTGATGAGGTGGAAGTATTTGACTATCTCCGGATCTAAGGGAAACCTTAGTCCCCAGTTAAAGAGTTCAGTGAAGATAACTATTTCACTAAGCTTGCAATCCATTGGTGTTTCAGGGTCTATTGGGATCCTTATTTTTACATTCTCCAAAATCCCCCACTTTGTTCGCATCCGACCCAGTTCGGCTGTGTGGATGAGGGCATAATTAATTTTTTGTAAAGAAATTAAATACTTAACACTAACCTTGTGAAAACAAGGCCCCACTTTTCCCACAAGGACCTCCGACAGATCTGGATGCCTTAGGCATAGTTTTTCTTTGCCTTTATCCTTCTTGGCAGCAGCAGCATCACTCGTTTGTCCGGAGACTTCGGAATCAAATGGAGCCTCTTCAATAGAATCCTTCATTACTTCTTCCATTACCAAGGAGGGGTTTTCAGTTTTTTTTGGGTGAGGGGAGTTAGAAATTGGCTCAGCATGCTCTCCGGATTGTTGGGTTTCACTGGTTCCTTGTATTCTGGCCTCCGACTGGGGCTCAGATGCAGTAGTTTCTTTTCGGAGACTTGAGCTAGATGCCTCCGGTCCGGATAGCTTTCCCTTAGGAATTTTCATGGGTGCCTCTGACCCTTTGTTGCTGTCTTTGGCCCCTGATTTGGAAGGTGTACCTTTTGAAGCCTGCCCTTTTACCAAGCGGCCTCTTCTCCGATCAACTAACTTATCTGGAGAGGCATCAACATCTGATCCCATGGCAATAAATGGAGAAAGCTTCTTAAAACTGGTAACTGCTTGTCCTGGTTCAACAGTGGGCTCTGATTCCTGAACCGACGAGCCTCAAACGATTGGTGAGAGGTTGGTTTGAAATAACCTCCTAGGTTTAACGCTTTTGGTTGAAGAAGAGCCCTGGTCAGGCTCTGTGTTGGGTATTACTGGTTTGTCGACAGGGGAAACGGGGAGGCCTGCAGCAATGCGCCTCTCACGTTCAACCTTCTGAGCCTTTTCGAACTTTGATAAATTAAGCCACCCACCTTTGATTAAAGCATTCCTAGCTGTGAACATAAACTCACACCGAGAAAAAGTATTTGTTTTTTAGAGAAAGCTTTGAAGTTTAAACAAGGTGAAAAGGATGATAAAACAGTAAAGGAGTGATTAATTTATAGTAAACACACAAGAAGATGCTTAGATACCTAGGAGAATTCGAAAGGGTTGCAATGATTAAAAAACGGCGCTAATGTCATCTTCATTAAATGAAGAGGTTACTTTTTGGAGAAGATGGGAGCGCCATTCTAGGTGAAAAACGGTTGATGTGGCAAACCAGAGAGTGACACGTGTCCCATGAATTCTGGCAAGAAACCGTTTAGTTTTCAAGAACTTTTTCAGTTCGGATAAAGCTATAACAAAGTTCGAAGGACCTGTCCGGATATGACTGTGACCACCTGCAGACTATTTTTTAGGTCTTGCCAAAGGCCTTTGAACACCACCTAAAAAAGGGGCTACTGATGAGTCCGGATTCTGTCACCACACCTTATGGGAGCCGGACAGGGTTAATTTGGACAATGTCCATTTCACCGGACATGGGTAGTTCAGACAACTTTCATTCACTGAACTATCCGAACAGAACTAAAGTACTTAAAACTTAATCACTTTTTGACTAAGCTGACTACTTACTTACTTAAAACAGATGGGTCTTTAAACTCGACCCGAATCCATTAAACACAACCCGAAAGCCCATATGTCCCAAGGATAAGGGTATAAATACCCAACCACCTACATTAAATGAGGGTAATGAAAATTAAATACAACCAGACAGCTCAATTCTCCCGCTACATTCTACCCAAACATTAAATACTCTCGAAATTCTACAAAACTCTAGATTAAAATTACAAACTTACCCTCAAACAAATTTAAACCACATCAGAGCCAATCGTGGAGACCGGTCCTTCAAGCGTGACAAAAAAAAGGAAGGAAAAGGAGAAAACGGGGGCAAGAAACGCTCCAAGGAGCAAGAGCCTAGGCAAGAGACGCGCCCCACCGTATCAAAAAAAATCCCGAGAGGATGAGGACGTCAACTAAAACTAGGTGCAGCCTAGAATGTCCAATTACATCCTCAAAGAGTCTCTTTTTTATGGAGAAGATCGTCGAAGCACGTCTACTAAGGAAATTCGACTCATTCAGGATGGAGGCCTACGAGGGAACGGGCAATCCGGAGAGACACATTGGACAATCTCGTAACATGATGATGGCATTCAATCCTAACAACACTATATTGTGCCGAGCCCTATCTATGACCCTCAAAGCAAATGCGATGGACTTGTTCAACAGTCTGCTCAAATAATTCATTCACGACTTTGCCGTCTTATAGAAAGCCTTCAGGGAAATGTTCGTAGGCTATAAGAAGCTCGTGCGTGAGCGAGACTCGATTATGGACCTCTACCAGAGGAGAGTTGAGTGACTTAAAATTTACGTCAGATGCTTTTTTCATTCCATGAAGTCTTTTCCAGATTTAGTGGAGAACATGGCGGTGGCCTCCCTCAAGAGAGGCCTTGATCGGTGGGGGAAACTGTTTGTCGTCTTGATCAAATTCCCGACCAAAAAGATGGAAGATATGTTCGTCCGCGCAGACACATGCATCAGGGTGCATAATGCCCAGAGAGAGGATTGACTTGGCAGACAATTTTCCAAATCTAAAGGGGGGTTGTCTGACCGAAAAAATACTGACGATGCACCTCGAAGGGACACTAGTCGAAGGCCTCAACATTATGAAAATTTGTCCAAGAGATTCACCCTACTAACCGAGTCCATCAGTTATATATGATCGAACAAAGAAGTCTCAAATTCCACGAGTAATGAGCGCCCTTGGTTTCAAGCGATCAAAGAAATATTGTTACTCTTACCATAACGATCATGGGCACCCTACTAACGATGCTAGAAACTTAAGGAGGAGATCCAACAATTTATAGAGAACGACGAGGTTGTACAATTTATCAAGCAGTATGATCGACATCCACAACTCGATCGTAGGGATGATAGACGCCCTGCTATCGAAAACAAACCCGGTAACGAGAAAGAGGCCGACGTTGGAAAGCAGCAATGGCTATTCACAATTGCAGGGGGCACTCCACTATAATAGACAACTATGAGGTTGGCGACACATTATCGCCCACCTCCATCAGTAGAGAGCGATCCGAGTTAGCTAGCAATATCATTTCTGTGAGGCAAGACAACAACCCATCTCTTTTCACCATCGTCGGGGGGGAATTCTGCAGTATCACAAGGAATAAATTCTGGTAAAAAGGTGCGGTCTGATCTCGACGTGTATGAAGTTGACGCCTCATCCGACCAAAATTATCGAGACCCTTTGGGAGACTTCACATTCAACGACGATGACCTAAGGGGTGCCAGCACACCCCATGAAAATGCAATGACAATAAATTTAGACATTGGAGGCGTCATGGTAACCCGAGTACTAGTAGATGGGGTCAGTTTGGGCAATATCATTTTCAAGGATAGCTATGATCGAATGTAGAATGTTCCACTCTACAATCCCACCAAACAAACCTTAGTCGGGTATGAGGGAAAAAAAATCTCAGTGCGTTGGGGAGGTAAAATTCATGGTCAAAGTAGGTTATGAGGCCACTAAATGCGATAATCGGTCGGCCTTGGTTGCATAAGATGAAGGTGACACCATGTACGTTCAAATAGTGTATAAAGTACCTGGTCGATATTATTCAAGGGAGTTAGCATACGGCGAGACGTGCTACGCAGTCACCGTCGACCTCGCCAAACCCCTCAGATAGCAACTAGCTGACGATAGGTTTCATGGGGAGGGAGTTAGTACTCCCCCTCGCATGACCCACTTGATGACCCACGAAAAGTAGAGCAGCCCGAAGAGAGGCTTCCAAATTTGATGGAGGAGACAATAGCATGGGACCGCATGCTATGATTGAGTAATTAATTATTATTTTAATATTCAAGCAGTCTTTAATTGAATTGTTAGCAAACAAATTGAGTGTGTTTGCGTGGGAGGCAAGCGATGTCTCAGTTGTTGACCCCTCAGTTATCTATCTCGAGTTGATAATCGATTCATACACAAAACCTATAAAAAAAGAGGTAATGATCTTTCTTGACCAAGAAGAAGGAAGCTATATCGACTGAGGTGACGAAGTTATCACGACTAGGTCACATCATGCGAGCCATGTATCCGGTCTGGGTGGCAAACCCGGTTTTAGTTTAGAAGAAATAGGGATAGTAGCGAGTTTGCGTAGACTTCACTGACCTCAATCAAGCATGCCCCAAATATTTTTTTCCCTTTCCTGAATTGACCAGCTCATAGATTCTGCCTCGAGATACAAATACATGTCATTCGGGGATGCTTACTCAGGGCACAATCAGATCCGCCTCACCCGTTAGACGAAGAGCACACAAATTTTCAAACTGAGCGTGGTTTATATTGTTACACGGTGATGCCGTATGGGTTGAAGAATGCAAGATCCACATATCTACCCCTAATCAACCATATTTTTAGCGACCATTTGGGGAAACACATGGAAGCATATATCGACGATATAATTGTAAAGATGTATTTAAGGGAACAACAACTCGAGGTGCTCCAAACTTATTTGACTTACTGCGCCATTTCAATTTAAAACTCAACTCGATCAAGTGTTCTTTTGGAGTAAACGGTGGTAAATTCCTAGGCTATATAGTCACCCGAAGAGGTATCAAGGTCGACCCCGCGTAGTTGAACACAGTTATACAAATGGCGCCTCTACACACCATGAAGGAAGTAAAATGCCTTATATGGCGTCTTGCCACATTATCACGCTTCATCTCTCGAGCCTCGGATAAAAGCCACCCATTCTTCTAGATTCTCTGGGGAGCCAAGATATTTGATTGGACGGAGGAATGCGATAAGGGTTTCACTGACCTAAAGAATTAACTTACCTCGCCAGAAATATTATCTACACCCTTGACCAACGAGTCGTTATTTTTATACTTGTTTGTTTCTCCCTTTTCGGTTAGTGTATTTCTGGTATGTGAACCAGAAGGAGTTCAAAGACCCATCTACTACGCGAGAAAAACCATGGTAGATGCCGAGACAAGGTACCTCAACCTCAAAAAAACTCAATTTGGGCCTAGTCAGCCGCTCGAAAAATAAGCCCTTACTTTCAAGGACACACGATCTGCGTATAAACATCATTCTCCTTTAAAACAGTGCTACAAAAACCTGACACATTGGGTCGGCTAATCAAGTGGATCATTGAGCTTGGGGAATGAGACATCATGTTTGAACCTCGTACCGCTATAAAAGGACAAGCCATAGCTGATTTCATAACCGAGTTCTCCTCATCTAGAGAAGTATCTCTCGAGATTGTACGGCCACCAGAACTTAGCACATGGAATAGGTAGTTGAAACCAATGAAGCTTCGAGCACATCTAGTGGTGGCGCAGAGGTCATACTCCGTTTACCCATGGGTGAGGAGATCAAATAGGCTATCAAATTTAATTTCTCGGTTACAAATAACATTGCAGAATATGAGGTAGTTATTTGTGGCATGAAGTTGGCTTTGATATGTGTGGCTCGTCTACTACGAATCCGTTCAAACTCGCAATTGGTCATCAACCAGGCCAAAGGAACTTATGATGCAAAAAAGGGGATACAGATATAATTAGCAATACTCAAGGAGTGTGTGTCCAAGTTAGTAACGGTGTCGTATGCACAAGTTCCCCCGACTGGAAAACTCCACTTCAGATACACTCGCCAAGGCAGCAGCCTTGGGAGAGCATCCATTGGTTATCACCCCAAGAACTACCAACCACAACACTCATAAACAGGAGCGAAACCATCCATGCAATTGGCAGCTCAAAAGATTAGAGACAACCTTACTTGCTGTACTTCAACTCTACCGTTTTACTGACGGATAAGAACGCTGGTCGAACTCTCAAGCAACAGTTGGTCAAATATTGTGTGTTGGACAACGTCTTATATAAAAAACGTTATACTTGAGCTTTGCTATGTTGTCTTGACCAAGCAGAAGCTACCTCAGTTATACACGACTTACACACAGAAGAAGTAGGGGCGCACTATGGGTATCAGAGCCTCATTCGGCGTTTCTTATTGGTCGTATATTAGTGGCAACAATTGGAAAACAATGCGGAATGATTGGTTTAACAATGTCACCAATGCCAACAGTTCGTCAATACTTGGCATCTACCTAGCGAGCATATGCAAGTTATCCATGTTCCTTGCCCTTTTGACAAATATGGCATCGACCTTGTAGGACTGCTTCCTATAGCGACTAACAAACGCTAGTTTCTAATTGTCGCGGTGGACTACTTTTCGAAATGGGGTAGAAGCCAAAGCCATATTTTGAACCCGAGCCTAAGAACTATGTGACTTTATCCATAATCAAATACTTGCTAGGTTTGGCATACCATGTGTATTGATGACAGATAACGGTCCCCAATTCCAAAACTCGGTGGTAACAACCTTTTGCTAGCGGTATGGGATCAACCAATATTTTTCCACACCATATTACCCCTAGGCGAACAAAAAATTCCAACTCACCAATAGAACAATATCGAAGGGACAGAAAATAAGCTTGAAGAAGCCAAATGAAAATCGCCCGACAAATTATCGGAGGTCCTATGGGCATACCAAACTACCCCTCGAGCTGCAACTGGAGACACCCCATTTTCCCTCGTTTATGGAAGTGATGTCGTGGTACCAATAAAAATAATTTTACCAAGCCATCAGATTATGAGTTATGAAGAAAACAACAAACTCACCAGCCACGCGGAAAGCATTGACGCTATAGAAGAATGGTGCGATCAAGCACACGTTCGAGCAGAGCATTACATGAGTCTGATAAGAGGTCGATTCAATGATCGGCTTAAACCACGCAGTTTCCAGGCCAAAGGAACTTATGATGCAAAAAAGGGATACAAATATAATTAGCAATACTCAAGGAGTGTGAGTCTAAGTTAGTAACGGTGTCGTATGCGCAAGTTCCCCCGACTGGAAAACTCCACTTCAGATACACTCGCCAAGGCAGCAGCCTTGGGAGATCATCCATTGGTTATCACCCAAGAACTACCAACCATAATACTCATCAACAGGAGTGAAACCATCCATGCAATTGACAGCTCAAATGATTAGAGACAACCTTACTTACTGTACTTAAACTCTACCGTTTTACCGACGGATAAGAACGCTGGTCGAACTCTCCAACAACGGTTTGTCAAATATTGTGTGTTGGACAACGTCTTATACAGGAAAAAAGTTCAACTTGAGCTTTGCTATGTTGTCTTGACCAAGTAGAAGCTACCTCAGTTATGCACGACTTACACACAGGAGAAGTAGGGGCGCACTATGGGTATCAGAGCCTCATTCGACGTTTCTTATTGGCCGTATATTAGGTGCAACAATTGGAAAACAATGCGGAATGATTGGTTTAACAATGTCACCAATGCCAACAGTTCGCCAATACTTAGCATCTACCTAGCGAGCATATGCAAGTTATCCATGTTCCTTGCCCTTTTGACAAATATGGCATCGACCTTGTAGGACCGCTTCCTATAGCGACTAACAAACGCTAGTTTCTAATTGTCGCGGTGGACTAATTTTCGAAATGGGGTAGAAGCCAAAGCCATATTTTGAACCCGAGCCTAAGAACTATATGACTTTATCCATAATCAAATACTTGCTAGGTTTAGCATACCATGTGTATTGATGACAGATAACGGCCCCTAATTCCAAAACTCGGTGGTAACAACTTTTTGCTAGCGGTATGGGATCAACCAATATTTTTCCATACCATATTACCCCTAGGAGAACAAAAAAGTCCAACTCACCAATAGAACAATATGGAAGGGATAGAAAATAAGCTTGAAGAAGCCAAATGAAAATGGCCCGACAAATTATCGGAGGTCCTATGGGCATACCAAACTACCCCTCGAGCTGCAACTGGAGACACCTCATTTGCCCTCGTTTATGGAAGTGAAGTCGTGGTACCAATAAAAATAATTTTACCAAGCCATCAGATTATGAGTTATGAAGAAAAAAACAAACTCACCAGCTGCGCGGAAAGCATTGACGTTATTAAAGAATGGTGTGATCAAGCACACCTTCGAGCAGAGCATTACATGAGTCTGATAAGAGGTCGATTCAATGATCGGCTTAAACCACACAGTTTCCAGTTCGGCGACACAGTAATAAAGAAGGTATTCCAAGGAGCAGGTGACATAACAGTTGGAAAGTTAGGCCCCAATTGGGAAGGACCGTATGTCGTTATCTGTAAAGGCCATACTGGAGCCTATCGCGTCACTGACACAGAGGATTACACCCTGAAGCACCCATGGAATGTATATCATTTAAATTTATATCACCAATATTTGTATTAAGAGGATGCTCTCTTTTTTCCCTGATGTCGCGGGAGGGTTTTTATTCATCTTACTAATATATTTTATCCCTTTCGCCATTACATGTGTCTATTACTACAATTTCTTCATCCTTACAATCGCGACTGGGACTATGAACATGCTTATGGTCTACGCAATGGGCCATACTGATCCCATACCAAGTGTTTATAAACACGATCGGGTTTATTGGCCACGGCTACGGGCTACGGCCATACTAAGCATAATACCTTGTACATGGTATATAAGCGAACTGGTTCAAAACCAAGCATGTATAAGGCCATGCAATAGGGTTATATAAGCAACTTATCTAAAAGGATAATTCAATTCCTAGTTACGGGATGAGCCCTACTGAGCTCGGCCTCGTAAGGATTAGCCCAACTAGCTATTGTAACTAATAAACAAATCTCCAAACAAACTTCTCTATTCCCGGCATGCTCACCCCACCCAACTATCACAATGGAAACTACGCGAAAATCATACCAACAATATGCGCTCATTAAATCTGAACCAGTATATTGATAATCTGCCACACAGTTAAAACAAGGTGAACTCGTTTACATAAAAGTAAGGTTGCACACAAAAGTAGTCGATTTCATCCCAAACTATTAATTAAAGTCTAGTACTTAGAATATATAACACATAAATACTACACCATCAAAGAAATCAACACATAAGAAATCACTTCAAGAGTTTGTAGCAGTTGGATGGTCTTTCAAAAGGGTTTTGGTAAGAACCTCACAAGTCGGTTGTGTCCTAGCCTCCTTAGCTTCCACCACCGACGTTTTACCAGTCTCTTGCTCCACATGAATAGAGTCGTCGTTCATGGAGTCACTCATATATGGAGGGATGGATGCATTTACCGACTGACTTAGCGATCCCAGCTTCATGCTCGGATTCAACGCCAACAGTTCTACCACGGTCTCCCACTGGTTGCTCGCTATCATATCCATCGCCACCCCATCACTTGTTTATCTTTCTCCTCTAATGCAGCTCACATGTTCTTCTTCCACTGATCGCGTTAGAAGTCTATCTATTTCTTCTCATTCTTCGCCTTCCCCTTGAGCTCTCCATTCTCCAACATCAACGCAGTCAGCTCTTCGCTTGAGGATAGTGAACTTTTAAGAGCAGTAATCTCCTCATGGAGCCCCTCGTTTGCTTTTTTTTTCTTTGTCTTTCAATGTCTTGGCCGACCAATAAGCATGTTTAACCGAGCAAGTTTGGTAGTCAAACCCTTCACCGACCCAAAAAATATAGGCTTTGGCTTCCAATGTTCCATAACTTCATAATTAGCATTGGACATCCGACGATACAACAGCACAACTGAATTGTGATGCATCTACATATAACATCAGATCAGTTCGTGGTCGTCATTTTTACTTTACAATTAAGTTATCTACCTCAATCACCAGCTCCACTCATCGTTGATGGATTTCACTAATAGGCATGCCATCATAGTATGTTAGTTCGGGACAATGCTTGAGTTGCTCGAACATCAGCATCGTAGGGCGAGGCATAATAATTCTTGTTGGCGGCAGCTCCTCTGTGGGCAATTCCCTTTTACTCGACCCAACTCCTCTATTGTCAGTTGGCATTTTCTCCAGTCTAGAAATATTCACAAAGGAGGATCATATGCTGACCCTATAAACAAAGAGGATTGATGGGTGAATGGTTGTTAAGTTCAAGATCCTTCATTCTTTGTGCTATCTCCTTGGGAATTTTCTCCTTTTGCCTCTCTCCTTAATCGTCGATATCCTCTACCCAACACATATGGCCGTCCGCTTGGTTTTCATCTAGAACGACCACCTCAGGGGCTTTCCCCTGTTCTCGCTCAGCTTTTGGATGCACTGATTGATCGACACGCTTCTCTGGCACTGCAGCACTGTCCCCACTATCCTCATCCACCAGCTGCAACTTCTTTGTTGCAAGAGGTACAACATCAACGATAACCCAAGACTTTTTTTCCAGAGGCCTTACTTTCTCATTCGAATCTTCATCCTCTTCCCGAGCTCGCCGCGCTCGATCCTGCACTATTTCACCCCCAACTGGGATAATCTCATTTTTTATTGATCCACCTCATCAGTTCCTTGAATCGCTATCACCTCTTCTTCCCTATCATTCTGACAAGGAACCAACGTAGAACCTTCTGCCTCCTTTGATTTTCAGGTCTGAGGTACTGACAGCCAAACCCCTATGATATTTCATTCTCGATACCTCTGCTCCATCAGTGCCCGTATGCGCTCCGCTGACGCAACCTCACCCCTGGCTGCCATAGTCACCTTTTCCTCTTTTGAAATGTTTAGCTCTAGCACTGGCCACAGACCAGCACTCAAATATTCACCTGGGTATAAAGAAAATCTGGTTCTTGAAACCAAGTCGAGCGTATTAGCTTAGCTACTTGAACCATGGGGTTCTTGTACCCCTTTGACACTCATTCCTTACACAATTCCTGATGGGTTCCTTTATCTGAACAAACAAATCATGGATGATTAATATCAGTATTTGTCAACAAAACATCTGAAACTTATTAAGGATGCTTACACCTCACTTTCCACTTCTTTTCAAACTGGAGATTCATAATCGGTTTTTAATGCTCTCAATTTACTGACACAAACATAAACAAATGTTTCCAGTTCTTATCCGACGACGGGAGCTCAACAATCTTCCTCATACCGGTCAACTGAGTATAGAAAAAAAAAGATTTGGCAAGCTTAGCTATATCAATGGCAAGAAGTAAATCCGCCAAACAGACTTTAATCCTTAATAGACGTGAGCCCAGAATTATACTAATAAGTTTCATCCACCCGTCCGCAACTAATTGGGTTGGGCATATGCCTATTACGCTAAAATATTCTCGAATTAATGAGCGCAATGGTAATTGAAGCCCCCAATCAAATATGGTAGTGAATAGGCAAGTCTCATAATCCTGTTCCTGGTAAGGATGTTCACTAATTGATGGAACCCTCATTATAACATCCTCGAGAATCTTGTACCTAGCCTGAAGTCTTAGTAACCCATTATCATCAAGATACCCATATTTAGAGGTTAGTCGAGAAAAGTAACTTTCAGAGTAAATTGGGTCTTAAAATTCTGACTACGCAATTTTCACCACTTTCTTCTTCACCATTTTTTTCGGTGCCATCGTATCTACTTGATTGACTTTAATGAGCCAATACGACGAATAAGAATAGTTAAAGAAAGAGGTGACTCAAGAATGGGTATCATGCGTAGTAAAGATGGTTTTCGATTTCTATTGGCATCTGAATAAAGGGTTCATCACTTATACTAAAGCCAGAGGGTTTTCCCGAGAACTAATGTTTACTATACGCACATGAAATTGACGTACCTGTATTTACACTTGAAGATGAAGAAAACCATTTATGGAGCAACAGAAATTTGAAAAAACAACAAATGGAGTAAATAAAGGAAATAATCAAGGGAATGATATTAAGAGTAATTGAAAGAATGATTCAAAACTAGTAATCTGCCTTCTACCCACGTGTGATGTTTCATGTTTCAAAACTATTAATCTGCTTTACTAAAGTGGTGGATTTATTACACTGCTAAAATTACATGTTTCAAACTTAAGCAATCTCGTTTATTTTTACATAGTTTTGAAATGGATAAAGTTAAGTTATAACAAACTAAAATTACACAAAGTAAAGTTTTGAAGTAGATGTGTACTCTATGCTCTTGACTAATTACTCCTTGAAGTCAAATATAGTTCTCAATTATGATGAAATAATAGATTCATCTAGGAAAAAAATCTATTTTTGTGTATTTCATCTGTAACCATGATGAATGAGAGGTAATTGTGCATTCAGATGAAGCACAACCACTTAAATACGAACAATATCAAAAAACAAAATTTTGTTATGAACCTAATATACCACTTAATTCATAAAAATTATCACCTTAACCGAAAGATTCTTGATCACGTGAACGATGCAACCCTATTTTCTTTTGTGATAGAATACGACGTAACATATATAAGAGGTAATATATACATTTACATTATACTTTGGAAATATATTTTTAAAAAATTGTATATTCTTTTTTATGAGTTTAAATATTACAATCACAACCTACCCATTAATCCGGACAAGGGTAATACAGACCATATCACACCACTATAAATCCGAACAGGACAAATGTATATAACTTTTGACTAAGCTATTTGTTAATCTACTTCAACACTAATGGGTCTTTAAATTCGACCCGGTTTCACAACCCGACCCTGATGAGGGCGGAATTCGCCGATCCAAGGAATAGGGGTAACAATGTAATAGATAATAGTTAATATAGTTATTTGAGTATACAAAGTTCTTTAGGGACTAATATGCAAAAATAAAAGTAGCAAAAGAGGGCCCATCGACATGTGATGATGGCCCATAGAGCTTAAGCGGGCCCTCCCTATTTTACTATAAAAGGAGGACCCTTTTTGCCTAAAATGGTATGGAATATTTTCTTGACAAAAAGACTACTTTATCTCTCTATACTTTCTCTCTCTAGAACTCCTCAGACGCTATATCCGAAATAAATTCCTTTTTCAGCTATTTACTCATCATTGGCGCCGTCTGTGGGAACAGTGATACCGAAAAGGAATCTTCTGTCCTTTGAAAATCACATTTTACGGGATGAATAGCGAAGCGGCGACAGAGAGGGATGGTAGGGAGGTCATCCGGGCCGCTGCTGGGTCGGAGGACGCGGGAGCTCCTGGTCGGGAGTGGAACGGCGGTCGTGATAAGCGTTCGACCCTGATTATGACCCGAAAGCAGCTGCTCGAAGATATTGCCCGGTTAGAAGAGGAGCGAGAGCGGGCGCTGGACGAGAAAAGGATTCGTGAAGGGAAGGGCAAAGAGCCCGCCCTGGTCGATCGGGGAGCGGTTGGTCACGCCCAAGCATCGAGGATGGAGGCCCGACCTGTCAGGTATTACCGAGATTCACCTCCCGATGATGTAGAGGCTGTCAAGATTCGTCGGAACTCGGGCGTCCATCATACCATGACGTCGGACTATCCCTCAGGCGACTCGTCCGACGAGGAGTACCGACGTCGGGAGAGAGCCCAGCGGACACGAAAGACTCGGTCCCAGCGCGTTCGAGGGTCCAGGGCAGACCCTTCGCGGTACAAAAAGGGCGGCACCGATAAACCGACCCCTGTATCCTTTGAAAAAGAAGGAACGCACGTCGCCAGCCGCGGAGAGCGAGAAATGTTGCCACCAATTCCGTGGCAGCCAACGAACAGCCAAAACCTTGGATACCGAACGAGCAGCCAGTTCGTCGGCCCAAGAGCCGAGGGGCTCTATGAAATCAGGACCGAGGGCCTTGGGGGAGGAGCTTTTGAGCTCGGAGTTAACTGGAGAGCCTCCCCGTTATCTGATGAGATATTAGCGGGACCGCTCCCGAGGCGTTTTGACATTTCTAAACTGGAGAAATACGACGGGAAGACGGATCCGGACAACCATTTGGAGGCCTTTAAGAACTTTATGCTGAGTTTCGATAACGACGATAAGCTCTTATGTAGGGCTTTTTCTATGACATTCAAAGATAGGGCTTCAAAATGGTACAACCGGTTACCGCAGGGGTGCATCAGAAACTTCGGGACTTTTTGGGCTATGTTTAGGCAACACTTCGTGGGAAGTAAGAGTTTCCGTGCCAATGGAGATACTATAATGAACTGTCGACAGAAGCTAGGGGAGAGCCTAAAAAACTATACCAGGCGTTTCATCGATGCGAAGACCGATTTGGACCATTGTGAAGAGAACGTGGCCCTAACGGCGTTTCGGTTAGGCCTGCTCCCGGGGCCGATGAAGCAGGCGGTCACGAAGAAGCAGGCGTTCACTTTTTCCGCGTTGTTGGCACAAATAGAAAAACAGATACTGATTGAAGAAACGGAGGCTTCTGAAGTGGCGGCGCAGATCCAACAGAGCGCCCAGGCATCGGTCGTAATAAAGCAGGGTTCCCGACTCGACCAGGTTAGAACGGCCCAGCCGATTAGCACAATACCCCCGAGCTCGCAAGCGGTAACTAAACCTTCCGCCCCGACCGGCTTTAGGCCGAAACAAAACGGACCGGCAACGTCCCGGCCCATGTCCAACAAATGGATACGACCGGCCTACTTCGCGGATCTCACGGAGTGCGTATCCTCAATCTACGAAAAAACCAAGAGAAGCGGGATGTACCGAAAGCCTTTTCCTATCCCGACGCCTCGGGAACAAAGGAATAACCGCTATTGTCGTTACCACGAGGACGTCGGCCATGACACGAAGGACTGCATAGCTTTAAAGAAGGAAATACAGATGCTCATTGAGCACGGTAACCTGTTAGAGTATGTCAAGAAGGCCCAACATGCCGCGCCCTCGAAAGAGGTGGTCATAATTCCGAAGCCGGAAACCACCATGGCGATTTCGGAAGTTACGGATCAGTTCGACGTATCGGTTGAGTACCTTGATCCCGAGGTCGGTCGGAATATCATCGGGGTCATCGAGGAAGAGGCGGAAGTTAGCGTGCGTGGCCTTTGTCAACTGTTTGATTCATCAACAGACCTCGGAGAAGGATCTGCGACGGGAACCAGAACTGGCTTCCAAACCAGAACTTGCTTCCAAACCTGGCGCACCTTTTCCCCAACTCTGTACCCCGACGATATCAGAGTTGTTGATGAAAAAATTGGCGACCGTGGCGATATCAGAGTTGTTGATGAAAAAATTGGCGACCGTGGCGATATCAGAGCTGTTGATGAAAAAATTGGCGACCGCGGCGGTATCAGAGTTGTTGATGAAAAAATTGACGGGCTCGTCGGTAAGGTACAAGGCCTGCGCGATCTATTCGAATCCATGACCATCTTCGGAGGGGATTCGATGGCAGGAATAACGCATTCCTCCAGAAAGAGACACATCGTTAACTTAGCTACCCAGATGGAAGCCAGAGCTTGCTTCCAAACCCGAAGCACCCCTTCCCCAATTTTGCACTTTGACGATGACGATATGAGAGACTTAGCCGGGCCTCATGAGGATGCCGTTGTGATCGGGGCAGCGATCGCGGGAGAAGAGGTTCGGCGTATTTTGATAGATACCGGAAGCTCAGCTAATATCATCTTTGCTTCAACTTTCGCCAAATTCCGAACACGGCCGGTACTCGAACGATCCGACCGTGCCATCGTTGGGTTTACGGGAACAGCAGCGGACGTCGTTGGAGAGTTCGAAGGTGTGGTACAATTAGGCCGCGGCCCGTTTAAAAAAGAGGTCACCGTGCTGTTCATAGTGGTCGACGCGCCGGCGTCGCACAATGCAATTCTGGGACGATCTTGGATATCGCGCATGCATGCAGTGACTTCAACTATTCATCAGTGTGTAAAGTATGTGGTTGGCAATAACATCGGGGTCGTACGAAGCAGCCAGAAGACGGCCCGAGAATGTTACCGAGCTGCATTGGCACCAAAGACAGACCAGGAGATGTTCCCGTCCCATGCATAGCAATTAAAGGGGAGCTCCCCCGGATCGCAGCCGGTGGACGACCCTCGGGAGACCCCAAGCCTTTTGACAACCAACGAAGAATGTGAGCTGCATCATTTTGCAGATGGAAAAGGGTTGCGGGTCGGGCTGAATATTTTACCGACTTTAAGAGAACAGATGTTAGCTTTGCTCCGGGAGAATCTTGATCTATTCGCGTGGTGTGCTGGGGACGTCACGGGAGTACCCGAATCATTTGCGGTTCACAAGTTGACCATAAACAGGAATGTTAGACCAGTAATTCAGAAACGACGAGCTTTCTCTCCCGAGAAAGCAGAGGTAATTTTACAGGAAGTCGAAAGGATGACTGGGGTCGGACATATCATAGAAGCGCGATACCCTTTGTGGATATCCAACCCCGTTCTGGTAAAAAAGAAAAGCGGGAAATGGAGGATGTGCGTGGACTTTACCGATCTCAATCGGGCATGCCCGAAGGACCCTTTCCCGATGCCGCGGATCGATCAACTGGTAGATTCCACATCTGGCAATAAGCTACTATCTTTTATGGACGCCTATGCCGGTTACAATCAAATTAAACTACACCCCGCGGATCAGGAGAATACCACATTCATCACGGGCCGAGGGCTATACTGTTACAAAGTAATGCCCTTCGGACTAAAGAACGCGGGAGCAACATACCAAAGACTGGTTAACCGAACTTTTGAAGACCAGATCGGGAGAAACATGGAGGTGTACATCGATGACATGTTGGTCAAAAGTGGGACCGACGTGGATCACCTTACCGACCTCAGAGAGGCATTTGATAATTTGCGAAGAGTGAACCTAAAGCTAAACCCAGAGAAGTGTTCTTTTGGTGTACGGTCAGGGAAATTTTTGGGATTCCTTGTCAGCGAAAAGGGCATTGAAGCCGACCCTGTTCAACTCCGAGCTCTAGCAGACATGACTCCTCCTCGGAGCGTAAAAGAAGTCCAGATTCTGACCGGGCGACTAGCCGCATTGAATCGCTTCATCTCTCGATCATCTGACAAATGTGCCCCGTTTTTTCAGGTCCTTCGACAGGTAAAAAATTTTGTTTGGACTGACGAATGTGACAAGGCATTTTCGGGGATCAAAGAGTATCTATCGTCCCCAAACCGACTGACCAAGCCCACGGCGTACGAAACTTTGTTCCTCTACGTGGCAGTTACCGATTATGCGGTCAGTGCGGCACTGATCAGCGAGTCCGGGCCAGTTCCGACAGCTGTTTACTATATAAGCAAAAGTCTGCTTGACGCCGAAACTCGATATTTAAAGCTCGAAAAAGTGGCTCTGGCTCTGGTAACGGCAGCAAGGAAGATGCGCCCTTACTTCCAGGCGCACCACATTGTCGTCCGCACCTCGTTTCCACTAAAATACGTTTTCCAACGACCAGATATGTCCGGAAGGATAGCCAAGTGGTCGGTCGAGCTAGGGGATTTCGACATTGAGTTCGAGCCCCGAACCGCGATTAAGGGACAAGCCTTGGCAGATTTTTTGGTCGAATTCCATTCCGAGCGACCCGAACAAGAAACACCCCTACAAGAAGTTGCGGGGGGCGAATGGACTATCCGCACTGATGGAGGTGCCAACATTAGTGGTTGTGGGGCGGGAGTTCAGATCATTACCCCTTCGGGTTTGAGCATGTTTCAGGCCATCCGTTTTGGTTTTCACACGTCGAACAACGAAGCAGAATATGAAGCGGCTTTGGCTGGATTGCGATTGGCACAAGTCTGTGGGGCGAGGCAAGTGCGCCTGGTAAGCGACTCCCAACTTTTGATAAATCAGGCCTCGGGGAATGCAGAGGCACGGAAAGAACACCTGGTGCAGTATTTAGCGGCTTTAAGAATTCTGGCCGCATCCTTTGACAAAGTCAGGTACGAACATGTCCCCCGAAGTGAGAATATGACGGCAGATTCTTTGGCAACAATTTCATGCTCGACCAGTTATCCTTGGGTGATAGAACAAGAGAATCCGTCCATTTTTAAACGACATGAGCTCAATAACCGACCCGAAATCGCGTGTCAGATCTCTTCAGTTGCGAATTCTGATTGGCGGCGGAATATAATCGCGTTTTTAGCTGGAGGGCAGCTCCCCGACGATGCGGCCTCGGCTCGCAAATTACGTAACAAAGCAAGGGGATACGTCCTTTTGGGGGATGTGCTGTACAAAAAGTCCTTTAGCCGACCTCTGCTTCGATGTTTAGGTTTTAATGAGTCCCAAGTAATTTTGTCCGAGCTACACGACGGGGAGGGCGCGGCTCACTGCGGATACAAGTCTTTGATTAGAAGAGTGTTTCTCGCCGGTTTCTATTGGCCGACCATAACAACAGACGCCAAACTCATGGTGAAAACTTGTGATACGTGTCAACGATTTGGGAATGCGATCAACATTCCTGCAACGCATCTAGAATCTATATCCGAGGGGTTACCCTTTGACCGATGGGGAATCGACCTGGTCGGACCGTTGCCCATGGCATCGGGGGGAAGACAAACGATCGTCGTCGCGGTCGACTACTTTTCAAAATGGATCGAGGCCGAGCCCTTATCTGCTACAAAAACCAAGGACATTGTCAAATTTATCTGGGCAAACATTTGTTGTAGGTTCGGGGTGCCGCAACGGCTAACCATGGACAACGGACCACAGTTTGATAGCGCGGAAATGAAAGCGTTCTGCACCACGCATAATATCCGACAGTGTTTCTCTGCTCCATTTCACCCGCAGGCGAACGGCCAGGTCGAAGTCACGAATCGAACCATTCTTGATGGCCTTAGGAAGAATCTCGAGGGAAAGGCCGGCAAGTGGCCCGACTATTTGCAGGAAGTATTATGGGCCTACCGAACAACACCTCGCACGGCGACCCAGGAGTCACCCTTTGCCTTGGTGTATGGTATGGACGCGGTCACCCCCGCGGAATCTATCTTTCCCTCTTTCAGGATCGGCACTTATCAGCCGGAGACGAATGACGACACCCGACGGCTAGAGCTTGATCTCATTGACGAAAAACGTCACCGCGCCCATTTAAACGCTTTGCACTACCAGACTTTAATGAGAAGTCGGTACTCCACTAAGGTTCGTCGTCGGGAGTTTAAGGTCGGGGACAAGGTCCTGCGACGGGTTTTTCTACACACCAAAGACAAGAGCCTCGGGAAACTCGCTCCGAACTGGGAGGGACCTTACGAGATAGTCGACAGAATCAGGAGCGGGACGTACCGCCTGCAGAATCGGCACGGGCAACTCCTTAGGTTACCGTGGAATATTGAGCATCTGAAATTATATCTTGAATAGTTTGTAATTTTTTGTGAGTTTTGTATTTCTTGACGTTTTGGTCAAATTTGTAATGATCGGGGGTGTACTCTTTTTCCTACCTTGGTGGCGCAAGGAGGTTTTAACGAGGCACAGGTCAAAACCCGAACCACGTTATTGATTATGAAAATTCCTTGCCTTTTAAAAAATCGATTCATTATGACGGTGGGCGGCTGACGAGCTGGGCACCGTAATCTAAATTTAAAATCAATCTGCAGAACTCTCAAAGAGTTTTTCGGTTTTACCGATCTACATTTTGGTCTTCCAGATCCTCTGGATTGGCCTTCGATAATAAATCGATCTACAGAACTCTCAAAGAGTTTTTCGGTTTTACCGATCTACATTTTGGTCTTCCAGATCCTCTGGATTGACCTTCGATAATAACTCGATCTACAGAACTCTCAAAGAGTTTTTCGGTTTTACCGATCTACATTTTGGTCTTCCAGATCCTCTGGATTGGCCTTCGATAATAAATCGATCTACAGAACTCTCAAAAGAGTTTTTCGGTTTTGCCGATCTACATTTTGGTCTTTCAGACCCTCTAGGTGGGCTTGCGATGATAAGACAATTTACTTTTTACAGATCAATTTCCTCTTCGAAAAGTTTTTTGGGTTTCCCGATCTACCTTTTGGCCTCCCAGACCTACTGACGCGACTATCACTAATAAAACAGTCAATCCACAACACAGTACTTAGGAAAATATATCATCCTCATACAGGGGGCCCCATGGCCCCCAAAATAAAATAGGTACAGTACAGAATAGGGGGGGGGCCGCGGCCCCCAAAGGTCTACAACACATTGTCGAAAAAAAAAAAAACCCAGAACAAAAAAAAAAGAAAAGGGAAAACTGATTCACTGATCCCCACCTTCTTCATCTCCCTCCTCACTTTCCTCTTCATCATCCGCCCCATCGGACTCCTCCACTACAATCCCCTCGGGACGATCCTTTTCCGGCACATCGAGCCATAACGAGCCAAGGTGAAGCTCCGGGTATCGGTTGTGGAGTGACAGAACATATGCGGCCTTGGTGGCTGCAGCATCTTGGTCCGACCACAGTCGGCACCGTTCGAGATAGGCCTTGTTAGAGGATTTCAGCTTGTGAACCTCCGACGCTAGGGCTGAGGCACGGTCTTCCGCGGTTTTTCTCGCCGACTCAGCCAACTCCTTCGCCTGATTTGCTGCTTCCGCGGCAGCCTTAGCTTCACTGGCTAGCCTCTCAGCCTCAGCAATCTGACCTTTCGCCACGGCCAGAGCCTCTTCAGCGGTCTTCGCCTGCGTGCGGAGACGAGAAATTTTCGCCTCTGCCGCGGATAACTTCTTGCCAAGCCCCCTAGCCTGGCGCTCTTTCATAGAAATCGGTACCAGCAAGCTGTACAACGACATTGCCAGCCCATCTGAGCTCCGAAGCGGGTAAGGGTGCGGACTGCCCATCGTCGTTAACACCGGGAATTTGGGACCGCTCGACGACGAAGCATCAGGGCCAACAGCCTCAGAAGGCTCAGCATCATCCGGGATAGAAACCACATCGACCGGAGCAGGATCCCCACCTTCAACATGGTCCAAAAGCGCAGGTCGTGAAGCGATTGCCTCAGCGCTGACTGCCACCCGATCCTTTGCCACAACCTTGGGTTTCTTTAGCTTGGACCCCTCCATCTCCGCACGACTCTTCCTCTTCGGCGCTACAACCAGGGTCTGACCCTCCTCTGCTGGATCCGCTACCGGTGCGGCCGACCCGATCGGGTTGCTCTCAGCGTCGGGTCCGACTTCAGGCTCCCTACCGTCCTCCTCCGACTTGGGACGCTTGCTGGGCGCCTTATTCCGCTTAGGCAAATACAGTATGTACCCAGGGCGGCCGGTTCGGGAGAACACCTCGTCGAGGTTCGGAGGTTCCCGCAGCTGTTCGATGGTCAGCACCTCGGGTGAGCATCGCCAAAGGTTGCTCATGAACAGATTCTTGTCCATGAAGGTGCGGTGCATGCCCCGACCCCAGTTCGTCCGGGCATAGTTTTTCAGCACCTCAAAGGTGTCTTCCGCAGCTTTGGCATGATCCTTCTTTACCCCCTGCAGCCAGTCCTTCGACACTACGCAGCGGATCAGAACGTTTAAAAAAAAAAAAAAAAAAAAAAAAAAAAAAAAAAAAAAAAAAAAAAAAAAAAAAAATATATATATATATATATATATATGTGGTAGTGAGTAAAAGGGCAGTACCATCATGGACCCAAGTCCGCAGGATCCGCCTCGGATTTTCCTTTGTATAGGGAAGCCCGTGCTCCCAACACCCGCTCAAAAAAACGAACCGATGCTTCCACCCCTTGTCCCCCTCTAAAAAGTCATTGACAATTTTCCATTTATTGCCAAGAGAGGAATAGAAGAAGGGCGACTTCGGGGATTTCGACAGACCCGACATGGCGATATACTCCTCCATCGGCATGGCTCGACCAGAGAGGCGGGAAGCCATGATGCAGGACATCAGGGTATACCACGCATTAGGCGTCAGCTGTGAGGGGCAGATTTTAAGAGTGCGGAAGTAGAGCGCAATCTCGGGGTCCAGGGGAAATCGCAGACCCCAGTTGAATAATTCGGTGAACACCACGATTTCTCTGGGTCGGGCGTGAATGGGTGTCTCCCCCGGGGTCGGGAATCGAACAGTAACGCATTCAGGGATGCCCCAGCGAATCAGCATCTCCTCGTGATCGGACTCAGGGAAGTAGACGTACTTCCCCTCGAAAAGAGAAACTACGTCCCTGGTCAAAAGCCAGTCAAAATACTTGGTCGAAACGGCAGTTTTGATCTCCTCGGGCCAGGGATCACCCTGATTGTTAGCAGCGTGGCAAGCTGCGGCAACACACTCCCCCGCGGGAGCAATATCTATCTCGGGCTCTCCAGCTTCATGGGTCGGAACTGAGTCAGAGCAGCGGGCAGCAGCAGCGTTTGTATCAGACGGTCGAACCTGGGAGGAAGAAGCATCGGGAATACCGCGGGCCATGGCTTTATGAGCCTCCTCAACTTGCTTAGGTGTCAGCTGCATTTTGGGCAGACCTAAAAAAGTGACCGCAGTGTTAATACCGGTCCGAAATCCTCTAATCGAGGGTGTAAGCTGAACCATTTCGGGACTATTACCTCCTTCCGTGTATTGCAGTAGCTCGTCGTCCCCCATGGTCAGAAAGGTAGATTTACGAGCACGTCGGGGAGTATGCAAGTTTGTGGAAGATCGGGTCGGATTTTCCGGGCGAACCGGTGGACTGTCGCTGGAGGAAAGGGCAATGGGCTCTGGAGATCGACCGGCTTCGGGAGTCGTAGAAATGGAGAGATCGGAAGCGAGGAAAACCTCTGCGGGAACCGGGGTAGCTAGAACGGGATCGTGAGGAGGTGGAGCGGGAACGAAAGGTTTGGAGTTGGAACCCCAGATCAGGCCAGCACGTCGGTATTCCTCTGCTCTATCGCCAATACTAGACCACTGTTCGAAGCTCCACTCAGATCCTTTTTTCTTGGTGGGTTTTTTCTGCGACCGTCCGGGTTTCATACAACAAGAGCCAAAACGAAGAAGGGTCGGGCGAATTCACTTTCTCTCTCTAGAAATGCTCTGGCAGCGTTTTTCTCTCTCTAAAAAGCTTCTGAGAGACACAGAAGGCTTTGGGGTATTTATAGGGAAGCATGGAAGAGCGGGGGATATCAATCGACAGAAACACAGCGGGAAGGCGAAGAGTCTCCTAGGACTCAAGTCTGTCAGAGGGATGGGCTATTAACCTTTGACACGTGTCGATCCGGGTCTGATGAGCCTTGACGTAAGCACCCGTCCCAAGTGCCGTGTGGGAGTGGGCCGTCGCTACCGGGTCTGGTAATATGGTTTGGCCCATTGGGATAGGCCTAAAGTTAAAAGCCCACAAAACCAGAAGATGAAACGCGTGAAGAAATCCGAAGTAGTTACCCCGCGCGTCGGGGAGATGAAACCGACGGGGTCGGGATCCCATAATGAAGGCAGGTGACCGGCGAAAGTACTTCTGGAAAGTCTCCGCTCCTGATAGTTCCCGAAGACTGGGGGGCTACTGATGAGGGCGGAATTCGCCGATCCAAGGAATAGGGGTAACAATGTAATAGATAATAGTTAATATAGTTATTTGAGTATACAAAGTTCTTTAGGGACTAATATGCAAAAATAAAAGTAGCAAAAGAGGGCCCATCGACATGTGATGATGGCCCATAGAGCTTAAGCGGGCCCTCCCTATTTTACTATAAAAGGAGGACCCTTTTTGCCTAAAATGGTATGGAATATTTTCTTGACAAAAAGACTACTTTATCTCTCTATACTTTCTCTCTCTAGAACTCCTCAGACGCTATATCCGAAATAAATTCCTTTTTCAGCTATTTACTCATCAGACCCGATAAGCCTATGGGTCCATAATTAAGGTATAAATACCTCAAACATTCTCATTAATGAGGGTGATCAGAATTTAATACTACCAGACTGATTAATTATCTCACTACTCCTTACACTAAACACAAAACACCCAAAGTTTACCAAAGCACTTTATAAGACTACCCTCAATCTAAAATATACCAAGCCAAATTGGCGACCACAGTGAGAGCACGAAGGTGCCTGAATTTTACATTCAAAACCAATAAGAAAAACAGTACAGATGGATCCAAACAAGAAAGGTACTCCACCTCCTATGGTGGAAACGGTGAGGAAAAATAAGGAATACACTGTTGAGGAGCGAGATCAGCTGAGAGCAGAAATAGAGGCACTAAGGGCTATAAAACAAGCAGAGAAAGGTATCGGGGAAAAATCGGGGGCGTCATCTATTCACTATACTGACAATCATGGGGAGAATGAGCCATCACTAAAGACTCACCCCAGTTCAAAAAAACTCATCTCAGCTCAAAGAAGACACATCGTTCCAAGCCTGTTGAAAGCTTTGAGTTTGAATCTTCTAGTAGCTCTTCAAATGAGGCTGACCTTGAAGAATATTTATCATCAAGCAGTGAAGAGGGGAGATCTAGAAAAAAGATAAAACTGACCAACAAGCACTCAAGAAAGAGGAACATGCATGGTAGGCTTAAAAGGTATCTAGGCAGAGGGTCATCCCACATGCATGTTGATCAATTGTTGATAGATCCTTTTGTTTTTCAGACCGAACCAGGTATTTTTGCAACACCTAATGAAGATAGAGTCTCTATTCGTAGTAGAAACTAGAGTCAATCACCTTTGTCTGCAAAAATATAGTCCGAAAACTTACCCAAGAGGTTTGATAGCTCCAAAATGGAAAAGTATGATGGAAGTCAAGATCCGGACAATCATCTGGAGCAATTCAAGAACTTCATGATGAATTTTGATGACGATGACAAACTTTTATGTAGAGCCTTCTCCCAAACTTTTATGGGGAGTGCTCTTAAATGGTATAATAGTTTACCTGAGGGGTGTATTAGAAACTTTGATACATTCTAGGTTGCCTTCCAAAGGCAATTCATTGGAAGTAAAGAGGTGAAGGGTAATGGGGATACCATTATCTATTGTGCCCAAGAACCAAACGATTCTTTAAAAGACTACATAAGTCGGTTTGTGAATACTAAAAACAGATTGGCAGATTGCTTTGAGTAAGTGGCAATTGCTTCTCTGAGACAAGGGTTGAATCCTGGGAACTTAGCTGATTCTGTAACTCGGAAGAAAGCTATGAACTGGGGTGTCTTGTTAAACCAAGTGGGAAAGCATATTAATGTAGAGGAAACAAAGAAAACCAGGGTAAACCATCAGGTGAGGTCCACCTTAACAGCTCCTCCAGCCGCTAACCAGTCCGGATACAAGGTTAAGGAGACCGGACAAGGATCTAACCGGTCTAAGCAAAATCAATCCAACCAGAACCAGCCAACAGTCAAGGGGTAAAATGGGTCATTGGATCCAGTCGGAGTGGTTCGCGGAGTTAAAGGAAAATTTAGCTACAATCAGTGATAAAACTAAGGATGAAGTATATTTTTGAAAGCCAGCGGCGTTGCAATCCCCTAGAGAAAACCGAAACACATGTTTTTGCCAATATCACAATGATATATGCCATGATACTCAAGACCGCATAGCATTGAAATAAGAAGTTCGAACCTTATTGAGAGGGTAAAACTGGGAGCATATGTTAAAAGAAGAAGTGGAAACAGACCTGACAATGCTCCTCAGACAGGTCCTACAAACAATCCTGGAACATCTCCTCAAGAAGGGGCAATGGTCATTCTTGAAAGGTTTGACGTGGACTCTGAATATCTGGATCCTGATCCAAATCGAAATAAGGTGGGAGTAATAGCAGAACAAACCAAGAAGGTATCCAGACTGATCTGTTTCTTTGAGTCGTTAACTATCTTTGAAGGGGATACTGTAACTGCATCTACCCTTCCTCAAAGAAGAGGCATATCCACAATCTGGCAACGCAATTAGAAAGGGGAATGTCTTCTTATCCATGCCAGTCCCCATTCCCATTTATAGTCTTTGATGAAGATGATTTAAGGAATATTGTTGGGCCTCACGAAGATGCAATGGTTATAGGAGCTTCTATAGGGGAAACGATATACGCCAAATTTCGATCGATACGGGTAGTTCGGCAAACATACGATTTTTAAGCTCCTACAAACAGATGAAGAATCCGGCTGTTATTCAACGCTCGAACAAAACTATTATGGGCTTCACGGGGAGCTTTGCGGATGTAATTGGGGAATTTGAAGAAGAAGTATTATTGGGAAATAGACAATTTAAAAATATGGTAAGGGTGCTATATGTTGTGGTAGACTGCCCCACATCATACAACGCAATTTTTAGGAGGTGTTGGCTTTCTAGAACGCATGTTGTGGCCTCAACAGTCTATCAGTGTTTAAAGTACGCAGTTCAAGGACAAGTAGGTGTTGTCCGAAGTAGTCAGAAGATAGCAGAGAGTGTTATGCAACATCTCTTGCTCCCAAGACGTTGGGGGCAGTCTGAATTAACGAAGATTAGTAGTTACTGGATCCTTCTACTGAGGAAGGTGAGATTAATAATCCCATAGAGGCTCCCACTGTCATAATACCCATTGAAGAGATTGAAACTCACACCCTTGCAGAAGGTAAGAATGTTAAAATTGGTTCCAAGATGGCGTCAGCTTTAAAAAATAAATTGTTGTCTTTTTTGTTAAAAAATCAGCACATGTTTGATTGGTGCAATAGTGATGTAACCGGGGTACCGGCAAGTGTTATATCACACAATTTGTCCATCTGAAGCGATGTTGCACCTGTTGTACAGAAAAGAAGAGCTTATTTTAAGGAAAAAGCAGACGTGATAGTTCAAGAGGTTGATCGGTTGACCAGGATGGAACACATTAAAGAATCATAATATCCTTTTATAGACTTCCAATCCGGTGTTAGTCAAGAAAAAGAACGGGAAATGGTGTATGTGCATTGATTTCACTGACCTTAACAGAGCTTGCCCTAAGGATCTCTATCATGTCCCCCAGATATATCAGTTGGTAGACTCAACGTCTGGAAACAAGTTGTTGTCCTTCATGGATGCCTTCTCCGGGTATAATCAGATACAGGTGGATCTGAAGGATCAAGATCACACTAAATTTATAACAGACAGAGGTCTTCATTACTACAAGGTGATGCCCTTTAGGTTAAATAATGTTGGGGCTACTTATCAGAGGTTGGTGAATAAAACATTTGCTAATCATATTGGCAGAAATATGGAAGTATACATAGATGTCATGATGGTTAAAAGAATGGAGGAAGATTTGTACATAATTGATCTTCAAGAAACATTTGCTAATTTAGCCACTGTGAATTTGAAATTGAATCCAGAGAAATGTGTGTTTGGGGTCCGATCTGGGAAGTTTCTGGGCTATATAATAAGTGAGAAAGGTATCCAACCTGATCCGGATCAGCTTAATTCACTATTAGAAATGGACCCTCCTCGAAACATTAAAGAAGTCCAAAGGCTCACCAGAAGGTTGGCTGCCTTAAACAGGTTTATTTCAACGTCATCGGACAAGTGTGCTCTGTTTTTTCAAACCTTGAAAAATACTAAAGACTTCAACTGGTCCCCACAGTGTAATCATGCCTTCGTTGAGATAAAGAAACACTTATCCTCACCAAAGACTCTTTTCAAGCCCATTCAAGGAGAAAAGCCTTATGTATACCTAGTTGTATCAGAATGTGCTATAAGGGTTGTGCTGATAAGAGAAGTGGACAATTATCCTCGTCTGGTGTACTACATCAGTAAAAGTTTATTAGATGCTAAAAAGAAGTATTTAAAGTTGGAAAAGTTGGCACTAGCCTTAGTGATTGCAGCAAAAAGATGAGGCCGTATTTTAAATCTCAATCTATCATTGTCCGGACGTCTTTCTCGCTAAAAAATGTTCTTCAAAAGGCAGATATATCAAGCAGAATGGCCATGTGGTCAGTAGAATTGGGCGATTACGACATTGATTTTGACCTCCGAACAGCTATTAAAGCTCAATCAGTGGCTGATTTCTTGGTGGAATTCCATGCGGATAGGAGCTCTAAACAAAATTCAAAAGATAAATCCAATAAAGAGTGGGTGGTCCGAACTGATGGTGGATCAAACACTATGGGTTGTGGAGGTAGAATTTTCTTAACCTCTCTGTCTGGTGATAAAATGTATCAAGCTATATGCTTTGGGTTCAGGGCCTCTACCAATAAGTCTGAATATGAAGCAGCTATAGTTGGTCTTAAATTGGATCTTCTGTGTGGAGCTAAGAGGGTTCGGTTAATGAGTGACTCTCAATTGCTCATCCACCATGCTCAAGGTCAGTCCGAGTCTAAGAAGGAACAACTGGTCAAGTACTTACTCGTTTTGAAAGAAGTAGCAGCAGACTTCAAAAGTGTTTGCTATGAACATATTCCCAGATCGGAGAATACACTGGCAGACTCTCTCGAAACTATAACATATGCTGAGTCATACCCTTGGATTCATATACAAGAATGCCCGTCCATACATCTAAGTCAAAGCAAAGAAGATGGAGAAAGTATGAGCATACATGTGATTCAACCTAAAGACTAGAGGTACACCCTCCTTCAATATATTTCTGATGGAATACTGCCTTCGGATAAAACTATGGCCAAAAAGATTAAATACAAGGCACGTTGTTTCTTGATAATAAGGGGAATCCTCTATAAAAAAAATCTTCCGGTAGACCTCTCCTACGTTGTTTGGGGTTTGAAGAATCCTAAGTTGTTTTGTCTGAACTACATGATGGGGAGGGCTCAGTACATTGTGGGTAGAGGGCACTAACCCGGGGATTCTTATTAGCTAGATACTATTGGCCATCCATAATGGAAGATGCTAAAGAAATGGTGAAGAAATGTGATCTATGTCAAAGGTATGGGAATGAAATTCATGTCCTAGCAGTACCCATGGAGTCTATTTCTGAGCCAATACCTTTTGCCATATGGGGGATGGATTTAGTTAGACCTCTACCTATGGAATCTGGGGCATGCAGAACTACTATAGTTGCTATAAACTACTTTTCAAAATGGATAAAGGCAGCTCCCTTGACAGGGACCATATCGAACACTGTCGTTAAATTCATCTTATCCAATATATGCTGCAAATTTGGAGTCCCCCAAAAGATTACTACTGACAATGGGCCACAGTTTGATAACAAAGATATAGAGGACTTATGTGCCTCTAGAGGTATTTAACATTGTTTTTCTTTTCCTTTTCATCCACAAGCGAACGGCCAAGTTGAAGTTGCAAAAAAGGACCATTTTGTCTGGATTAAAACATAATTTAGAAGGTGTTGCAGGGAAGTGACCAAGCTATCTACAAGAAGTATTGTGGGCCTGCCGAACTACTCCTCGGGCTACTACACAAGAGTCTCATTTTACCTTGGTGTATGGGATGGATGTAATTACCCCCATAGAAGCAACCTTACCATCATACAGAGTCCATAACTATTCTGAACAGGCTAATGAGATAGCAATTAAGAAGCAGCTGGACTTAGTAGAAGAAATAAGGGTTAAAGTACACTTAAGAACAACACACTACCAAAGTTTGATGAGGAGAAAATTTGCCTCCAAGATCAAAAGAAGAGATTTTCAACCATGAGATAAGGTGTTAAGAAAAGTCTTCTTACATTCCAAGGAAAAGCAGTTCGGGAAATTGGCTCCGAATTGGGAAGGCCCTTATGAGGTCTGTGCAAAAATCAAAGCTGGGACATATACGCTTCAAGACAAAAAAAGGAGAGCATTGAAGCACCCATTGAATGTTGAGCATCTCAGGTTATATTTAGAATAAAGTTTTTGTAAATATTTACTTGTTAAATACCAATGTAAATATTATGGGGCATACTCTTTCCTACCCTGGTGGCGCGGGGAGGTTTTAATGAGGTGTTCGGTTTCTTCTTTGATAATATATAATTCCTTCTTTAAAAATTTGGAGTGATTTTACTACAATTCAATTCAAGTATAATCACTTATCCAATACCCTGGATCTTTAGTAGATCAGATAAACTTGGTGGTTGGTCATGATTATTAAATACATGTCATTTGAGATATTAAACACTCTCATTTCAATACTTCTGAAATTCTAGGGGCTACTTAAACATTAGCCATGAAAGATTTAAAGTAAAGTATTAAACAAAAAGAAAGTTGGATAAATTAAACCTGTTTAGACTTAAACCGAACAGTAGTACAAAACATGGCTTGGCCATCCAAGGACTTTGATTGTTCAAAAAAACAAAAAATAATACATGATAAAACCTTAGACTTTGTTCCCTTCGGATGTTCCTACACCACCATCCTTTTTGGGACTTTTGAGTTCAGCACTTGAACTCTCACTGGTACCTTCTTCATCATCAGTGGAATCAAATCCACTAGAGTAGTTGTACTTGTCGCCATCTGCCATAGTATGAAATTGGAGGTCTTTGTACTCCAAATATTTTCATAAGGGACCAAGGGTCCTCTTAGGGAAGATCTCATGGAACAACAGCACCATGTCAGATTTAATCCCATCATCTCTTTTTTCTAAGGAGTCTTCTACTCCATTGGCATATTCTTTAATACCTGATTTGATAGCTTGCTTTTTCTGACGCTTCAGGGTCATTTTCCTTACTCATCTCCGAAACGGTGCCTTCCAACTTAGTTTTCTCATTGGTTAGAGTTTGAATAGCACTATCCTTAGTCTTCAACTGCTCCTTCAACGTTGTAAGGTTTTGTAAGGAATAAGTCTCCAGGTTGGAGTACTTGGTTTGGAGCTCAGTTTTAGCTGCTACCGATGTGGTTAGCTTGGTTGCCAAATCCTCCTTTTCCTTCTTTACCGCCTTTATACTTTGTTGAGCGCTTAGAAGACTGTTTGACAGAGATTCCTTGTCAGAAGTGAGAGAATTGATAAGGTTGGTATGAATTTTTACCTGCATCTTCAGATCGAGTACTTGCTGGATATAACCAAGGAGGGTGTGACTTAAGGCATCATGTTCTACAGATATGGAGAATGATTTCCCATTATAGGTCACCATGTTGGAGGAACTGGAGGGACGATAAGCACCTGCAAAATCATCTTTTTCAAAGTTTTTAAAGTACAGACCAATGTCTTTAAGGGCAGAGCGGTCCACTTCATCATTTCCTCCACTTGCAATATGTCCGGACTAAAGGTCTGTTGGGATTTCCTCTTGCAGAGTAGGGTCGGCAGGAGATGGTGGTGGGATTTCCGAGGGGTGAAGGATTATTTCTTCCCCCAAGGTGACCTTCTTCTTTTTGGCAGCTTTTTCATCGTTGTTGGTCGTGCGCTTCCTGTCCTTTTTAGGAGGCCTTGGTGGGTTCTTTGACCCTCCAGCTTCCCTCATTGTCTCTACTTCTACCGCCTTAAGCAAGGCCATATTAATACCACCCTGGTTCTCCCAACCAGTCCCCTCCATAGTTGTTTGAGCCAGCTTTGTTGTAGCCTTTTCTTTCTCGTTCTTCATTTTGTTGGGGGCTTTGCCCTGGAAGGCAAGTACAGCTTGGTGTCTTTGGCTTCTGTCATTTTCAAAATCATGTTAGGAGAAAGATGAGTAGTCATGTCTTCCCATGAAACGTCCCTTCTGCCTGTGGTGTTCCACGGGTGAGACCTCACAAAATTTCCTGATGTGAAGTAATTGTTGAAGGCTTTCCCCACTGTTCTGAAGCCCATGCGTTGAGCTTTGCACAAGTCTTTTGCCCTTATTCCAAGTGGCTGGTGAACTCCTTCGGCAGAACTGAAGATAAATGAAAAATTAGACAGAATAAGAAAACTTATAGTTTAGAATTAAAAAAGAAAAAGAAGGAGAAACATACTACTGTTTTTCCACCTGGTGGTCAGCAAGCTAGGGTTGGTATTGGACTTTATCTTCTTGCCATTTTCCCATGTTCTACTAACCAAAAAGAATTGTGTCCTCCAAGGTTCTTCGGACTCTAACAGGTCATCCAAAACCTTGAAATCATTCCCCATGTTGTAGTGGTAGAAGGGAATCTGATGGTTCTTACACAAGCTTGCTACAACAACAAACTGATCCATTGAAAGAGAGATCTTTGACAATCTAGATGCCATGATACACGTAAGAAGTGTGTATTAGGAATTAGGGCTTAGCTGACTAGGACAGAGTTTGACCAAATGGAAGTACTTAACGATCTCTGGGTCTAAAGGGAACCAAAGTCCCCAGTTCAGCACTTCGGTGTATACAACCACCTCGTTCAATTTACAGTCCATGGGGGTCTCCAGAGTAATTGGTATCCTCACTTTTACAAACTCCGGAATCCCCCATTTGATCCGGATTCGACCCAATTCAGTAGTATGGGTGTAGACATAGTTGATATTTTGCAAAGCCAGGAGATACTTGACGCTGACCTGTTTAAAACAAGGGCCTACTTTACCCTCTAGACTCTCCGGAAGAGAGTCCGGATGAGTCATGCAAACTTTAACTTTACTCTTACTTTTCTTGTCTGAGGTAGGATCCCCTGTCTGACTTGATGTCTCAGTCTCAAAGGGGTCTTCTTCAATGTTGTCCTCCATATTCTCTTCCATTATTGTGGAAGGTTTCTCAGTTGTCTTGGAATAAGGTTGCTCTAGTTTCTTTATTGGAAGTTTTCCGAGTAACTGTGCACTTATTTCCTCTAAGGGCCTAATATTCGGCAGAGGTTGCGATCCAGAGGGCTTGTCCTGCAGAGCCACTTTAGTTACCTCCGATCTGGAGGGTTTTGAAGTTGCTGGTATGGACTGAGTTTTGGTTTGGCGAGTGGTCCGGCGAGGAGTTATGTTCTCCAGTAACCTTTCTGTGTCAAAGCCCATTGCTATAAATGGTGAGGGTTTTCTGATGCTTGAAATAGTTTTTTCCTTAGAAACAGGGTGTTGAGACTCTTGTACGGAAGAACCAGAAGGGAGGGGTGAAAGGTTTGGTCTAAATGGGAGCTTTCTAGGTCTAGGGTTTCTTGAGGAAGATGACCCCTGATCGGCGTCCTGGCTTGGCTGACTGTTTTTCTCGCTTGGAGAAATGGGAAGACCGGCGGCGATACGGTTTTCTCTCTTTACTTTCCTTGCTCTCTCTAACTCCGGTAAATTTAACCAACCACCTTTAACTAACGCATTTATGGTTGTGAACATATAATCTCTCAAGAACAGTTTGAAGATGAAGACTATTTTCTCTCTAAGAAAGTTTTGAGTGTGGAAGACAATGGAATAGTAAAAAGATATATATATATATATATATATATATATATATAACAGTAAAAAGCAACAGTTACTAAGGAGAAGTTGAACATGGTTTTTTGTAATGATTAAGGGCAGCGCAACGTGTGCAAAATCAAAACGTAGGTAACTTTCTAGACCTAGTGGGTGCGACTATCTAGGAAAAATAACTGCTGGGAGGTCAAACCAGATATCAACACGTGTCCCACGATTCATGAAAAAACTCTTAGAATTCTGGAAAGAAAAACCAGTCCTGATGAAATCCGAATTGAGTTGTTTGTGAGAGAAAGGCTTTTCAGATCGGACAACGCAAGCAGATCGGACGAAATTGATGTTGACTTGGTAAATTTTTTAACCCTTCCAAAGATACTTTGGAAGGCCTAAAAAAGGGGCTACTGATGAGTTCGGATATTACAGTCACAGCCTACCCATTAATCTGGACACTGGTAATTCAGACCATATCACACCACTATAAATCCGAACATGACAAATGTATATAACTTTTGACTAAGTTATTTGCTAATCTACTTAAACACTAATGGGTCTTTAAATTCAACCCTGTTTCACAACCCGACCCGATAAGCCCATGGGTCCATAATTAAGGTATAAATACCCCAACCACTCTCATTAATGAGGGTGATCAGAATTTAATACTAGCAGGCTCCTTAATTATCTCACTACTCCTTACACTAAACACAAAACACCCAAACTTTACCACAACACTTTACAAAACTATCCTCATTCCAAAATATCCCAAACCACTTTTAACATGAATTTAAGACATGTCGTGTTGATCTCGTATTTAAAAATTTTAATATGATAATGTTGTATACAAAATTAGAGTTTTGCTTACATTTCTCAAACGATACTTTTATCTTTGTGTATTGCATAACGAGAAAAGTGTAAAACTTCATCTACAATTATTTAAAGTTTAGTTGGAACGTCTGGATAAATCACTTCAATGATAAAGGTTTGCCTTCAACATTAATAAAAGTAACAAAAGTTAGTTCTAATATGTTACGTGAATATCACTTGAAGATATAAAGACAGTGAGCTTACCGATTACTTGTCTTGTTTATGTAGTACTTGATAAGGTTAGTGCGTGCATATAAATAAAATTTACCGCACGGTTTGAGCCAAGATATTTTTAACTTACTTTAACGCCTTAATATGGGCTTTATATGTATTTTCCATTTTCTTTATGTCATTGTGCAACTTAGAAGCATGTACCGAATAAACAACCAAATTCTACGAATATGAAACATGTCAGCATCGTTCCTTTGAAAATTTCGTTTGTATTTGCAACAATATTCATACTTATATATCACTTGCATAAAAAATGTGTAACTTCTGTAAATGTCATGTTGATTGGTCCCATCAATACTAATTCCCTATCTACCAGGATATCATTAGGTAATGCATAAAATGAATTTGGGGTAATATATTAAACCATGAATGTAACCCTAACAATTTCAAACAATAACATTTTATACCTTGTTTTTTGTATCTACTATCAATAATCAAAACATATGGGAATTTTTTTAGAAGCTCGATAAATATCGGATGTATAAAAAATATATATGTGATTACTTCGAACCCTTCAGGTTTTGGCAGATGCCAAACGAAATAGTACCCAACCAAAACTGTATATGTGACTTATTGTACATCTCTAATGTATGATGCTTCTACCTTTCATTATAAATATTACTTATATCGAATACGTTTTTGGGTTTTTTATTTCCTTAGCCTGACTAAAAGTTCACGAGGAATGAAACCAGTCGTTGACAAATTTGTAACTAATTATTCTTCGTCTGTCTTTAACGTTCTCGCTTATGGAAATCATTTTGAAGAATTTCACACATATGATTATGTTTTCTGCATATAAGTGTTAGATATCATAATTCACTTTCACCTATAAAAAATAAGCTCTAAGTCCAAAAGGACAATCACATTCTTTTCCGTGGGATCTTTTTTTAACAATAGATTTGGTAAGAAATTTCTTATAAGGTTTGGATTTCTCGTAAACATAAATCGCAGGGTTCTCCCATTATCCTTGTCATCGTAATACCTCTTACGAATCACATATCTCACATATATACTCATACGATCTATTAATCTTATAAGTTAAGGTTTAATGTAATGCATCAAAATGGTGTGTACGTGCAAAAGGTCTTTATAAATTTTTGGTGTTGTGATATTATCGCTCTCCTATAAAAATTAACAATGAAAAGAATAATTCATTATGTAAGCTATGAATAATAGACTTTTGGGTTGATAACGAATATCACCACATCTTGCTGACATTCATTGCCAACCAAAATCAATTTTTTAATGGGGTTTTGGATTTGGAAATGTCGATATAGTTTGTCGACATCAGAATCCATTAGTGGATACTGATATTGACGAAGTATGTCGACATTTTAATAATAAAACCTATTGATCTCGACGTACTAATTGAAAACAAAGTCGGTTGATAATTTGTTCAGGAAAAAATGGTTCAATTTTGATTCTTCATTTTTTTAACTCAATTTTGATTCTTCATTTTTTAAGGTTTAATGTTTATAGATACTTTGTTAAAAAAAATATTTTTTGGTTTTTACTTCTAAATATATACCCATGTTCTATTTTCCACTTATTACCCATGTTCTAGTACCAATAAAGACCAAAAAAACCAAACTATTATCCACTTATTACCCATGTTTTCATATAATTCTATGAAAAAATCATTTAACTCCTCTATTTACTATCAAAGACCTAACTAGTTTCTATAATATCCTAATACCCTTAATAAATTATATAAAACTTTTTGTATTTTATATTTTAACATTTTTTATGTTTCTTTCTCTTTTTAGGATTTACGAACTACAATATTATATTTTAACGATTCCTTGTTTTTTTTCTTGTTTCCGAATGATTTTTTTGTAGTTTTCGATTTTGATTTCATGTAGCTCTATTTTTTTGCAGATTTTTTCTTGAGTTTTAAAATCTTTGTTACTCATAATTTTTGGTATTTCATATGTGTTTACTTTGATTTTGTAGTTGAAATGTTGTATTGTTTTAGGTTTTAGTTGTTCTTAGTGTTTTTTTTTTGTTTATGGGAAATGTGTTTGAGAAATTTGTTACAGTGTAAGCGAAAAAGACGACTCTTACGAAGAAGATGACATTTTGCTAGATGCAAAACGTGTTTAATTTATGTACTACTAGTTGTGAAACATGTACATTTTTCTGTAACATTAGTTTTGCATTCTATTATTTTCTGCTAGTTGTGAAACATGTGTATTTTATGTTCAGATAGATACGAAACCTATTCTTAATTATAATCATATATGAAACACATGTGTATTTTCTGTAATCTTAAGTGCAAAACCTAGTGGATTTCTTGTAATGATATGTGTGAGTTGTTTATAATTTTTAGTTTTTTAACTTTTTAAATATAGGTAGGCGATGTCTAGAAGCCGATCATGTGTTTTTAAACTAAATGGTGAACTTGCAATCTGTGATCTTGATATGTTCGGTGATTTTGAAGATATTATTAAGTTTTTGTTTTAAGTAAATATGATCCGTTGATTCGGGGTAAATTCAGATTAAGATAATGTTGTAGTGACCTAGAAAATATTATCTTAGGTTGTGATGATGATTTAGTTGCTTTAGTATCAATTGTTAATACTTTGGGTGTTTCAACTGTTACTATTAATGTTGAAGGTGAGATTTTTGTTGGTGATAATGTTATAGAAATTTCTCAAATTAGATTTGAAGCTTCAAATGAACATTTTATTTATAGAGAAACTGGTTAAAGTTCTGGTGTCAGTATTAATTGTCACAAAAACAAACCACCTGTTACTATTGGTTAGGTTAATAAAATTAGTGGTGTTAGGCAGGTTTTTGAAAAAGGTTGCAGTAGTTTTAAGATTAGCTATTAGTAGGTTGGCTTTATAAGAAGTTTTTACTTTCAAATATTCTACATAATAAAAAACAAAGAGTAATTGTTTATTATACAAAAAAGATTCAAAGGGTTGTCCTTGGAGACTTTATGCTAAAAAAGATAAGTCTGCTGGTTTTTATTATTATTAAGAAGTATATCCAACCTCATACTTGTGGGATTGGTTTTATTTAAAAAAAATAGGAAGCGTTTGTCATTGGATTTGATTCTGAATGAAATAAGTGATTGTGTTAAAAGGAATGTTGATGTTACAGCTAGAAGTGTGAAATCATTTTTAAAATATGACTACGGTTTTGATATCTTTTATCGTGTTTCATGGCTTGATCTAGAAAAAGCTAAAATGGTTGTATATGGAGATAGTTCTACTTCATATAAACTACTTAAAAATTATTTCAAAACATTGAAGATTCTTGATAGTAGAGTGATTACATACCGGAGTATACTTTGGAAACCAATGTCTTAAAGCGTTGTTTCGTATCATTTGGTTCTTGTCTCCATGGTTTTAATTATTTTTGTCCAGTTTTATTTATTGATGGAAATTTTTTAACAGAGAAATATAAAGGGGTGTTGCTATCCGCCATAGCTAAAGATGGTAACAATGGTGAGGTTTTGCAATGTACTATTTTCATATTGCAAAACATGTTACTTTTTATGTTAGATATAAAACTGTGAAACCAAACATTGATAAAACGATAGATGGGAAACCTTACATAATTAATATGATGGATGCACAACCTGACGGGTAAGTAAAATGATGGATGCGAAACCTTACATAATTAATATGGTAGATGCAAAACCTGACGGTATAACTAAAATGATAGATGCAGAACTATGTATAATCAACATATATAACAGTTATTTATAATATATTTTCCATATATTTCTTGCATGTATTTTCCCTATTGCATTTGGTATTGTTGGGATGAAAATAATGAGAATTGGTTATGGTTTTTGGAGATGTTGAAACCCCATTTGTCGGATTGGAAAATCACATTTATAATTGATTCTCATTTAGGTATTGTTAGTGTTGTATCCGCTATATTTCCAGATTGTTATCATGCATATTGTACTTATCATCATATAAATAATTTGAGGTGTTATTTGAGTGGTACATCGAGAACATTTAAGGATACAATGGTTCACGGGTTTGAAAGATGTGCGTATGTTGCTAGTCATAATTTCTACATTCAATATATTGACAAATTTCTTAAACAACGAGATCACAAGGTTGTTAGTTTTTGTGATAATGTACCTTCTGACAAATATGCTTGTGATTTTTTAAAAAAGGCAAGAGGCATGGTTATATGGCTTCTACTCCAACTGAGTCTTTTAATAATCAAATTAAACAGTTTTGTGGTTTGCCTATATTGGAGTTAGTTGATAGGATTAGAGTTTTACTAATGAGTCAGATTTTGAGACATTTTGCTGAAGCTGAATGTTGGACTAGCGATTTGTGTCCTGAATTTGATAAAAAAATTAAACGTAATGTCAAACAAGGCCGTCTATGGATAGTTCATTCATTTAATCATCTTTAACACAAAGTGTTTTCTCATCATGTTATGGTGGTTGATTTTAGAGTATGTATTTGTTCTTGTGGTGCGTGTCAACATGATTGTTTCCCCTGTTCTCATGCTTTAGCTGCCATATTTAATATAGATGCGAATCTTATGGAATATGTTGAGCCATGCTATTTTGTAAGCTCTTATAAGGCAACATATTCATATGACATAGTTGCGTTTACTACTTTTGGTCAATCATGTACTTCAACAATTGCTCCATATATACTTTCTCCAGTTTTAAAAAGGACAGTTGGAAGACCTAAGAAGAAACAAATTCCATCAAGAGGAGAATTTTGTACCCGAAAGACAACGTGTTCTCGTTCTTTGAAATATGGTCATAATAGACGAACATGTGTAGACATTTTGTAAGATCAATGTAATTTTTTTATACTTTTAGTTCTTTTTTACTTTTTAGATGTGAAACCTGTAATGATGCTTGATAAATGCAAAACCTTTATGATACACACTAGATACGAAACCTTTCATAACCAACATTTATGGGCTTGACATATGCGAAACGTATTATAAAGAAGTACATTTGGTTGTGATACATGCAAAACCTTCATAACCAAATACATGGGTTTGATATATGCTAAACTCGGTCATAACCAAATACATTAGGTTATTATATATGTGAAACCTTGGATAACAAAATAAATTGATTTAATAGATGATAAACCAGGTCATAACCAAATAAATTTTTGGTGGCAATAAATGCAAAACCTATCATAACCAAAATACATGGGTTTGATAGATGCTAAACCGTTCAGACAATTCTTAGTGATTCTTCTTGATAGATGGGTGAAAAGAAATCATATGAGAAATAAATCCATTCAAGACTATAAACTTCATAATGAAAAAAGAGAAATACATGAAAGTTCAAGAGAATACAAACTGAAAACAAACATTAAAAACACAGTTTCCTTAGTCAGACTCAGAGGCAGACTCTTCTTAGTCAGGAACATACATAAACATTCTTTACAACAAAAAGCAAAAACAAGAACATGTAGAAACATACAAACAACAAAAAATAAAAACAAAGCCTTCCTCCAGCTCTTAGTTAAAATCTTCTTCATATTCTTCATATTCTTCTTGGCTAGAATTTTTTTCCTCCTCTTTAGAGTCTTTTTCTTCAGAGTTTTCTTCCTTTATCTCTTCATCATCTTTCTCATCTTCAAATACAGTACGTTTATTCTTTCTTTTTTAGTGGACAACAACATGATCCTCATTTAGATTCTCCTCATCTTTAGAAAATTAGAAGCTTTCAAGAAAATAGTGTTTATGAGCAATAGAACTGATATCATCAAAAGAAGAATATGACGAAAATTATTTTATTGTTGTTTGTTTCCAATTTTCCCTTATTTATGGGGATAAATCCCTATAAATGGAGTCATCATCTCAAGAATAATTAACTCGAGTTGTCATTTTTCAAAATAACATTTTTTTTGTATGAAAGCCTAAAATATGAACTGAACTTTATAGTTAAAAAGTTTAGAAGTATGCACAGTAATTAAAGCTTGCCTTTTCAGGTGAATGTTTGTAGTTTTTGCACAATAATAATGAGTATATCTAATTTTATCAAATCATATAAGTAAATAACCAATTAATAGTTAGTCACTAGTTTAAATTTTGATTTGACAAAATAAGTAAGAGGATGGTAAACTATATTAATTACAAAAAACAAAGAACTTCTCTATATATTAACTATATGAAGAAAATTAATTAGATCAGATGATGCGAAAACTGGCAAACAAAAATAATGGCAGACCAAATTAATGCAAAACCAGGTATAGAAAATGAATGATAGATGCAAAATAATGCCAATAAAAGTAACAATAGATGCAAAACCCCTTTATTTATATAATTGAGATACGTGAAACCGGACCAACAAAAAGATATGATGGATACGAAATCATTGCATTTATATATATGATAGATGTGAGACTGCATATAAATACATAGTCAGAGATGTGATACGTTTATTATATAATTCAATGTTTTTAAAAAAAATATTGATTATTAACAAACACTACAACAAACACTTATAGCAAATATTACAAAAAATATTACAAAAAATATTACAACAAACATTAGAAATAACCATCCCAAAATTGGTTAGTGTTGTCTTCATTAAGAAACATGTAAAACATTTATGCTCTTCTTATTAATGCGGTGGCACTAGGTTTATTAAGTTCAAATTTTCCGCGTAAAACATAATCTTTAACGTACTCGCATACCATTACTCCACAATCAAGTGTTCTTTTTTTATTGAGGAATTTTTATCGGACATATTATTTTTATCTTTTATTTTGCTGGCAAAATATTTTTGCTTTGGAGGTATTGACTCTATAAGTTAATAAACATACAAATAAATTAGATGAGAGACATATATATTTGGGATGAAAATACATTAGATGAGAGTTGTTGGATCTGAAAGTCCTGCTAATGGGTTTAGATTTAGTGTTGCTCTACCTTTGATATATATTACCTAGTAATGTCTAATGGGAAATTGTCCCTTGTTGTGTTTTTGTTAGAAGTGTAATAAAGATGAAGCCTTCTGTGACGCCTTGTACCTTATCGTCAACATATTGTGTTACATTTATATTTTGGTTCAGTATTTTCTACATTGAAGCAATAATATTTAGAAATATTTTTTGTTTATTAATTAATACGTGCATTGTAAAAGTATATGATTCTTACCATTACGCTTCCAGCTATGTATTTTACTGGAATAATTTCTCCCTAAAACCAGCAATTGGTATTTGAAAATTATATTGTTTAAGGTAGGTGCACATATAAACGTCTATTAGTTATGTGCTGTCTAAGGTAGATATATATAACCGTCTATTACCTATGTGTTGTCAAAATTGGAAGCTAAGAATTAGTTTATTTGTGTAATAGGAAACAAAGAAAAACAAAATAAATGTAAATTTAACTTTTGTTTTATAATCGATCTCATCTTCACTTAATATCTCGAACATATTTATAAAAAAATATTAGATCCTGCTATATTTCTAATTTGTTGGATCTTACTATTGGATCACTTAATTTAACTGACGATATTGTTGGATCTTCGTGGTTTTCTTTTTTTTGAATCATTTCTAATTTGTAGTATTGCTCTATGTCAATTGCTTATGTTATGTTTTTTGTAAATGACCATTTGTTTTGGTAATTTCCATGATGGGGAGTTCATCGGGGACTTGATATTGAGTAAGATCAAGATATAGTTCAAATGATAGCCCTTCACCCAATTATTTCTGTCAAAAATGCGAAAACCAGCATATTAGGGTTAATTACCAGGAAAAACCAGAGGAAACTGTGTAAGATGTGATACCAATGAAACTATGTAAGATGTAATAGATGTGAAATCAGTGCAACTATAATAGATGATAAACAATATATTATGTGAAACCGGTGTAACTATGATAGATGAGAAACGATATATTATGGGCAACCTGTGCAATTATGATAGATGATAAACTAGTGCAACTATGATAGATGAGAAACTATATATTATGCTAAACCAGGAAAACTATTATAGATGAGAAACCATATAATAGTAAACCACGGGAACCATGATAAATGTTAAACCGTACTATGCAAAACTAGATGAATAAGAAACGGTTACATGTGTGAGAAACAAATTATAGATTAGTAAAAGGATTAGAGATGAGAGACGACATTAAAGATTAGATAGAAATATTATAGATGAGAGAAAATAAGAAGAGAGGAAAGATAATTCACTTATTTTTTTCTTGTGTAAATCATTTTCAGTATTTTCTTCTCAAAAGCTGGATCCAAGTTATTGACTGTTGCGTTTCAATTTGTTGAACTTCAGTGGCATGATCCTTTAAAAAAAACAATGATATATTAGTAATTCAAGACTAAATAATTACACTTTTGCAAAACCATAGTAACTATGCTAGATGCAAAAGAAGCGTAATCACGGTAGATGCAAAAGAAGGGTAACCACGATAGATGTTAAACCATAATAACTATGATAGATGTTAAACCAACAACAATATGATATATGAAAAACATGTGCAACCGTGATAGATGCAAAACAATATATTATGCTAATTCACGCAACTATAAGATATCAGACATTAAATAAAATTATTATAATATTACAATATTTAAGAAAAAAAGAAGATAGTACACAACAAAATATATGTCCACATACATAGGTTTTTTAAAAGAGTTTTTGTTAATTTTGAGTTATCAATATCACCTCTTTGTCCATAACAACATATATTTCAGCAACATTCTGGGTCAATTCTATTGCATTAGAAACCTTATCATCATGAACAACATTTATAACAACATTATGATCCTGTTCTTTAGCAATGGAAGCATTAGGATCATGGACCACATCTACAACAACATTATGATCATGTTCTTTGACAATAGCAACATTAGGATCCTATTTTTTGACAACAATAGTAACATCAATATATTGGGCTTCCACAACAGCATTAAGGGGAACATCTTGGTTTTTAGCGCCAACATAAAAAAGAGTATGAGCATTCATTTCTTCAATATCAACATTAGTATCAATATCATGTTTTTCAAAAGCAACATTAATCTTATAATATTCTCATTTCACAACAACATTAGGTGAAGTGTCTTTGTTTTCGACACTAACATCAGGGTTTTCTTGTGGTGGAGTTGAATCTTATTTTTGCACAGCAACAATATGATTAATATGTTCTTCTTCCACTTTAATAGTAACAATAAGATTAACGTGATCCTCTTCTATAATAACAGTAATAGTAGGATTAACATGGTCCTCTTCAACATCAACAGTAACTTTAGGATCATGTTGTTCCACATCAGCAGCAAGGTTCTCTTGCGGTGGATGTGGATCATATTCTTCCAGGAAAATATTATGTGTAGTGTATTGGTTTTCGACACCAACAACAGGGTTTTCTATACAAACATCATCAATTATATTCAGGTTCTTGTGGGCTATGAGGCTTAGTTATATTGGAGGCAAATTGATGTACACCGATTTGTTGATCATTCTGTCTTGTAATCGCATTACATGTTTTTTTTATTTGGTGATTGTTGGACTTTATCATGTTATCGCTTTTTCCTTTCATAAGTTTTTGGTTTTTAAGGTGTTTATCTAATTTCATCCCGTGTGTATATCTTCAATATAGGTAGTTGAAGTATCTATTGTAGTGCCATCTCTGTGTCTATTTCTGCATCAGGTTTATTTTTTTCATTTTTAAATAATCTTATCTTTCTCAATGTGTTTGCTTTGTAGTTCTTTAATTTGGCGTTCAAATGTTTTATGTTCAACCGTATTTTTTCTATTCTATCCACTATTGATAAGTCAATGTTATGGCTAGAGATAGGCTCTGCTGGTGTTGGGGATTTTTTTGTTAATCCTTTGCTAAATAAATATGAAACAATTTTAAAGATGTGAAAATGCTTAAACTATGGTAGATGAGAAACCATGCCAAGATGTGAAACCTTATAAATATGATAGATGATAAATTCGCAACCTTAATAAATATGGTAGAATTAAACGTACATAAAGATAACAGATGTGAAACGTTCATAAGATGATAGATGCACAACACTATTACCATGATAGACGCGAAACGATCTTAAGATGATGGATGCGCAACACTATTAACCATGGTAGATGCAAAACATTAATAAAGATAATAGATGTGAAACACTATTAACCATAATAGATGCAAAAAAATCATAAATATGATTGATGCGAAACTATGATAAAATGGAGATTTTTTACCTTTTGTTGGTATAATAATCTTTTCAACCTTCTATTTTCTATGTTCAGATGGTACATTTTGTCAGTATTTTTGTTTGAAGACTTTTTTTATTGTATTTTTAGGTCACCTTAGATTCCTAAGAATCTACGATTTTATTTTTTTTGAAGTAGGAGAACTGCTTATCTGTACCATATTCTATGTTTCAGAGGACCAGTTATTGTCGATAAAGTATGTTGTGTAACGTTCTTTATTGATTTTTTTTCGGGTTGCGGTCCTTTTAGTCCTTGTAACTTTTGGATGTTTTTTAATAATGTATTGATTTATTGTTGTATCTGTATCAGTAGAATCATTTCCATCATATACTTCGTTCATATCCCAATTTGCACCAGCATCGTTATCGTTGAGATTTACTTGTTCATAATGAACATCATCTTGAACATCCTCTGTATCATCATCGTGTTTTTCCTCGAATAGAACATTATGTTCATCTTTCTATGCATTAACATTTAGGTCTTCTAAATCGTCTCCAAGTATTTAGAAATCTCCTCCAAATTTCTTTTTTTATTCTTTTGTTAGGTTCAATTATTCTTCCAAAACCTACAATAGTATTAAAATGTTAAAGCAAAATCGTATATCCATGTAAAATACAAAACTGGACTAAAAATAAGTAAATATACTTGTTCATTTGTGACCTTTATTATGGTGTTAATCAAAATTCAATTTTGTTTTACCCTCAATACCAAGCCATTTGAAGTATCTCGGTATATTGTCTTCAATATATTATTTTGGAAATATAATTGTGTATTCCATAATGGATGGCTATATTTTAACAATTTTTTAGATACCATTTATTTTACAGTCTCAATGATATTTAAATAGAACAAGAAGACTAACCAATAATAGAGCAACACATCCAACTACTTTAGCTTTCCCGGATTGTTTTAGCCTAATCATAGTTGTTTATTTTGTCAAGGTCTGCTACGTAATAGACCCCTGTATAGGCTAATACATCTCCGGATGTAGAGAAAAAAAATATTAAGCAAACTAACATTATGAATAGTATTGCAACATCTTTTACTGGTTACTCTCCGGGTATTTTTACTGTTTTATTTATACCATCCTATAAACATTGAAACTCATTAGTTAATATATAAATAATAGATAAGAAAAAATTGGAAATTATAATATATGCTAAACTATGGAAAGTATGATAGTTGCAAAATGATATATGCTGCAAAACCTATGCAAATGTGAAACCATGACAAAAGCGATAGATGTGAAATCTATACAAATGTGAAACCAGGGAAAAAATGGTAGACACAAAACCTATGTAAATTTGAAACTACGATAAAAGTGACAGTTGTGAAACCTATGCAAATGTGAAATCAAGACAAAAGTAATAGATGTGAAACCTATGCAAATGTGAAACTAGGGAAAAAGTGATAGGCACAAAACTATGCAAATGTGAAACTAGGGAAAACGTAATAGATACAAAACCTATGCAAATGTGAAACCAGGGCAAAAGTGGTAGACGTGAAACCTATGGAAATGTGAAACCATGGAAAAAGTAATAGATGCAAAACCTATGAAAGTGTGAAACCAAGGGAAAAGTGATAGACGTTAAACCTATGAAAATGTGAAACCATGGTAAAGTGATGGACGCGAAACCTATGCAAATGTGAAACCATGGAAAAAGTGGTAGATGGGATATCATTGGGAAACTATGATATACATGTAATATATATTATTTTAAACCATTGAAAGTACTATATATGCTAAAACGGTGCAAGTACTATAGATGCTAAACTAGTTCAATGATGTAAGAAAAGTTGGAATTACATACCTTTACCATTCTATTTTTTATCAGTCTTGTTCGATTTTTATTAAAAAAAATTGATGTGTCACCAGAGAATTATTTCTTGATAATCCTTGTTACTTCGTCTTCTTATGTTTCTAAATATCTTGGTTCAAATTGTTTTGGCTTGTTGTGGCATATGATGGTTTCCATGTTTTAAACCAAATATAATCTTGACATCATTGGTTGTAAAACATAAAAACTTTTGCCCCAATTTAAAAGTTTCATTTTCATCATCATAATTTTTTTTATTATATCTTCAATCAATCCCAATTATTTTTGTAAGGTGTATTGTTTTTTATTAGATCTTATGCTGCCTTCAAGATAAAATAAAAAGGCAAATGAAATAAAAGGGTGTTTTTTCTTCTTCTTCTAAGTGTACTAGTTTTATTTTTGTCTCTTTCATATTTTATCAATTCAAAGTGTCATAACCTGAAGAAACAAGTTTTTACAGACATTCTTCCTATAAAAGCAATATAATAAGAAAAATAGGTCAACTATAATAGATGTAGAATTGAATATTATGCGAAAACAATGGAAGTGTGATAAGTAATATACGCAAAACCTATACAAATGTGAAACCATGACAAAAGTGATAGATGCAAAACCTAAGAAAATGTGAAACCGATACAAAAGTAATAGATGCAAAACCTATGAAAATGTGTAACCAGGGAAAATGATAGGCTTTATGCAAATATATAACCAGGGAAAAAGTGATAGACGTGAAACCTATGCAAATGTAACAAAACTTAGGAATTTCATATGTTAAAGACAGACCAACTATGATAGATGTTAAGTGATAGATGATAAAACTGACCAACTATGTTGGATTCTAAATGATATATGCTAATCAGACCAATAAAGATGATGAGAAACAATAACATTGCAGTTTTGTAGATGAGAAATTATGGACTTCGTTTTGCAGTAATTATGCAGGGTTGTAGATATTGATGAATGATTGATAGATGATGAATGAAGAAGATGATAAGTAAGTATATAATGAAAAACGAATAATGAATCAAAAATTCACCCTAAACTGATATAAATGAAGAAGATAATGGCTACAGTAATTGAAAATCGAAAAAACCTTGCAATGAAACCTTAGTTTTGTCAAAAAAAGTAAAATTAAATTGTATTTTTGAAGAAGAAAATGATCATAATTATATTTTTTTTACTATTTTTAGCGCAGATTTTGATATAAATTACTTTGAAGCTTTGATCGGAAACTAAAATAGTGGCTCAACGACTTCAATTACTTGATTTGTGGCGCTTGGAAACTCGAAAAACGAACAGTTGAAGCCAATAGGGGAAATTCGGTTTCCGTTTCAAAATTTCTATTTATATAGAGTAATTTTGAGTAATTTTGGAAGAAAGTTAGTCAAATTTTCCAACCTTTAGCTGTAATAAGTTTGTCTATAGGATTTTATATAGTAACTCTCCTTGTATAAATTCTCCCCATATAAATTATATTTAGAATTATGAAGTTTTAGAATATGTGGTTGTTAAATTTAGAATATATCTTTGTTAGATTTATGAGGGATAATATAAAATAAGTTAATAATCATATTTATTTGTCACGTGTATCACCGAATGTTGTATTTGTATTAAAATACTCATTTTTGTTGGATATTTTTTGCATCTATAATCATTTGCAGTAATTACGGATAAAAAAAACCAACAAAAACCATCATAAGTGAAACAAAAATAACAAGTTTGATATAAAGATAGTATCAATAATTGTATTTAATATTCGTTGCCAATTTGAGTGACTTATAGCACCCCTAATAGCCTTTTTATACTTTAGATAAATATAGAGAATTTTGTCACTTTATAATTTTAGATTATGATTATTTACCACAGATACGGATATATTAATGCAAATTATTTTACTTGTTAGATAAAAATAAGAAAATAAGAAATATTTAAAAAGTTGTACCGCCTAAATAAACGTAAGCTATCAAATTAAAATCTATAAATACACCGTTATTGGAAACTTTTTCCAATAAAAAATAAATCTAATTAACATCCACCGTTAAATAGAGAGGCGAATAGCTTTTAGAGCTTCACCATGACACCATGTATAAATTTGATAGATTTAGAGTAGATAATTTAAATTTTTTGTTTTAAAAATAAAGTTAGGGAAAAAAGTTATACATAACTGCGATTAGGGGTGGCAAATGGTTCTGGAACCACGGTTCAAAGCTTACAATCTACTTATGAACTGGCGGTTTACCTGCGAAACTGGCCCATTAGAACTGCAAACTGGGACCGCAACCCGCCAAGACTGCAACCCGGCAGGACTGCGAAACCACGGTTTATTTGTAAAAAACCGCCGTTTATTGGTAAATATTATAAATATTTTATTTATTTTATAACCAAAATTTTATATTTAAAAAATATTGAGATATTGCATATTATTATAGAATTATTATTACATTTTTGTTAATATTAATTTGTTTTGGTTATTAATATTTTAAGTGTTGTAATTATTATATAGTCCAAAATTTTAAATATTACTTATGTTATTACTTATTATCACATTTTGAATATTATTATTATGATTTTAGATCTAATATTAGTAGTGTTGATTTTAATATTACAAACCAAAACTATATCCTATCATGTTAAAATATTACAAATTCTATGGTTATAATTTTAATATTACATTTTGAATTTTATTACTATGATTTGGTTTTAAATATTACAAGTGTTTGTTATTATTTTTTAAACCAAAATCATATTTTATCATGTAAAAATATTACAAGTTATATTTATTTTTAATATGAGATTTCGAATTTTATTATTGTGATTAGGTTTTAAATATTACAAATGTTATTTATTATATTTAAGTTATATTGTTATAATTTTAATATTACATTTTGAATTTTATTATTGTGATTTGGTTTTAAATATAACAAGTGTTATTTATTATTTTTCAGTTATATTTTTATAATTTTAATATTACATTTTGAATTTTATTATTGTGATTTGGTTTTAAATATTACAAATGTTATTTATTATTTTTTAAACCAAAATCATATTTTATCATGCTAAAATATTACAAGTTATATTAAAATATTTAATATTACAACTGCTAAAATATTACAAGTCATATAAAAACATTTAATATTACAAGTTATATTAAAATATTTAATATTACAATTGCTAAAATACATTTTTTAGTCTCCTGTCGCTAACCACTTTTTTAAGTCACAAAACTTTCTCAACAGTAACTGCAATTTGTAATGGATCTCCCAAAACTTGTCCTCGAGTCTCACGATTAACCTTACTTAACGCAGCAGCAATCAAATCGACCATCTTTGTCTTCGTACTAAGACTTTGTTTAGGAACAACGGTCTTACTCTTAGTTATAGTTGGGTGTTTGACACTTCGTGTCACCTTGTCGACCATTTTAGAACTAAAATTTGGTTTGGCGGTCTTACTCAAAGTCGTAGGTGTCGTACGTGTAGTACTAACAAGTTTGACGCTTCGCCTCTCCTTATCAGAAATTTTCAAACTAAAATTTTGTTTGAGGGTCTTACTCATATTCGTAGGTTCAGTGGCACATTTGATGCGTCGTGTGATCGGATCCCTCTCGGGTGGATGAGACATCATAAAAGAAGAAAATTCCGAAAAATCAGTTTTCGGAGTTGCTTGTCCTAACCTGTTGTTGAAGCCACAAAACGACATTGGAAATTTGAAATAAGCACAAATAATAACTAATACAAACTAATAACAATTTTTTTTCGAAAAAAAATCTAACTATTTCGAAAACAGAAGTACGATGTGTAAAATACAAAAGTTAAGCTTAATAAAAAATCTAGAACAAGTTGAGAGATTTAGAGAGTTTATAGTAGATTTAGAGAGTGTGTGAGGTTGGAGTTGGGGTCTCCTCTATTTATAAGGGAGACCCAAAAAAAAATTGAAAAATCTGAAAAAATGCATCCGTCCGGGGCATCCGGACATTTCGTCCGGGGCATCCGGACATTTCGTCCGGATACCCCGGACGAAAAGCGCAACAGCTAGTTTCATAAACTAGCCGTTGCGTTTGAACGTGCGGACCATCCGCACGTCTGACCGGATGGCCCGCACGGTGACGTCATCCGTGACTGATTTTTTTTAAAAAAAATATTTTTTTTATAAAAAAAATTAATTTTTTAAAAGTTATACACTTTAAATTATTTTAAAAAAACAAAACTCTATATATAGGATTGCGCACTAATATTTTAAAAAAAAATTAAAAAAAATTATATAAATAGGAAATTCGAACTATTATTTAAAAAATAATAATCTATAAATAGATTTTTCGAACTATTAGTTTTTAAATAATTTTAGTACTTTTATGAAAAAATATATATTAAATTCTCTAGATTATTGAAAGAAATTTTATATTATTAACCCTTCTTTTTTTTATATAGTTTATTGAAAGAAATTTTATATTATTAACAAGTTAATTTGGACATTTTTACGGATGCTAGGAGCGCCGTTATTTTCACATAATTGTACATAATAGATATTTTATATTGTTGATGATCTTAATCTCCTAAATAAATATATTTAATTAATTATATTTAATTATGCCATCAGAATATAATTCCTTTTTAGGAACCAAATTACACGTAGTTAATTGAAACACAATTGATATTTTTGAATTTATTTGACAACCAAATTACATGTATTTATGCAATTGGAACATAATCCAAATTTATATAATTTGAAACTTTAAATTTATACTTCAAATATTAAATTTATACTTCAAATGTTGTAATCGTAAATACAAGTAGATGTACTTATTTTATTTAATATCTACATAATATTAAATAAAATATCTTAAATACATAAATATAAATATATAATCAAACATATCAAAATCAAATTACAATCATTTTTTTTAGAATGTAATTGATTGATTATAAAATTTCGATTAAAATGATAACATATTTAAATTAAAATACATGAAATAGAATAATTAACTCGTGTATATGGTACATATTTCAATTATTGAAATTAGATTCAATTAACACTTACAAATTAATTTTAAATAACATTATAAAATATTCTGATAAACGATTCTTAAATGGTTTGGCTGATGATTTGAACTGATAAACGGTTCTTAAATGGTTCGCCTGGTGGTTTAACTGCGAAACTGGCCAATTAAAACTGGAAACTGACAGGACCGCAACCCGTCAGGACCGTATAAGGAGCAAACTGGCAGGACCGCAACCCGTGGTTCTGATTTAGACGGTACTGACGGTTCACGGTTCAGACCGTCCTAACTGCGATTATGAATTTACTTACGGCTAGTTAAATATAGATAGTATTCTACGCAGAAAGTAAAAAGTTACAATAAATTTAGTATTTAGTCTCTTAATTTATCTATCCAGTCTCTTATAGCTAGTTTAATGGGATGCTTTTAATCCCTTAGAATACATAAATGGATAAAATAATAAATATATATTTACCATTTTGTTTTAAATAGTATTTAATGATTTTGAAACGGTTTATAATATGACTTGCATGGAAATCCAACCCAACAAAATACACATGGGACTCTAGAGGTCTTGAGAATTCAAGTCGTTTAGACCATCGTTATCCTAAAGTCCGAAAACAGAAATAAACCAGAAACGTGTACCGCTAAAAATGGCGGTTACTTTTGTAGCTACTCACTTCTCCTACAAATCCCTCCTACTTTCTCACTACTCGCCATATCCTCCTATCTTAAAAATCCACCCTTCCACCTACAAAAGCAATCATTCCGTCAGGTGTCGGATCAAGACCTTCGAGAACCAACCGCCAAATTCGACCGTCGATTTCCTATCTAGTACCGAATCGATCAGCATGATTCAACCGAGCTCTTATTCTCCGTCTTCCTCTCTGTCGATTGCCGCCGCTTCGTCGTCAGACTCTGCTGCCAAGACGGTGAAGAGTATCTGCCTCTTTTACTGCGCCGAGACAAAATCTCTTGCAGAGAGAGTAGCTGCTGAGTCCGATTACATCGAGCTACGTAGTATTAACTGGAAGTAATCCTCACCGTTTCCATTCTTTTATATATGCATTTCGATTTTGTTTCCATGAGCTTAGTCGTTGAAGTAGTTCTTGGTCCTTAGAGTATATTCAGCTTCATCTTTTGACTTGTCTGTCGAATAGGGTAACATGTTAGTTTGTGAAGCAGTTCTTAATTAGATGACAGTGTCAGGAAAATAGTTTCCAATAATGCTAAAGATTGTCTCCATATTGTTCAAATTTGACAATTTGCTTATTAATTATCTGTTTGTTCTTGCGGTATCTAAAAATAAAACAATTTAGGACATTTGAAGATGGATTCCCCAACTTATTCATACCTAATGCACCCGCCATACGCGGGCGACACGTAGCCTTTTTGGCTTCGTTTAGTTCTCCTGGTGTGATATTCGAGCAATTGTCGGTTATATACGCATTGCCGAAACTGTTTGTCTCATCTTTCACGCTCGTACTCCCGTTTTTTCCCACGGGTACATCTGAACGAATGGAGGATGAAGGGGATGTTGCCACGGCTTTTACTCTGGCTAGGATTCTGTCTAACATACCAACTTCGAGAGGAGGGCCTACTAGCTTAGTTACCTTTGATATACATGCATTACAGGTTTGTTTGCTCTTGTCAAGTACTGAGCTTCTTTTTCTCTTGTGACATATATTTGGATGTTTCAGGAAAGGTTCTACTTTGGTGATAATATACTCCCCTGCTTCGAAAGCGGCATACCTTTGCTAAAGAACAGGCTTCAACAACTCCCTGATTCTAACAATGTTAAGTTTTTCTCTTGCTTGCCAGTGTTATATAGTTATAGTCATTGTGTTGAAGGTAAAGTCAAGTACGGATAGGGTTAAAGAGCATCTTTCGGAGTCAAAAGCTTCAGAATTGGTGTAATCTACGATATTCATTATCTTAGTCGATTCTTGTGTTCTTTATTTTCAGATATCTATTGCTTTTCCTGACGATGGTGCTTGGAAAAGATTTCATAAGCAACTGCAACATTTTCCAACGGTATTTTAAAACTGGAAAGCTAATCGGTTGCATTATTAGTTTATTATCAAGATATTTCTTAGTTTACAAGGGTTCGTTTGGGTTTCTAGTGACTGGGAGATTCATGAGGTTAGTTTTTGTAAGCCAGGAGCTTTGAGGCACTATATGATGTAGATATATAAAACTCAACTGACATATTATTTCTTATGCCTTGATTAGAGCCAGAGGCATGTACACTTATATTGGATTTGAGTCCTTGTATAATAAGAAACTACAACCCTTGACATAGACATTAATAGGTAATTAAATCGGATGGCTTGGTTCCATGTCTGGCCATCTTAGGCAACTTGCCTTATTATGCATAAAGCTACCTGCATATCAGAAATTTTGATTTTGTGGGCAGATCGTGTGTGCTAAAGTTCGAATAGGAAACCAACGGATTGTTCGTATCAAAGAAGGAGACCCTGAGGGACGACATGTTGTAATTGTTGATGATTTGGTTCAGTCTGGTGGGACACTGATTGAATGTCAGGTACAGCAATGCCATGTCCGCTATTAATGTAAATTTTGAAACATTAACTTCCATATTCTATGCTGATTATTGACTGTGGAAATTTTATCAGTTTCATAGACTTTGATGGGCTTCAACTCTTGTGTCTTTGAAACCTACTTTGATTTAAGTCGAACATATGTTGGTGACCGTAATGCATTGGAAACTATTGTCTTCATTTTCAAACATGAATTCTTTTTGTTAAAAGCTGAAGATTTACTCATTAAGGGTACTGAAGCAATCTTGACACAATGAGTAGTTTAATACAGTACTTATAGATTGTAACGGGGCAATAACTTGTTTCTCCATTTCCACCTGTTTCAGAAAGTATTAGCTGCCCATGGTGCTGCGAAAATAAGTGCGTATGTGACACATGGAATATTTCCTAACAAGTCATGGAAACGTTTTGAGAATAACGGAGGTATTATCAATTATCCATTTACGTTTTACAGATACAACCATTGAGTTTTTCTTGTCCATTAAATTCCTGACACACAAAACATCTGTGGACTTGATTACTTGTTTGATTCGTAGATGTTACTTAATGTTGTCAGAATCTATATATAGGAATTCTTACATATCATCATTATATATCTAGTTTAATAATATCTTACTCGACTAGAACTTGGTTTTTCATTCTACGAGGATTTACTGTGTGTATAAATCTAGGCCTTATAGATCTATTGTACCAGAACAATAAATTATATTTCAGTTTTAAGTGTTATACGACCAAAATAGTCGTTGACAGATAAACAATCGTTGCTCTTTCATTTTGTAAACAACAAGTCTCATCTCTTCCCACAAATTTTTATATGTTCAGGGTCCTATTATCTCAGGTAATAAAAAAATTTCTTCTGCATCCGCGGGGTGTGGTGCGGCTGATCTTAATGTATCGATTTTGTTGATCATTGTGGTTGCAATGCATCTTGTCACTGGTTCTACCATTGTTTCTGTTGCAGGATTTGACATTAGGACGACCCCGCAATTTATTCGTTTCCATTATTTTCTCCTATCTGTGCAGGGGATCTTGAAAAAGGGTTAACCTACTTCTGGATTACAGACTCGTGTCTATTAACCGTGAGGCAGGTCGAGAAGATAGCACCTTTTGAAGTTCTTAGTCTTGCTGGCTCTATAGCAACTAGTCTTCAGATATAGTGTTGCTGCTATAAAACTTTTGCAGAATCTTTGATAATCAACCTTTGTATATTGTATATCTATATCTTCCGTCAAAAGGAATTATGTTATCTTTGTAAATTATGTTATCTTTTTGTACAGTTGAAGTTGTTAGGTGATACATTTTTTATGTTATCTTTCTAAATTATGTTATCTTTTTGTACAGTTGAAGTTGTTAGGTGATACATTTTTCTTTTATACTCAGACGGTGACATACCACATCATTGGTAAATAAATTATTCTATCCTCCACTGAATACATATGATACTAAACAAATTCTTGATTTCCTTTTCGCATCATGAAATACAGCATATTGTGCTTTACTTTCTTTTCAGAAACTGTATTAGTCTAGACAGAAGCATTTTGTTTTTTCAGAGTTTGATCATACACGCTTAATTCATTTTATAACCAAAACCAAACAATCCAAACGTATATTTTACATCACAAAATTTTATAAACTAAAAGAAGAGTAATTCCTCCGAACATCATCTCTTCATAAACAAAACTTACAAACAATACAGATTTTACATGTACAGTTTATAAACTATTTTACTCTGTGTGATATCCTAATGTAATTTAAAAGCCTTTTAAGAGCTTTACCACTATCTATAGCTTCTCTAGCTCTATCCATTGCTGTGATGACATCTTCTGCACCTTCCCCTCCCAACAAATGATCTACCATTCCAGCATTTAACACGATTCGATCATATGCTGGTCCTTTCTGACCACCAAGTGCTGCTAAACCCAGTTCTATGTTCTTTGAAACCTTGTAAACAGAGAAAAAAAAGGGATCATGTCTAGACCTAGAAGCTCAAGCTAGGCTCAAATATTAACTTTTAATTTAAAAAATGTAAAGAGCTAAATTTATATCAGCCCACTAATTTAACATGAAAGTTTGAGCTAAATTAGTTTCGCTCCAAACATTATAGATATACAAAATTAATTGGGCTAAATAACTTATGTCCATACAACACTTATTTCTTAATTAGGCTAAATAACTTATGTCCATAAACATTATAGTTTCGCTCCAAACATTATAGATATACAAGAATAGTCGCCTTGAAATTTTATTTACAAGAAAGTGCATATTCACGAATATATTTTTGACACACTTCTAAATTATTAGTTAAAGCCTTTTCTAAAGATAAAGACTACTTTTACTAACTAAAGAACTCGTACAATTATTCCACAAATCTTAAGTTACTAAACTTATTAAGTTTCTTTTGGGATTTAGCTTGCCCTTCTTTTTATCTTCTATACCGAGAAGTTAACCCAAAAGGTAAGGGGAAAGAGAAAGTATGATAAATTGATTTGGAGAGTTTACCGATCTATCAGTTCTTGGTGTGTCAGAGGGCTCAAACCCGTAGTCTTTTGCGTTCACCTCAAGACTGAAACTCTGGCGTGAGATCCCTGCAATGTTTAGTATGATTTTGAGAGCTAAAGAGTGCAAAATGGGCAGCTAAAATCCAGTTGATTAAGCGTATTTTAATTTAAAATTTTAAGCATATAAAGCGTATTTTAATTTCTTATAATTAAAAACAAGTTTCATGTGAGATAATCAAATTTTCGTAAAGGGTTTTACCAGTGCCTGCAAAATATTACTGATGACATAAACACATAGCAGATTGCAGTACGAAGTGAATCGCTTGAAACTACAAAAGTTCAGATATAATGCTAAGACAATACACACCATCAACTGCGCAAGCTGATTCCCTGCTCAAAGAACGAAAACCTGCACAGTAGTTCACAGGAAGTCCTTTTGATGCATTTGCCGATCGACGTCTTGTTGTCATTGAGAGCGCCCCTTCTTCACCCTAATTAGAAGCAAGACCAAAATGTACATGCAACATGAAGTTTATTCAGCACTTTTGGCACAATATTGGTCACAGGTCTTTGATTCTTAAAAGCTTAAGTTACTAGTGTTTTGATATCCTGAACAATTATGCTTTTATACTCAAAAGCCAAATATGCACTTCTCACAATTGCTACTAGAAAAACTTAAGTGTGGCTAATGAACTTGTAATAAACTCAACTTTAGCGACATGTCCCAAAAAGTCCTTTTCCAATAATTTTTTGTACTATATTATTTATTGTCCAAGAACATTTCTTATATCGGATTTAAAAACATGTGGTGTATTAACTTCTAATATCTCATCTCATGGAATGACGAAACTTTGTCCTGAGAGGAAAAAAAGGTCTTAGATTATGACTGCTCTTAACCAGAAAGCAAATTATCAGAGTATCAACTACAGTCTATTAAGGTCGCAAGCTAATATAAGATCTATAAATTCTTAGTCCAATGACTTTATGAAGAGAAAGCTCAACCTTCACCACCAGACCTGAATGAACACCTCTTCGTTTCATAAGCATTAGCAAAGGTTCTTCATATCCTTCATGATAGAAACCAGCCACGATTGCCTCCTTGCCCCGAGCCTGTAGAAGAAAGCAACATATAAACATATTGAATAGTCAACAACTCAAAAGACAGTATAACAACATATAAACATATTGAATAGTCAATAACTCAAAAGACAGTATAACAACATATAAACATATTGAATAGTCAATAACTCAAAAGACAGTATGATTAGAATCGGCTGTTCTATAAAATCTAATACACTTTGCATAGAGATGACAAATCTGTAATGTATAAATAATATGCAAGGTCTTGTTGTATTGCGACTTTTATTCAAAGTGAAGCATGTTAACTCACCCTTAACAGCTGCTGAACTTTCTCCGTTGTTGCTAGTGGAGGACGCTTTTTTATATGCTCCCTTAACTCAACCACCGAATATCTGTAGAATGTTAATAAAGTAAGATCTCATGAAAACATACAACACTGTCAGAGGAGGTAAAAAAAATGTCATTTCTGTGAATTTGCCCAAATGAGAACAACATATAAAAACAATATTAAACTTTCCAAAGAAGGGGATTTGAAATTCTACGCATGATTTATGTCAACAAATACTATTAAAACAAAGTAATTTAAAAATATATATATAAGGTATAAAAAAAACAAAACTAATATTTAAGTACAAAGTACACATAATAAAGAAATCTTTGTTGGATGAGTTGGTTTGGGGTAGACTACACCCTTGTATTATGAATAGAACGACCCCTAAATATGCCTAAAGACAACAGAGAGCAAATAAAAGTTGGGATAAAATCCATGCAGTTTAAATGTCCTACAGAGATGGCCGAGCTTCACGTTGGCTTACATATGCGAACCCAACCTCGTCATCCTGAAATAAAAAAATGCAACGATTAAAAAATGCATGTACATAGGGAAAAGGTACTGAGAATTAGTTTTAAAGAATTAAGGACCTCAAGTAGTTTTTTGGCCTCCAATACGGAAATGCTAGTATTTGCTCCCATAAACTTCAGCATTTGTTCTTCAGTCACACCCCCCTGAAGAAAGCGGAAGAGTTTAAACAATCTCTAGGATTAATATAAGAGAAAATAAATCGTTGCAGAAAATTAGTTGAGAAAGGACCTTAGGCGGCATCCATTCCACACCATGAAGCAGTGAAGATTCACCATAACAAGATCTAACTGCAGAAACAAAAAGTGTGCTTCTAAAGAAACGCGTATTTCCATCATAAGGCTCGCCATAATGAGTCAACGATTTGACATCCGCAACTGGTGGAGAACCTGTCGATCAATCGATATACATATACACTCAAAACAAAAATATTTCATGTTTATATACAGATCAACACACTGAGTTCTAAATACAAACTTAATACCATGTTCATCATCAAATGCAAGGCAGTAGGCTTTAAGCTCACGGTCTGTTTCCCTGTTCATCCGTTGACCAATCAAAAAAGCTGAAAGTAAAGACTCACTTACCCTAGTGGGTTTACCGTCTTCTTCTTTCAGTGGAAGAATGTCTCTTAATACACCTTGGATTTCCTCATATCCAAGATGACCTCCGGCCAAAACTTCTCTCAAGGCACCAACCAATCTCATTTCATTAGGTCCATTACCTCTAAATAGGGGTCCAACTGAACTTCCTAGTCCCATTATAGTGCCTTCAGGATCCGCAATAAAAATTACATCAGGTGGCAGCACTCGAAGTAAGAGCGGCCAGAATATGTTCATTGCCCTCCTTTCTCCATCACTCCATTGAGTTGCCTCTGGGAAAGCATTTGCACGAATTGTCATTCCAGCAAAAAAAGCCCCAATTTGTGCTTTGGAGACTTCCTCTTCATCTTTGAGCTCACCCCTAGCTATAAATAGAAGCAAACACCTTAGTTTATAATGTCTAATCTAATGATTCTACAACTCGTAAAAAGAGTATAGGAAGTGTTGATAACTCCAGCCACATTAGTGCAACAAAGAATAATATCAAAATGGCAGAGACACAATTAAACACTTTTGAAGCGAAAACATAGAACACCATTAACAGAGAAATTCTGAGGAATACCCTTCCTTATTGAAGCTTATAGGTCAGAAATTAGTATGTTGCCTATGTTCATCCACCAAGTTAGCCAATTACATATCACACTGGTAACTACTGCTGCTAGCCAAAATTAATAAGAGATAAACATAGTCTGAAAATCTGTCAATGTAATATTAAACTACAAGTCTACAACTCTGTCATTCTGATACTAACCAAGATAGAATCGAAAGCAGAATACTACGCGACAAATTCTATACTAAAACTAGAATAGTGTTCCTTTTGTAACGATCTTATAAGAAAGAGGCGCGTTTTTTTTTACCTGATCTTAAAATCGTATCCAAAACCTTAAACGCTTGTTCCTCGTTTAAAGGCTTGGTCTGTGTAGGTCCAGTACAAACCCTGGCTTGCGCGTCGAGTACCGTCTGATTTGGTTTCGCAAACTTCGACGACCGATACGAAGACGAAATGGATGGATTCCTCATGTCAGATTCCGTTTTAAAACCTGATTGCTCGACCGTAGACGAATCCAAAACAGCGTTCAGTGTCAAGCAGGTTCGTCTTCGCCGAAAAGGTTCGTTCGAGGAAAATCGTAGACATGTATCCGATGTGTAGAACTTGGGAGATTTCTTGAATTGGATCAAGGAAAGTGAAGATGAGATAGGAGGTTCTGGATGGAGCAAAGATTTCATGGTTCTCTCTATGATCTCTGCCTGAGGACTTCAGAGTTCAGATGCAAGTTGCAGAGAGAGAGCTCGAGTTTATCGACACTTACGTTAAATTTAAATATTTAAGTAACAAGTTGCTTTCTTTCCTATCCTCTTTGTTTTTTCGTTTCTTTATAAATTGAAAATCCGTTTGTTTTTCCCCTATACTTTTGTGATATGGCTTGTCTTTTTTCAAAAGAAACCTATTAACTTTTTTAAAAGGTACTAAATTAAGTTAATACGGTCAGAAGAGAATGCATGATTTTTTTTTGTCACAAACTCGTATTCTCTACCAATTCCGTTATTTTTTTCGGGTTAAATTAACACGGTTTGTTACTACCGTCTTCAAATAAAAATTACAGAAGATACGTTGTTTGTGATAACCAATCACAAAATAACTTAACTATTTCATATAATTAAAACTTGTAGATTAAAACAAAAATGATATATAAACTACTATAATAGAGCACTCATGTAGATATAGATTATTGACAATGTTTATCATGGTGTTTAAAATAAAATCTTTAGATTTTATGGATCTATATTGCAGAGAGAGATACGCGAATCCGAACTTAGCGAGATGAACCTACATATAGGAAATACGATAAAATAATAGTAATGTTATGTGAGCTATTGAATTTCAAAAATATAGAATTTGTAATGGATATTAAGAGAAAATGTGAGACACTATTAATGTGTGGGATATCATGTTACTAAAATTTTCATTTTTTCATATATAGAATACCACTACAAAGAAACCAGTGCGGTATGTGTGGTTATGCTTTTGGAAATGAGGAATCCAAGAACTGGCACTTTGTAGCCAGGTGGGCCAATATGGGTCAGACATGAAAAATATGAGTTTAATGTTTGTAGCTTCCGAGATATCAAGAGAGAATGCACAATCATGAAGAAAATGGTTGAATGATTATGTCGCGTTATTATAAAGAATGAATTCAAGAACTATATTGAAATCTTAGACAATTTATTTGTCTATTGTTAAAAGTTTTATATGAATGTCTAATTAGACAATGATGTGATATCTAAGGATGAAGGAAAATTCTCGATCTTAAATTTTTAGATCAACTTCGTCTAGATCTAACGTGGCTAATGGAGAGTCTACCTCACTCTGGCATGGCTTATGACTAATCTCATCATTTATTGTAAATTGATACGGCTATGGTATAATACGTGGATATAGACTCAATAATAATAGTAAAGTAACATATCTTATTTCCAATGGTGACTTGAGCTTGACGGGCCTAACAATTAGATCATTTTTTTGTTGGTTCATTTAATTGTGTATTGGTTCTTTCCAAGATCGATCGGTGTACTAGTCCCAACAAGTGGTGCGATGAGCATGGAGCAATGATAGAAGAAGTAGATCGATTGACGATCTATAGGTCGGAAAAGTATGTCTCGTTTGGAAACCAGAAAGCCATGAAGATTAACTTAGAAAAATTCGACGGACCTAATGATTTCAATCTCTGGTAAATTAAGGTTAAAGCTTACATAGCACATTAATGAATGATGAATCCTATCACCGATAAATCTACACAGGTTGATGTTGTGGTAGTGTATAAATGTCACAATACCCTCGTACTGAACTTTGGAGATGAAGTGCTACCATAGGTATCTGAAGAGCCTATTACGTTGTAGATATATAATTATGTGAAGGCGATTTACATGAAGAATTTCTTGGTGAACCGATTATATATGAAGATTCAGATTTACACATTGTTGATGCATAGTAGCACAAAGATCTGAAAGCATTTAGATTATTACAACTAAATTGTACAAGACTAGAATGCAATTAGTGTAAATGTGGAGAAAGATAATAAAACAATCATCATTTGAGTTTTTAATCGAAGGAGTATGAAAATTCGTGGATACCATGCTCTACGGGAAATACTCCATTACGATGGTCGAAGACTAGAGAATATTGAGCTTTAAAGATCTTAAAAAATATAGTTTAAAAGGGTGAATTTGAGGGGCACATACAGCTTATGATAGGTCATTCAAGAAAGATATATTCAAGTAAGAGGTGAGAAAACTCCCTGTTAAAGTTCCAATGGGTTAGGACATGTTTAAAAGTGATCTATTGGATATGCAAGAAGAAAATGCATACCAATCCGAACTGTCTAGAAAAGAAAAACATGCAACGACTATCTAAAGACCGAAATTAGATGTTGCAATAATATCTGATGATTGTGAGTATGTTAATGGGTTATTGATTTTTTATTATTGTATGTAAAACGATAAATGGATGTTGGAATTAGGTGCATCATTTAAAAAAACTTCCAATAAGCATTGGTTTGAAGAACTACAAATGTTTGATAATGGAAGGGTCATCCTCGAGAATAATGGATCCTTCAATATCAAAGGGATTGGAGCGGTATGACTTAAGTTGTATACACAATTTGAGAAAGTAATTAATAACGTAAGGTAATCTTATTTCTATTGGGATATTAGATGAGAAAGGGTTTACCTATATGGGTGGATATAGACTTAGGGTTTTGCAAGGCTTCTTTGTTGTTTTGAAAGCATATAAGACTAATGGTGTATTAGTTCTTGAAGGTAATATAGTAATATTGTGGGGAAAGATTCTACCAGTTTGTGTCCTAATCAACTAGGGAATTTAAGGGAAACAATAATGCAGCGATATAAATAAATATGGGTTGTTAGATGGTATGGAAATAGAGAATCTGAGCTTTTGTGAAAGCTACATTTTGGGTAAGAGCAAGAGGGTAAATTTTATACCTAACAACCACGCATCTAATTGAGTACTTAATTATGTTCATTTAAATATTTGGGGTCTAGAATAAGAACCTACCATAGGTGGTGCAAAATATTTTATATCGCTGATTGATGATTATTCAAGAAAGTATGGATTATACTTTTAAAGACCAAATATGACGCGTTTGCTGCCTTTGTGAATTAAAAGACTTTGGTAAAGAATCAAAACAGGAACATGTTGAAGAATCTTTATAATAGATAATGGCTTGGAATACATGAATAAGGATTTCACTATCCATTATATAAAGTTTTTCATTTCTAGGCTGTTCGTGGGACTCTCTAGTGGAGCGGGCTTACTGAGAGAATGAATCGAACCCTTATGGAAGGGGTTGGATGTATGATTCATATAAATGGTATATATCGAAGGTTACAGGGATAAACTATGACAACGAATTCATATATCACCAATGTGAGTCCATATATGTAGCTTAAGTTTCTTTATCCTCAAGAGGCGTGAACTAAAGAGAAACCTAAACTAAAATATTTGAGAGTGTTCGGATATGTTACCTACGCACGTGTGAAGCAAGATAAGCTTAGGCTAAGAGCACTTAAATATTTGTTCCTCGTATATATATATATATATATATATTATGGTGCATTGAAGAAGGATTTGATAAGAAGGGATATGGTTTTAGATATAGAGGACGTGCCATTAAAATAATGCGATGTAAACTCAACCTAGTACCACCGGGAAAAGATGTGATGTTGATGATGGATATGATCTAGTAACTCAACCCGTTATTTTCAGGAAAATATGTGATGTCGATGATGAATTTGATTAAGAAAATAAAGATGGTGATGCTTTTACCGAAGAATATTTTGGGCATGCTTCCGCCTTGGGTTGTACAGAGGAAGTTTAATCACTAAATGAGTTTGAAGCAGACCGAGGATCCGTTGTTCCAGAGCCTTCGGGTGATCAGAAGCGAGAGCAACATAAACATGACATTTATCAACCAACGAGAAATAAACCAATGAGACCAAGAAAACTACCACACAGGTACGGTTTTGTTAATGTAATGGATTATACTTTATCAATTAAAATATAAAGAGATGCTCTAGAACCCGAAACATATCACAATGCTATCAAGAGCAGTGATAAAGAAAAGTAGCTCACGATCATGAAAGGATAAGTGAGATCTTTAAAAAAGATGAACTCCTAGATTCTTATGAGGCAATCAAAGGATCAAAATCTGATTGCGAGTAAATGAATATTCAAGAGGAAGCCATATGTTCCTGGTATTGAGTTACCTATATGTTCCTGGCATCAAGATCGTTTTTTCGTTGGTTCGCTTAATCGTATATCGGTTATTTCTATGATCAATCGATGTACTGGACTATTACCCCAACACCAAGACCACAACTATAGCATCTAAGGACCCTATGTTTTTCAATCACTGCATATATGAAAAATTACATATAATCAACTATACAACATAAGAATAATAAATTTAACATCATTTATGTTGAGGTTGTGAGTTAAATAAGGAGGGTTAACAACCAAATGTTGACCGTCAATACAAATTTCTCAAACAAAACTCAAAGACTTCAAATCGTGTTGAGCATCTCATCATACACACTATCAAATTCATCAACATGTAGAGCGAATGGTGGAAATCTTTATTAAAAAAGATGAAAAATGAATCACAAAATATAGTTCTTACAATAAACTAAAAATATATACATGGAAATAATGATAAATGAAATCAAATTACCCACAAAAACTTGTCAAATACCATGAAATAATTACTTTAAAATTGTGACGATATATAATTAAATGTCAATCTTAAAGAAGAAAATTCCAACTCATTGATTTTTTACGTAGGGTCTTGAATTTTTTTGGGGTTACACAGTTAGTGAGAAAGGAATAAAATCATGTCATACTCAACTCTCAAACCTTGATGTAATGGATCCTACTATAAACATAAATAAGTACATATACTAGTAGGATGGTTGGATGCACTAAACAGACTTATATCAAGATCTTTAGATAAATGTCAACCATATTTCTATGTTCCAAAATGAGTGGGAGGTCCAATTAGACTCCAACTTGTGAGGAATCTTTCAAAAATATTTTTTTACTTCTACATAAGTATTGGTAAATTTGAAATTTGGTGAGTTCTTATTTCCTTAATTGGTAGTTTCAGATTTTTCTATTAGTACATTGTTAGTAAGAGACGAAGAAAATGAGTTTAAGGTCATATATTATGTAAAAACGTCCTTGTTGGATGCTGAAACCCGATACCTATAATTAGAAAATCTTGCTTTAAACTTGTCAGTTATGGCTATGAAGATGGTCTTACGTCCATACTCATAAAATAATAATAAAAGTTTTATTCTACTTGAAAAAAATATATTGCAAAACTTTGATGTGTTTGAAAGATTGACTAGATGGTCAGTAGAGTTAGATTATCATTACATAAAATTTGAACCAATAAGGGTAATTAAAGCTCAAAATTTAGTATATTTTCAATAGATTTCCATTCATAGAGGCCCGCGTCTTTAACAGAACAACCATAGTGAAATTGGCAATTCATGAGAGGTGGATGAAGCAACAACTTAGGCTCCAATTTATAGTATCCAACATTAAAAAATATGAGCCAATCTATAAGATTATGTTTCTTTGATTCTAACAATGAAGAGAAGTATGAGGGTGCAATAATATAAGTTCGGGTATTATATACTTGTTGAGCTAAAAAATTAAATATCCTCACAAACTCTTAGTTGGGGGGAAACCAGGTTTTAGGTCAAGCAAAGGCTAAAAAAGAACCCATCATCTAGTATCCAAAGGAACTTCAGCACCATGCAACTATGTTTGATCAAATTATCTTCGGACATGTGCCAATGACATATAATTCCACTCTTGATGCTTTTGTATATTTGCCTTGTGTAAATTCAGCACCACAGATAATTCTTCAAAAACACAATTCATTACCTTACCAAACAGGTTCTTATCAACTTCTTTGGCTTTGACGGTTATAATTATTGATGGGGATGAAGAAGAAGAAGATTAGAGAATCCTTATTTAAAATTCACGATAAAACATGCTATTTAAAGATAAGGTCGATGTCAAGCGCATAAAAATAAAAATCAACAAGATTTGTGTGGGTAATTGATACTTTGTGTAAGAAGGGACTCACCAAAACCGTGCTTAGATATTTCAACCTTTACACCATAACTACAAGGTATTACACATAAAAATCTTTCTCAAAGTGTACTAATGGCCTACAATAATTGAAGATGCAAAAAAAATTATATAAAATTATACACACATCAATGTTTCTCCAAATTAATACAAATCACACCGCTTTAATGAAAACATTATGATTGGTTATTCATTTTGACATATTGGGCCTTGACTTTGTAGGGTCATTTCCAAGAAATCTAAGAGAAAATATTTTTTTATTGGTAGTTGTGGATTAACTCTCTAAGTGGGTAACAACACAACCAATTGTACAAATCACTAACAATGACATCATCAACTTTATAAAATCAAACATAAGTTTCATATATGGGATAATAAGAGTTCCACAATAGAAAATGGAAATTAATTCAAATTAAACGAATGACATGGTTATGCACAACAAGAGGTATAAAACAAAATTTCTCTTATCATTTTCATGCATAGGGAAATGGTCAAGTCGATGTTCCCAAAAAAATAATTAAAATGACATAAAAAAATATGGGAAGGATCGGTAGGGAATTGGTTTGATTTCTTTCAAGAATTGTTTTTAGTGATATAGAACCACCCAAATATATTTAACAACTGAAACATCTTTCTTTTTTGTGTATGAGATGGAAGAAGCAGTACTAGCTGAAGTTGTTATACTCTTATACAAAATATCAAAATATGAAGAAAAAAGAAACTATGAAGTAAAAAAGCTTAAAACTTGATGTGATTGAGAAAAGAAAACGTCAATTAAGATTAGATTGTTACAAAAAATTTATGAGAAATATATATAACTCAAAAGTTTGCTTCATAAGCTACGAGATGGGATACAAAGTCCTCATGAGAGTATTTCTCCATACAAAAGATAAAATTCATGACAAGCTAGGCCCAAACTTATAAAGGTCATATACAATAGAATCAAAAGTCAAGCCGGAACGTATAGATTGTTAGATAATGAAGGAAATCAATTTCGACATCCATGAAACATAAATAATCTAAAGCTTTACACTCAACATAAGCTTCAGCTATTATCTTTCAAACATTTTATTAAACTTTTATCCATGGTGTACTTTTTCTTATCTTAGTGGCGCGATAAGGTTATAAGGAAACATCTAAAATTAATAAAACATGTGTCATTATACAAAGTTTTAAATGATTTCAAAAGTAAACTTTAAGACTTTAATAAGTCCTTACATCTTTAGAAAAAATTAAACATGTGATGATTTCAGAAGTAATCCTTAGAACTTGAGAAATTCTCAACACATCTAAAAAGACAAGAAAAATAAGAGTGCATGATTATTTCAAAAGTAACCCTCAACAATGTAGAGAATTCAAGTACCCATCCATAAAATAAAAACAAAATCAAGTGTGAGATGATTTCAAATGTAACTGTAAACACTTCCGGAAGTCACGAACCATTATAAAACAAAAAAGAATAAATATTTAGATAATTGCAGATATAATCTAACTAAAAAGCCTATGAGTTTCTTCCAAAAAAATACGTTAAAATTGGTCACTCCTGTTGGGACGACAAAGTTTTAAAAAGATAAAAAAAATTTCTTAAAACATGAGAATGAAATAAGATAATTAGAAAAAGATAAAAAGCACAAACGATAAAAAAATCTAAATAAAAATAACTTTTTTACTTAGACTATTCTAAAACTAAGACAAGAAAGGCAAAGTACAAACAACTTCCAAATTTCCCCAATTGTTGGGGAATTTGGCTCAAACAAAAAAATCCTTATAACATATCAAATGTACAAAAACAAAGCAATTTCATATTATACTGGAAAAATAGCATCCTCAACAAAAACAACAAGTTCATAAAGATGAGCAAAAACAAAAACTTTAGAATTATAGTAAGAGAAATAAATTCAGGTTTCCAAGAGGGATAAACAACATAACAAACCTCTTCATTGGCATTACCTGAAGCAGAGACACCACTCACCCTTTGATTCTTTGTTTTAATAAGAAGATTAAAAACTCGAAAACCATATTTCTCAATAGTTGAAAGGATCCTACTTTTACTTGAAGAACTTATCAAACTAAAATTCGCTAACCTTTTATCGCAAGAAACGTAATGTCACAACGAGTCTAGTTCAACTCGAAAGAATATTCATAAATAGCAAGACCAATGTTTTCTCAACTAGTTTTAATGCTTCATCCTCATCTTTTCCTATGCCAATCTCTACATCTTTCTCAAACTTAGCATGCTCAAGATGCTCAACCGTAAATATCTATGCCAAAAAACGTTTCTAAGTTTATGCTTCATTCATATTCTTTTGTAATTTCTCTTTTTCACCTTCAATTTTCTTTACAAATGAATCACGTTTTTGTTACTCATCGGTGCAAAGATTTTGTTTTGTTTGTGATTTAGTAAAAGAAATTCCTAACTCGCAAGACATAGCTGCAATAGTCATAACTTGTACATAAAATAAGTCTTTAATATGAGCTTCAAACTTACGAGAATAAACAATCTAATTTTGAGTAAATTGCAGCTCAATTTGAAGTTTTTTTCTCCACTATTTCCTTAGCCTCAATATCACCTCTTAAGTGTATCTTGGCTTTGGCTTTAACTTGAAAGTGATCTGTCAACTTCTTTTGAGTCTTAGTTTTAGTATGAAATTCAGTCTTCAGATCTCCACTACTCATAAATGGTTATGCTAAAACTTTTATTAATGATCAAAGGTTAGGATTATATAGGATTGGAAATTAACAAGATTTATGCACCCATACAAAAGCAACGTACAAAGACTGATATAAAAAAAAATCAGATCTAGTAGAAGATAAATAAATAGAATTTAGAGACTTACTTCAACTTCAAGTTCCATCTGCCTTTTGACTAATTCCATAGGTGTCAGATGAGTAGAGAGCTTCATCATACACGTAGATTTAACAAAATGGCTGAATACTTCTGAAATATGTTCCATAGATAAATTCCTAAGTGTGGAAACGAGATGTGTTTTGGTAAAATCTTATTTATTAATCAATTGAGTATTGTGGTTATCAATAAAATTTATTTCAGAATAAATATTAGGATTATTAGAAACTTCAATAATATTTTAAAAATAAACAATAAAAGTAACAACATTATTTGTGATAATTACATGACATGAATGAACTTCGTCAACCACATTACAAACTTAAATTTTAATCGATGATTCACTCTCAGTAAATTCGTATGCCCTTACATTTTTGGATTTTAAACTATCACTAAAGTTTTCATACTTACGCTTTGGGTTACACTTTTCTTTTAGACGTCGAGCTAACTTAATAATAACACCAAAAGATGATTTTTAAGGACATCAAGATCTAACCTAGACGAAACATCACATATCTTTATTTTTCCATTTCCCAACATAAACATGAGACTCTTTCACAGTATGAGAAATGCTCTAAATTACAACAACATGTTTATTTTTAGAATGAGGAATATTGTAAGAAATTTTTTAACCTCCTTCAAAAATATTATATCCAACATCAACATATCTTGGAGTAGAAGGTTTGACAATAACAACATAATCTGTTGGACCAGAAGAACAACAATAGAAATTGTAACAATGATAGTTTCCAAATATGAGACATGTCAAAAAGATTTTATTTCCACAACATTAGAAACAACAAATATGAACTTCGGATCAACAGCCAAAGTCTCAAAAACCAAAGTATCATTAGCCAAAGTCTCAAGAATCAAGTTTCCTGGAACCAAAGCCTCATCACCTAAAATTTAAGCAACTTGGCGAGAATAATCATTATTAACTTGGCTTTCAGAATGGCCACAAGTGCTTGTTTTGGGCAGTTTAATCTGATATACTACAAAGCAAGTTAAAGTGTATCCAGTAACTTGGGTCTTAGGCACATAGGATCTCATAACAGGTTTCTTAGCATGAGATTACTTAACATTATCCCTTTTCCCATTGGAATCATTAACCTTAAAAGATTTTAAAAAAGAAAGATTATTTAAAGATTCTAGAAGTGGGAGACTTATTTTAGCAGTTCCAGTCTCGGCTGGCACGACCGAGACTAAAATTGTAGCAGCATGTTATTTGTAGCAATTCACAATACATGGATACAAAATAGACATAAAGCTAAATATTGATAAACATTATTAATAAATAATATATATAGCAATTATATACTTAGGAGATAAATTAGTTACATTTAGGAATGAGACACGGAAGCAAATATTTTGCTCATCTTTTTCGCCAATCTACCAATCGCCCAATAAGTAGAAAAATTATTTCTTACATTTCTTCTTAAAGTTAGGCAGATTTTCAATAATACCGACACTTTATAACATGGTAAAATAAAATAAAGGAGTATATTTTTTATATTTGTTTTGCCAAGGCAAACAAAATTATGAATCTTAAACCTCCCATAAACATGTAAAAAAAATAACGATGCTACTTATACTTGTATCTTTTTTTCTTTGGTAAATTAGAGTTTTTTTATCCCAAAAGGATGTTTAAGTTGACAAATTTTTTTTAATGAAATTACAAAAGAAATCCCAAAAGGAACACCATGAAAAGATGGGACATATAAAAGGCTACTTATACTTGTATTCTTTTTTTCAGTAAAATAAAGTTTTTTTATCTTCAATAAAGGTTTTGGTCGACAAATATTTTTTTAATGAAGCAAGTATAAAAACAACAAATCTCAAGACTCTTACGAATCCATCGAGAAGTGGTTCGACATGTCATCAATTGGGGTCAGAAAAATTAATTACAATCTTAGTCTATTAGTTGTATATTGCTATTTTAGGCTGGAACTTAAGATTCTAAGCTACCAACAAAAAAATCATTTTTTTGTCCAAATCTTTGTTTATAAATATAACAAATTTCTCTTACCAGATAATCACTTGATTCTTTATCAATCATGTTCTCTTCTAGTTATCTACGTTTCTCTTTGTGTAATTTAAATTCAAAATATATCATTTTTTAATTAACTCTTTGTTTTATCTCCAACTTAATTCAATACACTTCATCATCGTGCAAAACTTTAGCTGGCGCTCTAAAATTTCAACTAATCACCACAATTCTTTTTCCAATAATTTATTTATTTTTTAAATCTTAATCATTTTAAAAAATACATCCAAAAAGATACTATCCAAAAAAATGTATAAATTTATCTAACGTGCTTTGAAATTGAGTATAACTCGATTTTTTTATAGTAATAAAGCTAGCTTTAATTTTGTATTTTTTTTCCAAAAGTGTAAATGGAGTTATGAAAAATAAATTTTTACTTTAAAATAACTACAGAAAACTATTTTCAGTCGTTGTAGTAAAGCTAACTTTAGTTTTGTATTTCTTTTCCAATAAAATAAGTGAAAATAGAGTTATTAAAAATAATTTTTTATTTTTAAAATGATTACAGAAAACTATTTTCTGTTTTTGAAAATAGAAATGATTGGAATATGAAAATAGAGAAAACCGAATGTTAATATAAGGTGCTTACCATATGCAGGACAAAACGTATAAAAAATATTAACCAAAATCAAACATTTATAATATACGTTAAAAAATATTAATATTTCATTGTAAATAGCAAGGAAAGGTAATTTGTGAAAATTTTGTAATGGATACTGAATTTTCTTTAAGGCGATGCCCATTGGCCCATCTGCTGAAAACCGTACAAATATTTATACCACTGTATTGTCAAAACGAAACAAAAATTTAAAACTCAACAACCTTAAGAATGGCGGGATCTCTCGAGATAGTAATCAGCAACCACCACCAACAAACCATCACCATTCACGATCAATGGCAGGTGCGATTTGCTCGATACTTCCCTTACCCTTCTCTCTCCTCCACCTCTCAGTTTCTCGTCGCTCTCCCTGACAACCGCCGCTATAAATCCAATGGAGGCACCTGGATCACGTCTTCTTCGTCGACGGCTTCTCTCCGCATAGTCAAGGACGATTCCAGCTCCAATGCGATCCTCTCTGTTAATTATCACGGGAAATTTCTTGTAAGCTCTCGATTTTTGCAAACATTAATTCTACTAACGATTTGTTTTTTTTTATCAATCGGACCAGTATCTTGCTAGTTTTGCTGATATAGACTTGTTGCTAAGAAAAAATGTAGAGAAATAGTCAGATTAGAAACCGAAACTTATGTTCAAATGTACTTTAAGTGGCTATATAAACGTTTTATAATCAGGTTAGCTGCATCCTTATCCGATATCCTGGAAAAGCAATGCGGTTTGGTTAAGTTTTTATATCTATATTTCTCAGATCAGTAATTGAATACCAAAATTAGGTCAGATTATGCTGAAGGCATTAATGCCGGCTATAAAGTCTCAACAACTCCTCTAGTAAATGTCAGGAATGCACGTTTTACTTTATCTTCCAAATCATTGTAAATTACTATGAATGTACTCGTTAAATTTGTTATACTGATGAATATTGTATGGTTTACTTAAGTTTCTGTAAAGGAGACTATTGAATTTTGGATTATTCTTTTTTACTGTATCTATTTGAGTAAGATGATTGAAATCTGATGCAGGAAGAACACTATGTCTCGAAGCTAAATTTCTCATGGCCTCAGGTGTCGTGTGTCTCTGGATTTCCTGCTAGGGGTAGCAGAGTTGTGTTTGTTAACTATGAAGATTCTACAAGGCAGGCGAGTTGATAGCACGCCCAATTTCGTTCATCAGTGTTACACTTTCGATTGTTTTTTATCAAATTCAGTTCTGAGTCGAATATCTATATTTGGATATTCGGAATCTTTCCATCATTGCTAACCTGATAAAGCCGACGACCTTAACAATGTAATATGTTGGTGGGACGCTTAAGAATTTCTTTTTCTTATTTCCATGTCCAGAAATTTGCTGTGAAGTTTTCAACAATTCATGAAGCAGAGTCATTCATTAGTGCCGTGAAGGTTATAACTGCAGCTTTAACTGTGAAACCTTACCAAGATCATATACTTTGAATAAGTTTTTGACAACTGAGACACCCTTATTAAAGAAACCTTTCTTTTCTGTATAACTCCAGGGTTTCTTAGGTTTGTTCGAGGAAAACTTGAAGGGTTTTAAACAAGCCAAGCCTCGAAAGAGTAAATCTGCATCTGTAGTTTCTTCTCAATCTGAGTTTATGGATTCAAATGTACTTCCCCCAAGGTGAAAATGGAGAATTGTGTTATTTACCTTTTCTTGACAGAAGATGTAGTTATCGTATGAGTTAAATCGTGTCTCTGTACTGACTTTTGACATATCATGGTCTTTTGCAGAGGATGTGAGGAAGAATTGGCTCCTTTTGAAACCTATGTTCCTCAAATGCCAATGGGTTTGGACTATGAAGTTGAGCAGCCTTCATGCACTCAAGGAACCATAATCAATGACAAACCTAAAGACAGTCTATCTGCATTACCTCCCAGTTTTGCAACACTATTGTCCAGCTGCTTCTTGGAGACCGGCAAACAAGGTGTAGTCACTCACTTATATATAATCGGGTGTGTTTATATAATGAATTTTTTAGGCATACTCCACTGAGCACTGCTCTTTCAGTAGATTAGCTTTTGAATCCTTTTTGTTGAGCTTGGGTCGATCAACTAAAACACCAAAAGTGATTGCTCAGAATAAAAGGGGAAGGAACCTGTGTTCCTTGACTAACATGGCCATTGAAGCCTTTGATTGCCGGTTACTCCCTGACTACAACCCAGTCAGAAAAATTAGTCTCCTTATATTAAACATAACATTATTACTCACTAGAGTTATTACAATCACACAACGCTAGTTCATCGGGGACTACTGATGGTAGATTTGATATTCGGGAGACTAATTTTCGAAACTCTGATAGCCAGAGGACTAATAATTATTTGAAGCTGTTCGGTTATAAACGTTGTAGTTAACGCATTTTGATGAGATAAAATTAAAAGACGTTGTAGAAGGGCTTCGTGTATCTCCCTATTCAACACCTTCATTGTAAGTTCAGTTTATTTCCATAATACTTAGACAAATGTAAACTTGAAGACATTATAAGTTTTGATGTATTTCTCTGAGTGCACATTGCTCCTCGGTAACTAAAGCAAATAATATGCTCTGTGTTCTTTTGCCAATAATATTTTATAAAGTAAGAGCCTCTTGGCCAATCTACTAACACATTTCCCTTATCTGACCAGACACTAACCCAGAAACATCAGCTGTGTCTCAGGAGGATGATTTCAAATTGCAGATAGTGGTATGTGTAATTATCAAACTCATGGCATCTGGTTTTCTATATAATATATGTAATAATCAAGAGTTGTGATGCTCTTGATGGTTGGCATTTGTAGATTATTCTATTACTGCATCTTTTTCTATATTAATCTATCTTTTGAATTGTTGCAGAAATACATGAAAGATTCGTCCTTTCAAGGTAATCTTTTGCTCATTGTAGTGGTTTATGAATATAAGCTATGGCCTCCAACTATTCTCTTCTATTTCCTTTTTATATATTTTCAAATTTGTCTTATGTGATAATATTCATCTTCTATATTCTATTATAACCAGATATGTTGGTGCAAGTGGACAAAATTGTGAATGAAATAGAAGGTGATTGGATATTGTAATTCTCAGCTCCTATATAGTAGTATTAAATCTACTGCATCTCGAATTTAACCTCGACGCCTGAATCTCTGAGTATACTCACATGAGTCACAGATTTGCCATAGCATAAACATGGCAAGAATTTCTTCTACCGTTAATGTAAGATACCTACAATATTTTGTAAAATCTGGAGAACTTCCTTCTATAAGACATTTCTTTTTCCCGGAAACTTTTTTACTCTGGCACTCTCTAGGAAAATCAGCTTTTAGTTTTGATAATGGAAATGTACTGTATAAGATTTTTAAAGTCTAAAGCATCCCAAAAGCTTTGTTTTTGTTATACCAGAGAAACTTTCATTACAATGGATGGCAATTTTAGAAGAACCTGCAAGCACAAATGACCTAAACCTTATATGCTACAAGTCTTTAGGTAAAACAGATATAGGTTGACTCAAACTTGTAGCTAAGGCTTAAGATTTGGGACTGAATAGTAGATACTTTGTACTTAAATAGGAAAACAACGCATTAGAAAGATCATACTAGTGACCAAATAATTAGTCATCAGGATTGGTTGGGGAACAATTTTAAAAACCAAGTTTTGGTCTTGAAATAAGAATTATTAAATTCGTTTGAGATCTATATGGACTTAAGGCAATAATTTATTTGGACATGATAATTTTAGACTTTTGTTTTTTTTCAGAACTATGTTGTACCCAAATTAAAATTGGGAATAATCTATGTATATTCTTTTCTTCAATAGAGTAGATAAGTTGCAATAATTACTGATCTCAAAATACGAACAATGTTTTGTTTTGTAGGTTTTGTTGTTGCTATCTTTTTGCTGGATGTTACACCATTTGACATTCCACGGACGAACCTAGAGGTGTCTAATGGTTCTGGAACCACGGTTCAAAACTGACAATCTGCTTAAGAACCGGCGGTTTATTTGCGAAACTGGTCCATTAGGACTGCAAACTGGCAGGACCGCAACCCGTCAGGACCGCATAAGGAGTAACCCGGCAGGACTGCAACCCGGCAGGACTGCGAAACCACGGTTTATTTGTAAAAAACCGCGGTTTATTGGTAAATATTATAAATGTTTTATTTATTTTATAACCAAAATATTATATTTAAAAAATATTGAGATATTGCATATTATTATAGAATTATTATTACATTTTTGTTAATATCAATTTGTTTTGGTTATTAATATTTTAAGTGTTGTAATTATTATATAGTCCAAAATTTTAAATATTACTTATGTTATTATCACATTTTGAATATTATTATTATGTTTTTAGATCTAATACAAACCAAAACTATATCTTATCATGTTAAAATATTACAAATTCTATGGTTATAATTTTAATATTACATTTTGAATTTTATTATTGTGATTTGGTTTGAATATTACAAGTGTTATATATTATTTTTTAAACCAAAATCATATTTTATCATGCAAAAATATTACAAGTTATATTGTTATAATTTTAATATTACATTTTAAATTTTATTATTGTGATTTGGTTTTAAATATTACAAGTGTTATTTACTATTTTTAAGTTATATTGTTATAATTTTAATATGACATTTTGAATTTTATTATTGTGATTAGGTTTTAAATATTACACGTGTTATTTATTATTTTTAAGTTATATTGTTATAATTTTAATATTACATTTTGAATTTTATTATTGTGATTTGGTTTTAAATATTACAAGTGTTATTTATTATTTTTAAGTTATATTGTTATAATTTTAATATTACATTTTGAATTTTATTATTGTGATTTGGTTTTAAATATTACAAGTGTTATTTATTATTTTTAAGTTATATTGTTATAATTTTAATATTACATTTTGAATATTATTATTGTGATTTGGTTTTAAATATCACAAATGTTATTTATTATTTTTTAAACCAAAATCATATTTTATCATGGTAAAAGATTACAAGTTATATTGTTATAATTTTAATATTAAATTTTGAATTTTATTATTGTAATTTTAATAATGATTATAAAATTATTATTACATTTTGGTCACTATTAATTTGTTTTGGTTATCACAAACATCATTCATTACAAGTGAAAATTAGCGGATTGGTGAGTATTAGTAAGTCTACGATTTATAGGCATTTTAAAACTTAAAACAACGTTTTTTTTAAATATGCAATAAAATACTAATCGAAACTAATTAATATCGCAAATAATAAAAACTAAATTTATACTAATACCAACTAATACAACTAATAACAAGCAATAACAACTAATAAAATTAGAATTAAAAGAACTAATTTAAATTACTATAAGTTATAACAATTAAATAACTTGATAAATTATACGAAGCTCTTAATTGAGCTATTATAATGTTACCCCGTTATTGAAGTGTTTGAAGTGTTTTTATCAAATAGAAACAATTTGCGAAAAAAAAAATCAAACAATTCCGAAAGTAGGACTACAATATGTAAAATAAGAAATTTGAGTTTTCTATAATATTTAGAACAAGTAGAGAGATTTAGAGAAACATAGAGAAGAGTATATGAATTTATGAGTTTGGATTTGAGGTCTCCTCTATTTATAGAGGAGACCCAAAAAAAATTAAAAAAACGAAAAACAAAAAATTCGGAACCATCCGGACGTAATCTCCGAACGCCCGGACCGGAAATTCGGACCATCCGCCCGGACCGGAAATTCGGACCATCCGCCCGGACCGGAAATTCGGACCATCCGGAGATTTGTCCGGATGGCCCAGACTTATGAATTTTTTTTATTTTTTAGAATTTTTTTTCTTTTTTAGAATTTTTTTTTAACTGTTGAAAACCAAAACCTTTAAAAAATTAATTCAAAATTTTTAACTATTAATCACCATGTTAGGCATTCAAGTAGTTGCCCAAGACTTGGTAGGTGAGAGGGTGTGTTTGTGCCTCCTTTTATATAGATTGACACTTTCATCTTCAATGGTAACTATCGATGTGGGATTTTTTGGGATTCTTTTAAACAAAACTCCTCTTTAATGGTAGTAACTATAGATGTGAGATTCTTTTAAACAAAACTCCAAATCTATACTTACAATTGAAGAGGAGTTTTGTTTAAAAGAATCCCACATCGATAGTTACCATTGAAGATGAAAGTGTCAATCTATATAAAAGAATCCCAAGTAATCTAACATTATCCACATTGTCAATGATCATATATTATTTAATTATTGATTATTCGGCTTTTATATTTTTTTATTTTTTTATGATTGGTTTTGATATTAAACTTTTAATTATTAAAGACATATTACTAACTTAGTTATTAATATTTGTCTATATTTCCTAATCTCTTAGTTTTTAATAAATTTTTATTTCGATTCCGAATCGGTTCTAAACAATATACAAATCACCTAATTATTTAAAATTAGAATACAATTATATGTCTAATAGGTATATATAATTTAATATGTACATAATATTAAATATAACATCTTAAATATCTAGTATGTTAAAACAATATACAAATCATTTTACAATTATATTGTTTACGATATCTTATTTAAGACAATCAAATTTTTATTTTTATATTTTTACAATTATTGAAAGTTGTAATCGAAATACAAGTAGATGTACTTATTTTATTTAATATCTACATAATATTAAATAAAATATCTTAAATACATAAATATAAATATATAATCAAACGTATCGAAATCAAATTACAATTATTATTTTAGAATGTAACTTATGATTATAAAATTTCGATTAAAATGATAACATATTTAAATTAAAATACATAAAATAGAATAATTAAATCTCAATTATTGAAATTAGATTCAATTAACACTTACAAATTAATTTTAAATAACATTATAAAATATTCTGATAAACGAACGGATAAACGGTTCTTAAATGGTTCGTCTGGTGGTTTGAACTGGCGGTTTTTCTATTAAACTGGCCCATTAGGACTGCAATCTGGCAGGACCGCCAGACCGTCAACCCGGCAGGACCGCAACCCGGCAGGACCGCAACCCGGCAGGACCGCAACCCACCAGGACCGCAACCCGGCAGGACTGCAACCCGGCAGGACTGCAACCCGTGGTTTTGATTTAAACGGTGCGGGTTGGTGCAGGTTCAACCCGTTTGACACCCCTAGACGTACCTAATTACTGATCCTTTTGTTTTTTTACACTAGAATCATACCTTATCTTGACATTTTGTGTATCTTTTACCTATTAAATATGGGTTGCAATTCGGGTGTTGTCCGGTCCGATCCGGTTTGGTCGAGTTTTGTCCGGCCCGAACTTAAAACGGGCCGGGTTTGGACCAGGTTCGGCCGGGTTCGGGTTTTAAATTTGTCCGGCCTATTCCGGTCTGAAAATCATAAAATATATAAAAATAATATTTCTATATATAATAAAAAATAATATATTTAAAAAATAAATTAATATATTTAAAACAGATTGAAAAATATTTAAAAAATATTAAAATTAATGTTAGCGGGTCGGGTCGGATTGACCGGCGGACATTAACGGACGGGCTCATGAACCCGGAAACGGATTGAGCCGGGTTCGGACTCACGTGTAAAAAACGAACTCAAGCAGGCCGGCCCAAATCCAACCCGCGGACGGCCCATTGCCATCCCAATTATGAAACAAATAATGAAAGAATATTTTATTTTAAATTGTATCAGTAGACTAGAGAATGCTCCATAAAAAAAGTTATAGCTTATACTTTGTATTTTTAATATATTATTAAAAATGTTTAAATTATATATATATATATATATAGTTAAAGTGTATAAGTGTATAAGTGTTTTTGTTACGGAGCACAATTGGTATGCTTTAAATTTTATTTTGGTGTTTTTCGCAAATGTTTACATAAAAATTCTGTTAAAAAATAATGGTGCATATTTAATAATAATGGTAACATAAATCAAGACTAAATGATTTTCGTATCGTGAAATTTGTAGCGGAGGTTGAAAAGGATGCGATAAGAGATGACATACTCAATCGATGTTGATTTAGTGAAAATCTTTGTATTTATTTTCAGTCACAAGTGATAAATCACCGCATAGAAAAAAACACGCAGAGGTGCCCAAGGCATGTGTGGGCGGGGGTCCAAGAGCTAGCATTGTGAAGCCAGTTAAGCCATTCAAAAGTAGAGTATCAGAAGTTGAGCTTCATTGCGCATCCCTTCCAGACAAGTTTGGAGAAGGGGTAATCCACCAGCGAGTGATTGGTGGATTCCAGATAAAGGTTATAGAGAAAACAGTAGGGGACGATGTTGTAACCCCAGATGATGAGCTTGTCACGCGTGGTAAGTTTTACCTGGATGCAAGTCAGATGATAAAAGTGTGTATGAGACTGTTATATTTTTTTTATAAACGAGGTTTGCCGAAGAGACCTTAGGCCATGAGGGCCTAATATGATGATAAGTGCTGCTTATTATTAAAAAAATCTCGTCATGATTAAAAATCCCGAATTTGACATCCTCACAATTTGACGAGAAGCAAATTTATAGCGTTATCGATTTTGAGCAAGTGAGCTTGGTGATACCGCCTGTCCGAACATATTTGGCTTGATAAGGACCGAATTATCCGACCCTCATATCAAACCGGTAAAATACTGGACCAAAATTTATTTTATAGTACCATAAGTGTGTAATATTGAGAGTATTTTATGTACTAAGGAATAAATATGTTTAATGTTAGTGAATTAATGTGATGGAATAGTCCCTTATGGATTATCCATATAGGCCAATTAACCATGTAGGCCCAATGGCCCAATATGACTACAATATAAAACCTTTTACCTTTTTTGGAAGAAGAAAAAATTAATGTTGATCAACCACTTTTTACAGATTGTATCTCTCTTTAGAATTAGCATGTTAACTTATATCTCTATCACATGTATGACTTTACTTGAATTATACTTTACACAATTACCCCTGGGATATTCTCGAGTCATGAGTGACGACTATAGTGGAGCCTAAACAAGTATTTGGATACAAACATCCAAAACCATTGGCGTGCTAGGCTTCTCTTCAGAATTTAGTGTGAGATGAATTCTAAGATACAAGTGGATCTTATGATAGTTACCAAATGATTCATATTTGGAGAAGGTTCCGATCAGTTGGCTTGATGTGCTCAACCCTAACATCACTACAAAGAGCAACAAGGTCAGTTAACCCTAAAGACGCATTAATATCGATTGTGAGATGAAATCTCAGCGTTAAATTCATGAGAAGAAATAATAGTAATTCGACTAAGAAATGTCCGTTCAGAAATTCCTTAGGTTGGGGAAGAAGAAGTTTTTGAGGAAGATGAGACCGAGTCTGATTCTTTCCAAAACCAGGAAAAGTACCAAATAAAGTAGTTTTGGCCGGCTAGAAGCCACAATTCCCTAAAAAAGGTGTGAAAAGAAAAATATCAATATAGTCCTTCAAAGGTCCCTATAAGTGTTTGATATAGATTTGGCTCTACACCATCAGTCGGAGAGTACCGAACATTGGTTTCAAAAGAGGTATCTACCGTCTTGTTATCATAAAGTTGTGTTAGCTTAAATAAATTAGATATATATTTTGTCTGAGAGAGAATATAACCTTTTGGAAAGTGAGCCACCTTAATACCTAGAAAATAACGTAATAGTTCAAGTCCTCCATCACAAAACGATGAGTCAAATCATGTTTTACTGCATCGATACCATCAATATAATCGCATATAATGATCATATCATCTACATATATGGATAAAATAATTTGTCTTGCACGCGTGTATATGATAAATAAGGCCGAATCACGATTAGTAGCAAGAAAACCAAGTGAAGTAATAATCGTATAGAATTTTTAAAACCAAGCACGAGAAGCGTGTTTGAGACCATATAAATCTTTTCAAAGTAGACAAACTTCACATGGTTGGTGAACAGCACCAGGATGCGGAGTCATGTAAACCTCCTCATAAATATCACCATTCAAAAATGCATTTTGACATATAGTTGGAAGATCTTCTACTGGCTAAATGATGCAACCGCAATAAGAGTACGAACAATCATTATTTTTGCCACTGGGGTAAATGTCTCATCATATAATCCATACCATACTTCTATGAATACCCTTTTGCTACAAGATGAGCCTTATATCTTTCAACTGACCATCAGACTTTCTTTTAATTTTAAAAACCCATCGAGAGCCAATTATATGTTTACCGGATGAAAGTTTAACTATATCCCATGTATGAGTCTAGTAAAGAGTAGTAAGCTCTTCGACTATTTCATTTTACCAACGAGGATCACAAACTGCTTCTTTAAATGACTAAGGTTCATATAAATCATGTATGTTTGCTATGAAGGAGACAAAAGAAGCCGAATAAAAAGAATATATAAAATATTATAGTTTGGTAGACTTACTTGGATGAGTAGATCTTATGAGGGGTGGAGCTATTGGTTCACCAAAAGAAGGATCTGATTCAGGAATTGATGGAGTTGAAGTAGTATAATCTGTTGTAGAAGTAATACCAGACACATCAATGTAAATGGGTATGTCTTTATTATTTTCAATAATATGAACAATCCAAAGTTTGGTACTTGTTATATCACGTGATTTTGCCAGAATCGAATAAAATGGGATATGCTCAAGAAATGTAACATGTTGAGAGACACAAAGTTTCTGACTAGTAGGATCAAAACAACGATAACCTTTATGTCTAACACCATAACCCAAGAAAACACATATTGTGGTTTTATGACTTAATTTGTTGTGTTCTACATGAGGACGGAGGATAAAACATGTACATCCAAACACTCATAAAGAAGAATAATCTGTGGGTTGTCCATATAACTTTTGAACGAGAGACACCCCTGAATTATGTACAGTGGGAATTAGATTAATCACATATACAACAATATGAATTGCTTTTCCGTAAGAAATAGTAGGAACTCAGTAAATAAAAGCAAAGAACGAGCAGTCTCAACAAGGTGATGATGTTTTCCTTCTGCAATACCATTCTGATGAGAGGTGTCAGTGCAAGAAGACTGAGGTATGGTACCATTAGATGCAAGTAACTGAGTAAAATCATTATATGTATATTCATCCTTAAGTCACACCTGAAGCATTAACAAAAGGTTGAGTCTTAACAAGTTCTCGAAATTCATTATAAATTCTAAGGAAATTTGATCTTCATTTCATAAGATAAATCTAATTATATCGAGTATAATCATCATTGAAAGATACATAATAGGACGAACCACCCTTTGTGGAGACAGGAGATGGACCCTAGACATCAGCATGAATTAAATCAAAAGGAGCAATAGAAGAAGAGACACTTTTATTAAAAGGTAAAGCCGAAAATTTGACTAGTTTACATCCACTACAGTCAGAAATTTTACAAGTATTTATATGGCCGAAAATACATGTGGAGACTAAAAAATTTGTACGTGACGCATAGACATGTCCCAAACGGATATGTCAGTGATAAAAATCAGATTACGATGAACTCAAACAAAAAGAAGACAAATCGACACTAGAAGCTGCAACATTAACGACTTTAACTTCATCGAAGATATAGAGCTCTCCCAATCTACGGTTTATCCTAATCAATTTTTGAGTACGTTAATCTTGTATAACGTAGGCATAATCAGAAAAGAAGACCTATTGACCAGATTTACATAACTGACTATCTGAAATAAGATTTAAGGCAAGTTTTGGAACATATAAACATCAGGAAGTGATAAATGTTGGGTAGAAATAGACCCAACAGCCTCTACTGATATTGATGTATCACTAGCAGACAAGACTAATATTGGTGAAATAGGAGACAAAGAAGCAAAATATGACATGTACCGCTACATATGACGAGATACGCCATAATCTAAAATCCACAAAGCTGAAGGAATATCTAAAGTGAAAGACATAGACAGACCTGTATCAGATATTAGTCCGCCCGAATATTTGGAACACGGGCATGAAAAATTCCAAAGCAGTACTAGACTTAGTCCTTCTGAATAATATTTACAAGGACTAAAAGGCTACTTATAATGACCGAATTATCTGACCCGCACATTGAACTAGTAAAATATTATACCATAATATCCTTTGTGATACTAATCTAATAAGTGTGTAATATTAAGGGTATTTTATGTAATAAGAAATAAATATGTTTAATGTTAGTTAACGAATAGAATGGAATAACCATTATGGGGTATCCGTATATGCCCATTAACCATGTAGGTCTAAGGGTGCAATATCATTACTATATAAAGTCTCTTACCTTTTTTGGAAGAGGGACAAAATTAATGGTGATCAGCCATTTTTTATATATTATCTCTCTCTCTCTCTCTAAAATTCACACGTTAACTTATCTCTCTAACACATGTGTGACTTTACTCGAAATATATTTTACAAAATTACCCTTTGGATATTTTTGGAATCATCATGGCTAGGCCAGTTTTACGAGCCACTACTGATAATATCAGAGGCGATGTTGTTGTTGTGAAATCTAGCATAACAAATGATACTAGGACCGTAACGGTCGATGAGGGAGTTAGACAATAACCAAAGGTCGTACTAGAGAGAGGTGGAAAATCTGTTACTAACTAAATCTTTATAGAGTTTGGAGGCAAAGAGCCTAAGACTAAGAATATTTTTCCACCCCTAACTATTAGAAGAGCCAACAAAAAGATTCCATAAATTTTTTTCATTAACTTTTTTGTTAGAATCTAGTTATATCAGATCATGGAGGAGATGTCGCTCAAAATAGACCAGAAATACTTGAGGAAAGTAGTTCAATTCATGATCAGAATCCTGACTTTATCAAGGACATGGTAGGTAGGGGGGGGGGTAGAAGGGAGGTCTATCTCCCGAAAATTTTATGAAATGGTTAATAAATATGTCAGTAACAGCTTTTGGGTTGTTGATAATATTACCATTAGAGTCAGAGGTTGATAAAATTTTGTTCATTGACATTCTTATCTTGATGCTGTTGTGGAAGAATGTAGAGTTACGGTCCTCTAGTTTGAGCTATTTTTTTGCGATGTTTTTGAATGTATGACTCTTTAGCACGACTGAAGAATATGTAGTTCTTGGAGGCATTGATTTCAGCGTCAATACGAGTAGGATTAATAAAGTCATGACCTAGACCCTCTTGTATAAGAAGAAACGTATAACAGGCTTTATCAGCCTTCTTACTTATGTGGCTTGATTATTTCATGTTAAGGTAAGAAATAGAGGTTTGCAGGCGGTGGATTTTGGAAGAGATGATGTATATAAGGGGAAATTCTAGCTATTATTAACGAGGGAATGATAATTGGGGTGGGATTTCCACATGGTGAAGTGGCAGAAAGGTTTTGTAAAGAAGTAGTAGGGTGTTAAGGAATAGTGTGGTTGAAGTTTGATCGGATGTACACGGGTAATCATAGTGGGTGAAAGAATTGGGAAACCGATCATCTAAATGGGTGTTTATTCGACCAATAAAATTAAAAGCCAATAGTATGGAGATCCGTGAGTTTGTTGTTGTAACAACAATGGCTGAACCCATTAATAGAAGGGGTCCAGAGGTCTATATTACTCGTTTGATCCTCTGGTTTCCCGTTATCGTTGATTCACTAAGAGCAATATAAGGGATGCCTTGGTGACAGAAGGAGAGGGTGGTGGTGTCATGTTAGAGGGGAATACGGTCAGAGGTATTATTGAAACCATAAATAACAAAAATAAAGAAGATAACATTAGAGAAAGAGTGATTGATCATGCAGCCCATAATATAGTTATATAGACACCAATGTTTCAGGTAAACTAGATACGTCATAAAGAATACAAGCTATGGCTGGTCTTATAATGCCAAATAAGGAGAATAGGTTTCATGATATTCTGGATATTGCATTCTCTAACTTTAGTTTCTAAGAGGCATATAAGCATAATATGATTTAAAAATAACATAGTAGGTGAGACAATCTCTAATGAGTGGTATGAGTCACCATAATTGATTTAAATAACAACACTTGTAGCGCAGCCTTCGTGATGTGCGACTCTAGTATCCCATCGAATCTCATCATTAGATCATTATAGTCTGGATATTATGGTCGATAAGCTTATTTTTAGGACGGTGACTCAACATAGGGTCATAATCGTTGGGCTGGCGAACAGGATGGTCTATTTTATCGAGATGGTTGGGCTTTAGTTCGATATAATGGTTGGGCTCTACCACACAGTTATATGCCAAGTGGTCAAATGAGCTACACTTATTACAGATATCAGGCAACCATTAGTATTCAATCCTTATCGGGATGGGCTTGTTCATGTAAACGATTTCGATAGTACCAGAAAATCATCAAGAACACCCATAACGATGCAGATACGGGAAAAACTCAGGTGAATCTTATTTGCGGTGTGTACGTCGACGTAAATAAGGACCCATAGAATTTGACCCAGAGTAGAATAGATTTGAGAGGGTTCTTGCTGGTAGAGGCCATCAACTCTCGTATTTTGAGAAATATAAGGTAAATGTTGAAGAACCAAGGCACCGATTCCAGGATACAAGTTGCATTATATATCATGGATAAGTGGAAGAAGTATCCAACAGAGGTGATCTTGCATTCATGGAGGCAATGGATGCCTCACATTATAACCTCAATAGCCTAAACATGATAAATGATTGGCTTCTTGCTAATAAATATCATGATAGCCACTTTACCCATTCTGATTTTTTCTTACTGATAGCTCCACAAGGGAAATTACGTACACAATTCATAATGCAAAGATTTTACACCTGCTCCAAGATCATAGATGACCTATTATCTTGGGAAGAAAACAATAATACTCACCCAAGTCTGGTTTTCCTCTAGTGGGATGGTTGTAAGAACACCAAGGATATACACATTATTGAGCATGTTGTTGGTAGGTTCCAAAGGAATAGTGATAACATGTGCATTTTTGTAGATCATGTTTGGGGATACACCAGAGGTGACGGTCTGAACGGAGGGTAGGTTGGGTCGTGAGGAGAACTCTTGAGTAGTCGAGTAACCATGCCATCGTCGGGACCAATTAAGTATGTGACCTCTATTGTTTTGACAAGGGTATGTGGCCAGAAAGGGCATCACCTGGTTAGTACCGAGAGAGACCGAATGATCGAGAGGTCCGTGAATGGTGATAATAGCAACAACCACACTAGTATATATTATGGTGATATAATATGGGAGTTTTACAAGCTAGTAGGTAAAATGAGGGCTATAATATAGGTTGAAAATGGTTGAAGAATGATATATTACCTGTTGAGCAAATTTGGGCCTGAGATTAATCAATGAGTTGTGGTTAAAGTATTGGTTGAAAGTCATATTGATACGAAGTACCATAGGGTTGGGCTTTTAGGTTACGCAACCATACTGGTTAAGCCCAAAAAACTACATGAGATACACGTGGCAGCAACGAAAGTTAATGCATGCAGTGGAGGCAACGTGGCAGCAAAAAGAGTTGATAGGGTAGGTTGAGGTAGAGAGAGAAAATGAGTTATGCTAGTCACGACATTGATAGTGAAGAGAATAGAGAATAGCTCTAGAGGATGGGTTGGTGCAACAATAATATTGGTTCCAATAGAAAAATGTAACAAGATCGGGACACATTTCACCACACAGCTCTCTACATCAACGTAAGAATGCAAACGAGATGATGTAGAAAAAGTAGAAGAATTTTGCTAGGGTAGATTACCAAAGTGATGGGGTCTTGTAGCTAAGCACTCTGCTTCGTAGAGACGGTTGTGGGAGAATATAACAACCAGCCTGTCAAGTTTGATGTTTGACGTACTTGAGTGTTACTCAAAGGGGTTTCTCATTTTTCACATTTCAAAGTAGATGGTCCATAAACTTAAATAAAATCATCTATAAAAATAAAAATAGTATTATAATTTTAAATTATGAACTCGTTCATATTCGAGATGAATTTAATGATTTCGATAATAAACTTGTAACTAATAATAATCATATTTATTTACCAACATAATTTCTCAGAATGTTTTGTGATATATATAAATTTTGACAATAATATTACGTGTAAATCCAGTTACATTTGGATCGTTCTCGATATATTTTTATATTATCATAAAAACATATATTTACAATAGATTGCAACATTATTGGATCGAAAAATAAAAATTCTATAAATACCTCTTATAAAAAAATGATAAATTTTTACATTGACTTGTATCCGAGAACAAAAACAGAAATTTACGAGATGTGAAAAATTTCATTTCTACTATAAGTTTGATGTTTGTTAGGTTTAGACAAGACCAAATATATTATTCATCGTAAGAGTTTTTAGGTAGATACTTAAAAGATCTCAGAATACCATATTATAAATAAACCATCTGCTATTTATTAAAAGTATAATGACACGTTAACGTATATCAAGTTAGATAACTTAGACATTGTAGGTTATTCCAAATCATATTATTACGAATGTACCTATTACTTTACCTTAGCCATCATTTTATTGTTACAATACGATGTATTATTGGAAGAGCGTCTAACAGATTATTATAACATCTTCTATGACGGTAATAGAAGTTATGCATGTTTTGAGGTATATAACCATATAGTTTGGTTGGAAAACTTTATCGCTCCACTATACGTCATAAAATAGATTGAAATATTTTTTTTAAATTAAATTACGATAATAGCTTTAAAATTATTTTACTAGTAAACGACATTAATAGTTTGGTCAAGTCTAGGTCTAAGAACATAAACCTCACGCCTAGTTGTTAAAGAAAGGGTACCTAATGGTCATATTATGATAAATCATATAAAATAAATATACCATTAATGTCCTCCCACTAAAGGTTTGATGTCTAAATTATTTCAGGAACACACCATTCATATTTGTTTTTATAGTCTTAATTATAGTAGGGTTCGTGGGATTTTCTTTATATTAGTTATAAAGAAAAAATATATTATTTCATTTGTATATAGTTTAATTGATATAAAAAATACATTTCTAGTTTATCTCCCCCCCTTTACTTTTACACAATTTAGTTTTAAAAGATCTCAAATATATAATTTAAAGTATCATACTTAATATATGATTACTAAATTACATGTAGACATCTTGAGCACCAGTTGCCGATACTCAGCTTGACGATGATGTATGTTCTAAATATTCATAAGTTGTTGCATAATGAGTTATATTTTAAGGAATTAAATAGCTCAGACTTCTAAATAGATGTGATGGAAGAAATCATACAAGAATCAGTTATGGTATGAGGATAAAATTAAGGTGATAAGAAGAAGAAATGGTATTTTTTTTTCTCTCGGACGACTAAATATAGGAAACTTTATATGATATGGTTTCAGTCTACATACACAATGTGTGGCTTCTATTAAAAAAAACTATCTATACCTCCTAATTTTTTATCGATCCAAAATACTTACTTAAAATTAATATCGAATTCATGTCCCTCCAATACCATAACCTCTGTTAGACTCTATGAGCCTAATATATTAAGCTTTACGTAATAAAAATCTATTCCATAGTTTTTATTAACTCAATCGATATTTACCTATTTAATTCCATGATACCATTATATTATTAGATATATGTCTATTTTTATTATTATAACCAATTAGTGAATACATTTTTTTAATCGGATTGTATTTTATAATAGTTTGGATACCATATGTATACATAGATGAGATATTCTAATTAAGGATATCTTGACAATCTTTCACTTGTATAGTCGTGTGTACCAATTTATCATATGAATTACGCATCAACATAATGTTATCGTATTAACATGTAATTCAAATTGTCTTATCATTTTAAATTACAATAAAAAAGGAATAAGAAAGTAAAAGCAATTTATACGTGACCATACCCATATTAATCACATTAACAACTATTATATGGAATGAACTTTTACTTCTTACAGTATGTATCATGGGAATCGCATGACTACAAAATCACTTAACGCGTCGGTCTCCAACTGATCTAACTTAAATTATTTAAGATCGTAATTTTTATGAAATATATACGAGATCTAAGAACAAATTAAATGCCTTATTATTTGACTGAATCGTATACCAATTCAAATTGAACATATATAATCTATAACTAAACTAAAAACTAGATTACAAACAGAATTCCCTTTATATATAAATATCATCTAGATTAAGAACGTCCTCGTAAATGTTTTGTTCATGAAGGACTTAAAGCGTTGAAACCTTATCAAATAAATATAAAAAGAGAGAGACATATATTTTGTTTTCATATAAACTTAACTCAACAACATAAATCATGAATTATGTTTTTAATTGTTTTATTTTAATTTTCATGGCTGCAATGGACTAAATGTCTTTTCTTTATTTAGATGTTATTTTAATGTGCTATAAATTTTAATTTTGTTAAATATATAAATCTAAATCACACAAATTTATATAACATTCATTTAACACATAAAGTCATGATGCATAAACAAAATTATTAATTACTAACTTTCTTTATATCAACCTGCGATATTTTGTTTTTTTTCAAATACCAGAAAACCTATGTCCTACTACATAGTGGTTATTCCTTGGAAATACATAAAAATATATTGATGATTCTATTTATGAATATTATACCATATCCTGAAAAAATGCAAGTATACATCAAATTTTTTCATTTGCCAAAAAATATAAAATATTTTATGTTCCTTTAATTTCCAAATGAATCTCAATATATTAAAGGAGACAACTTATCTCGTATCTATAAAATAGACAAGAGAGAGAGAGAGAGAGAGAAAAAAAAGATAAGAAGAAGCCTCTAAGAAGCGGCTAAGGTTTTTGTATTATTTAGAAAGTGTAAGAATTACATAGAGCATATGCTCATACTTACAAATAAAATAAAAAACTACAGGCTTAGACATTATATATTTAACATCATCTCTCAAACTCATAATACAACAATAACAAGCATTGAGAGTTTGTCACAAAAAAATGAAACCGCACTGTTGACTGAGCCTTCGTGAAAATATCAGCAATCTGTAAAGCTGATGGAACATATGGAAGCGAGATGGTGTTGATGTGAAGATGGTGTCGAGTGAAGTGACAATATGTGCTTCATCGTCTCATAAAAAACAAAATTCTTTGTTATCTGCGTGGCACTTTTGTCATCACAATGTAAGGAAGTGGGTTTAGTAACATTAACCTCCATATCTACAAGAAGCCATCGTGACCAAACAATCTCACATGTGGTTACAACCATAACACGGTACTCAGCTTCAGTAGATGATCTACATATAATATATTGTTTCTTTCTTTCCATGAGATTAATGAATCTCCAAGGAAAGTACAGAAACCAGTAGTAGACTTTTGGTCATAAGGATCATTATCTCAATCAACATCGATATATGCACGTAGTTCAATGAAGAGGTTGAAGGAAACAAAATGCTATGAAACTCAGTGCCACGAAGATATCTCAATATTCGAAGAACAACTCCCAAATGAACGAATATAGGAGCAGTATCAAACTGACTAAACATATGAATAACATAAGCTATATCTGGTTGAGTAACTGTATGATAGACCAAGCTCCCTACAAGAGTTTGATGTAGAGTTGGGTCTGAAAAATGAACATCATCAGTCAGAGAGTACGGAGCATTGTTTCAAAAAGGGTATCTACCGTCCGGTTATCAGAAATTCACGCTTGCTCGGATAAAATAGATATATATTTTGTATGAGAGAGAATATAACCTTTTGGAGAGTGAGCAACCTCAATACCTAGAAAATATCGTAATAGTCTCAAGTCCTTCATCACAAAATGCTGAGCCAAATCACGTTTTAGTGCCTCGATGCCATCAATATCGTCACCTGTAATGATCATATCATCTATATATAGGGATAAAACAATTCATCTTGCACACGTACATTTGATAAACAATGCCGAATCATGATTACTAGCAATGAAACCAAGTGAAGTAATAACCATAGATAAGTTTTTAAAATAAGCACGAGGAGATTATTTGAGACCATATAAAGCTTTCCTAAATCAACAAACTTCACTGGGTTGGTGAGGAACACCTAAAGGAGGATTAATGTAAACCTCCTCACGAAGATCATCATTCAAAAATGCATTTTTGACATCTAGTTGGAAGATCTTCCACGGGCGAACGGATGCAACTACAATAAGAGTACGAACCATCGCCATTTTACCAATGGGGGAAAATGTCTTATCCTAATTTATACCATACTTATGTGAATACCCTTTTACTACAAGACGAGCCTTATATCTTTCAACAGACCCATCAGAATTTGTTTTAATTTTAAAAACCCAACGAGAACCGATTATATGCTTACCAGATAGAGGTTAAACTATATCTCATGTATGAGTATGATAAAGAGTAGTAAGCTCTTTGACTATAACATTTTTCTAACGAGGATAAAAAATAGCTCCTATAAATGACTGAGATTCATACAAATCATGTATGTTTGCTATGAAAGAAGCAAAATGAGCTGAGTAAGAAAAGTACGTAAAATCTAATAGTTTTGTAGACTTACTTATACGAGTGGATCTCATGAGAGGTGGAGGATCTGTTGTTCTACCAGAGAAAGAAGTTATCTCAAGCATTGATGAAGCTGACTCAGGAATTGATGGAGCAGAAGTATTATCAACTGTCGTAAATGTCTCATGAGCTGGAATATCAATGTTAAAAGAAATATCACTATCAATTTTAAAAGGATCAATAGCCTGAAGGTCTCTCTTTGTTACATCATGTAATTTTGTCAGAATCGAATAAAATAAAATATGCTTATAAAATGTGACATGACGAGATACATATAGCTTCTGACTGGTGGGATCATAACAACGATAACCTTTCAGTGTAACATCATTACCTAGAAAAACACATATAGTTGTTTTAGGACCCAAGTTGTTGCGTTCAACATGAGGACAAATGACAAAACATGGACATCCAAACACTCGTAAGGAAGAATAATCTGGAAGTTGTCTGTATAACTTTTAAAATGGAGACATTCCTGCATTATGATTAGTGGGAATTCGATTAATCACATAAACAACAGTCAAACTTGCTTCTCCCTAAAAAATGGTTGGAACTTCAACTGATAAAAGGAAAAACGTGTAGTCTCAACAAGGTGACAATGTTTTCTTTCTGCAACATTATTTGTTAAGGGGTGTCAGTGCAAGAAGACTAAGGTATGGTACCATCAGATGCAAGAAAATGTTTGAAATCATTGGATGTATCTACCTCCTAAGTCACACCCGAAACATTTTATCACAACAGAATGTTGGGTCTTAACCAGTGCTCTATATTATTTATAAATTCTAAGGAAATGTGGCATTCGTTTAATCATATTAATCCATGGGTATCGAGTATAATTATCAATAAACAATACATAATATGACGAATCATCATTTGTGGAGACACGAGATGAACCCCAGACATCAATAAGCAATAGAAGAAGTGACACTTTTATGAAACGGTAATGCTGAAAATTTAAAAATACTATAATCCGAGATATTACAAGTGTTTAACTGACCTAAAGTACCTGTAGAGACTAAAAATTTCAAACGCGATGTAGATACATGTCCTAGACGAGAATGTCAAAGATAAAACTCAGATGATGAAGGATTCAAATGAGACGAAGACAAATTAACACCAGAGGCAGAAATATCAGTCAAATAAGTTTTCACTAAAAGCACCATGGACATCGACATCTGTTACTTCGAGTTTTTCTAAAACATAGAGTTTCCATATTTTTCGACTTGTCCCAATCGCTCTATGAGTCTGTTGATTTTCTATAACACAAATCGAATCAGAAAACAAGACCCAATAACTAGATTTACACAATTGGCTAACCAAAATAAAATGCAAAGCAAGGATGATAATATAGTAAACATCAGATAGCGATATATGAGGGGTACAAATAGAGCCAATACCCTCTACTAACATTATTTTAGTACTATTAGACAAAACAGATATGGGTGAAACATGAGACAATAAGACAAAGTTCGACATGTGAGGTGACATATAATGAGACGCACCCGAATCCAAAATCCACAATGATGAATCAATACCTGAAGCAGAAGACGAGGACATACCTGAATGGTATACAGATGTAGACATAACAAAGTTCTTCTTATTCAGTTTGATACTAGTAGACTGTAGAAAATCATATTTTCCTCTCATACTCGCAATAAGATCCATAATTTCTAATCGAACAAAATCAAACAATAAAAGATATGCCAAATCCAAATCGTAAAATCAAATCAAAATCTTAATAAAACTCCAAATCTAAAATAATAATCAAACCAAGTCCAAATTTAAAATCTCAATGGTCCAACAAAATCAAATCGAATACTCAATCAATTCCAAATCCAAATCAAACCCAAATATTAATTTATGTATAAAATCAAACCTCTTTTACCAACAAAAAGCACTGCACTGGTCCAACTATGATTCATCCTAAACTGTAGCACCAAATCACAATCTAGCCAGTTAGATTGAAAGATTGCATGTCCCGAAAGCACTCTCCGAAATTCAGCAAAAACGAACATCGTTTCCTTTTCAATCGGATTGTTTGATTGTGGTTGCACACAACGAATCCAAAAACTGAAAAACTGTATCTCTTTTGACAAAAAGCATATCAAAATTTTCAGATAAATCCAATAGAAAATAAGAGAACATATTTGAAGTCAATCAAAATAAAAATAAAAATAAACAATAAGAACAATCACACTCACGCGTCACGTAAAAAGGTAAAAACAAGAAGAACAACCAGTAACCGAAGCACAACACGAAGAACAAGGCAGCAGCTGAAGCACAACATGAAGAGAAGAACAACCAGTAGCTAAAGCACAAAAAAATAGATCTAAACAACAAACCGTAATCGAATACCTACCATAAAGTAGATCTAAACAGCGAAATACCAAGACAAAATCAAATACCAATATTAATACAAAATCGAATAATTCAAACAACGAATCAAATATAATACCTAAAAGAAAGAAAATCCAAACAGCGAATCAAAATACCAAGACGAAATCGAATAACAATTGTAATACAAAATCGAATACCAATATGCGATCCAAACAGCGAATTAAAATCGAATACCTAGCAGAAAACAAATCTAAAAAATGAATTGAAAATCGAATACCTGGCAGAAACAGAGAGGATCGCTACACTTCCCCGAGTAGATTACCCCAGGCTCTGATACCATGTAAAATAAACAAGAGAGAAAAAACAGAAAAGAAGAAGTCGCTAACAAGCGGCTAGAGTTTTGTATTATTTAGAAAGAGTAAGAATTATATAGAGCATATGCTCATATTTATAGATAAAATAAAGAGCTATAGGCTTAGGTCTTATATCTTTAACAATTTCAACCCAAGGGAATCTATAGGCTTACTATATTCCACACCATAACATCGTAACATGTTCGTCATATATATATTTTGTAATAAATCCATAGAGCATCAAAAGCGATCATGGGCCCCTAACAAGTAAGACTTATTACCTAGATATTTCACATTGAATTGATTTAATATAAATTTATTGGTGGCATGCAATATATTCTTATAGTTTATAAAAAATAATACGCCATCGACATACAACACTAAATCTAAATACACCTCTCAGTGAACTTGTAGAATTCATGATACTCTATTAATTTTATCTTAAAACTAAAAACACTATAACTTTTAAAAAAGCATGATATAAATGATAAGACGGTCGCTTAATATCATGACATTTGTGTCTGTCTTTTTTTTTTTTGCAAAATCGTTAGGGTTAATTAAAGCTGGTTCATAAAGATTTAGCTAACTCAAGGTCAAGCATATAAGATATCTTGAGCGTTGTAAACAAAAAAATTTACATTATATTAGCACCTTGAAAATTTGATCCCCAAAGTTACTAAATTGAACCATGTCTTAGTTTCATTACTTTTATTGTTGTCATTGACATTTTTGAAAAGATGATGGCACTTTGTTGTATTTTTGAGATATAATAAACTTTTTAACTTATGATACAAACCACTGGACATTTAAAGTTTATCCGATAGACTTAATAAATAATAAAAAATGATTTAAATTATTTAAAATAATTTTTAAAAATATTATTTGTCGATAAATTATTATTTTATCTTTCTATAATTTATAGTGGCAAAACACAATGGTTAGTTCCGCATATGCCTTTTTAGCAATTTCCAAATATTTATTGTATTTTTCCAATTTTATGTTTAGTGACGAGACCGTTCATCTACACTATATATATATATATATTAATTATATAATATAAATTATTATATTTTAATTAAATACTTGTTTAGTAATATGAATATATTTAGCTTATTATCTAGATATTAATTGATATATAAAAATTAATTGAATTTTTTGATTTTGTCGGTCCGCACTCAAACTTCGGTTTGTTAGGTTTGATAATTTTAGGGGACCGATTTTATTGAAACGATTTTAGATGAATCACCGGGTTTATAAATCCAATAACAGCACTAATTGCGCGAATTGAATCATTTGTCTTAAAATGGTCATTAATATTGCTTTTGTATTAAAATATTTACTATTGTTGCAAAGGTGATTAATATCATTGTTTTCTTTGGTATACGTGAATGATTCGATTTAATCGATTAGTCGATTTATAAATATAACTGTCTTCTAACTTAAACCGTCATAAATAATTTATAGATGCGTCTATCTTTCAATTTAAGTGGCTGCATGCATCAAATCTATCTTGTTGGTGCGATATTCGTATTTCAAAATAAACAATATTTGTTTTTTTAAGCAACAAGTGATCTAAAATTGGTCATGCCAATCCTAAGGTTTTGTTGTCCATGTCGCAATAACTTGAAAAAATCAGTAGTATAACGTGTTCCAACTTGGAAGTGTTATATATTATCTGAAATCGCATCAAATAATATATAACAAATCGCGGAAAAATAATAAAACCTTTTTGCTAGATTCATCTATTGAAAAAACAGAAAATCAAGAATACTTACGGGTTTGCCTGCTGCTATCCATCTAGTATTCTCTAGAGTTCTTTTGCGTTCTTTAGCGATTCCACGTTCTCCGGCGATTCCGTTTATGAAGCTAAGAGACCTGCAGAATGATTAGAGAAGAAGTAAAAGTTTCCAGACACTAAGGAAGCGGCCGTATTTCTGATTAGGGTTTACAGTGATGAAATACCTAAACCTAGCCCCTTATTTATAGATTTTACAATGTGAAGCCCAACATTGTAAAGCTCATCCTTTGTTACTTCCTTGTGTCCGGGATCATAACCCAATAAATTGATAATTCAATTTATATCCCTCATTTATTAATTCAGGTTTAAGCGTTGAGATTTGGGCCCTCTCCATCACAGTGCCCAAATTCAACCCGGTTACCACACTTGAGCCCATAACGCCTTTTTACTCATAGGTCCAATTTAGTTAATTAAATAATTAACTCGACTACTTTTAATTGGACTTCCTTAAGACAATAATCGAATATGTTTATTTAAAATGTCGGTCCAAATTATTATTAGTCTATAAATATATTAAATAAATATATTCCAACACCAAATCATGTTGTAGTGCACTGTCTACATTATCACGTTTAACATGTAAGACATTCTTTTTTTTTTCTCCATATACATCATGCTGTCGAATAACTTCTATTTTTATTGTTATTAAACTCAAATTTATATACTTTTGATCGATTTAGTTAATTAAATTATCACTTTTTTAAAAAATTATTGTTTTTATTTAATACTCTAAGATATTGGAAAAGAACAAAAAATTTATAGTGAACTTAAGAGTCCGTGAATAATAATAGAGAATGATGGGTATGTTAGAGAGGCTCAATTATTGATAGCATCTAGTACTTTTTTGTTTGTTACTTTTAACTCCCACTCAAACCTAATTTTTTCATAAAACACTTTGCAGAAAACCAAAGAGTGAAATTTCAAAAGGCCAAAAAAAAAAAAACATGGATAACAACACTAAGAAGCTTCTTCTCTTTGTGTTCCTCTTTTTCTTGGTTCTCTTCAGATCTGTAGCTTCAGCTCCAGCTCCAGCTCCTACTACAAGTAAGTGTTTCAATTTGAGTTTGCAAGTTTATACTCTGCTCAAACCGTATTTTGATTTGTTGAAATTGATAAAAAACAAGGTCCGGCTGCATCTCCAGCTCCAACACAGCCACATTTTGGTTACGAGTGCATAGAAACAATCCATGGATCTCCAGTTCCACATTATTTCTGCGCACATCTTTGTTCAAAGCTTTACGGTCTTAATTCCACCGCTGGCAAATGTGAACCTGGATCAACCACTTGTGTTTGCCTCTGTTTATACAATGATTGCCCCCAAAATGAAGCAACGAAGTCCATCCTTGGAGATTTCTCGATTTTCGTTTATTTATCTTTCTATTTCGTTCTGATTATCTAACTTTAGTAGATTTAGTGTATTTGGTAGTGTCTTTCTAAACTAGTTAAGCAACCATGTCTGAACTCTGACGCTATCCTATCTCTGTCTTCTTTAGTATGACTACACTGAGTCTTTTTAGTTAAGAAAGTTTATTAATCTCTATTTACTTAAATCTCAAGTTTCACCTCTTTAATGCTTGATTTTGTCTCTAAATTTATTTTAGACCCTTTGTTTGAACATCTTTATCTAATATTCTAAATTTTAGTGATGTCAAAAATAATATAGATTTGGACTCATAATTTGATGTATCAAATTTAATCTATTTTCTAATGATAATGATATGTCAAATTTTAAATTCCAATAACAGATATAGAAGTATAGTTTTGCTGATATATTTGTATGGTACTGGCACGGTTCGTGTTATGCTTAACCGACAAGTGTTAGAAAATATTCCGTGAAAGCAAAAAAAGTAGCAGTCTCTAAGAAAGAATTTCATGTGAATGTATAGAACACGGCAAATAAAAATACAGGTTACAAATAGTTTCCACTCCTTCCATAAATCTATAAAAAGAAAGGCAGTGAAAATATCAACCGAAGAAAAAAAATATCATCACATGCATGGTGTGTAAAAAGAGAGAAACTAAAGATCATACAACCCTCTTCATTTTTCAGTATATATAATCTAAAGATCAAACACAAAAGAAACAGCCAATAAATAAACAAACACTCTGGATCAAACATAGGGATGCATAATATACCTGCCCGCGACATTGTCTTTTACTCTACCTCACGTTGCCGCCTGGACTTTTCTTTTTAAGAAGGTTACCAAACTTACGAAACAAAGGTTTTTTCTTTTTATGCTCTTGCGCCTCTTGCGGCTCTTGCTGCTGTGTAGGTGAGCTTCTTCCATCTTCAATGCTTTTGCTCAAAGCTGACTCATTGACCTGATCGAAGTTGTCAACACCATTCACCTTCAAGTCCAATTCTTCTGCAATGGACTTATGTTCCGGTTCTCTTTCAGGAGAAGCCTCTTTCTTTTCTATCTGACAGCTCTCCCACATCTTGAATTCATTCTCCACCGAGTCATCTTTTTCTTTATTCTCGGTTTCCTTTGGTTTTGCAACTCCATTCTCGATCTTTGCATCCTTGTGGTCCTCGATCAAGTGGTTATCAACTTCCCGTGGAAGAAAACTTTCTATTAAAGGCTCTTCGGATAGATAGGTGTTAAAGCTCATTCTAGGTTTCTCTTCTAAGCTTCTGTGTCCGTTTTCTTCAGAAAATTCTACTACTCGTGGAAGAAGGTCATAGTCCTTTTCACTGTCGGTGAGCTCGCTGATTTCTTCGTTTTGCTTACTGGCTATTGCCTTATCGAGCAATACCGACAATTCCTCGATATTTTTCAATGAAGCAGCTTCTTTTTCTCTGAGCTCTTCGTTTTCTAGAATCACACTTTGCAACTCAGTTTCTTTATCTAGCAAACTCTCTTTCAGTTTCATGCTCTCACCTTTTGCTTCAACAAGAGTTTCCTGTAAGAGAATCACTTCAGCTTCGACTTCCTTTAGACTCTCAACTAGTCTCGCTTCTTCCTCTTTTGCTGATGTATTTGTTAGAATGTTATCAAAGTTCAACTTGAGAGCCGGTGATGATTTTAAGAATAATGGAAGCGTAATAAGTGATATGAAATGCACTTATCAAACCCCCAAACTTAAATCGTTGCTTGTCCTCAAGCAATGCAAAACAGGTTTAACAATTGATGCATGAATGCAACTGCCTTTAAATGGATGCAAGAGCGCAATGATCCCGAACAAGTAACCGTAACTAATTCAGCATAAATGCCTCAACGAATGTAATGACCTCGGAATGCGAAATAACTAGGTACTCAAATGCTAGCATTACAAGTGAGGAAGCGTGCGTTTGTGCTCATACTCAATCGACATGTTTTTAATACAAATTAATGGACCTTACTTGTTCTCATCATAATAATCACAAGATTAGAAACGAAATACAACCTAGATTCTTCATAGTCAAGTTGCAAAGCCATATTTCTCCGGGGTTGTCAAAGATTTATTATGTTTTACTGTATATACAGACACTCAAAGGCTTATTTGACCGTGCAATGGATGAGGTCCCTGAAAGACTTATACAATGGTGCCCATGTAGCGAGCTTTAGGTTAGCGGATCCCAGACCGGAAAAGTCTTAGGTCACTAGGCACAAAGTCCCCTAGAACTTAATAACTCGAGCACCAAAGAGCTCATCCTAGCCAATTTTACCTTCTTTTTTTTTTTCATCTTTCTTTTCCTTTTTTTTTTTTTTTTTTTTTTTTTTTTAGCAATCGGATTAGGAATGAGTGCGTTTCGCTCCATCTCATTCCACCCCTAGACTACTCGCAATACGCAGCCCCCAGCGAGAGGACGTACGTCGACGAGCGGCTACTAGCCTTTGACGCCTAACTGAATAATACGCATATTTATCTTTCAACTCCCCCAAACTTATCTTTTTGCAATCCATGAGCTAATAAAGGATTAAGGTGTAATTCTGAACTTAAGCAAGGATTATGTATAACAATACTCAAGTGTGTCCGTAACTAGCATAAAAACAATCGATGAGTCTACATGTATTAATTGTGCTTCTACATCAAGCAAGCTAACTCACAAGTAACCTAATTAGATTTTATTCCTACTGTCATTCCAAACAATTTCCATCATCGGCTACTTAAGTAGAAACAGCAACTCAAGGGATCAAAGACGCGAAATGCATGAAAATAAAAAAATAAAAAATAAAAATGCTATGCTAATAGACTAAGTCGATCCTAAACACAGTCTATATAATCATGGCATGAAAATGCAAGATACGTATGACTAACATGAATAACTACTATGATGAATGCAACTAAAAGGAATTAAAAGATAAAAGAAACACTCCCCTATTTGTCCAGCAATGTTGATCGTTGTTTCTCAGTGGGTTGCCTCCCACGAAGCGCTTGTTTAACGTCGATAGCTCGACGATACCACTCGGAATCATATAGTGTCGAGACTGATGCTGGACGCCTCACGGTTCCCCACATCTCCATAGTAATGCTTGAGTCGCTGACCATTGACTTTGAATGTTTTGTCTGGCGATTCCTCATAGATTTCAACTGCTCCATGTGGATATACTGTCTTGACTTTAAAAGGTCCAGACCATCTTGACTTGAGCTTCCCTGGGAAAAGTTTTAGACGAGAGTTGAAAAGAAGAACCATTTGACCCGGCTCAAAAGCTTTATGTAGAAGTTTCCTATCATGCCATTTCTTGACTTTATCCTTATACATCTTCGAGTTCTCATAGGCTTGAGACCGAAACTCGTCCAGTTCATTCAATTGAAGCACACGCTTCTCGCCAGCTGCTTGAATGTCGAAATTCAACTTCTTTAAAGCCCAGAATGCCTTATGCTCAAGTTCTGCTGGAAGATGACAAGACTTCCCATATACTAACTGAAATGGTGACATCCCAAGTGGAGTTTTGTAAGCCGTTCGGTATGCCCATACTGCTTCATCTAACTTCAGAGACCAATCTTTCCTTGAAGGATTCACCACTTTTTCCAAGATTCGCTTGATTTCACGATTCGAGACTTCAGCTTGACCATTAGTTTGAGGATGGTAAGCGGTAGCAACCCGGTGAGAAACACCATATTTAGCCAACAATGCTGTAAACTGACGATTGCAAAAGTGAGTCCCTCCATCACTGATTATAGCACGAGGAGTTCCGAAGCGAGTGAATATTTGCTTACGAAGGAAATTGAGCACTACCTTAGCATCGTTAATTGGGAGAGCTTTCACCTCTACCCACTTAGATACATAATCCACAGCTAAGAGTATGTATAGATTGTTGCAGGAGGAAACAAATGGTCCCATGAAATCTATTCCCCATACATCGAATACCTCAACCTCAAGAAGCACATTAAGGGGCATCTCATTTCGCCTAGAAATATTACCAACCCTTTGGCATCGATCGCATCTACGAACGTACAGATGAGCATCCTTAAACAAGGTAGGCCAATAGAAACCTGCTTGCAGTACTCGAGCAGCTGTCTTATCCCCAGCATAATGTCCTCCATAAACCGTAGAGTGACAATCATGTAAAACTTTCTCAATCTCACTGTATGGAATGCAACGTCGGATCATCTTATCAGCACACTGTTTAAACAAGAATGGTTCATCCCAAAAATACCATTTCACGTCATGCAAGAATTTCTTTCGTTGAGCCCAAGTAAAATCTGAAGGGATCACATTGCTAACCAGATAGTTAACAAAATCAGCAAACCATGGTACTTCTCCTTGAATCACGAACAACTGCTCATCTGGGAAACATTCGTTGATAAGAATTCCATCTCCCTTGTCTTTCTCATGTTGCTCAAGACGTGAGAGATGGTCAGCTACCTGGTTTTCAGTCCCCTTTCTGTCTTTAATTTCCAACTCGAATTCCTGAAGCAAGAGTACCCATCGAATTAAGCGAGGCTTTGCATCTTTTTTAGATAGCAGGTACTTGATAGCCGAATGATCTGTGAAAACCGTGACTTTAGCACCAAGCAAGTAGGATCTAAACTTCTCAAAACCATAGACAACAGCCAAAAGCTATTTTTCAGTAACTGTGTAGTTTCGTTGTGCATCATTGAGGGTTTTACTAGCATAGTGAACCACGTGAAACACCTTCAGCTTCCTTTGACCAAGAACGACTCCCACAGCGAAATCACTAGCATCACACATCATCTCAAATGGCTCTTCCCAGTTAGGCGCAGTGATGATTGGGGCTGATGTCAACTTTTTCTTCAAGAGCTCAAAAGCAACAGAACACTCTTCAGTAAATCGAAAGGGAGCTTCCTTTTCAAGTAGACTACAAAGCGGTTTGGTGATCTTTGAGAAGTCCTGAATAAAACGTCTATAAAATCTAGCATGACCAAGAAAACTACGAATTCCTTTTACTGAGATAGGAGGAGGAAGCTTTTTTATCGTTTCAAGCTTGGCCTTGTCTACTTCTAAACCTCTCTTAGATACCTTGTGTCCAAGGATGATACCTTCTTGAACCATGAAGTGACATTTTTCCCAATTAAGAATGAGGTTTGTTTTCACACATCTCTCAAGTACTTTACCAAGATTATATAGACAGCCATCGTATGATTTCCCAAAGACCGTGAAATCGTCCATGAACACCTCCATGATATCACCAACCATTTCAGAGAAAATAGCCATCATGCACCTTTGAAAAGTAGCGGGTGCATTGCAAAGTCCAAACGAGACACGTCGAAAAGCAAAGGTACCAAAAGGGCATGTGAAGGTCGTCTTCTCCTGATCTTCTGGAGCTATACAAATCTGATTGTATCCTGAATATCCATCGAGCATACAGTAATATTCATGGCCCGCTAACCTATCCAACATCTGATCAATAAATGGCAAGGGAAAGTGATCTTTTCTAGTGGCCTTATTCAATTTACGATAATCCATGCAAATTCTCCATCCAGTGACTGTCCGAGTGGGGATGAGTTCATTCTTTTCATTTGTTACTACTGTCATTCCTCCCTTATTTGGTACACATTGCACCGGGCTTACCCACTGACTGTCTGAGATAGGATAAATAATGCCTGCATCTAGCCACTTTAGGATTTCTTTCTTCACCACCTCTTTCATGATAGGATTTAGTCTTCTCTGATGCTCGATAGATGGTTTGCTCCCTTCTTCGAGCAGAATCTTGTGCATGCAGTAAGAGGGGCTGATTCCCTTGATATCTGCTATGGTCCAACCAATGGCTGATTTGAACTTCCTCAGGACTCTCAATAGCTTTTCTTCCTCACTACCTGAAAGGTTAGAAGCAATAATAACAGGTAATGTAGATGACTCTCCTAAGTAAGCATACCTGAGATGATCTGGTAGTGGTTTTAGTTCAAGTTTAGGAGCTTCTTCTAGCGAAGGTTTAAGCCTTTCCTGAGAATCCTTAAGATCACCTAGTCCGAGCGACTCATGTGGAATATTGAGCCTCTTTTGATACGGGGCTGCCTGTAGTAGTTGAACACATTCGGATATCTCTTCGTCTTCTAAGTCAGATTCACCATGTAGAACTTTGCCTAGAACATCTGAACTCGCATACCGATCCACCTCATTGTTGTACAAAGAATCGATCATATCCAACCTGAAACATTCTTCATCCTCTGTTGGAGATTTCATAGCCTTGAAAACGTTGAAAGTGACATTCTGATCTTGCACTCTCATAGTGAGTTCCCCTTTTTGGACATCTATAAGAGTTTTTCCCGTAACCAAGAATGGTCTTCCCATGATGATGGGGATGTTTTTGTCCTCTTCGAAATCCAAGATAACGAAGTCAGCAGGAAATATGAGCTTGTCTACCTTTACTAAGACATCTTCTACGATCCCACGAGGATATGTAATAGAACGATCGGCCAGTTGCAAAGAGATATTAGTCGGTTTTGGCCCAGGTAGCCCAAGTTTCTCAAACACAGATAATGGCATCAGATTGATGCTTGCTCCCAAATCACATAAACATTTGCTGAAAGTTAGATTACCGATTGAACAAGGAATGGTGAAGCTTCCTGGATCTTTGAGTTTGGGAGGCAATTTTTGTTGTAAGATCGCACTGCATTCCTCAGTGAGCGCCACTGTCTCAAAATCACCAAGCTTTAGCTTTTTCGAAAGAATTCCCTTCATGAACTTGGCATAACTAGGCATTTGCTCTAATGCTTCAGCGAAAGGTATGTTGATGTGTAGCTTCTTGAATACATCCAAAAATCTCCCAAACTGAGCATCTAGCTTCTGTTTCTGTAACCTTTGCGGAAAAGGTGGAGGTGGGTAGATCGTAGGCTCAACAACTGACTGAGATGGCTTTTTAGGTGGCTGATCTTGACCTGAATTAACCTCAGAAGAGGGCTGATTTTGAGAAGAATCCGCCTCTTGTTCAACTATGGGGTTCTCAGCAACCTTTCCTGATCGCAAGGTGATAGCTTGGCATTGCTCTTTGCCGTCCCGTTTACCTGGATTATGTTCTGTGTCGCTAGGAAGAACTCCCTGAGGTCTAACAATCATGTTACTGGCCATCTGCCCAATCTGATTTTCCAAGGTCTTGTGAGATACCATCAGACTTTTAATCATTAACTTCATCTCTTCGAATTCAGAGTCTCTCACAGAATGTTGAGAAGGGTCAGGATGTTGATTCTGAGGTTGTCGTGGGGCATACTGTTGAGATTGATGCTGCTGCCCTTGTTGCTGAAATCCAGGAGGAACGTATGGCTTAGCACCATAATGTTGATTACCTTGTTGATTATTGCTCCAACTGAAGTTCGGATGATTTCTGTTGCTTGGGTGATATGTGTTTGAGATTGGTTGTTGATTCTGCCTCTGAAAGTTACTCACAAATTGCACTGACTCAGTAGAGATTGGGCATTTTTGAGTGTCATGCCCTCCAGCACAAATCTCACACACACTAGCTACCTGTTGTACCCCTAGTTTAGTCAAAGAATCTACCTTCATGTTTAGAGCTTCAAGCTGAGCTGCTAAAGCAGTGGCAGTGTCTACGTTAAGAATACCAGCTACTTTATGTTGTGACTGTCTCTGAGAAGGGTTCTGGAATTCATTAGCAGCCATCATCTCAAGGAGCTCATGAGCCTCCTCATAGCTTTTCGTTAATAAGGCTCCCCCAGATGCAGCATCGACCATGAGCCTTGTTTGCGCACCCAACCCATTGTAGAAGCAATTTATTACTAACCAATCAGGCATCCCATGATGAGGACATTTTCTGAGCATCTCCTTGTAACGCTCCCAAGCTTCACTTAAAGATTCACCATATGACTGAGAAAACTGAGTAATAGCATTCCTCAAGGCGGCTGTTCTTGCCATAGGAAAGAATTTTGAGAGAAATTTATGTGCTAGTATATCCCAAGTAGTGATCGAGCCTGCTGGTAAAGAGTGTAACCAGCTCTTAGCTTTGTCCCTCAGAGAAAATGGGAAGAGTCTCAATCTTATGGCATCATCTGAAACACCGTTGAACTTGAAGGTATCACAGATTTCGAGGAAGGTCATAATGTGCATATTAGGATCCTCAGATGAAGCTCCCCCAAACTGACAAGAATTCTGCATCATCTGAATAGTGCTGGGTTTAATCTCGAAATTATTTGCAGCGATATTGGGTCTGACAATGCTAGACTGAATATCCATGATCTTTGGTTGAGAGTATTCCATGAGTGCTTTTGGAGCTGGATCTCCCATTGTAGAATTAGTATCAGAAACTGCGAATATTAACTCTGTTTCTTGCTGTGTTTCAAGCTCCTTTTGTACTAGTGCTCTAGTTTGAGACCGTGTTTGCATACATACTCAAGTACCTGAAACACAAGAAAACACACAAAAAGAAAGTAACCGAATCAAGTCAGTAGTTTTATAATGACTCCTGCTGATAAGCAATAAAACTGTCAAATAACACCGAGTCCCCGGCAACGGCGCCAAAAACTTGTTAGTCATTTTCTCACGCAAGTATACGCGGTCAAATCGTAGCAAGTAATAAGTAAGAAATATCGTTCCCACGAAGACTAGGTGTATAAGACAAAGATTTACTTATGCAACAATGTATGATTATTAGACTACTGCTGGAACAAATAATAAAGTATGAGTGAATGAATATAACTAAGAAAATTAACTAACGAGATTAACTTATGCGAGAGAAAACATGGAACCCTAACTTCATTGTTTATTTTATTTAGAGTATTAATATACTTAATCAATATGTAAGATAATTACGATTACTAATCAGATAACACAAAATCAGAATACGCTACCTTTCAATACACGTAAACCAAACCACTTAAACAACCACAAAAGAGATAGCAGTTAAGCAGACACCGCATGCATGACAATCCTATATGTCTATATGAATTGAGGTACAATTGGTTTTAAACACAAGTTATCTATTTCGATTACATAGGGTAATATGATATGGTTAATGACATATTACGAATCATGAACAATCACAATATGAATCATTCAAGAACCTATGCTAGCATGGCAAGTTCTAACCCTTAATTATACTTTCGCATTCATTAAAGATAAACAATTTAGATGTTCGCGACGCATCTAACAAAAAAACACAGCTATACTAGGTAACCGATAAACATATCTCACAAAAATCAATTAAGCATCAAACCCTAAATAATATTTAAACAAATCCGCTAGGGTTCCATGACAATGATTAGTTCATAATCGAACAAATCATCATCATGGATTTAAAAATTAACATAGCCTTATAATGAATAAAAAATATATATAAATAAACTAAAAAAAGAATATAGAAAAATTAAAATAGCCTGATGTATAAAAAATAAAAATAAACTAAAAAAAAAAGTATCGAAAAATTAAAATAGCGTGATGTATAAAAATAAGAATAAAAATAAATTAAGAAAAAAAATGTAGAAAAATAAAACCGGAAAAGAAGCTCAAAGTTCGCTTGCCGTCAATTTCGTCTTCCGGTGTCGTTTGTTAAGAGTAAAACCTCCACCGCCGATCGAACACCCACAAGCAGCTGTCACCTGCCGGACGAAAAGTAAGTGGCCGAAAATCCGATCAGTAATCTACTGCAACCCAAAATCGCCGTGAATTGTCTATCAGTAGCCACTGGTCTGTCTCTTTGTCGCCAATTCTCCTCTCGCGCCGTTCTATGCTCTGCCGAAAGAAAAGTCAGTGGCCGTCCCCTCCCTTTCTACGTTCCATCCCCTTTTTATAATCTTCTGTTTATAACTTCTCATGAAAACCCTAACAGAAGCCCATTCTCTCTTTCTTACTGGGCTTTCGTATGTTCTGTTCGAAAAAACCCAAATAGAAGCCAATTCGGTTTTCTCTTCTTTCTCTTTTGCTCTAGCTTTATATTCTTCAAATTAAAAAGGTAAAGAATTGTCTTTTGTCTTTTCTGTATATTATGCAAAGTACCACGTTGCCGTACTCAATTTGTAATCTATCGTTTTCTTTTCTTTTTTCCTTTTTTATTCTACCGAGTATCAAAAGCGGCACACACTCTTTTCTTCTCTTTTCGTCTATTTATATATTCTGCGGACAAAACCTTAAAGAAGCCAAATACAAATCATCAAATATTAATCCTAAAGAATATAATATTCTAAAATTGCCCTCAAGTACATTAATTTTCCAGTTTCTTCAATTTTAATCTCAAATTTATTAATATTATCACAATTTACCCGCGACACAAGCACCTTTAAGAATACTGGAAAAATATGTTAAAAATCAACGAATACTTGAGAGCCGGTGATGATTTTAAGAATAATGGAAGCGTAATAAGTGATATGAAATGCACTTATCAAACCCCCAAACTTAAATCGTTGCTTGTCCTCAAGCAATGCAAAACAGGTTTAACAATTGATGCATGAATGCAACTGCCTTTAAATGGATGCAAGAGCGCAATGATCCCGAACAAGTAACCGTAACTAATTCAGCATAAATGCCTCAACGAATGTAATGACCTCGGAATGCGAAATAACTAGGTACTCAAATGCTAGCATTACAAGTGAGGAAGCGTGCGTTTGTGCTCATACTCAATCGACATGTTTTTAATACAAATTAATGGACCTTACTTGTTCTCATCATAATAATCACAAGATTAGAAACGAAATACAACCTAGATTCTTCATAGTCAAGTTGCAAAGCCATATTTCTCCGGGGTTGTCAAAGATTTATTATGCTTTACTGTATATACAGACACTCAAAGGCTTATTTGACCGTGCAATGGATGAGGTCCCTGAAAGACTTATACAATGGTGCCCATGTAGCGAGCTTTAGGTTAGCGGATCCCAGACCGGAAAAGTCTTAGGTCACTAGGCACAAAGTCCCCTAGAACTTAATAACTCGAGCACCAAAGAGCTCATCCTAGCCAATTTTACCTTCTTTTTTTTTTCATCTTTCTTTTCCTTTTTTTTTTTTTTTTTTTTTTTTTTTAGCAATCGGATTAGGAATGAGTGCGTTTCGCTCCATCTCATTCCACCCCTAGACTACTCGCAATACGCAGCCCCCAGCGAGAGGACGTACGTCGACGAGCGGCTACTAGCCTTTGACGCCTAACTGAATAATACGCATATTTATCTTTCAACTCCCCCAAACTTATCTTTTTGCAATCCATGAGCTAATAAAGGATTAAGGTGTAATTCTGAACTTAAGCAAGGATTATGTATAACAATACTCAAGTGTGTCCGTAACTAGCATAAAAACAATCGATGAGTCTACATGTATTAATTGTGCTTCTACATCAAGCAAGCTAACTCACAAGTAACCTAATTAGATTTTATTCCTACTGTCATTCCAAACAATTTCCATCATCGGCTACTTAAGTAGAAACAGCAACTCAAGGGATCAAAGACGCGAAATGCATGAAAATAAAAAAATAAAAAATAAAAATGCTATGCTAATAGACTAAGTCGATCCTAAACACAGTCTATATAATCATGGCATGAAAATGCAAGATACGTATGACTAACATGAATAACTACTATGATGAATGCAACTAAAAGGAATTAAAAGATAAAAGAAACACTCCCCTATTTGTCCAGCAGTGTTGATCGTTGTTTCTCAGTGGGTTGCCTCCCACGAAGCGCTTGTTTAACGTCGATAGCTCGACGATACCACTCGGAATCATATAGTGTCGAGACTGATGCTGGACGCCTCACGGTTCCCCACATCTCCATAGTAATGCTTGAGTCGCTGACCATTGACTTTGAATGTTTTGTCTGGCGATTCCTCATAGATTTCAACTGCTCCATGTGGATATACTGTCTTGACTTTAAAAGGTCCAGACCATCTTGACTTGAGCTTCCCTGGGAAAAGTTTTAGACGAGAGTTGAAAAGAAGAACCATTTGACCCGGCTCAAAAGCTTTATGTAGAAGTTTCCTATCATGCCATTTCTTGACTTTATCCTTATACATCTTCGAGTTCTCATAGGCTTGAGACCGAAACTCGTCCAGTTCATTCAATTGAAGCACACGCTTCTCGCCAGCTGCTTGAATGTCGAAATTCAACTTCTTTAAAGCCCAGAATGCCTTATGCTCAAGTTCTGCTGGAAGATGACAAGACTTCCCATATACTAACTGAAATGGTGACATCCCAAGTGGAGTTTTGTAAGCCGTTCGGTATGCCCATACTGCTTCATCTAACTTCAGAGACCAATCTTTCCTTGAAGGATTCACCACTTTTTCCAAGATTCGCTTGATTTCACGATTCGAGACTTCAGCTTGACCATTAGTTTGAGGATGGTAAGCGGTAGCAACCCGGTGAGAAACACCATATTTAGCCAACAATGCTGTAAACTGACGATTGCAAAAGTGAGTCCCTCCATCACTGATTATAGCACGAGGAGTTCCGAAGCGAGTGAATATTTGCTTACGAAGGAAATTGAGCACTACCTTAGCATCGTTAATTGGGAGAGCTTTCACCTCTACCCACTTAGATACATAATCCACAGCTAAGAGTATGTATAGATTGTTGCAGGAGGAAACAAATGGTCCCATGAAATCTATTCCCCATACATCGAATACCTCAACCTCAAGAAGCACATTAAGGGGCATCTCATTTCGCCTAGAAATATTACCAACCCTTTGGCATCGATCGCATCTACGAACGTACAGATGAGCATCCTTAAACAAGGTAGGCCAATAGAAACCTGCTTGCAGTACTCGAGCAGCTGTCTTATCCCCAGCATAATGTCCTCCATAAACCGTAGAGTGACAATCATGTAAAACTTTCTCAATCTCACTGTATGGAATGCAACGTCGGATCATCTTATCAGCACACTGTTTAAACAAGAATGGTTCATCCCAAAAATACCATTTCACGTCATGCAAGAATTTCTTTCGTTGAGCCCAAGTAAAATCTGAAGGGATCACATTGCTAACCAGATAGTTAACAAAATCAGCAAACCATGGTACTTCTCCTTGAATCACGAACAACTGCTCATCTGGGAAACATTCGTTGATAAGAATTCCATCTCCCTTGTCTTTCTCATGTTGCTCAAGACGTGAGAGATGGTCAGCTACCTGGTTTTCAGTCCCCTTTCTGTCTTTAATTTCCAACTCGAATTCCTGAAGCAAGAGTACCCATCGAATTAAGCGAGGCTTTGCATCTTTTTTAGATAGCAGGTACTTGATAGCCGAATGATCTGTGAAAACCGTGACTTTAGCACCAAGCAAGTAGGATCTAAACTTCTCAAAACCATAGACAACAGCCAAAAGCTATTTTTCAGTAACTGTGTAGTTTCGTTGTGCATCATTGAGGGTTTTACTAGCATAGTGAACCACGTGAAACACCTTCAGCTTCCTTTGACCAAGAACGACTCCCACAGCGAAATCACTAGCATCACACATCATCTCAAATGGCTCTTCCCAGTTAGGCGCAGTGATGATTGGGGCTGATGTCAACTTTTTCTTCAAGAGCTCAAAAGCAACAGAACACTCTTCAGTAAATCGAAAGGGAGCTTCCTTTTCAAGTAGACTACAAAGCGGTTTGGTGATCTTTGAGAAGTCCTGAATAAAACGTCTATAAAATCTAGCATGACCAAGAAAACTACGAATTCCTTTTACTGAGATAGGAGGAGGAAGCTTTTTTATCGTTTCAAGCTTGGCCTTGTCTACTTCTAAACCTCTCTTAGATACCTTGTGTCCAAGGATGATACCTTCTTGAACCATGAAGTGACATTTTTCCCAATTAAGAATGAGGTTTGTTTTCACACATCTCTCAAGTACTTTACCAAGATTATATAGACAGCCATCGTATGATTTCCCAAAGACCGTGAAATCGTCCATGAACACCTCCATGATATCACCAACCATTTCAGAGAAAATAGCCATCATGCACCTTTGAAAAGTAGCGGGTGCATTGCAAAGTCCAAACGAGACACGTCGAAAAGCAAAGGTACCAAAAGGGCATGTGAAGGTCGTCTTCTCCTGATCTTCTGGAGCTATACAAATCTGATTGTATCCTGAATATCCATCGAGCATACAGTAATATTCATGGCCCGCTAACCTATCCAACATCTGATCAATAAATGGCAAGGGAAAGTGATCTTTTCTAGTGGCCTTATTCAATTTACGATAATCCATGCAAATTCTCCATCCAGTGACTGTCCGAGTGGGGATGAGTTCATTCTTTTCATTTGTTACTACTGTCATTCCTCCCTTATTTGGTACACATTGCACCGGGCTTACCCACTGACTGTCTGAGATAGGATAAATAATGCCTGCATCTAGCCACTTTAGGATTTCTTTCTTCACCACCTCTTTCATGATAGGATTTAGTCTTCTCTGATGCTCGATAGATGGTTTGCTCCCTTCTTCGAGCAGAATCTTGTGCATGCAGTAAGAGGGGCTGATTCCCTTGATATCTGCTATGGTCCAACCAATGGCTGATTTGAACTTCCTCAGGACTCTCAATAGCTTTTCTTCCTCACTACCTGAAAGGTTAGAAGCAATAATAACAGGTAATGTAGATGACTCTCCTAAGTAAGCATACCTGAGATGATCTGGTAGTGGTTTTAGTTCAAGTTTAGGAGCTTCTTCTAGCGAAGGTTTAAGCCTTTCCTGAGAATCCTTAAGATCACCTAGTCCGAGCGACTCATGTGGAATATTGAGCCTCTTTTGATACGGGGCTGCCTGTAGTAGTTGAACACATTCGGATATCTCTTCGTCTTCTAAGTCAGATTCACCATGTAGAACTTTGCCTAGAACATCTGAACTCGCATACCGATCCACCTCATTGTTGTACAAAGAATCGATCATATCCAACCTGAAACATTCTTCATCCTCTGTTGGAGATTTCATAGCCTTGAAAACGTTGAAAGTGACATTCTGATCTTGCACTCTCATAGTGAGTTCCCCTTTTTGGACATCTATAAGAGTTTTTCCCGTAACCAAGAATGGTCTTCCCATGATGATGGGGATGTTTTTGTCCTCTTCGAAATCCAAGATAACGAAGTCAGCAGGAAATATGAGCTTGTCTACCTTTACTAAGACATCTTCTACGATCCCACGAGGATATGTAATAGAACGATCGGCCAGTTGCAAAGAGATATTAGTCGGTTTTGGCCCAGGTAGCCCAAGTTTCTCAAACACAGATAATGGCATCAGATTGATGCTTGCTCCCAAATCACATAAACATTTGCTGAAAGTTAGATTACCGATTGAACAAGGAATGGTGAAGCTTCCTGGATCTTTGAGTTTGGGAGGCAATTTTTGTTGTAAGATCGCACTGCATTCCTCAGTGAGCGCCACTGTCTCAAAATCACCAAGCTTTAGCTTTTTCGAAAGAATTCCCTTCATGAACTTGGCATAACTAGGCATTTGCTCTAATGCTTCAGCGAAAGGTATGTTGATGTGTAGCTTCTTGAATACATCCAAAAATCTCCCAAACTGAGCATCTAGCTTCTGTTTCTGTAACCTTTGCGGAAAAGGTGGAGGTGGGTAGATCGTAGGCTCAACAACTGACTGAGATGGCTTTTTAGGTGGCTGATCTTGACCTGAATTAACCTCAGAAGAGGGCTGATTTTGAGAAGAATCCGCCTCTTGTTCAACTATGGGGTTCTCAGCAACCTTTCCTGATCGCAAGGTGATAGCTTGGCATTGCTCTTTGCCGTCCCGTTTACCTGGATTATGTTCTGTGTCGCTAGGAAGAACTCCCTGAGGTCTAACAATCATGTTACTGGCCATCTGCCCAATCTGATTTTCCAAGGTCTTGTGAGATACCATCAGACTTTTAATCATTAACTTCATCTCTTCGAATTCAGAGTCTCTCACAGAATGTTGAGAAGGGTCAGGATGTTGATTCTGAGGTTGTCGTGGGGCATACTGTTGAGATTGATGCTGCTGCCCTTGTTGCTGAAATCCAGGAGGAACGTATGGCTTAGCACCATAATGTTGATTACCTTGTTGATTATTGCTCCAACTGAAGTTCGGATGATTTCTGTTGCTTGGGTGATATGTGTTTGAGATTGGTTGTTGATTCTGCCTCTGAAAGTTACTCACAAATTGCACTGACTCAGTAGAGATTGGGCATTTTTGAGTGTCATGCCCTCCAGCACAAATCTCACACACACTAGCTACCTGTTGTACCCCTAGTTTAGTCAAAGAATCTACCTTCATGTTTAGAGCTTCAAGCTGAGCTGCTAAAGCAGTGGCAGTGTCTACGTTAAGAATACCAGCTACTTTATGTTGTGACTGTCTCTGAGAAGGGTTCTGGAATTCATTAGCAGCCATCATCTCAAGGAGCTCATGAGCCTCCTCATAGCTTTTCGTTAATAAGGCTCCCCCAGATGCAGCATCGACCATGAGCCTTGTTTGCGCACCCAACCCATTGTAGAAGCAATTTATTACTAACCAATCAGGCATCCCATGATGAGGACATTTTCTGAGCATCTCCTTGTAACGCTCCCAAGCTTCACTTAAAGATTCACCATATGACTGAGAAAACTGAGTAATAGCATTCCTCAAGGCGGCTGTTCTTGCCATAGGAAAGAATTTTGAGAGAAATTTATGTGCTAGTATATCCCAAGTAGTGATCGAGCCTGCTGGTAAAGAGTGTAACCAGCTCTTAGCTTTGTCCCTCAGAGAAAATGGGAAGAGTCTCAATCTTATGGCATCATCTGAAACACCGTTGAACTTGAAGGTATCACAGATTTCGAGGAAGGTCATAATGTGCATATTAGGATCCTCAGATGAAGCTCCCCCAAACTGACAAGAATTCTGCATCATCTGAATAGTGCTGGGTTTAATCTCGAAATTATTTGCAGCGATATTGGGTCTGACAATGCTAGACTGAATATCCATGATCTTTGGTTGAGAGTATTCCATGAGTGCTTTTGGAGCTGGATCTCCCATTGTAGAATTAGTATCAGAAACTGCGAATATTAACTCTGTTTCTTGCTGTGTTTCAAGCTCCTTTTGTACTAGTGCTCTAGTTTGAGACCGTGTTTGCATACATACTCAAGTACCTGAAACACAAGAAAACACACAAAAAGAAAGTAACCGAATCAAGTCAGTAGTTTTATAATGACTCCTGCTGATAAGCAATAAAACTGTCAAATAACACCGAGTCCCCGGCAACGGCGCCAAAAACTTGTTAGTCATTTTCTCACGCAAGTATACGCGGTCAAATCGTAGCAAGTAATAAGTAAGAAATATCGTTCCCACGAAGACTAGGTGTATAAGACAAAGATTTACTTATGCAACAATGTATGATTATTAGACTACTGCTGGAACAAATAATAAAGTATGAGTGAATGAATATAACTAAGAAAATTAACTAACGAGATTAACTTATGCGAGAGAAAACATGGAACCCTAACTTCATTGTTTATTTTATTTAGAGTATTAATATACTTAATCAATATGTAAGATAATTACGATTACTAATCAGATAACACAAAATCAGAATACGCTACCTTTCAATACACGTAAACCAAACCACTTAAACAACCACAAAAGAGATAGCAGTTAAGCAGACACCGCATGCATGACAATCCTATATGTCTATATGAATTGAGGTACAATTGGTTTTAAACACAAGTTATCTATTTCGATTACATAGGGTAATATGATATGGTTAATGACATATTACGAATCATGAACAATCACAATATGAATCATTCAAGAACCTATGCTAGCATGGCAAGTTCTAACCCTTAATTATACTTTCGCATTCATTAAAGATAAACAATTTAGATGTTCGCGACGCATCTAACAAAAAAACACAGCTATACTAGGTAACCGATAAACATATCTCACAAAAATCAATTAAGCATCAAACCTTAAATAATATTTAAACAAATCCGCTAGGGTTCCATGACAATGATTAGTTCATAATCGAACAAATCATCATCATGGATTTAAAAATTAACATAGCCTTATAATGAATAAAAAATATATATAAATAAACTAAAAAAAGAATATAGAAAAATTAAAATAGCCTGATGTATAAAAAATAAAAATAAACTAAAAAAAAAAGTATCGAAAAATTAAAATAGCGTGATGTATAAAAATAAGAATAAAAATAAATTAAGAAAAAAAATGTAGAAAAATAAAACCGGAAAAGAAGCTCAAAGTTCGCTTGCCGTCAATTTCGTCTTCCGGTGTCGTTTGTTAAGAGTAAAACCTCCACCGCCGATCGAACACCCACAAGCAGCTGTCACCTGCCGGACGAAAAGTAAGTGGCCGAAAATCCGATCAGTAATCTACTGCAACCCAAAATCGCCGTGAATTGTCTATCAGTAGCCACTGGTCTGTCTCTTTGTCGCCAATTCTCCTCTCGCGCCGTTCTATGCTCTGCCGAAAGAAAAGTCAGTGGCCGTCCCCTCCCTTTCTACGTTCCATCCCCTTTTTATAATCTTCTGTTTATAACTTCTCATGAAAACCCTAACAGAAGCCCATTCTCTCTTTCTTACTGGGCTTTCGTATGTTCTGTTCGAAAAAACCCAAATAGAAGCCAATTCGGTTTTCTCTTCTTTCTCTTTTGCTCTAGCTTTATATTCTTCAAATTAAAAAGGTAAAGAATTGTCTTTTGTCTTTTCTGTATATTATGCAAAGTACCACGTTGCCGTACTCAATTTGTAATCTATCGTTTTCTTTTCTTTTTTCCTTTTTTATTCTACCGAGTATCAAAAGCGGCACACACTCTTTTCTTCTCTTTTCGTCTATTTATATATTCTGCGGACAAAACCTTAAAGAAGCCAAATACAAATCATCAAATATTAATCCTAAAGAATATAATATTCTAAAATTGCCCTCAAGTACATTAATTTTCCAGTTTCTTCAATTTTAATCTCAAATTTATTAATATTATCACAATTTACCCGCGACACAAGCACCTTTAAGAATACTGGAAAAATATGTTAAAACTCAACGAATACTTGAGAGCCGGTGATGATTTTAAGAATAATGGAAGCGTAATAAGTGATATGAAATGCACTTATCAAACCCCCAAACTTAAATCGTTGCTTGTCCTCAAGCAATGCAAAACAGGTTTAACAATTGATGCATGAATGCAACTGCCTTTAAATGGATGCAAGAGCGCAATGATCCCGAACAAGTAACCGTAACTAATTCAGCATAAATGCCTCAACGAATGTAATGACCTCGGAATGCGAAATAACTAGGTACTCAAATGCTAGCATTACAAGTGAGGAAGCGTGCGTTTGTGCTCATACTCAATCGACATGTTTTTAATACAAATTAATGGACCTTACTTGTTCTCATCATAATAATCACAAGATTAGAAACGAAATACAACCTAGATTCTTCATAGTCAAGTTGCAAAGCCATATTTCTCCGGGGTTGTCAAAGATTTATTATGCTTTACTGTATATACAGACACTCAAAGGCTTATTTGACCGTGCAATGGATGAGGTCCCTGAAAGACTTATACAATGGTGCCCATGTAGCGAGCTTTAGGTTAGCGGATCCCAGACCGGAAAAGTCTTAGGTCACTAGGCACAAAGTCCCCTAGAACTTAATAACTCGAGCACCAAAGAGCTCATCCTAGCCAATTTTACCTTCTTTTTTTTTTCATCTTTCTTTTCCTTTTTTTTTTTTTTTTTTTTTTTTTTTTAGCAATCGGATTAGGAATGAGTGCGTTTCGCTCCATCTCATTCCACCCCTAGACTACTCGCAATACGCAGCCCCCAGCGAGAGGACGTACGTCGACGAGCGGCTACTAGCCTTTGACGCCTAACTGAATAATACGCATATTTATCTTTCAACTCCCCCAAACTTATCTTTTTGCAATCCATGAGCTAATAAAGGATTAAGGTGTAATTCTGAACTTAAGCAAGGATTATGTATAACAATACTCAAGTGTGTCCGTAACTAGCATAAAAACAATCGATGAGTCTACATGTATTAATTGTGCTTCTACATCAAGCAAGCTAACTCACAAGTAACCTAATTAGATTTTATTCCTACTGTCATTCCAAACAATTTCCATCATCGGCTACTTAAGTAGAAACAGCAACTCAAGGGATCAAAGACGCGAAATGCATGAAAATAAAAAAATAAAAAATAAAAATGCTATGCTAATAGACTAAGTCGATCCTAAACACAGTCTATATAATCATGGCATGAAAATGCAAGATACGTATGACTAACATGAATAACTACTATGATGAATGCAACTAAAAGGAATTAAAAGATAAAAGAAACACTCCCCTATTTGTCCAGCAGTGTTGATCGTTGTTTCTCAGTGGGTTGCCTCCCACGAAGCGCTTGTTTAACGTCGATAGCTCGACGATACCACTCGGAATCATATAGTGTCGAGACTGATGCTGGACGCCTCACGGTTCCCCACATCTCCATAGTAATGCTTGAGTCGCTGACCATTGACTTTGAATGTTTTGTCTGGCGATTCCTCATAGATTTCAACTGCTCCATGTGGATATACTGTCTTGACTTTAAAAGGTCCAGACCATCTTGACTTGAGCTTCCCTGGGAAAAGTTTTAGACGAGAGTTGAAAAGAAGAACCATTTGACCCGGCTCAAAAGCTTTATGTAGAAGTTTCCTATCATGCCATTTCTTGACTTTATCCTTATACATCTTCGAGTTCTCATAGGCTTGAGACCGAAACTCGTCCAGTTCATTCAATTGAAGCACACGCTTCTCGCCAGCTGCTTGAATGTCGAAATTCAACTTCTTTAAAGCCCAGAATGCCTTATGCTCAAGTTCTGCTGGAAGATGACAAGACTTCCCATATACTAACTGAAATGGTGACATCCCAAGTGGAGTTTTGTAAGCCGTTCGGTATGCCCATACTGCTTCATCTAACTTCAGAGACCAATCTTTCCTTGAAGGATTCACCACTTTTTCCAAGATTCGCTTGATTTCACGATTCGAGACTTCAGCTTGACCATTAGTTTGAGGATGGTAAGCGGTAGCAACCCGGTGAGAAACACCATATTTAGCCAACAATGCTGTAAACTGACGATTGCAAAAGTGAGTCCCTCCATCACTGATTATAGCACGAGGAGTTCCGAAGCGAGTGAATATTTGCTTACGAAGGAAATTGAGCACTACCTTAGCATCGTTAATTGGGAGAGCTTTCACCTCTACCCACTTAGATACATAATCCACAGCTAAGAGTATGTATAGATTGTTGCAGGAGGAAACAAATGGTCCCATGAAATCTATTCCCCATACATCGAATACCTCAACCTCAAGAAGCACATTAAGGGGCATCTCATTTCGCCTAGAAATATTACCAACCCTTTGGCATCGATCGCATCTACGAACGTACAGATGAGCATCCTTAAACAAGGTAGGCCAATAGAAACCTGCTTGCAGTACTCGAGCAGCTGTCTTATCCCCAGCATAATGTCCTCCATAAACCGTAGAGTGACAATCATGTAAAACTTTCTCAATCTCACTGTATGGAATGCAACGTCGGATCATCTTATCAGCACACTGTTTAAACAAGAATGGTTCATCCCAAAAATACCATTTCACGTCATGCAAGAATTTCTTTCGTTGAGCCCAAGTAAAATCTGAAGGGATCACATTGCTAACCAGATAGTTAACAAAATCAGCAAACCATGGTACTTCTCCTTGAATCACGAACAACTGCTCATCTGGGAAACATTCGTTGATAAGAATTCCATCTCCCTTGTCTTTCTCATGTTGCTCAAGACGTGAGAGATGGTCAGCTACCTGGTTTTCAGTCCCCTTTCTGTCTTTAATTTCTAACTCGAATTCCTGAAGCAAGAGTACCCATCGAATTAAGCGAGGCTTTGCATCTTTTTTAGATAGCAGGTACTTGATAGCCGAATGATCTGTGAAAACCGTGACTTTAGCACCAAGCAAGTAGGATCTAAACTTCTCAAAACCATAGACAACAGCCAAAAGCTATTTTTCAGTAACTGTGTAGTTTCGTTGTGCATCATTGAGGGTTTTACTAGCATAGTGAACCACGTGAAACACCTTCAGCTTCCTTTGACCAAGAACGACTCCCACAGCGAAATCACTAGCATCACACATCATCTCAAATGGCTCTTCCCAGTTAGGCGCAGTGATGATTGGGGCTGATGTCAACTTTTTCTTCAAGAGCTCAAAAGCAACAGAACACTCTTCAGTAAATCGAAAGGGAGCTTCCTTTTCAAGTAGACTACAAAGCGGTTTGGTGATCTTTGAGAAGTCCTGAATAAAACGTCTATAAAATCTAGCATGACCAAGAAAACTACGAATTCCTTTTACTGAGATAGGAGGAGGAAGCTTTTTTATCGTTTCAAGCTTGGCCTTGTCTACTTCTAAACCTCTCTTAGATACCTTGTGTCCAAGGATGATACCTTCTTGAACCATGAAGTGACATTTTTCCCAATTAAGAATGAGGTTTGTTTTCACACATCTCTCAAGTACTTTACCAAGATTATATAGACAGCCATCGTATGATTTCCCAAAGACCGTGAAATCGTCCATGAACACCTCCATGATATCACCAACCATTTCAGAGAAAATAGCCATCATGCACCTTTGAAAAGTAGCGGGTGCATTGCAAAGTCCAAACGAGACACGTCGAAAAGCAAAGGTACCAAAAGGGCATGTGAAGGTCGTCTTCTCCTGATCTTCTGGAGCTATACAAATCTGATTGTATCCTGAATATCCATCGAGCATACAGTAATATTCATGGCCCGCTAACCTATCCAACATCTGATCAATAAATGGCAAGGGAAAGTGATCTTTTCTAGTGGCCTTATTCAATTTACGATAATCCATGCAAATTCTCCATCCAGTGACTGTCCGAGTGGGGATGAGTTCATTCTTTTCATTTGTTACTACTGTCATTCCTCCCTTATTTGGTACACATTGCACCGGGCTTACCCACTGACTGTCTGAGATAGGATAAATAATGCCTGCATCTAGCCACTTTAGGATTTCTTTCTTCACCACCTCTTTCATGATAGGATTTAGTCTTCTCTGATGCTCGATAGATGGTTTGCTCCCTTCTTCGAGCAGAATCTTGTGCATGCAGTAAGAGGGGCTGATTCCCTTGATATCTGCTATGGTCCAACCAATGGCTGATTTGAACTTCCTCAGGACTCTCAATAGCTTTTCTTCCTCACTACCTGAAAGGTTAGAAGCAATAATAACAGGTAATGTAGATGACTCTCCTAAGTAAGCATACCTGAGATGATCTGGTAGTGGTTTTAGTTCAAGTTTAGGAGCTTCTTCTAGCGAAGGTTTAAGCCTTTCCTGAGAATCCTTAAGATCACCTAGTCCGAGCGACTCATGTGGAATATTGAGCCTCTTTTGATACGGGGCTGCCTGTAGTAGTTGAACACATTCGGATATCTCTTCGTCTTCTAAGTCAGATTCACCATGTAGAACTTTGCCTAGAACATCTGAACTCGCATACCGATCCACCTCATTGTTGTACAAAGAATCGATCATATCCAACCTGAAACATTCTTCATCCTCTGTTGGAGATTTCATAGCCTTGAAAACGTTGAAAGTGACATTCTGATCTTGCACTCTCATAGTGAGTTCCCCTTTTTGGACATCTATAAGAGTTTTTCCCGTAACCAAGAATGGTCTTCCCATGATGATGGGGATGTTTTTGTCCTCTTCGAAATCCAAGATAACGAAGTCAGCAGGAAATATGAGCTTGTCTACCTTTACTAAGACATCTTCTACGATCCCACGAGGATATGTAATAGAACGATCGGCCAGTTGCAAAGAGATATTAGTCGGTTTTGGCCCAGGTAGCCCAAGTTTCTCAAACACAGATAATGGCATCAGATTGATGCTTGCTCCCAAATCACATAAACATTTGCTGAAAGTTAGATTACCGATTGAACAAGGAATGGTGAAGCTTCCTGGATCTTTGAGTTTGGGAGGCAATTTTTGTTGTAAGATCGCACTGCATTCCTCAGTGAGCGCCACTGTCTCAAAATCACCAAGCTTTAGCTTTTTCGAAAGAATTCCCTTCATGAACTTGGCATAACTAGGCATTTGCTCTAATGCTTCAGCGAAAGGTATGTTGATGTGTAGCTTCTTGAATACATCCAAAAATCTCCCAAACTGAGCATCTAGCTTCTGTTTCTGTAACCTTTGCGGAAAAGGTGGAGGTGGGTAGATCGTAGGCTCAACAACTGACTGAGATGGCTTTTTAGGTGGCTGATCTTGACCTGAATTAACCTCAGAAGAGGGCTGATTTTGAGAAGAATCCGCCTCTTGTTCAACTATGGGGTTCTCAGCAACCTTTCCTGATCGCAAGGTGATAGCTTGGCATTGCTCTTTGCCGTCCCGTTTACCTGGATTATGTTCTGTGTCGCTAGGAAGAACTCCCTGAGGTCTAACAATCATGTTACTGGCCATCTGCCCAATCTGATTTTCCAAGGTCTTGTGAGATACCATCAGACTTTTAATCATTAACTTCATCTCTTCGAATTCAGAGTCTCTCACAGAATGTTGAGAAGGGTCAGGATGTTGATTCTGAGGTTGTCGTGGGGCATACTGTTGAGATTGATGCTGCTGCCCTTGTTGCTGAAATCCAGGAGGAACGTATGGCTTAGCACCATAATGTTGATTACCTTGTTGATTATTGCTCCAACTGAAGTTCGGATGATTTCTGTTGCTTGGGTGATATGTGTTTGAGATTGGTTGTTGATTCTGCCTCTGAAAGTTACTCACAAATTGCACTGACTCAGTAGAGATTGGGCATTTTTGAGTGTCATGCCCTCCAGCACAAATCTCACACACACTAGCTACCTGTTGTACCCCTAGTTTAGTCAAAGAATCTACCTTCATGTTTAGAGCTTCAAGCTGAGCTGCTAAAGCAGTGGCAGTGTCTACGTTAAGAATACCAGCTACTTTATGTTGTGACTGTCTCTGAGAAGGGTTCTGGAATTCATTAGCAGCCATCATCTCAAGGAGCTCATGAGCCTCCTCATAGCTTTTCGTTAATAAGGCTCCCCCAGATGCAGCATCGACCATGAGCCTTGTTTGCGCACCCAACCCATTGTAGAAGCAATTTATTACTAACCAATCAGGCATCCCATGATGAGGACATTTTCTGAGCATCTCCTTGTAACGCTCCCAAGCTTCACTTAAAGATTCACCATATGACTGAGAAAACTGAGTAATAGCATTCCTCAAGGCGGCTGTTCTTGCCATAGGAAAGAATTTTGAGAGAAATTTATGTGCTAGTATATCCCAAGTAGTGATCGAGCCTGCTGGTAAAGAGTGTAACCAGCTCTTAGCTTTGTCCCTCAGAGAAAATGGGAAGAGTCTCAATCTTATGGCATCATCTGAAACACCGTTGAACTTGAAGGTATCACAGATTTCGAGGAAGGTCATAATGTGCATATTAGGATCCTCAGATGAAGCTCCCCCAAACTGACAAGAATTCTGCATCATCTGAATAGTGCTGGGTTTAATCTCGAAATTATTTGCAGCGATATTGGGTCTGACAATGCTAGACTGAATATCCATGATCTTTGGTTGAGAGTATTCCATGAGTGCTTTTGGAGCTGGATCTCCCATTGTAGAATTAGTATCAGAAACTGCGAATATTAACTCTGTTTCTTGCTGTGTTTCAAGCTCCTTTTGTACTAGTGCTCTAGTTTGAGACCGTGTTTGCATACATACTCAAGTACCTGAAACACAAGAAAACACACAAAAAGAAAGTAACCGAATCAAGTCAGTAGTTTTATAATGACTCCTGCTGATAAGCAATAAAACTGTCAAATAACACCGAGTCCCCGGCAACGGCGCCAAAAACTTGTTAGTCATTTTCTCACGCAAGTATACGCGGTCAAATCGTAGCAAGTAATAAGTAAGAAATATCGTTCCCACGAAGACTAGGTGTATAAGACAAAGATTTACTTATGCAACAATGTATGATTATTAGACTACTGCTGGAACAAATAATAAAGTATGAGTGAATGAATATAACTAAGAAAATTAACTAACGAGATTAACTTATGCGAGAGAAAACATGGAACCCTAACTTCATTGTTTATTTTATTTAGAGTATTAATATACTTAATCAATATGTAAGATAATTACGATTACTAATCAGATAACACAAAATCAGAATACGCTACCTTTCAATACACGTAAACCAAACCACTTAAACAACCACAAAAGAGATAGCAGTTAAGCAGACACCGCATGCATGACAATCCTATATGTCTATATGAATTGAGGTACAATTGGTTTTAAACACAAGTTATCTATTTCGATTACATAGGGTAATATGATATGGTTAATGACATATTACGAATCATGAACAATCACAATATGAATCATTCAAGAACCTATGCTAGCATGGCAAGTTCTAACCCTTAATTATACTTTCGCATTCATTAAAGATAAACAATTTAGATGTTCGCGACGCATCTAACAAAAAAACACAGCTATACTAGGTAACCGATAAACATATCTCACAAAAATCAATTAAGCATCAAACCCTAAATAATATTTAAACAAATCCGCTAGGGTTCCATGACAATGATTAGTTCATAATCGAACAAATCATCATCATGGATTTAAAAATTAACATAGCCTTATAATGAATAAAAAATATATATAAATAAACTAAAAAAAGAATATAGAAAAATTAAAATAGCCTGATGTATAAAAAATAAAAATAAACTAAAAAAAAAGTATCGAAAAATTAAAATAGCGTGATGTATAAAAATAAGAATAAAAATAAATTAAGAAAAAAAATGTAGAAAAATAAAACCGGAAAAGAAGCTCAAAGTTCGCTTGCCGTCAATTTCGTCTTCCGGTGTCGTTTGTTAAGAGTAAAACCTCCACCGCCGATCGAACACCCACAAGCAGCTGTCACCTGCCGGACGAAAAGTAAGTGGCCGAAAATCCGATCAGTAATCTACTGCAACCCTAAATCGCCGTGAATTGCCTATCAGTAGCCACTGGTCTGTCTCTTTGTCGCCAATTCTCCTCTCGCGCCGTTCTATGCTCTGCCGAAAGAAAAGTCAGTGGCCGTCCCCTCCCTTTCTACGTTCCATCCCCTTTTTATAATCTTCTGTTTATAACTTCTCATGAAAACCCTAACAGAAGCCCATTCTCTCTTTCTTACTGGGCTTTCGTATGTTCTGTTCGAAAAAACCCAAATAGAAGCCAATTCGGTTTTCTCTTCTTTCTCTTTTGCTCTAGCTTTATATTCTTCAAATTAAAAAGGTAAAGAATTGTCTTTTGTCTTTTCTGTATATTATGCAAAGTACCACGTTGCCGTACTCAATTTGTAATCTATCGTTTTCTTTTCTTTTTTCCTTTTTTATTCTACCGAGTATCAAAAGCGGCACACACTCTTTTCTTCTCTTTTCGTCTATTTATATATTCTGCGGACAAAACCTTAAAGAAGCCAAATACAAATCATCAAATATTAATCCTAAAGAATATAATATTCTAAAATTGCCCTCAAGTACATTAATTTTCCAGTTTCTTCAATTTTAATCTCAAATTTATTAATATTATCACAATTTACCCGCGACACAAGCACCTTTAAGAATACTGGAAAAATATGTTAAAACTCAACGAATACTTGAGAGCCGGTGATGATTTTAAGAATAATGGAAGCGTAATAAGTGATATGAAATGCACTTATCACATGTGATGGTACCAAAAATGTTGTGCGATTTGTTTTTCCAACTTGCTTCAACATACCAACAATATAGACATTATACACCGCCGATAGAATAGGTGTACCGCCAATATGGAATTTTCATACCGGCGGTATACAATGTCTATACCGCTATTATGGTTAACCAAAAAAATTGGTTTTTGTGGGTCCATTTTCTAATCTATATAGCGGGGGGTAGAATAGACGCACCACCGATATAAAAGTTCATACCAATAGTGTAGTATCTTACATGTGGTATGAAGATTATATACCGACATCGGTGGTATAGACTACGTATAATATCGTTAAAATAGATGCACCCTTGGTATGGAAATTTTAAATCAGCGATGTTGTATCTTAACGGTGGTATGATAATTTGATACCATCTGTAGCGGTACCAAAAGACATTACATCCTAAAAATCTCCCGCCAAATAAATTTCATGTCACTAAATAATTCCCGCCAACTACAAGCTTCCTACCAATTTTTTAATTTAATTGTCTATGAATAATTTCTCAAATCAACCATATTAATTTGTCTAGAAAAATATTATAAGCAATCAAACTCAGACTAATTGTTTTTTACGATGTGAATTGGATTGTTGACGAAGACAACAACTTGTTGCAAGCCATCAAGTTTTTGAAGAGGACGAGGTCGGATGGACTACCAATTAGGTTTGTAATGAAATGTTGCATACAATGATGTACATGTACGTATACATGTACGATTTTGAGACAAAACCATGTCTAACTCCTTGCAGTCGTGAAGAAGTCTCTAGCATGTACACTTACTTGAAATCGCAACTAATGGTTTTGGATTTCGACCTCTGGTACAAACTTAGGCAAAATACTTTCAACTCGTTCAATTTAAATTTTAATGATTTTGTTACAAAGAATATGCTACATTATATGGAGGATCAAAGTGTTGAAAGAGAGGTTTTGAAAATAATTGCGAAATATTGTCTTTTACGACAGCAAAGGGTATGACTCTAGCTAATATTATGTGTTGTTTTATGTTCGCTTGATGTTTCCTAAGTTATTGTATTTGATACTATATATGTTTTATTTATGTTAACTATTATTTTTTAAAGTTACTTTTCTCTTGTATTGATGTTAAATGTATCTATTATGCTATAATATTTAAAGTCTGTTCCAAATATTCGGGTTCGTAACTCATGCGCGATGTTATGCAACAGGTGCATAAGCTATTCGGTTTAGGGTTACTTTATTTCTTTAAGAAACATATACTTTAAGATATTGAGTTAGACATCATTAACAATAGACTCAAACAAATGATAATGGATCCTCAAGTCCTAGAATTAGATATGCAATGATATAACTCTTCATAAAGTATTCTGTTATTCTTTCGCATGTTTCTGTTTAATATATTTGTTTTTCATGTCTTTAAATTCCATGAATGACAAGTTTATCAAGTTAAGTATGATGTTTTTAAGTTGTTAACACAATAATAAAAGCGGTAACATTAGAAAAAAAATCTAAAGATAAACTTTATTGGACACCCAACTAGAATCGACAGTATGTTAATATTGTACCGTCGATGCCAAATTGCACCAATGGTGAATATACAATGTACGGGTGATAAAATTACCTTATACTGCCACTACACACTGTTATTTATTTTTCAAAAAACATGAAAAAATCTATTAAATTTTATTATTCATGAGTTAGATTTAGTTGGATACCTCTTTTGGAGTATTAATTTTATCGTCGCCCGTACATTGCATATTCACCCTTGGTGCAAATAAGATTTTTGTTTCTCATTAAACCTAACCCATTAATAAGATTGTTGTTTACCATTGTTGTTTACCATTTTAAGTATTTGTTAAGGCTTCATTTAGAGTTATTTTTGTTTAAAAGTAAAAAAGTTTTATTTTGTATAAAAGTTGTGATTTAAAATAAGGTTGGTTAAATGTTGTTGTTTTGGATGATTTTCATTAATATCTTATGTTTGTTTAATGATAACTCTTTCTTTTATTAATTTCTCCCAAAAAATAAAAAATAAATTATTTTGGTTTAAATGATAGAAAAAGTAAAATATAAATAAAAGATGGGAGAACTTAAAGTTCATTCGACAAAACTTGAGCCTAACCTTTTTTATACTTATGTTTCATTTTCATTTTCAATTTTTATTTTAAATTATAATAAAACTAATATCAATTTTAATTTATTTAAAAATAAATTTTTATAAAATATAAAAATAAATTTTGGTACATTGTTTATTGTGTTATTAAATTATAACTTTTTATTGATTAAACATTGATAATATAGTGTTAAATAAAAATATAAATGGAGCATCTAACATCATGAAGAGAAATTATATTTTTTTTGCACTTTTAATGTCCTTTATCCAAGTCTAGTCTTAGGTTGTCGAGCAGTAGAGTTTCGACTCATTTGAAGCTTGTTATGACTCTTCGAGAGGGTGATAGAGGTGTTATACATCATATTTAATCAGAATTGATTTTGAAAAAGATATTCGCATAACTTTATGTGTCAAGCATGATTATTCAAACTTCAGCCCCTGATATTTTGGTAGAGATGTTTATTATATCCTCATGGGGTACTATTACCCCTCTCGAGGTCAATGATGTGATGTTTTCTAGAAAAAATTATAATTCTTCCGAGTGTGCCCCCTCTAGAAACTTTTCATGCAATTACATATTTGAATCAAGATCCAAGTATTCGTCACATGCTTCATAAGTTGTCATGGTTTTGGCTGTCGGTGGCACTACAACTTTGGGTGGTACTTAAGAGGGCTCGCCTCTAGGTGTCATCGACTGAGGAGTTGGATTCTGTTAAAAAGTAGGTGGAGCACGACTCTTGATGAATTCTAGGACAGTTTCATCATAAAAATGCTCTAATCTCATGCACTCTTAGATTTTATGACCACTATTGTATGGTATTTATATAATTCATTTGGATGTATTGACTTCTTTTAAGTCCATAGTTTCTTTGGTTTTTAAAACCATATTGAATATTTAGATTGATCGTCTATCGTGACTATTCATGAGCTCAATATACAGGGTATTCGAACCCTCTATATTGTTAAAAATCTTGACCCATTGTCGGTCTGTTATTCTGATATTAAGAACTCATATTTTTAAGAAAAGGTTGTCATAGAGATAGGCTGACAACATTTTTCCATGATTAACCTGGATATATGATGCGAGGATCAGTTTGCACATAGGTTGGATAGTACGAAGATTAAAAGATCAACTGTTATCATTTCTCGCATGGTTTCCTCCATCTTAATCTACTAGTTTCCTAAGCTAGAAGTTTTCTAAAGGTTAAATCCTTATATTTTATGATGTTTTCGTCCAATATTTTGGGCAATACACCTTATTAGTAGGAAATTTTGGCCATTAGATCATAGTAGTTTTCTAGGCTATTTTTTAACAAACTTCTTGGTATAATTGTATAAGCTCTTGTAAATCTCCAGTTGGTAGTGGATAATGTAATAATATTAATATCTATAGATTACTTTACTTTAAATTAATTGATATCAAAATACGGTCCATAGAGCATCAAAAGCATAAATCGAGACTTGGGGAAATAAGTTAAACCACATCATGACGCTACCTCATAAGATCGTACAGAAATCTCGGAAAAATAGCATGCTATCATCGTCAAACCCCAACATTTCATTTAGGAATTGCTCAATGTGATATTTAGGATCGCATGGCATAAGCGTCATCGCACTCGTTAGAATTATCCAAACAATCAAGACAACAAATTACCGAGTACCCCTTTCACTATCAATATATTTATTGAAAGTTACCTATTTGCTAATTGATGACAACGACCTAAATCTAATGTTATATCGGTGGTATAATTGCAAGTCTTAGAAGTTAAATGTGTGTGTATGGTGGAATGCTACAGTTTGATTTTTCGATCACGGTCATAAAAATATTTTATTGATTAGTTTTAAAGAAAGTCTTATCGGTACCAATGGGTTCCCATAGACGGCACCAATGAAGTATATTAAACTTGGTCAAGATAATCAAGCTAATTTTTTATTATATAAAATTAGGGTTCCTACAAAGTAGAGAGAATAAGGTTATAGATAAAAAAATGTAATCGAGTAATTAAAAGGTTATAGGTCGGAGCTCTTATTTATAGTACTACTTACATATTAAAGAATACATCGATTACAGAATAATTGCTCATTAAGTCATAATTTTCACAGACTTATTTTACTAAATACTGCCAAAATGATGAACCTTATTGTCTATAGAGTAGGGTTTGGTAAGTTACAATTTCCCCTTACAAAAGATGATTTTGATAGTCGTTATTAGTATGTAACCTATTGCGGCCTTCAAGCAGTGATACTTACTCAGTTTTTTCCACTATCTATGGGTTAGAGGCTTTCTTTCAGGATGGCTTTTGTCCTAGTTACCGCTCACATACACAATTGAGCGTGTCCGAGTATTATTAGAATTTAGTAGATCATTCACCATTATATAATTATTGTGCACCGATATATAGGGGAATGAGTATATTAGCGTTAACACAAAATTTACGATAAATAATAATTATTTCATGGTAAATAGGAGGGAGGCGATCGCCAAACCAGCTATAAAGGCCCCAAGCATATTCTAGGCATTTGGTGCTAGATATTTTGGGCATACTTCCACCACCTGAATTGAAGGATGCAAAAGCAGCATGACTCCATCGTCGAAAATGAAAGTGAAGAATATAGTTTTATATTTCAAAGCATCATCTTAAATATGAAGATAAACAGGTAAGTACAATGTTACATTGTTCGTATTTTCCTATTATTGTCACAATTAATCGATCTTAACAACCTTATAGTATATATATTGAGCCTCTGTTAGCATCGAAAACAGTTCTCTAAGGTTTTTCTTACGATCTAGACAGCTACCACCCTAGACATTGTTCGGTCTTTCTTGGTAGTTGGATAATGAGTCTAACGTTTTTAAAAGCATGTTACATTTTTACAGTTTAGCCTTCCTAAGGATTTCCTTCTCTTTTTTAGTAAATATCTCTACCTGGATACAAATGTTTGGTTTAAAAAAACTTAAGATAAAGAGAAATTTTGAGGGTTCAAAGTGTTTAACAATCCTATAGTAATGATAAGTTCCCTTGTTTTTTGTAGAATTATCTCTCACATATTTTTAGTTTTATTGTTGACATATGCAAAATAAATTACCAATCCCATGCATTCCACGCTCAGGTGGATAATGTGCTGTTATAATTATGAACATCAAAATTTGTGTGTATGACACCTCAGTTATGAATTTTGGAATTAGTACATAGAATAAACAGTAACATTCTTTACATACACAAAAATGGGCCATATCTCTCTCCACTACAAGAAACCTCAAACAACATCCTCGACCGATATAATCGTACATCAAGACCTTCAACCAACATACTCGGACAATGGGATTTTCGACTATTACCCTCACCAGCAGGTGTTCGGGAAACCAGGTCCTCGGCCAGTGTCCTCGGTCGGTATATTCATATAGTAGGACTCGATGACCAATATACTTGTATAGTAGGACTCTTATAAACTATTCTTGGATAACGAGATATTTAGTCAGTATTTTTGGACACTATGACGCTTGACTAAAATCCTTGTCCAACTCATTCTCACCTAGTATCCTTGGCCAACTCGTCCTCATATGTTATCCTTGGATAACTCGGTTCTCGGCCATCTCAATCATGGGCTTGCATCCTTAACCAGCATTATTGGTCCTTAATCAACATCCTTAGGCAGCTTTTTAGCTAGCGTCATCGGTCTATCAGCTTCGGTCAGACATATCCTCAACTAGCCAACCTTAGTTAGTCATGTCCTCAACCAACAAACACACGCTCGGTCAAAGTATCTTTGATAATACCTTCGACTAGGTCCACACCTAGGCATGGACATTTAGTTCCGGAACTGAAAAAAGAAACTGAACCGAACCGAAATAAAAGATCTGATTCGATTTCGGTTCCTTTATACATGTTCAGTTCTGATTTTAATTACCTCTGGTTCTTGGTTCGGTTTGGAATTGAAAACCGTTAAGTAACCAATAAGAACCGAACAGTTAATAACCCTAAATACTCAAATATTAAACATTTTTTTCTCTTTTTGGTTCGCCTCTTTCTTTTTTGTTCTTTTTTTCTCTTCTTCTTTCGTTCAATTTCTCTCAAATTTATCATAAAACATTATTTTCTCCTCTTGGCTTTTAAATATCATTTCTTTGATTGTGCAGGTCAGCATCTGAGGGTAAATTCAAGAAATTTTGGGTTCCACTGAAAATGATATTGTGTCAACTGATTTTGTTAGATTCAACAAGTAATATTTGATACTAATTTCTATTTGAGAATATAATACTTTCAATGAACTCTTTTATTATGTTTATATTCCATGTCATACAATTGAAAATAAAACCTTATATTTTCAATTGGTGAAAGTATCATCTTTTGGAAGCTAAGAAGTCAGGTCAGTGAAGCAGTTGTGGGATATCTAAAGGCTAGAAATGAAGAAAATTTAAATTTGAGTGTAGTTCCGTATGGAAAATAAAGTGGAAAATGAGTGAGAAATGAGTGAGAAATGAAGTGGAAAACAAAATGAGAAATAAGTGGATCAATGCAGCCATTTCCCATTAGATGTGTTATACCTATCTTGTATCATGTGTGACAAATCTAATGTTTGTCTATCTTTGGTTTTGGATTTTACAGTACTCGTGTGATGGACTTGATTGCGCACACTGCAAAGACAACTTGAAACTAGTTTGATGGTCTTTATCTTTCGGTGGTGTACCAAGTTTACAGTATTATTAATATTTTAATGTTGATGTGTAATTGTGTATCTTAAATTTATATTACAGTATTAATATTCTTTTGTTCTTAAAATTTGGATTCATTCATGAATCAATTATTTGTTGAAAATTTAAATTTGTAACTTATTAAGTTGTTATAGGCTATTTGGTTGTTTATTTTTCACTTCTATTTAGATTCAGTTTTTTTTATAAAAAAAATTGTTTCTATTAGAGTTCAGTTCCAAACGAATCTTTTGGTTACAAAGTAATTATCTAAAACCAAATCTAAATGGAACCGAACCGAAATCCAAATATAATAAAAAATCAGGTCTCATATTAAGTACCCATCCGAACCGAACCGAGAGGTACCGAACCAAACCAAACCAAATTTCAATTGGTTCATAAATTGATACATGTTTTAAAGAACCAAAAAACTGAACCGCACCAAACCGAAGAACCAAATGCTCATACTTATCCACGCCTATCAGGACTATATGGGCTACCACGACTGAGATGACAATTCATATCCTACCAAAAGCCTTAATTCATCAAATATCTCTAGAACATTCACCAATCAGGTATGTTAAACATCAAGACAGCATATTACCCATTTGTATATTTTTCTTCCAATAAACTATTTGGTCAACGAGTGTTTTAACGAGGTAGAAGTCAGAAAGTATTAAACCATGAGGTTTTCTAGATCTGATCGTTGAATATTTGCCAAAATACCTACGAAACACGAGTTATACGCATTATCACCAACCTACCTTGAAACTCATCTAGCAAATTTATCAGGCATCACATAACATAGTCTTTATTTATGACGTTTTCAAGGACTATAAGGTTATCGATAAGGTAGATTTTATCCTAGGTCGGATCTTGAATCGCATAGTCGAGTAGCAAGATAACTTCAATAAAAACATTTTTCTTGTTAGACCAATCTTCTATGTAATAACATTTTTATGTAATTTGATCTTCGTTTGACACAAAAATTACTTTACTTATTATGAATAAAAAATCAACTCTCATTGTTGAGAGACAAATATTTTAATCCAAAAATAATCATTTCTTATTTTTTTTGTTCATACCACTCTCAGTCAGTATTAAACCTTCGTTCCTATTTCATTTGATGTTCCATAACTCACTCCATCGGTCCATCATATCCGGATTTAATATATATATATATATATATAATAAATTATAATAAAATTTTATAAAATTACAATTTTATAAAATATATAAGTTAACAAACTTTATTTTATTTTTTATACATTGAAAAAAATTATTCTAAATAAATTAAAATTGATATTATTTTTGTTATAATTTAAAATAGAAAATTGAAATTGAAATTGAGACATAACTATAAAAAAATGGTTGTGTTTTTTTAGTTGTGTTACACTACCAACCTAATATACTTTTTACTCATGTGGAGATATTTGATCTCTTAAAAGCGTGTCACATCAGTGCCACATCAACATAATCCCCAACCAAAAATTGAAAAATCTATGTTCCATAGAATATATTCATTTTTTCAACATATCCCCCCATATTTCTCTCTCTTCCACATCAATCAATCATATAATATCCCAATATTTATTTTATTTCTCTTCATTACTTAATATATATTTATATAAAGTTATAATTATTAAAATAAGTCATTTTAATAAAGTAATATATTATTTATTATTTATTTAAATTTAAATTATAAAATTATAAAATTAAATTTGGTTCATAAACTTAGTAGAATAAATTATTGTAGAACTTTTATTCTATTTTAATTACTAAAACATTCCGAAAATCATAAAAAAGAACTAAATAAAAAAACTCAAAATATTTTGGTATCCAAATCAAACACACTAAGTGATCTCAAAAAATAAAAAATAATGGTATAACTCTAAAAAAATTATTAATTAAACATTTCAAAAATAGTTTTAAAAAACTAAACCAAAAAAAAACTCAAAAAAATTGGTGTCTAAATCAAACAAACTAATTCTCTATTTATAGATCTCGAAAAAAATAGTATAATTTTTAATTTTTTTACTTACCAACACATTTCAAAATTTATTTTAAAAATACTAAATAAATAGAAATACTAAAAAAAATCCAATATACAATTGAAAAAAACAAACATTTATTTATAAACCTCGAAAAATAAAGAATAGTGGTATAATTTAAATATTTTTTTAACCAATAAATTCATTAAAAATCAATTTGGAAATAAAATAAAATAAATTCAACGTCATTTTGTTGCTGGCTCTTTTAAAGATGAATCAGGCGTATTTTTTAAACCCGGCTCATTTTGATGCCTCGTCGGTGTAAATATGTGATCAATATGGGTTGAGGTTCGAATTTATTGTTAGTTTGGAATTTTGTCTATCGATGTACTTTTTATAACTTTTTAGGTTTAGTTAACTTTGATTATGTATTATCTTTCGTTCTAAATTATTAGATAAATGATTTTTTTTTATTTGTTTTAATTGTTTCTGTTTTTAGAAAAACAATGGTTAAACAAATTCATTTGTATCCTTTATTTTAAAGATAACATATCAAATTCAAATAGATAAATTTAAAATATTAATTGATAGTTAAATAAACATATTAAAAGTTAAAACTTTAATTCATGTCACATTTTATTTTATAATTATTAAAAACATCAATAATATAAAACATTTACTTACAAATAAATAAATAAATATAAAGCATATACTTAAAAAACAATATCATATATATAACTACTTCATTCTTAAAAATTATATATATATATATATATGGTTCTTATATTTCATTCTTAAAAATGGTATCAACCAATCTCACGTAAATGTAATAACAATGAAACAACATTTGACATATTATTAAAAAAAAAACAGATTAAATTTGATAAGTCAAACCATATCATCGAATTTATATTGTTTTTTTACATAAGAGAGGTGAAGATAAACTTCAAGCTTTTATGTTAATATATATGAAATTATTATTAAAGTTGAAAATATTAAATATTGAATGTTCAACTAAATAGTTTATCACAAATTAATGCACTATTTACTAATGTAATCTCAGTTACAAGATGCAGATAAAGAGACAAAAAATTCTCATTTAATTTTCAAAGAAGCATATAGTTTCCACAAAGTTCCCAAAAGAAGTAGACAGTTCCCATAGTACTTCCCAACTTTGATAACGTTAGTGAATAGTGGAAATTAATATTATAAGCTTGAAAGTTCCCAATTACTTAATGATGTTAGTGGGGATAGTGAAAATTATATTTTCTATAAGTATCAAACTTGTTTGTTTTATTTCTTGAAGTAATAAAATGAAACTATATGTCTGTTCAAATTGTTTCTTCTGTCTATTCAAATTGTTTCATGGTATCAGAGCAAGGTCTCTGCATATCAAGTGTTTGATTTTATTACCCATTGAAATAAAAAAAATCATGTCAAGTGTTATTACTTTTAAATCAATATGAATGGAAGTAATTCAACTTCTCCTATATCTATAGAGAAGCTTGTTAGAACCAATTACCAATATTGGCGGTTGTGTATGGAGGCTTTCCTTCAAGGACAAGATTTGTAGGATCTTGTTTCCGGTACCGAGACACTTCCTAGTGATACTCCGGAAATGCTGAGTTAATGAGGAAATGGAAAGTAAGGTGCAGAATTGCTTTATTCGCGTTGAGAGCTTCGATTCGTAAGGAATTTATTGATCATGTTCATGCATTGGATTCTCCAAGTGGATATCTGGGATACTCTTGACAGGTTATTTACCTAGAAAATACTATGCGGCTTCAATACCTTGAGAATGAGCTTGCTTATTTAACCCAAGGTAATATGTCAATCTCTGATTACTTTCATAAGGTTAAGTCTGTATGTTTGGAAATTTCATATTTGTATAGTGATGAACCTATCAGTGATGCAAGGCTAAGATGTTATTTGATTCGTGGATTATGATCTGACTTCATGCTGTCTATATCATCAATAAAAGATGGGTCAACCAACCATCAATTATTGAGTTAAAGAACATACTCTCTAACAAGGAAGCATTGGTTAAACAAATGCTTAGTAAGTATTCTGCTTATGTTGAAGATACACTTTTTACTAAAGATATGCCAAGGTGGAAAAACACACAGTCATTTTCAAAATGGTGGTAAGCAGAAAATGATTAAGGGAGATTCAGCAAACCACTTTAAACGGACATGTTTTAGATGCAGAAGGACTGGACACATGAAGTCAAATCGCCGTGCAAAGCTTGTTTGCAAGAAGTGTGGCAAACCAGGACACATTAAACCAAACTGTTATTTGAAAATCGTTAAATCAGATGTAAATATTCATATGATGTTGAAGATAACAATGAGCTACAGTGGGAAAATTGTTTCTCAATTGAAGTTATTAATCAACCGGACAACATGGCTTCTGCTACACAAAGATCTGGAAAAAGAAATCTGAGGTTTATACTAGTTGTATTGATTTAAGGAATGAGTGGATCGTTGATTCGGGTTGCTCACATCATGTTACCGGTAATACTTCTATACTCTCTGATATTCATCTTCATTTAAGAAAACGAGTAATTATGACAGCAAACAACTCATTACATCCAGTCTGAAGGCTGCAAATTCAGATGATGAAAGTCTTACACTTGAAAAGGTATACCAAGTACCGACTTTAAAGAAGAATCTTGCTTTTGTTTCTCAAATTACTAATTCCAGTAAGTATGTTTTATTCGGACCAAATGATGTGTAGATTCTTGATGATTATAAAAATGTTGATGCTAATGTCTTATTCACCGGAAGAAAGGCAAACTCTTTATATGCTTTATCTGCAAGTGAGGCGTATATAGAAAAGACAAGCCAAAATACAACAACTTCACTTTGGCATGCTCGACTCAGACATGTTGGTAATCAATTGTTGCAGTGAATATCAATAAATATACTACTTGAAGGAGTTTCCTTATTCAAATCAACACATAAGGATGTCATTTGTGCTGGCTGTCAATATGGTAAGTCATATTGACTCCATTTTCAGAAATCCTTGAACTGTGCATCGTCGATATTTTATCTTGTAAATTCTGACCTCATGGGTCCTAGAAGAACACCAAGCTTTAGTGGTTTCCGCTATATGGTGGTTATTTTTTATGATTTTTTTTGCTATAGTTGGGTGTATCTCTTGAAAAACAAAGGCGAAGCTTTCACACACTTTGTTCAATTCAAACAAATGGTAGAGAAATAATTCATGTTTGTTTTGAAGTGTTTGCGAACTGATAATGGGGGTGAATTCCAGTCACACGAATTTTCGGAATTCTGCCACAAACATGGTATTCATTGACAACTAACATGCCCGGATACCCCACAACAGAATGGAGTCGCCGAGCGTAAGTTATCACATCCTACAACAATGACTTTATCTTGGCTGCATGATAAGAACCTTCCTAGAGAGTTGTGGACAGCAGCTATGGAGTGTGCCTGTCATGTGATAAACCAATTCCCTCCATGGCTAGGTACATCGAAATCTCATTTTGATCTGCTATATACTATCAAACTTATTATGAGTTACTTTAAAGTCTTTGGGTCTCTTTGCTATGTTCATATACCTAAGAAAAATCGAACTAAACTTGATCCAAAAGCAAGAAAATGTGTGTTTGTTGGTTATGACGTGAACTAGAACTGATGGAGATGTATGGATCCTATTACTAAGAAGATTGTGATTTATTGTGATGCTGTTTTCGACGAGGTCTCTAATTTTTACCCAACTGCTGGTCTGGAAGAAACCTTTGTATTTATACCATTTGTTGAAACTAATCCTTAGCCGATCTCTGCTCAAGAAGATGTTAGTGAGAGGGGGAATTCAGAATTTTTTGGTCATAATAATTCACCACATTGAGAAATTACACTTCGAAGAACTACAAGACCTAAGAAGATACCTATTTATTTAAAGTATTATGAAGTTCAAGCAAACAATGTATTATCACGTCTTATTTTATGTTAGAAGACATGTTGGAAAATGAGTCTTCATCCTATATTGAAGCTCAAGGGAAGTCAGAATGGGAGAATGCAATGAAAGATGAAATTACAGCTTTGGACATAAAATTCTAGTTGGGTTCTTGTACCGAAACCAAAAGATGTTGAACTTGTTACATGTAAATGGGTTTACAAGTTAAAGAAGGCAGCAGTTGAAAGCATTTCTAGACATAAAGCTCATCTAGTTGCTCGTAGTTTCTCTCAACAACATGGTTTTGATTATAAAGACACTTTCAGCCCAATTGCAAAGATGGTAATGATTCGTACTATTATTTCTTTGGCAACAAACAAAGGCCGGACTCTTTGGCAATTCTATGTAAAAATACGTTCCTCTACGGTGAACTAGATCGGGATATATATATGGAACAACCACTTGGTTTTATTTCAAAAGAATTTCCAGAATATGTCTGCAAACTCAAGAAGGCACTTTACGGTCTCAAACAAGCACCTTGTGTGTGGTATGGTAAGATTGCGGAATACTTCTTATTTTGCGGTTATTATCTATCTTATTCAGATCCAAGCCTTTTGTGAAAATTGATGGAATTTAAATACCAAGATTCTTCTTTACGTTGATAATATGATTATTACGGGTAATAATTCAACTGAAATCAAACGGTTGAAAGATGATTTATATACTCGTTTTGAGATGAAAAACTTGGGGAAAGCTCACTGCTTCCTTGGTTTAGAATTTGAAGAAGGAGATGGCTATTTTCTGTCACAAAGAAGTTATGTTACTAACTTTTAGCACGGTTTGGTATGGAAAATGCAAACTATACAACCACCTCCAATAGATCCAGGTCTAAAATTACACAAGAATGAAGGTGAATTATTAGATGATATGACTGAGTATCGCAAACTTGTGGGTTGTCTTCTATACTTAACGGTAACTCGTCTGGACATTACTTTTTCTGTTAGAATAATATCTCAATTTATAAATCAACCATGTGCTGGTAATATGGCTGCTGCAAAACGAATTCTTCGATATGTGAAAGGAACTTTAAAGTATGGGCTGATGTATCAAAAAAATACAAAGTTATGTTTACGTGGGTTTGTTGATGCTAATTGGACAGGCAATGTGAATGACAGACGGTCCACATCATGCTACTGCTTCAATACTGGTTCAGCAACTATCTCTTGGTGCAGCAAGAAGCAAGACACGGTGACATTATCAACTGCTAAGCTGAATATGTTGCAACCATATTAGCTTCCCAAGAGTGTATTTGGCTTACACGACTTCTTAGAGATGCCAATCAGGTGCTACACCTTCCTATTTTTATCTTTTGTGACAACAAAAATGCCATTAAACTTGTTGGAAATCTTGTACTTCATGCTCGCACAAAACACATTGATACTCGACATCACTTTATCCGAGAGAAGACACTTAATCAAGAAATCAAGTTGAAATCTATACGGACAAATGAGCAGGTTGCTGATGGCCTTACTGAGACTCTTCCCAAATCGAAGTTTGAAGAGTTCAGAAGAGCTCTCGGTCTAACTGATCGAATGAATGCACTAAAGAGAGTCACAAATTAGTGCACTCTTTACTAATGTAATCTCAATTACAAGAAGCAGACAAACAAACATCATTTAACATATTATTACAAACAAATTAAATATGATGTCAAATTATACCATTAAATTTATATTATTTTTTTACATATGAGAGGTGAAGATAAACTTAAGATTTTATGTTAATATTTATAAAAATATTAGAAAAGTTCAATTATTAAATAACAAATAGTCTAAAAACGTTTAGAAACTAAATCACACTGCTGTCATAATATCAAGCATTAAAGGAGTCACGACACAGAAAAAACAAAAAAGAAAAAGGTAAATAAATATAGAATCAACCAACTTTTACAAATTACAACTCACCTCGTAACATCTTGGCAATTTAGAATTTAGTTTGCGAACTCAATATATCAGGGTTGCGTGTATTTTTATTATTACTGTTATATTTGTAACACTATCACTTTTATAAATAAAAATTTATATATTGTTGTTTGCAGGAATTATAATAAAATCAACAAAAATAACTAGGAATAGAATAAAAATAACGGTTTCGATATAAAACACCAATAATTATTTTTATACAGATTAAAAATCATTGAGCCCAGTTTCAAACAAAACTTGAAACTCATATATAGCTGGTAATTCGAATTTTTGACTCGTTTATTATAAATTTATATTAACTTTTTCGAATTTTTGAGCAAATTAGAATCTGGAGTTTGAACGGTTAAAAAAATAGTGAACCGCTATCCACCGGATACACCAACGGCAATAGAATTATAAACTTGATGAAATGAATTTAGACGAACTTGATAAAATGAGAAACAATTAGCAAAATTTAGGAGAGAGAAGCTTCTTCTATCTAGATTCTAAAACTCCAAATGATAATACTCATATAAAATAACAGAGTACTATCACCAACTAAGGACAAGACGAGAGAGTTTGCTTAACTAGTATTAGTTCAGAAAGACAAACATAAAACTAGACGAGCATCAGAAGTAACAGAATCCAGACATCTCCTCCTACGATGGCCTTCGTTGCTTCATTTTCGGGGCAATGGTTGTATAAGCAACGACAAGCACAACCCTGTGATTGAGGTTTGCATTTTACCATTGCAGAGGTGGAATTAGGACTGTACATCTGTAAACAACTATACGTGCAGAGTTCGAAATCATCTGGATCTAGATAACCACCGATTGTCTCGCTGCACTCGTAATAAAGTGGCCGGAGATTTTAATAGAATTTTTTTTAAGAAATAAGAAAAGATCGGATAGAACAAAAGATTTTTTATTTTATTTTCTTTTCTCGAATAATATAGTTTACTAATATAATATTCTTTAAAATATAAAATCTAAATCTAAACATATTTTCTCTCAATTAAATAATATATTTTTAATTGAATAATATATATTATTAAAAATACATTAATATTTTATTAAAATATTTTGACTAAATTAATTAATTAATATATTCAAGCTTAATTAATTATTGTCTTAACAATGCCTCTCTTAAATTAAGTTTGCTCTTGATTCCCAAACTTTCAACATTCCTTTTGAAGACTTGTGCACTTTGTGGCTTTGTGAAGATATCAGTCATTTGATCTTCAGTCTTGCAATAGTTAACTTGAACATCACCATTATTCATGAGCTCCTTCAGAAAATGATATCGAATCCGGATGTGTTTTGTTCTTCCATGAAGAACTGGATCCTTTGTGACTGAAATAGTAGAATTATTGTCACAAAATAAAATGGTTGACTTGACCTGTTTTCTTTTTAGACTTTCCAAAATTTCGCACAACCAAATCAATTGACATCCTGTATAAGATGCAGCAATATATTCTGCTTCTGTAGTCGAAAGCGCCACAACTGATTGTTTCTTTGAGCTCCATGAAACTGCACCGCTACCAAGGTGAAACACATACCCAGAAGTGATTTTGCTATCATCAATGCTTCCTGCTAAATCATTATTTGTATAACCAATGAGATTAACTTCTGTATTAGCTTCATAAAAAATAAAAAATTCCATAGTCAATGGTTCCCTTCACATATCGCAATATTCTTTTGACAGCCTCCCAATTGTTAGAATAAGGTTTTCCCATGAATCTACTTATCAAACTACCAGCATACACAATGTCAGGCCTTGTCGAAGTTAGATACATCAGATTTCCAACCAGACTTTGGAACATGGTTGAATTAACAGTTTTTCCTTCACCTTCTTTAGATAACTTCAAACCTGTGATGCATGGAGTAGTGACTGGATTAGCAGCTTCCATCTTGAATTTTTTCAAAATTTCTTTTGCATAACTCTCTTGTGAAATAAAAATTCCTTTCTCAGATTGATGAATTTCAATGCCAAGAAAATGATGAAGTTCTCCGAAATCTGTCATCTCAAATTCTGACATCGTTGACTGTTTAAATTCTTCCAACATTTTTACATTGTTTCCTATCAAAACAAGATCGTCGACATAGAGACTAACCACCATAAATCTTCATTGGGAATCACTTTTGATGTAGAGAGTATGTTCATATGGACATTTTTTAAATCCATATTTTTCAAAATAAGAATTTATACGGCTGTACCAGGCTCAGGGTGATTGTTTCAACCCATACAATGCTTTCTCTAGCTTGTAACCTTTTTCTTCTTCTCTTTTCTTAATAAACCCAGGTGGTTGATCAATATAGACTTCTTATTTGAGAACACCATTCAAGAATGCGGACTTTACATCAATTTGAAATATCTTCCAATTATTTTGAGCAGCAAGATATATGAGTAACCGAACTGTTTCAAGTCTAGGAACGAGAGCAAATACCTCTGTAAAATATTCTCATTCTTTTTGCTTGTATCCTTTTGCAACTAGCCTCGCCTTGTATTTATTTATAGAACCATTTGGATTCATCTTTGTCTTGTACACCCATTTGACTCCAATAGAACTCTTGTGCGGCGGTAAATCTGTAAGCTCCCATGCATCATTATTTTCAATTGAGACAATCTCTTCGTTTATGGCTTTCCTCCATACTTTTTCTTGATATGCATCATCAAACGAAATTGGATCTTCTCCTCCAAAGAAAGAAAAAAATACAGGATCGTGTTCCACGATTTCATCAGTTACATCATATAGTTCTTGAATACTTCTCATTTTTCTGACCGGACTAGATGAAAAACTTGATGAAAAATATGGGGAAGTAAAAAGGCTTCCTGTTGAAGTATTATTTTCAGCACTTTCAAAATCTGCCTCTTCTTTTTCTTCAAGTTCAAGTGAAATTTTTTGCAAAGGTTCTTTCTCAACTGTCATCTCTTCAAAAAACGAATTTTCATCAAACCGGACATCTCGACTTATCACAATATTTTTTGTTACCGGATTATATAGCTTGTATGCCTTACTTCTTTCACTATAATCAATAAAGATGCATTTTTCAGACTTGTCATCTAACTTGCTTCTCATAGCATCCGGAATATGAGAGTATGCAACACTCCCAAATATTCTTAGATGATGAACATTAGGCTTTCTACCATACCACATCTCATGTGGCGTGCAATTCTCCAAGCTTGTTGTTGGTGATCTGTTAATAAGATAAACATCGCAGGAAACAACTTCAACCCAAAAAACTCTTGATAACCTCTTCTTCTTAAGAAGACATCTAGTCATCTCTATTATTGTTCTGGTATTTCTTTTAGATACACCATTTTGCTGAAGCATATAGCGGACTGTCATCTCATGCCGAATGCCAATATTTCTGCAATATTTCTCAAATTCTTTTGAAAAATACTCACCTCCATGATCTGTCTGTAAGGTGTTGATTTTTAATCCAGTAAAGTTCTCTACTTCTGCTTTAAAATCTTTAAATTTTTGAAATGTCTCTGATTTTTCTTTGACACAATAAACCGAAACTTTTCGTGAGTAATCATCAATGAAAGTTATAAAATAACGATTACCTCCGAAAGATGGAACTGTCATTGGACCACAAAGATCTGAATGAATAAGTTGCAGTGGTTTTTTATTTTCCACGATGATTTAGACGGAAACGAAATTTTATTTTGCTTTCCAAACTGACAAGTTTTACATACATTGAGACAACTAATATTTGGTAAACCGGTGACCATCATCTTTCTTGAAAGCATCTCTAAATTTCTATAATTCAAATGTCCAAATCGATCATGCCATAATTTTGCAACTACTTTATGAGAACTAATCAAGCAAGACATATTCTGATTTTGAAGAGTGAGTGAGAAAATATTATTTTGTGCTACTCCAACTTTAGCAGCAACTTGATTATTCAATGATAAGTAACATGTCATGTCACGAAAGTGAATATCATACCCCTTCTTCAGTAGATGCCCAACGCTAAGCAAATTATTTTTAAGTCCAGGAACAAAATAAACATCAAACATTTTCTCAATCTTACCTTACTTTGTTTTAAATTCTAATTCACCAGCACCTTCAATTTTGTAAGATTTTCCATCTCCTACTTTTACTTATCCACAATCAGCTTCAAATAATTTTGAAAATAATTTTTTGGTACCTGTCATATGTTTGCTAGCACCATTGTCTATGTACCAGAAATGATCAGTCTCTCCACCATGAGTCACAAGCAATAAAGTTTCTTGACTATTTTTCACCATATTAGCTTCATATTTTTCTTTTTCCTTGTGCCAACAATCGCTTTCCATATGACCAGGCTTGTGACAATAAAAACACTCAATATAACCACGACATGTTCCTCTTCGATTTCCACGTCCACGTCATCTTTGCGAACCTCTAAAGTTCTGATTTTGGTTTGTTTCTTTCCATTGGTTTTCATAATGACCCATTCCATAAGTATTGAAGTCTCTTCCTCTTTGATTTCCGCGTCCTCTTTGTGAGCTTCATTTTTTTGAAGGATGGCCATAATATTTTTCCCTCTGATTTTTAGAATATTTTTTCTTCTCACTTATAGACAAGTTTGACTGTAGTGCTTGATCCAACGTTAGTTCCTTCTTTTTCTTATTTAATCTTTCTTCATGAGCTTTCAATGAGTCTGTCGTTAGATTCTTCAATAGCAACCACAATATAGTCAAATATTGAATCCAAAGAGCGTAGAATTTTTTCAATTACACGGATTCACAATGGACAGTACTCGTGCACAATAATCAAAAACGGATTCAGACGCTGTTTTTTTTGTAAGCTTTCAAATTCTCCTCTAAGATTTTGTAATCGAATTCTTTTTACCTTTTCATCTCTTTTGAATGATTTCTCCAAAATTTCTCATGCTTGTTTTGCTGAAGTGGCACAAGCAATTTTTTCCCAAGCTGCTTCATATGATTGGACTCCTTGATATATCCAAAACAATGTTTTTTTTATCTTTCTTTCTTGATTTTCTTAGATCTTCTTTTTGTGTTGGTGTTAATTTGTTTTCTTCAACATCTTTTACTTCGATGTAGCTTTTTTCAAAAATTTCTCATTCTTCTTGAGATCCTAGTAGAGCCTTCATATCAGTACTCCATTTATTATAATTTTCTTTTGTTAATTGAGGAACAAAAGAGATAGGAATCGAGTTGTTCAAGATAGGAATCGAGTTGTTCATCTTGATCGAACAGAGCTCTTATACCAATTGTAGATCTTAATGGGATATTTTCGAAGAAAGAAGAAAAAATTAGAGAAAACAAAAGTATTTTTTTTATTTACTTTTCTTTTCTAGATCTCTGTGTTCCATACATCTCCTATATATATTAGTATAAATATAGTATACTGTTTTAATGAAAAAATAATATATTTTATTAATATAATATTCTTTAAAATATAAAATCTAAACATATTTTCTCTAAATTGAATAATATATTATCAATTAAATAATATATTTCATTAAATAATATATTTTTAATTAAATAATATATATTATTCAAATATACATTATTAAAATATTTTGACTAAATTAATTAATTAATATATACAAGCTTAATTAGTTATTATCGTGACCGTGACTGTGTTGGAGCTGGAGATGGAGATGCAGATGGAGATGCAGCTGGACCTTTCGTTCATCAATTTCAACAAATTAAAATAGGGTTAAACAAAGTATAAACATGCAACTAAAATTGAAACACTTGTAGTAGGAGCTGGAGCTGGAGTTACAGATCTGAAGAGAACCAAGGAAGAGAGAAACACGAAAAGCAGCTTCTTGATGCTATTCATCTTTTTTTTCTTGTTCTTTCAAATTTCACTCTTTTGTTTTAAAGTATTTTATAAAGATATTCGGGTTGGTAAATTGGAGTAAGAGTTAATAAGTAACAAAGAAAGTAGTACTATATGGTATCAATAATGAGCCTCTCACTCTCTTGGTCTCATTTTTCTTTTTATTATTCACAGACTCCAAGTTCACCAGAACCTTTTCGTACTACGTTTTTTAGAGCTTTTAAAAATATAATTGTATGATGGGTGACTTTAATAAAATAATAAAATAAAATAATATATATATTAGAATTGTGATTACATAAATTAATAAATATACAAAATAAATTTGGAAGAAAAGAAAAGAAAAAATTATTGGAGGTGAAAGGTTCCTATCAAGATGAGCAAAGAGTGCACTGCAACGTCAGCGTGATAAAATTGCCATATTTGTGGGGCCAAAATAGATACAAAATTTTGATGGGTGAAGCTATTTCTTCCATAGGATTTTTTATTTCTTCCGTGATTTAAAATTGGCCAAAGCTATTTCCACCATGTTATTTTTTAGTTCCTCCATCATTTGAAAAATCCTTCAGGATGTTATTTCTTCCATAAAGGAAGTTACAAAATTGCTTTTTTACCCATTTTTTCTTCACAAAACCATTACCCTAAGATACCCATTTTATTCAGTACAACAAAACCCATTCTTCACCCTAGAGAACTACCTTACAAAGAAGAAAACCCATTTTTCATTTATCACTACCTTACAACAGCTCATTCGAAGATAGAGAAAGCTTGGAGAAAGAAATTCTAGGTTCCTCCCCATTATCAAATTTAGGGTTTGTAGTTAGATTTTGTTGTTCGATTTCGATTAGGGTTTGAAGTTATATTTCTATGTTAGATTCGATTAGGCTTTCATTTGGGGTTTGATTTCATTGTTAGAATCGATTAGGGTTTGATCTTGGGTTCGCCTTGGGATATCTTACTGTTCTGAATTTTTTTTCCCACTGAGCATGTGATTCCGAGTAGGGCACTCGGAATCACATGCTCAGTGGGCAAAAACAATTTCAGAACAGTGTGTGTGATTGATATTGTAGATGGATGGTAGAAAAAGAAAACCTTTTAGGTGGTTTTAAAACAGGGATTAGAAGTCTGTACTACGTCTCCGTAAGTGCACCTTTGGTTGAACTATTGAATACGGTAAATGCTAAAAGATCGTTAACACTTGGTAGCAAACAAGTTTGGGTGTAGACATGTATACAAATAAATTATGTTGCCTACTTTTTTCGTATCTTATTTATCACAGAATTGAAGACGGCAATAGGTTGATTATATTTAATAGCGAGCACCATGCTTTTCTTACACTGGTGTTTTACACTTATTCCGAGAGGGCCACTCGGAATCAAGTGCAATGTCCCAGTGAACAAATTATCACATAATATAACGAGACATAGGGTTTGCAACGGATTCCGAGTGGCCCTCTCGGAATCAGATGCACATTTTTTTTTAAATTACACCTGATTCCTAATGCCTGGCTCGGAAATAGTTGTTTTTCTTTTAGAACTGTAAAAACGGGTTTAGCTGGAAAAAAAATAAGTTTCGAAATAGGTATTTTCAAGCTACGAAGTTGTAAAACGTAAAAACAAGTTTAAATTACATTGTTTGTCGATTGAGTGCTGTTCTCCGGCTTTGTTTGGGTTTCTTCATTTTCCATGATTAATCTTCAATAAAATTGAAGTTCTTTGTTTTAGGGTTAATTTTAGAGGTAGAATCATATATCTTGGATTAAAGTTAGGTTAATAGTATTTTTTCATATAAGACTATCTATTAGATAAATGACATCTAGTGATAAATTTGAAATAAAAATAAGGGTAATTTGGTAAAAGCAAGTCACTAGTGTTTTTGAAAGTTTGAAAGATGGAGGAAATAAAAAATAACATGGAGGAAATAGCTTTGGCCTTCAAAATTTCCAAAACACTAGTGACTTGCTTTTACCAAATTACCCTTATATTATTTTCAAATTTAACATTAGATGCCATTGATCTAATAGATAGTCTTATATTAAAAACACATAATTAAACTAACTTTAACCCAAGATATATGATTCTACTCTAAAATTAATCATAAAACAAAAAAAAATCAAATTTATTGAACATTAATCACGAAAAATGAAAAAACCCAAACCAAACCGGAGAACAACACTCAATCAACGAACAAGATAATTTAATTTTGTTTTTATGTTTTACAATTCCTTAATTTGAAAATACCACTTTGAAACCTTTTTTTTTGAGCTAATCCCGAATTTTGCAGTTGTGAACGAGAAGCAACTGGTTCCGAGAGGGTATCTCGGAATTAGGTGCTTCAAAATATCACATTGTTTATAATATACTAAAAAATAAATTCAACAGAAGAAATGCACCTAATTCCGAGAAGGTATCTCGGAATTAGGTGCATTTGTTTTATAAAAAAAACACCCAATTCCGAGGTACCCTCTCGGAATTAGGTGCTTCCATTTTCAAGTGGGCTGCTAGAACTCACCAGATTATGAATAGTGCTCAACTTCCAAATCAGGTTTCCGTTTATGACATTTACAGAGTCTCGTTCGACACACCTTTCGATGTTAGGTACATAAGAAGGCAAAAATGACGGTTAGTTCTTGAGTAATAGTATCCGATTATCTGAGCACGTCTAATATTTATTTCTTTTGCAGATATGGCTCCGAGACATCTCCAATTGAAGACTTGTCTAAAATATGCCAATCAATGGTGAGTTGTACGATTTGTTACTGTTTTAGCAAATTTTTAGCATATGCGGGTACAACTGCACTGGTTCTATGTTTCGCTTTTGAAAAGTACTTTTGATGTTTCTCAAGTGCCTGAAGATAATTCAGTTTCCGACTGAATTGAATCTTTATATGTGGTTATTCTAGCCTCATTATATATTTGTGGATGAAGATGGAATTGTTCCCGCTGAAGCAGCGAAGGTGCTTTTCCTTACACTTCCTTATATTTTCTTCACTCGAGGCTACTGGTGGAATTAGGGTTTCTGTAGCTATGCATGGTGGCTGCTCGATTCTACTGGTTTGGGTAAAGAGATGGATAGAAAAGGTTTAAAAGTAAGAGAAGGGTAAAACTGTTATTTCCTTTATGGAGGAAATAACAACATGGAGTATTTTTTGAATCATGGAGGAAATAAAAAAATTTATGGGGAAATAGCTTCATCCAATTTTGATCTATCAAAATCATCTTTTTATCCCTGCCGGTTGAGATTTTTTCAACCGGCGGGAGGGTCCCTGGCGGTTGAACAAACGAATTCAAAGGCAAAATAATAAAAGTTCAAAAACGCTCAAATTTTGGGGATAGTTAATATCTTTTTTGGACCCCAATTTAACCAAAACCTTTTTTAATTTCCACGATTGACAATTGTCGCGACAAATTTTGGATGTGCAAATTTTAGATTATTTGTTTTGTTTTCGCTTCTTTGGAATATAAATGTCTTTACAAGGAGTAGAGGTCGCAAGTAGACTAGTCCTCCCAAAAATAAATCGGAGCACGTTCTAACTTAAATAAGTTAACGAGAAAATTACGTTTATTCTGCAATACGTCACAAAAAATTACGTTTATCCTGCAATACGTCAACTTTGTACACGTTCAATCACATTTATAAAAATGACCGTCAAATAACGCAAATCAATTTTATATCATACTTGAGAGTAAAAATATTATTTTTAAACTTATTATCATATAAATTATATATTTTAATTGTAAATATTATAAAAAGTTCACGTTTCAAATATTATTATTATGATTTGGTTATAAATATTATTATTGTTGTTATTATTTTATAAACTATAATCATATCTTATAATTTTAAGATATTACAAGTTATATTATAATTTTATTATTACATTTTGATATTTACTATTATGATTTGGTTACAATATTACAAATGTTGTAATTATTTCATAAACCAAAATCATATCTTATAGTATTTTAATATATATATATATATATATATATAGATTATAATTTTATTATTACATTATGATTATTATTATGATATTGTTACCAATAAACACAAGTAATTTGTATTTTGATAGTATTTAGTAGTACAATTGTTTTTATTAGTATTTAATTTAGTAGTATATTGTATTTTGATAGTATTTAGTATTTAATTTTGATAGTTTTTTCCACCAACACTTTCTTGAGAGGAGGGTATTTACTTGTGGGGGAATCTCTAGAATTACCATCCATCGTATTGAGATTTACATTAACGACGACATGAAATTAGTATTTCGACGTTTTGAAGCCATTTAAAAACTTAAAACAATGTTTGATTTTTTTCAAATAAGCAATAAAACACTAATCTAAACTAATATCGCAATTAATAAACGATAATTTTAGAATAATACTAACTAATATCACAAATGAAAAAAAATAATATTCTTTTAAAATAGAAATCAACGACAAACAACTATAATCCAAACTAATATAACAACCAAATAAGACGATACATTATACAAAACTATTAATTCAGCTACTATAATGTTACCAATATATTATTTGATTGTTTTTATCGAATAAAAACTAATATAAAAAAATACTAACTATTCCGAAAGTAGAACTAAAGTTTTTATAAATAATAACTAATCCTTTTATAAAAGTTTTAGAAGAAGTAGAGAGATTTAAAGAGGTAGTGAGATATTTTAATTTTGGGATTGTGATTCTCCTCTATTTATAGGGGAGGATCACAAATTCTAAAAAAGAAAAAAAGAAAGAAATCAGACTCAATTCAAATATCCGAATCCATAATTCAGATATCTGAATTGAGTAACGACTAGTTTTTTAAACCAGCCGTCTCAATTTGGATATCTGAATTGCTGACGTCAGTAACAGCTAGTTTGGAAAAAGTAGATGTTGCTCAATTCAGATATCCGAATAACGACTAGTTTAAAAACCCCTAGAAATACCCTACTCCTATCAACACTATCCTCACACCTTCAAAAGTAATCTACTACTACTCTTCTTCCTTAATTTTTTTTTTAATTTTACACACTAAAAAATACCAAAGTTTTTCTTGATGTCTTAATCCTCTCGACACAACAACACCTTAATCAGCTAAATAAACAATGGTTTATTTAGCTTAATCAAGGAATATGTTTATATGTTACTTTAGCTGATTAAGACGTTGTTGTGTCGAGGGATCAATATCGTCTTCATCGTCTTCTTCAATAGCTCTCCATCCTTTCGATAGATAGACTCTTGATACAAGTTTCTTGTATATTTTTTTGTCCTTTTTTTAGAATCAAAGAGAAAAGGAACTACATGTAGCTATGGATTGGTTTGATTGACCAACAAGAGTTTTTAGGGTTCAAATATTGAAGTGAAGATGAAATAGAACGGAAGGAAACTAAAACGACAACAACAATCCTTTATCATTGAAAGTAAGCATATATTCAATACTTCATTTTAAGAATTTAAGTATAATTTTTTTAATATATATATATATATATATATATATATATATATATTGAAAGATAAATATAATTAAAATATAGTATTTAATGATCAACATACAATTAGATGTCTAATTTTTAGATATTATAAATAATATTTTTAGAATTTTAAATAAACTACCTATAATATCTAAATATAATAAAAATATATCAAATAAATATCTTAAACATTCGTTTAAATTATACATATCTCAATTATTGATATTCGATTTAATTAACGCATGCAAATTAGTTTTAAATAATCGTATAAATTTATTGACAAAGTGACTTAAATGGGCTGTCTGGTGGGTATCCTGCATGAGATAGCCTGCACAATACGCACACGCAAAGTTCCACAACATGATAGTCGCACTATCATGTTAGTACGTATAAACAGAGTTCCGTATAACCTGCGACCTGCAAGGCCCACACACGTTTAAAACTGTTAAACGGGCTACACGCGATCTGTAAGTCCCGTACACGTTTAAACTGTTAAATGGGACGTGAGACTAATGAGCCGTCCTTTTGTCACCTTTAACAACGAGATAGGCTTACCATGGTGATCTAAGTTAAGAGACAATAAAAGTGTATTTAATTATTGTTGGTAGAGATGAGCCTTAATTTTGATGCGATATGCGTAAATAATCATACTTTTGATTAATTTCTTTTAAAAGTTTTTTTTTAAAAAAATTAATTAATTATTTTAAAATTTATTCCCATAAACTATAAACAAATGATAAAATAATTTATCAATAAAAAATATTTTCAAAATTATTATCAATAATTTAGTTCGTTTTTATTATTTATTAAATTTATCGAAAGATTTCAGCTTGTAGTCGTTTGTATCATAAGTTAAAAGGTTTGTTATATTAGAGAAAAATATAACAAAATCATGAAGGCATTGTGTTTTTTAAAATGACAATGATAATAATTAAAATGATGAAACCAAGGTTTGATTTATTTTAATCGGTTTGGTTGAACAAACTTACAAGATAGATAAAGTAGTTTTTTGTCTAAAACACTCAAGATGTACTATATGTTTGATCTAGAGTTACCTAAAACTTCATAAACCAACACTAAAAGATCTTTATGCGAAATCAAAGAAAAAAAAACACAAACGACGACGACTCAATATGTAAAATATATATTATGATTTTTAGATTTTTTGTATTATATATGCAAAAGCATATGTGAATATAAAATAATATAATGCAAACACAAGATGAAGAAGTTTGTATTAGGATGAATAAATTTGGAGGACATATTGGGATAATTTAGTGACCCCAGTGAGATTTAGAGCACTCAGAAACCTCGTACCTCCACAACAACAACAAAAACATGTTGAAATAGAAGATGAAGATGATGACATGCCTAATGCCTAATTTGGAAGATGACCCTCCAGATCAACTGTTTCATCGAAATTAAATAAAATACTTTTGGGGGAGAAAAGAAAAGAACGACGAGGACGGTCTAAAATTGCAGAGGTAAAGATAAAACCTCATATTCGTTAGAAAACCATATCACAATGCCTACATAGATTGGGAAATGCATATGGAGTATATATTTGAGTGTTACAGACATACTGAGTAAAAAAAGCTTCCCCTAGTTGATTCATAATTTTCAGAGAGTGCTCTTATTTGGTTGGATATATAAGTAGCAGAAAGAATGAGGCAACATTATAGACACATATACAATCGAGAAGATATGGAGTTTCTTCTAAGAAGGAGGTATGTACTTATTCGTTACCATCGTGACCTACACAAAATTTTTAGAAAGATGTCACAAGGAACAAGAACTATTGAGGAGTATTTTGATGCGTTTGAACAGCTAAAAAATCATTTAGACCGAGAAGAGTCTGATGAGGTGTTAATGCTCCAATTTATAGATGAATTGCAAGAATGTATTACGAGAATGATTAAAGATAACAATATACTAAGTTATATAAAATACACCACATTCTTGTCCAAATTGGGCAAAAACTCAAGCGCAAAAGTACCACCTCCAGTTGGACCAAAACAACACAAATGTAGACTCCAAACAATAACATGTTGGATGAAGTAAAATCAATGGAGGCTGATCCAAAAAACAAGGAAAAAATAATTGAAGTTCCAAAAATGACAAAAACAGAAGCTATTTTAACTAGAGCTCGTGTAGTTAAATGTTTTAATGTCAAGGACATGTACATGATACTAGAGAGTACCTGAATTAGTATGTCATGATTATCATTCTAAGTAGAGGATTCAAGTCACAAGATAAATGTGAATATGAAAAATTAAACCATGAAGAGGAAACCGAGTATCCAAGTGTTGGTGATTTATTGGTGACAAGAAGTGTCATAAGTGTGATGATCCAACCAACAAACCATCCAAAGAGAGAATACATTTTATACCACATGCATTATCAATTAGAAGGGATGTAATCTGATCATAATTGGAGGTTCTTGTACTTATATGGCTAACAATTTTATGGTGGAAAATTAGATCTTGCAAAACTAAACACCCAAGTCCTTAAAAGTTAAGATAGATCAATGATCAAGCTAAATTACGCATCACAAATCAAGTCATTATTCTGTTCAACATAGGTAAATATAAAAATGTAGTTTTGTGTTATATAATGTTTATACAAGCAAGTTACTTACTGCTTGTTAGATCCTGGAAGTTTGATCATGAAGTATGTCATAATGGATGCACAAACATCTACCCATTTTTACATGATAAAAATAAGATCAACTTAGCATATCTTAACCCATTTGAAGTTCATGAAATGTAAACACAAATAGTTAATAAAGCCAAGGTAAGTAAATAAATCCTATATTTATCTTCAAATATTGTTTGAAAGTCCATGTGTGTTGGAAGCACCGTACTACTTATCTTGTTCAAGTATTTCTTAAATTTAGGAGTTAACTTTTTGGAACTACCAAATGAAGTGATTTTTTTAAATAAATATCAAGATATTGTTCCAGAAAAGATACCTCTTGGGTTTCCTCCCTTTTGAGGCATTGAAGATTAAGTTGATCTTGTTCATGGTTCTACATTACCAAACAAGCTAGCCTACCACATGACCCTTGAAAAAACTAAGAAGTTTGATAAAATGTAGGGATTGATGGCTAAAGGATACATTAAATAGATTCTTAGCCCATGTATTATACTGGTTTGGAGAATGTATGTTGATTATCTTATCCTTAATAATATCACCATCAAATACCGTTGTCCAATTCCAAGACTTGATGATATGCTGGATGAAATTAGTGGTGCCACCATCTTATCTAATATTGATTTAAAGAATGGTTATCACCAAGTTAGACTGCAAGAAGGGGATAAATGGAAGACAACATTCAAAACCAAAAAATGATTGTATAATTGGTTCGTTATGCCATATGGACCTTTTAATGCTTCAAGTATGTTTATGAAGCTGATGAACCAGGTTGTAAGATTATATATGCATAATTTAGTTGTGATACTTTGATGATATACTAATTTACATAAAATATGAGAGAACATATTTAGTTGGTTTTGCAAACTCTATGGTAATAAGTCTTTTATGCTAATCTCAAGAGCTGTACACTTTATACTGATCAATTTGTATTTTCCTTTTATTTTTTGTGAGTTTTAAAGGCCTGCAAGTTGATATGGGGGACCAACAACGATTGAGCATGTGCGAAGTTTCTATATATTTGCTAGTTTATATATGAGATTGGCCCGATGCGGAGGAATCTTCCTCCCTAAGCATACACGAAATGAATTTGCACAATAACCTTGCAACGAGTATGTGCTTGGCGCCTCCATGATTATTAGTAAAAAAACTTAGCCTTCGCCATTCCCTTTCTCCTAAGTGTGATCGAAATGTACGAAAATCGTGTCTAACAACGTGTACGATAAAATAGCCCCAAGGACGTATCTCCGTATGTAAAAACGACTATAAGGCCTCGAAAAGCCTAAACCAATGAGAAGGCGGCAATACAAGACCTCTCATACTCGATGCTATTATATAATGAGTTAATGTTTCATTTGTGAGATAGGTGAAAGCTAAAGAGAAAATAATAGCAACAACAAGAAATATTGCTTTGTAATCCATATCAGAAATAATATACAAATGTTCTTCACACAATCGTTTAAAGTTCATACAATCTATTAATGTAGAACTTTATTTGTTTAAATTTTTCAAATGCCATTAGTTTGGGTGATTTTTGCCTCACCACATATATTTATGGAGTCCAATAGTTTTACTATAGGAAATGAATCAATAATTGTAGCCTTTTTAATTCTTTAAACAAGGGACCATCTAGAGAAGCTTCTTTTATTTCTCCATCAACTGAACCATCATATTTGAGTTGATTGATGGTTTTTATTGAAATGTCTCGTATTGTGAACTTTCTAAGATCTTCTAGTAAATGTTAATTTTTGCTACGTTAAAACTAAAGTTCTTATTTTTCAAATCAATTTGAGGATGAGTTGGTGGAAACGGGTACCGGTTTGAATATCGAGTTGCCCATTAGAAAAGTTGTGTTGGTGTACACACTTTTGAAGCTAGCTTTTCCATTATCGATGGTCACCGCAAGTATTGAGCGAATATTTTATGCTATAGAAATATATGAAGAATGAGTTGAGAAATCGAATGTCTTATACATGGCTTAATGATTGATTAATGACATTTGTGGATACATAACTGTTTACCATATTCGATAATGTAGATATTATCAAGTAGTTTCAATCCATGAGTAGGAGGAAAATATATATACACTTAGACTAGAAACACATATTCGTTTTAAGTTATAATTGAAATATTGATATATTTTTACTACGTGACACTCAAATATTTATTTTCGACATACCATAAATTTTAATCTTGGATATGTTCTTGCGATGCGATAGGGGACTAAATTCGCAACATACGGACAATAAAAAAACCGGTATATCACAAAAATATCTATTGTGAGAAAAGTTGTAAATATAGAAACTGATGACCTTTTTTAAGTCTAATGAATATCTCAAATTTTATCATTCTTGGCTAAATGCTCTCAGTTTTTTTTATATACACATTTTAACCATGATGAGGGTCAGAAATATCCGAACATCTCCTTGCTTAAGTATTCGAAGGGCATTTCGGACTTTATCATACCATTATCTATTGAACAATCGGATACATAATAAAGACCATCGGACAAACTGTGTACCAAAGTCATATTTACTTATAAGACCTTGGGCTAAAATCCCATGGGTCGAACACTTAAACTTAAGATCCAACCTATAAGGCTCATGGGTCATAAAAACCTATAAATACCCCAAACCAACTCATTTAATGGGGTTGGACTTTTTGAACACAAATTTAATTCTCTAAGCACCTATTTTCTCTCACTACATTTTACAAAACATTTAATACGCAACACACAATTCCCATATTACCCTTACATCATAAATTTACCACATCAAATTGGCAACCATAGTGGGAGCAAAAGGTGCCTGAATTTTATTTTTAAAACTTACAAAAGAAGCTGTTCGGATGGATCCGAATGAACAAGATGTTCCACCTCCTCAGGTGGAAGATGAGAAGGAAAATCAAGAATATACTATTGAAGAGCGCGACCAGTTGAGGGTTGAAATAGAGGCGCTGAGGGCCATTAAACAAGTAGAAAAAGGAATTAAGGATAACCCAGGGCCATCAATAATTCACCATACTGATAATCCTGAGGGAAATGAACCTTCGGCAAAAACTCGTCTGAGTTCCAAGAAAACACATCAATCCAAGCGTGTGGAGACTTCGGAGTCTGACTCTTCTAGTAGTTCATCAAATGAGGCAGAGTTGGGAGAATCGTTATCCTCAAGTAGTGATGAGGGAAGAGCCAGAAAGAAGGCTAAATTGAACGATAGGCGGTCAAGGAAAATGGATCGCTATGAGAGACTAAAAAAACATCATGGCAGAATGTCATCACATAAGCATATTGATCAGTTGCTGGTTGATCCTTTTGCTTTCCAATCCGAACCAGTTATTTTCGCAATTCCTAATGAAGATACCGTTTTCAGTCGAAGTAAAAATTGGAGGCAATCTCCCTTGTCTTCAAAAATACTATCCGGACACCTCCCTAAAAGATTCGACAATACTAAAATTGAGAAATATGATGGAAGTAAGGATCTAGACAACCACCTGGAACAGTTTAAGAACTTTATGATGAGTTTTGACGACGATGATAAACTTTTGTGTAGAGCATTCTCTCAAACCTTTACAGGGAGTGCTCTTAAATGGTATAACAGTCTGCCTCAGGGATGTATTAGAAACTTCGATACTTTTTGGGTTGCCTTCCGAAGGCAGTTCGTGGGAAGTAAAGAGTTGAAAGAAAACAGGGATACTATCATCCACTGTGCTCAAGATCCGAACGAGTCTTTGAAAGATTATATAAGTCGTTTTGTGAATTCAAAAAATGGCTTGGCTGATTGCTTTGAACAAGTAGCAATTGCCTCTTTAAGGCAAGGCCTGAACCCTGGTAATCTGGCTGATTTGGTAACTCGGAAGAAAGCCATGACTTGGGAAGGTTTGTTGAACCAAGTAGGGAAGCAAATCAATATAGAAGAAACAAGCAAGACCAGGGTGTATAGGCATGCTAAAGCTATTACCCCTCCGAACAATAACCAGTCTGGTTATAGGATTAAGGAAAGTGGGCAGAGTGGGCAAGTGTCTAACCGATCCAGGCATATCCAATATAACCCAAACCAAACATCAAACCAACAGCCTAAAAGTAAAAGGGGACCTTGGGTCCAACCAGAGTGGTTTGCAAAATTGAAAGAGAATGTGGCAACCATTTATGATAAAACAAAAGGTGAAGTGCACTATAGGAAGCCAGCAATTTTGCAGTCCCCAGGGAGAACCGAAACACCAGTTTTTGTCATTATCACAATGACATTGACCACAATACACAAGATTGTATAGCTTTGAACAGGAGGTTCAAAATCAGATTGAAAGAAATAAGTTGGCTGCCTATGTTAAAAGAAGAAGTGGGAATAAGCCAGGAAATGCTGCTCAGACAGGTCCTTCGAACAATCCACGGACATCAGCCCAAGAAGGGGCAATGGTTATATATGAAAGATTTAACGTAGACTCGGAGTATTTAGATCCGGATCCAGTTCGGAACAAAGTTGGGATGATAGAAGAGGAAACAAATAGGGTATCCGGGTTGATAAAGTTCTTTGAATCCCTCGCAATTTTTTGGGGTGATACGGTGACTGCTCCTACGCCTTCGTCTAAAAAAAGGCATGTCCACCACCTCACTACCCAGCTAGAGTGAGGAATGTATTCCTACCAATTCCAGACCCCTTTGACTTTCATAGTATTCGATGAAGACGATCTAAGGGATATTGATGGTCCTCATGAGGATGTAGTTGTTATAGGAGCTTCAATAAAGGGAAACGATATACGACGTATCTTAATTAATACAGGAAGTTCGACCAACGTTCTATTTTTGAGTTCTTATAAACAAATAAAGAACCCGACAGTTATTCAACAGTCAAACAGAATTATTGTGGGGTTCAGGGGAAGTTCGGCAGACGTGATTGGAGAATTTGAGGAAGAGGTCTTGCTGGGTAAAGGGCCTTTTAAGAAGATGGTAAGGGTATTGTTTGTTGTCGTAGACTGTCCCACATCTTACAATGCCATTTTTGGAAGGTCATGACTTTCTAGAATGCAGGATGTGGCTTCCACAATCCATCAGTGTTTAAAATATGTTGTTCAAGGGCAGGTAGGCACCGTTTCGATCAGCCATAAAATAGCTAGAGAATGCTATGCCACAGCTCTTGCACCCAAGACCTTTGGAATGGTTCGAACTGGCAAAGAATAACAGTTATTGGAGCCTCCGGTTGAAGAATTTGAAATTGATGATCCTAGGGAGACTCCTAGTGTTATAATACCTGTTAAAGAAGTGGAGGTTCATCCCCTTGCCGAAGGGAAGAATGTTAAAATTGGGTCCAAGCTGGCACCCGAATTAAAAAAGCAGTTGCTTTGTTTTTTTATCTAATAATCAACATGTGTTTGCATGGTGTAACAGTGATGTAACTGGAGTACCAGTTGAGTTCATTTCCCACAAATTATCCGTTCGGAGTGATGCTGCTCCTGTTGTCCAAAGAAGAAGAACTTTCTCCAAAGAAAAATCAGATGTGATTGTTCAGGAAGTTGATAGATTGACCAAGATGGGACACATTAAAGAGTCTCAGTATCCTCTTTGGACCGTAAATTCGGTGCTGGTTAAAAAGAATAATGGCAAATGACGTATGTGCATTGACTATACTGTTGTATCCGGTTCCTCGGATTGATCATCTGGTGGATTCCACCTTTGGGAACAAACTCATGTCTTTCATGGATTCTTTCTCAGGGTATAATCAGATTCAAGTTGATTCGAATGATCAAGACCATACAACTTTCATCACCGATAGGGGTCTTCATTGCTACAAGGTAATGCATTTCGGATTAAAGAATGCCGGAGCAACTTATCAGATATTAGTAAACAAAACCTTTGCTACTCAGATAGGCAGAAACATGGAAGTGTACATAGATAACATGATGGTCAAGAGTTCGAAGGAACACACACATATTGATGATCTTCAAGAGACTTTTGCAAGTTTAGAAGCTGTAAATTTGAAATTAAATCCGGAGAAGTGTGTATTTGGGGTTCGGTCTGGGAAAGTTTTGGGCTACATAATAAGTGAAAAGGGTATTCAGCCTGATCCGGATCAACTCAACACTTTGTTAGAAATGGAGCCTCCTCGCAATATTAAAGAAGTTCAAAGACTTACTGGGAGGTTGGCTGCTTTGAATCGATTCATCTCAAGGTCATCAGATAAGTGTCCTCCCTTTTTTCAAGTTTTAAAAGATGTCAAAAAATTTAACTGGTCCCCATTATGTGATCAAGCGTTTCTCCGAATAAAGCAACATTTGTCATCACCTAAGACTCTCTCTAAACCTGTCCAAGGGGAAAGACTCTATGTTTACCTAGCGGCGTCTCAATGTGCTTTGAGTGCTGTTTTGGTAAGAGAGGTGGATAATTATCCCCGTCCGATGTATTACATCAGCAAGAGCTTGTTAGATGCTGAAAGAAGATATTTGAAGTTGGAAAAATTGGCACTAGCCAGGGTAATTGCGGCTCGGAAGATGAGGCCTTATTTCCAAGCTTATTCAATTACCGTCCGAACATCTTTCCCTCTTAAAAATGTTCTACAAAAAACTGCTGTCTCCAGCAGAATGACCAAGTGGTCTGTAGAGTTGGGTGATTTTGACATAGACTTTGCTCCCCGAACAGCTATGAAGGCTTAACCAATGGCTGATTTTCTTGTAAAATTCCATACAGACAGATCTTCTACACAAGATACAACCGAACGCATTAAAAAGAATGGGTGGTACAAACTGATGGTGGAGCAAGTACAATGGGTTGTGGGAATGGAATTTGTTTAATTACTCCATATGGTAACCGAATGCATCAGGCTGTATGCTTTGGGTTCAGAGCTTCGAACAATGAATCCGAGTACGAAGCAGCCATAACTGGTTTGAAGTTAGCTCTTATTTGTGGGGCTAAAAGGGTTAGGTTGATGAGTGACTCTCAACTTCTTATTCACCATGCACAGGGGAAATCGGAAGTTAGAAAAGAGCAGTTGGTTAAATACTTGCTTATTTTAAAAGAGGTAGCATCAAACTTCAAAAGTATCTGTTATGAGCATATCCCTAGATCGGAGAATACAGTAGCAGATTCTCTAGCTACCTTAGCATATTCAGAATCATATCCCTAGATTCTTGTACAAGAATGCCCATTAATCCAAGGGGCTCAAGAGGCTGAAAAGTGTCATGAGGAATATATGGCAATCTCAGTGATCCAACCGAAGGATTGGAGGTACGAAGTTCTTCAGTATTTAACTAATGGAGTTTTGCCCACTGATAAATGAGAAGCAAGAAAGCTTAAAAACAAAGCTCGTGCCTTCCTACTTATAAGAGAAGTTTTATACAAAAAATCATTTACTAAGCCTCTCTTACGTTGTTTGGGTTATCAAGAATCCCAAGATGTCTTGTCTGAATTACATGATAGAGAAGGGTCAACCCATTGTGGTTATATAGGTTTATCCCGAAGGGTTTTATTGGCTGGATATTACTGGCCAACCATAATGGCTGATGCAAAATATTTGGTGAAAAGATGTGATATATGCCAAAGGTATGGGAACGAAATTCATACCCCAGCAGTGCCTATAGAATTGATCTCCGAACATGTACCCTTTGCCATATGGGGTATGGATTTGGTTGGCCCTCTCCTTGTTGCTTCCGGAGGTTGCCGAACAATCATTATGGCCATTGATTACTTCTCCAAGTGGGTCGAAGCCGCTCCTTTGGCAACCACAACATCGAAGGCAGTTATTAAATTTATTTTGTCAAATATATGCTGCAGGTTCGAAATTCCTCAAAAAATTACCACAGACAACGGGCCACAATTTGATAATAGGGAAATAGAGGCTCTTTGTGCTTCAAGAGGTATTCAGCATTGCTTCTCTTCTCCTTTTCACCCTTAATCAAATGGACAGGTTGAAGTAACCAACAGAGTCATTTTGTCTGGTTTAAATAAAAATTTAGAAGGGGCTTGCGAGGAAATGGCCTAACTATCTACAAGAGGTGTTATGGGCATATCGAACTACCCCTCGGACAGCCACCCAAGAATCTCGTTTTCCCTTGGTCTATGGGATGTATGCAATCACTCCTATAGAGGCGACTTTACTATTCTATAGGGTTCAAAATTACTCTGAATACACTAATGATGCTTCCATTAGAAATCAACTTGATTTGGTGGAGGAGAAAGGGGTTAAAGCATATCTCCGTACGGCGCATTACCAAGGCCCGATGAGAAGCAGATTTGCTTCCAAAGTTAAAAGAATGGATTTCCAAGTTGGAGATAAGGTAATGAGAAAAGTCTTCCTACATAATAAGGAAAGGAAGTTCGGAAAGCTCGCTCCTCATTGGGAAGACCCTTATGTGATTTTTGAAAAGATCAAGCCAGGGACTTATAGACTTCAAGATAAAGATGGAAGAAATTTAAAGCATCCCTGGAATATTCAGCATCTCAGGTTGTACTTAGAATAAAATTTCTTGCTTTAAATATTTACTTGTTAAAATACCATGTAAATATTAAGGGGCATACTATTTCCTACCCTGGTGGCACGGGGAGGTTTCAATAAGGTGTCCGGTTTATTTTAAATAATACAAGATGCCTTGTTAAATTTTTGGTGTTTCTTAAAATTTTCTATATTTCATACACTAAATACTCCGAACCAACAAATATCTGTTCGGATGCTAAGGAATATGTTGGTAAACCAAGTTGGACAAATTAAACAAATTCCTTCGTATTGGTTATCTTGGTTGGACAAATTAAACAAAGTCCTCCGTATTGGTTATCTTGGTTGGACAAATTAAACAAAGTCCTTCATATTGGTTATTGGTTGGACAAATTAAATAAGGTCCTTCGTATTGATTAGCTTGGTTGGACTAATTAAACAAAGTCCCTCATACTATTCGGACAAATCAAACGCTGTCCAAGCATCAAAATTCATTCGGATAATTAAAACACAAGCATAAATAAAGAGTGAGATTAAATCAAAACAAGAAAACTCCGATTAGTTTCACAACAAAATGCTTTGGCCATCCAAGGACTTTGGTACTTAACACAAGATGAATTAAAACAAGAGTGCATTGGCCATCCAAGGACTTTAAGTTTTGGAGTAAAATAAAATCACCTTAGGGCTCTTCTACTTTGATCTCGGTTGGTTCAATTGCTGGGGCTGGACTGGTGGTTTTGGCGCTAGAACCCTCACCTTCATCGAGTCATTGCTACCTGTGGAATACCCATATTTGTCCCCCTCAGCTATGCTGCGTTGAGGGATTTGGTGCGCAGGAACGTATCTCCATAAGGGCCCTAGGGTCATTTTTGGGAAAGTTTCATGGAACAACAAGACCATGTCAGCCTTAACTTCTTCATCCCTGTATTCTAGGGAATTCACTACACCAGAAGCATACCTTTCGATGGCGGCATCCAAGTCTTTCTTTCTATCCTGACGGAGAGTAGTCAGCTCATCACTTTTTTCTTTCACAAGATTTTCCAGCTTTTCATTCTCCTCGGATAGGGTCTTAATAGTATTGCCATCAGTGGTTTGCTGTGCTTTGAGAAGTTTTATTTGGTCCGAAGTATTCTTCTTCAACAACTCATGTTCGGACTTAAACTTCTCTAAAGCATCTAAGGCTTCAGTGAGTTCAGAGGCCTTATGATCTTTTTCCTTTTCAAGGGTCTTTGTCCTGGCTTGTTCGGCAAAAAAGGAGTTTTTCAAGGCAGTATTCTCATTGTTGAGCATGTTTATATCTTTTTCCTAATCACGTACCTCTTGCTCCAAGCCAGAGACTGATTTGATATACCATAGCATAGCATAACTCAAAGGTCTGTGATCCTTCGGAACTTCAAAAGACTGACCATCGCAGGTTACACAATTCACTATGGGAGATTGTGGAAAGGATTTCTCGAAGTCATATTTATCAAAACCGCTAATATAAATATTTGGGAAAGGATCAAGAGAGTCTTGACCTGCGCCAGTGTCTGGTGGTCTTGGTGAGGACGGATCCGGAGGATTATCATAAGGTCCTTGAGGGACCTGATCTTCTGGTAATTCGGTAGGAATTTCAGCAGGGATATCGACAGGGACCTCCAAAGGATGAAAAACTAGCTCTGACCCTGTGTCAGTCTTTTTCTGCTTCTTAGATTTTTTGTCTGATTTTTTATTCTTTCGAACCTCTTCATGACTCCCTTTATGCCCCTGCTTGTGCCCTCGCTTCTTGGGATGAACAGGCAGATCAGCCTGACCTGTCCCTTTGGTGCTAACTGCTACCGCCATTAATAAGGCTGGATCAATCCCTTCGAGATCGGTAGTAAGAGGATCAATCACCTTCTTAGTACCAGCTTTCTTCTGCTTCTTTTGGATTTTCTCCAACTGTCTATGACACCTATGTCTGGCAGGAAGGTACACTTTTCCCTCTTTCTGTTCGGTTTTTCGAAGAATCTCATCCGAAGGAGGAAGAGTTGTTAACTCCTCCCAAGTCAAGTCTCTTTTACCAGTAATGTTCCATAGATGGGTCCGAACCAAGTTCTCTGAAGTAAAAGCGTTATGGAACCCTAGCCCCCAACGTTCGGATGCCCATGCATTCAACCTTTGAAGAATCTGCTTGCCATCCTCAAGATGTTCGGAGAACATCTTGGAGATAACTACCACATAATACAAAGGAGGTTAGATAAAATTAATAGTTGTTAAAAATAAAAGTCGTAATAGAGAAGTACTTACTGTTGGTAGTCCATCGGTTGATAAGCTGGCTTGGGTTGTCAACAGCTTTTATTTTTCGTCCATTTTCCCATGCACCACTTATGAACAAGAACTGCATCCTCCATGGCTTCTCTGACTCCAGCAGATCAATCACCACCTTCTGATCATTGGGCACGTTGTAATGGTAGAAAGGGATGTGATGATTCTTACTCAAACCCGCAACTGCAGTGAACTAATCCATTGAGATTGGAATCTTTGATAACCTTGATGCCATGATAGTGGCCATCAGCATGTACCAGGCGTTCGACATCAGTTGGCTGGGACATAATCTAACTAAGCTAAATTACCGAACAATCTCTGGATCCAGGGGAAACCTAAGGCCCCAATTCAACAGCTCGGTATAGACAACCAATTCATTTGACTTACAATTCATTAGGGTTTCCGGATGGATTGGAATTCGAACCTTTACCGAATCTGGGATACCCCACTTTGTCCTGATCCTATCTAACTCAACAGGTTTGGGTGTAAACATAATTTATCTTCTGTAAAGCAAGTAAATACTTTACACTAACCTTTCTGAAGTTCAGACCGACTTTTCCTTCCAAACAGCCGGGAAGGGTGTCAATGTTAGATTGACCCACTTTGCCTCTGGTCGTTGATCCAAATTGGTCTTCTCCAGTTTGTCCGGAGCCCTCAAAATGAGTATCAGTCTCAGTGGTCTCCAAAGCTTCTTCTCCAGTTTTTGGAGGTGCAACATTCGGCTGTTCGGAAATTTGACTGGATGGTCCAGCAAATTTCTCGCTTACTTGTTCGGAAGTGGTAACTTCTGAACTGATTTTTGAAACAGGATTATCGGTGTCTTTTGCTTTAGACTGACGGGTGACCCGACGAGGAGTGGAGGTGTCTATATCTGAACCCATAGCAATGAATGTAGAAGTCCTCCTTGCACTCGAAACTGCATTTTCCTTAGAAGGAGTTTTCTGGGTTACTGGTTCTGTGGTCTTAACTCTAGGCAAAACAGAATCTTGAGTCTTCCTCTCAGGAGATCTCAGAGGCTCTGAGGAGAGTGGGGCTAAGGTTGAAACAAAAGCTGGACGACGGGTTACCGGAGTCCTGTATGACGATGAAATTCTTTCCGGTTTAGGAATAGTTTGAATCACTAATCCACTAGAATTCGTTGGTAAACCGGCGGCGATTCGAGCTTGTCTCTTATCTTCTTCCAACTCCGACAAATTTAACCAACCTTCTTTTCCTAGAGCAGTTCTAGCAGTGAACATAAAATTACCCAGTTCAAGAAATTTCAAGTGAGTTCAAACTTTTACTCTCTAGAAATTTTCTGATGAGAATGAGTGGAACAGTGAAATCAAATCTTTATACTAAAATGAAGAAGAAGTTCTAGAGTTTTCCTAGGGAATATGAATCGACCTACAAATGATTAAGGATTAATCATTACAACCTACAAAACTTTAAGAGCCTAGGTACGGTTACCAAGAAGAAAAAACGGCTCGAAAAACCTAACCATAGACTGACACGTGTCGAAAACACACAGAATTCAAGCAGTCACTATTCTACATAATACGTAACGGTCCTTCGGATCTGAATACAATAAAACAGACACAAAATTTAACCTTTCCGAACAGGATCGGTTTGAAAATGTTAAAGGGGCTACTAATGAGGGTTGGAAATATCCGAACGTCTCCTTGCTTAAATATTCGGAGGGAAGTTCGGACTTTATCATACCACGTATGAGGGTTGGAAATATTCCGACCACGTATTTCAAACATTGATGAACTGTGGATGATACCGCATGCATTCGTGATAACCATGATCTGCCAAAAATAGCATTGTGAGAAGCCGGTGCGTCCACCACCACAAATAAGACCGTGACCTCTTTCTTGAACGGTCCGCGGCCTAGCTGGACGATACCCTCGAACTCACCAACTACGTCTGCTGTCAAACCCGTAAACCCCACGATAATTCGGTCAGACCTCATAATGACCGGAGGTGTCCTGAACTTCGCGAAGGTGGATGCGAAGATTATATTGGCTGAGCTGCCGGTATCTACCAGAATATGCCGGACCTCTTCCCCCGCAATGGCCGCCCCGATAACGATGGCGTCTTCATGAGGGCCAGCTATATCTCTCATGTCGTCGTCCTCAAAATATAGGATCGGTGAAAGGATGCCTTTTGAGTGGGGATACGGTCGGGCTTCCAACTGGGTAGCCAGATTCACGATATGCCGTTTTCTAGAGGAGTGTGTGGTGCCTGCCATAGAGTCTCCACCGAAAATAGTCAATGATTCAAAATTTTTACAAAGGTTTCTTACATTCCCAATACTTCCCGCAGCTCATTCTTCAATCATCCCAATGATGTGGCGATTCGCCTCCGGGTCGAGGTATTCGATCGAAACATCAAACGGGTCGGTGACTTCGGAAATGGTCATGGTGGTTTCGGACTTCGGTATCGTTACGACCTCTCTCAAAGTGGTACACTGTTGAGCTTTCTTTTTCACGTACTCTAGGAGGTACCCGTGCTCTATTAACATCCGTATCTCCTTTTTTAGGGCAATGCAATCCTTAGTATCGTGTCCCACGTCTTCGTGGTAGCGAAAATACCGTTTGTTCCTCTGCTCCCGAGGCGTTGGTATAAGGAAAGGATCCGATACATCCCGCTTTTCTTAGTCTGTTCGTAGATCGAAGACACGCATTCCGTCAAGTCAGCGAATTAAGCGGGCTGGATCCACTTGTTAGACATGGGTTGGGAAACTAGTTGATTCGTCTGCCTTGCTTTTTGGCTTGGGGGGGGGGGCCGAAGGCTTGATTGCCAAAGATTGGGTTGGTGGTATCATGCTGACCGGCTGTGCTTGCTGAGCGTAGCTGGATTGAGCCTGTGTTTTATTACGACCGAGGCTTGCGCGCTCTGCTGAATTTGCGCTGCCAGTTCGGACGCCTCGGTCTCTTCTATCAGTATCTGTTTTTCTATTTGGGCCAGAAGGGCGGAAAAAGTAAACGCTTGTTTTTTAGTAACTGTTTGCTTCATCGGTCCCGGGAGCAAGCCCAAGCGATACGCGGTTAGCGCCACATTCTCTTCACAATGGTCCAGGTCGGTCTTAGCGTCAATAAAACGCTTGGTGTAATCCCTGAGGCTCTCTCCCAACCTCTGCTTACAATTCATGATGGTGTCTCCATTAGCTCGGAAATTCTTGCTTCCGACGAAGTGCTGTCGAAACAATGTCCAGAACATCCCAAAGTTTTTAATACAACCCTACGGTAACCGGTTGTACCACTTGGATGCCCGATCCCTGAAGGTCATTGAAAACGCCCGACATAAAAATTTATCGTCTTTGTCAAAGCTCAACATAAAGTTTTTGAAGGCTTCCAAGTGGTTATCCTGGGTCCCTCTTTCCGTCATACTTTTCCAACTTGGAAATATTGAACCTTTTCGGGAGATCCCCCGACAATTTCTCGTCGGACAATGGCGAAGCTCTCCAATTCATCCCGAACCCGAACACTTCGCCTCCGAGCCCTTCGGTCTAAACCCCGTAGAGACCTTCATCCCCGGGGTTGATGAATTGGCTACTAGTTCGGTACCCCTGGTTCTGGCTGTTCGAAGGTTGCCACTGGACCTGAGGCAGAGCTATCCGCTCTTCTCTGCTGCCTGCTTGCATGTCTTCTTTCTCAAACGACGCCGGTGCTCTTTTTTTGGTGCTACCCTTCTTGTACTTAGGAGAGTTTGACAGGGGTGCCCTCTTCCATCGGGAACGGTTTTTCCAGCGCGCGTTTGTTTAACCTTTCCTTGCGTCGGTACTCCCTTCCCGATGAGTCGTCCGTAGTGTAGTCGGTGGAGACGCCGCGGTTATCCCACGGGTACCGCTCCTCTCTAACATTCTACTTACCCTCCGGACGAGGCACCCGATAATATCTAACAGGTCGGGCCTCAATACGATGTCCCGCAGTTGGGTCGCCTTTATCGCGGTCATCTATGAGTGGGTCTTTACCTTTTCCTTCCCGAACTATTTTTTCGTCTAACGCCCGCTCTCTCTCAGCGTTCAACCTGGCAATGTCTTCCAGAAGCTGTCTCTTGGTCATGATAAGGGTCGAACGTTTGTCCCGACCCTGGGCGTAGTGCTCCCGACCCGGGGTTTCTTCGCCTTCAGATAACGAAACGGTTCAGGCCACTTCTCTCCCATCCCTCTCTCCGACAATTTCGCCATTCATTCTTTAAGATCATATCGCGATTTTCAAAGAAAACGATTCCTTTTTGGTATCACGGATTCCCACAGACGGCGCCAATGATGAGAGAATAAATAACTAGGAAGGATGTTGTATCTTGAACCTGATGTGACTAGAGCACAAGTGTAGAGAGAGAATGTAGAAAGAGAATATATTATATTAAGAATGTCCCACCTACCAAGAATAATGGGTCTCTTTTTATAGTGGAGAAGGGTGGACCCATTAATATCCTTGGTGGGCTTGTTTTATTTCTTTTTTAATCCTTCATAAAGTACCTTATTTACAAATTATCCTCTAATAAAAGATAAATACAATTATAGACATATTAGTTTCCTTCTATTTACAATTGACTCCTTAATATCAACACCGGCGGATTACTCTCTTATCAAGTTTTACTTTTGTTTATGGCCTGACTTGAAATTTGTTGATACAATTCTAGAAAGAAACTCAGAATATGAATAGAAGTAGAGAGACTATTAGTGAACACTAAAATATCGTCAACAAACATAATACAAGGAATAATGTACTTAGTTCTTGAAGCATAACACATTTTAGGGTGATTATTAAAGAGAATGTTCAGACCTCTGGTGAGAAATTCCTCACCCAGGATAAAAAGGCTAGGAGAGATAGGATCTCCCTGCCTTAATCCTCTCTTCATTCTAAAATAGTCAAAAGTTTTCGTGTTAATGATCATAGAAGCATGAACTTCAGTAATCATCTTTCTAATAAGACTAACAAACTTATTGTTAAAGCCAAAAGTATGAAGGACTTTAAAAATGAATGAGTAAGAGATTCTGTTGAATGCTTTCGATATATCTAATTGAATCATAGTATTACCCTTTTTAGGTTTTTTATTGATATCATAGAGTAATTCTTTGGCCAGTAATATATTGTCATGAATAAGTCTGCCCTTTACAAAAGCATACTGAGCAGAAGAGACAATCTTAGGAAAAACATTTGCAAGCCTTTGATTGATAAGGACAGAAAAAATTCTATTGATTAGAGTACACAACCCAATTGGTCTGTAGCTATTCCACCAAGTAGGGTTGATGGTCTTAGGGATAAGGCAAATTCCAGTAGCAAATAACCCAGTTGGGATAAAGCTACCTTGAATATAAGAATTGAAGGCATTGCACAAGTCACTTTTAATAATAAGCCATCAATGTTTAAAGAAGTAAAGGTTGAAACCATCAATACCAGGGGCACTGTCACTCTTCATGCTACTGATTATACCCCAAATCTCTTCTTCAAAAGTTCTAGCAAGCAGCTTATCATTGTCCTCAGCAGTTACTATAGAGGGGATACAATCAAAATTCTTATTATTCAGCAACTCATTCTCTTCATCTTTATTTTTGTAGGGGTCAGACATAAGAATGTTTTTGAAGTAATCAGCAACAGACTTTCCTATCTCCTTCTTATCCAGAATCCAGGTATCACCATCTTTTACACTCTTGATTTCATTTTTTTTTCTTTTTTTCGCCACATAACTATACAAAAGTTTAAAGCTACCATCACCTTCATGTAACCAGTTATTGAAGTACTTTTGTCTCCAGAAAGAGTCCTCATTCCTTAGAGATTTTAAGTGAAGACTGTTACCCATAGCTAAATTATCAAGAGATTGCTGATTATTAGCAGTATAATGAAGAATTTCCATAGTCTTGACATTGCTTTCTGTTTCTTTAACACTATCAAACACATTCCCGAATCTTTCTTTATTCCAAATCTTGAGACAGCTTTTGAGTCTTCTTAGTTTGTACCAAAAAGTGTTGCTAGGGTGGCTAATCATTGGCTGCTTCCAATCCTGCTCAACAACACTATGGAAAGAAACATCATTGGACCAAGTGTTTAGAAACTTAAAATTCTTTTTTTTACAAATGGAATCATTAGTATCAACTGAGTTAGCAGAGATGAGCAATGGGGCATGGTCAGAACATGTTCTGACCATGTGAAAAACCTGCGTTTTTGTTAAAAGCAAGCATCCACTTATCATTGACAAGAGCACGATCCAGCCTTCTCCATTTGTTGCTTCTTGACCAAGTAAATTTCGAACCACTATAACCAGCATCATTGATATTGCAAGCCCTTATAGTTGCATTAAAATTATCCATACTGGCCTGACAGTTAGATATGCAACTTAGCTGCTCCTCATGAGTAGAAATAATGTTAAAGTCACCAACACACATCCAAGCCTTATCATTGTCAGCAACAGCCATAAGACACTCCCAAAGATCCATTCTCTTAATACGATTTCACTTAGCATAGATAAAAGTAAGATAGATTCTTTCATTAACACCAGGGTAATCAATCTCCATATGAACACATTGCTCCATGTTAAGAACAATGATAATGCTCATATTATCCATCCAGAAAATCCAAAGCTTGTTAGAAATATTAGCAAAACAGTCACTAAAACCAAGATTATCAGCAACTTCTTTAATTTTATCATACTTAGACATAGGCTCTTGAATAGCAAGGACCTTAATACACTCAGTTCTGATCATAGATTTGAGTCTTCTCAAGGTAGGCTTGTTATTCACACCCATTGCATTCTAACTAATAACTCTGATCATTATCAGAATAAGATTTGTAGATTCTGCCCCTTGTACTTAGAGAGTTGATATATAGTTTTCCAGTTGATCTTCTTCTTTTTGTAGTTTTCAGTTTGGAGGATATGATTTTATTGAAGCTTTGTTGTGGAGAGTACATTGGAGAGGGAGAGAAACTGCCAATATTAGGATCAGGAGAATGATCCTTAAGATGCTCCTCATCAATCTTTTATATAGCTTCAGTAATTTCTTTACTACTACCTGGTGAATGAAACTTGTTGTTGCTTTCAACTTGTTGTTGTATAGAATTGTTCAATTGAACTTGTGTAAACTTTGATGAGTCTGAATTCTGCATGCTCCCCGGACAAGGACAGACCGGTCCAAGGCCTCCGGACCGGACAGACCACTTCGAATACTCAGACCATAGGACTGTTTGAACTATGACAAAAGTACTAAAAAACCTAAACACTTCTTGACTAAGCTACTTGCTCTCTTACTTAGAGCTCATGGGTCTTTGAACATGACCCGGGTCCATTAAACATGACCCGAAAGCCTATAAGGGCCCAAACATCAGGGTATAAATACCCAACCACCTGCATTAAGTGTGGGTAATGAGAATTAACTGCTACCAGCCAGCTTAATTATCTCTCTACTCTCTACACCAAATACATAACACCCACCTACTACTATTAAACACCAACCAAATTACAAGCCTACCCTCAGGCAATAATTATCCACACCAAATTGGCGACCACAGTGGGAGTAGAAGGTGCCTGAATTAAGCATTCAAAGCCAGCAAAGAAAGTCTGTACGAATGAATCCGGACAATCCAGAAGTACCACCAGCTCTGCTCGAAGTGGTGGGAGAGAACGATGAATACATTGTCGAAGAGCGTGATAGGCTGAAAGGTGAAATAGAAGCTCTGAGGGCAGAAAATGCTATGATGGGCATGAAAGAAAAGTACAAAGCATCGGTTGCTCATCACACCGACAACCCCATAGAGCATGAGTCCTCAAAGACTCATGTGAGCACCAAAAAGACTCATTCCAGCTCCAAAAAGTCTCACCGGTCCAAGCCAGTGGAGAGTTCTGGCTCAAGCTCAGAATCTTCTGATAGCTCTTCGGACGATGAAGAAGTTGAAAAATATTTATCCTCCAGCAGCGATGAGGGTCGAAATAGAAAGAAGCAAAAGCAGATAAAAAAAATATTCAAGAAAAAGGGATAGACATGGAAGGATGAAGAAGAACATTGGTAAAGGGTCATCTCACAGCCGGAGGCATGTGGATCGAATGCTGATGGATCCCTTCGCTTTTCACGATGAAGCAGGTATCTTTGCAACTCCCAATGAGGATACTGTGTTCAGTCGTGGAAGAAATTGGAGGCAATCTCCATTATCTTCTAAAATTCTGTCCGGAAACCTCCCTAAGAGGTTTGACAGCACCAAAATAGAGAAGTACGATGGCAGTACTGATCCAGACAACCATCTGGAACAATTTAAAAACTTCATGATGAACTTTGACGACGATGATAAACTACTTTGTAGGGCATTCTCCCAATCCTTTACGGGGAGTGCTCTAAAATGGTACAACAGCCTGCCTCAGGGTTGTATTAATGATTTCGATACTTTTTGGGTAGCCTTTCGAAGGCAGTTTGTAGGGAGTAAAGAGCTAAAGGGCAATGAAGACACAATAATCCATTGTGCCCAGGAACCAAATGAGTCCTTGAAAGAATATATAAGCCGTTTTGTGAACACCAAGAATGGGTTGGTTGATTGCTTCGAACAGGTAGCAATAGCATCCCTAAGACAGGGTTTGAACCCAGGCAATCTAGCTGACTCAGTAACCAGAAAGAAGGCCATGACATGGTGAGGGTTGCTGAATCAGGTTGGAAAACAAATAAACGTTGATGAAACAAAGAAAACCAGGGTGCACAGGCAGGTGAGGTCTACCCCGGTGGCACCAAATCCCAATCAGAATCAGTCCGGGAACAAAGCAAGAGAGACCGGACAGGGGCATGGTAGGGCAAAAGCACAGTCTCAGCCAGCTGCTCCAGCTCAGAGTCAGCAATCCAGAAACAAGAGAGGGCCATGGGTCCAACCAGAGTGGTTCGCAGAATTGAAAGAAAGTGTGGCCACCATTTTTGATAAAACAAAGGAAGAGGTGCATTACCGGAGACCAGCTACATTGCAGTCTCCCATTGCATCACAATAACTCTTTTTGCCAATATCACAATGATATTGGTCATACCACTGATGACTGCATAGCGTTAAAACAAGAAGTTCAGAACTTGATTGAGAGGGGAAAGTTGGGGGCTTACGTCAAAAGAAGAGGAGGTAACAGGCCTGACAACACTCACCGGGTTGGTCCAAGTAATGCTGCTCCGGAGGGAGCCATAGTTATAATTGAAAGGTTTGATGTGGAATCTGAGTACTTGGATCCTGATCCAACTTGAAACAGAGTGGCTACTATTGAGGAATGCTCTAGGTCGGTCTCCAGACTCATTAAGTTTTTCGAGTCACTTACAATTTCCGGAGGGGACACTATGACAGCTCCAACTGCTTCTTCGAGGAAGAGGCACGTGCATACTTTAGCCTCCCAGCTAGAAGGAGGCATGGCTTCCTATCAGTCACAAAACTCATTCCCCTTCATTGTTTTTGATGAAAATGATTTAAGAGACATTACTGTCCCTCATGAGGATGCTGTTGTCATAGGAGCATCTATTGGGGGCAATGACATAAGACGCATTCTGGTGGATACTGGGAGCTCAGCCAATATCCTTTTCTTAACCACATACAAGAGAATGAAAAATCCAGCTGTAATTCAGAGTTCGGACAGATCAATTGTGGGCTTTACAGGCAGCTCAACAGATGTGATCGGAGAGTTCGAAGAGGAAGTTCTATTGGGCAATGGCCCTTTCAAGAAAACGGTCAGAATACTCTTTATTGTGGTGAATTGTCCCACTTGCTATAATGCTATTCTAGGGAGGTCTTGGCTCTCTAGGATGTATGCAGTGGCATCAACAGTCCACCAGTGCTTGAAATATGCTGTTCAGGGACAGGTTGGAGTCGTCCAGAGCAACCAAAAGATTGCAAGAGAATGTTATGCTACTGCCCTGGCTCCTCGAACAGTGGGGGCAGTCCGTATTAACGAGCAATAGCAATTTGAGGGCCTTTCTGGGGGTGAGGGTGAAATTGATGACCCCAGAGAGATCCCTGGAGTGTTGATACCGGTTGAAGAGGTAGAAACACACTGTCTGGAAGAAGGAAAAAGTGTCAAGATAGGGTCTAAGATGCCACCCGAGTTGAAAAGTGAAATGTTAAAGTTTTTGAAGAACCATCAGCACGTTTTTGCTTGGTGCAATGCTGATGTTACTGGGGTTCCAACAGAAGTAATATCACATCACCTATCAGTCCGGAGAGACATGGCACCAGTGGTTCAGAAGAGAAGAGCTTTCTCTAAGGAGAAGGCTGATGTCATTGTGCAAGAAGTTGACAGGCTCACAAAGATGGGGCACATCAAGGAGTCTCAATATCCTTTGTGGACTGCCAATCCGGTTCTGGTAAAGAAGAAAAATGGCAAATGGCGCATGTGCATTGACTTCACAGATCTCAATAGAGCTTGCCCAAAAGATTTGTATCCAGTCCCCCCGGATTGATCAGTTAGTAGACTCCACCTCTGGGAACAAGCTACTTTCCTTTATGGATGCCTTCTCCGGATACAATCAGATCCAAGTAGATCCAAAGGATCAAGAGCATACCACGTTTGTCACTGACAGAGGTCTTCATTGCTATAAGGTGATGCCATTTGGGTTGAAAAATGCTGGGGCTACTTATCAGAGATTAGTAAACAACGCATTTGCTGATCAGATTGGAAGAAATATGGAAGTATACATTGATGACATGATGGTGAAGAGTGTGGATGAGAAATTGCACTTGTCCGATCTCCAAGAAACTTTTGCCAACTTGGTAAAGGTGAATTTAAAATTAAACCCAGAAAAGTGTGTGTTCGGAGTGTAGTCCGGGAAGTTTCTGGGCTATATTATAAGTGAGCATGGAATACAACCCGATCCGTACCAGCTTAATGCCATATTTCAAATGGATCCTCCTCGTAACATTAAAGAAGTACAGCGGTTAACGGGGAGATTAGCTGCCTTAAACAGATTTATCTCAAGGTCTTCAGACAGGTGTGCTCATTTCTTTCAAACCTTGAAGGGTGCAAAGGGATTCGATTGGAACCCACAGTGTGATGAGGCTTTTAATGAGATCAAGAAGCACCTATCCTTCCCCAAAACTTTGTTTAAACCAGTTGATGGGGAGACACTCTTCGTATATTTGGCAGTTTCAAGTTGTGCCATCAGTGCTGTATTGGTAAGGGAGGTCAATGGTCATCCCCATCCATTATACTACATCAGCAAAAGTTTGATAGATGCAGAAAAGCGTTACTTGAAACTCGAAAAACTAGCATTAGCCCTGGTGATAGCTGCCAGGAAGATGAGGCCTTATTTCCAGGCTCATCCCATCATCGTCTGGACTTCTTTTCCCCTGAAGAATGTCCTCCAAAAGGCAGACATTTCAAGCAGAATAACTAAGTGGTCAGTAGAGTTGGGGGACTTCGACATAGACTTTGCTCCTCGAACAACAGTCAAGGCCCAAGCTGTGGCTGATTTTTTGGTTGAATTTCACTCCGACAGGGATTCAGAGCAAACTACTGACATAAAAAATAAAAAGGAATGGGTCGTCCGAACAGATGGTGGATCTAGCACTATGGGATGTGGTGCAGGGGTGTGGTTAACTTCTCCATATGGAGACAAAATGTACCAGGCTATTTGTTTTACTTTCAGGGCATCTAACAATGAGTCCGAATACGAAGCAGCTATAGCTGGTTTAAAGTTAGCCTACATTTGTGGGGCTAAAAGAGTCAAGCTACTAAGTGATTCCCAGCTTCTGATCCATCATGCCCAAGGCCAATCTGAGGCTAAGAAGGAGCAGCTTGTGAAATATTTACTCCTCCTCAAAAATGAAGCACTCAGGTTTAAAGGTGTTGTCTATGAGCACATACCCCGGGCAGAAAATGAGCTAGCAGACTTGTTAGCAACCATAGCATATACGGAGTCATATCCATGGATCCATATGCTGGAAAGCCCCTCCATTCAACTTAGTAAGGGTAAAGAAGAGGAAATTTTTGAAGTGCAAGTGAAACAACCTCAAGACTGGAGGTTTCCTCTCCTGCAATATCTCTCCGATGGTGTCGTGCCTCCGGATAAGTCGCTAGCCAGAACATTGAAACACAAGGCTCGTGGTTTCATCATACTGAGAGAAGTGTTGTATGAAAAATCTTATAGTAAACCTCTCATGCGCTGTTTGGGGGATGAAGAGTCACAAGTAGTCCTCTCCGAATTGCATGATGGTGAGGGATCAGCCCATTGTGGATTCAGAGCTTTAACAAGAAGAGTTTTACTGGCCGGTTACTATTGGCCATCAATCATGAAAGATGCTAAGGAATTGGTAAGAAGGTGTGATCCATGCCAGAGGTACAACAATGAAATTCATGTCCCAGCCATTCCTTTAGAGTCAATTTCTGAGCCTATTCATTTTGCTCGATGGGGGTTGGATTTAGTAGGGCCTCTCCCTGTGGCGTCCAGAGGACGCAAAACTATAATTGTGGCCATAGACTACTTTTTGAAGTGGATTGAAGCAGCCCCTCTAGCAGGAACAACATCAAAAGCTGTTATAAAATTAATTTTATCCAATATCTGTTGCAGATTTGGTGTCCCACAAAAGATAACAACAGACAATGGGCCACAGTTCGACAATAGGGAAATGGAAAGTTTCTGTGCCTCAAGGGGTATACAACATTGTTTCTCTTCACCTTTCCACCCACAAGCGAATGGGCAAGTTGAAGTGGCTAATAGAATTATACTGTCCGGTTTAAAGAAGAATTTGGAAGGGGCTGCTGGAAAGTGGCCTAGTTATCTACAAGAGCTCTTATGGGCCTACCAGACAACACCTGGGGCTGCAACACAAGAGTCACCCTTTGCTTTGGTCTATGGGATATATGCAGTAGCTCCCATAAAGGCAACTCTCCCATCATTTCGTATTCACAACTTCTCCGAACACGCTAACGAGGTGGCAATCAGAGGTAAACTTGATTTGATAGAAGAAAGACGAGTTAAAGCTCACCTAAGAGTTGCACACTATCAGGGTTTGATGAGAAGCAGGTTTGCTTCCAAAGTTAAAAGAAGAGATTTCCAACCGGGGGACAAGGTATTAAGGAAAGTCTTCTTACACACTAAAGAAAAGCTGTTCGGAAAGCTGGCCCCAACTTGGGAAGGTCCGTATATGGTTGTTGAAAGAATTAAACCTGGAACATATTGGTTGGAAGACAAAGATGGAAGAGTTTTGACTCATCCTTGGAATATCGAGCATCTCCGGATGTACTTGGAGTAGCATTTGTGTAAATATTTACTTGTTTAAACATCCATGTAAATATTTGGGGGCATACTCTTTCCTCCCTGGTGGCACGGGGAGGTTTTAATGAGGTGTCCGGGCTTTTGAATAAAATTTGATGCCTTCTTAAAATTTTTCTAAGTGTTTTAAGTTTTGTCCTTTGTCACACTATCCGGATTGAAATAACTAAGGGCTATTTAAACTCTAGCCGAAGAACTTAAACACTCTCACTATAAAATAACTAAAGGTTATTTAAACTCTAGCCATCAAAATTGGAACAAACAATGAAAGAAGATGAGATTTGTGCAAAACAGAAACATTCATTGAAATAACTTAAATTGCCTTGGCCTTCCAAGGACTTTTGAATGGTTAAAGTAGAACAAAAAACATATCCGGTCAGATACTGGACACAATTACAAAAAGAATGCCTTGGCCTTCCAAGGACTTTAGTCTGGATAAAAAGTAAAAGAAAAGTAAATCATAAGTTAAGGTTGAGCCTTTGAAGATGGCTCACCTTCATCTACTTTCTTCTTTCCCTTGGGATCATCTTCCTCTTCGTCTGGGCTCTCTCCGGTATGTTCTTCGTCATCGGATGAGGAAGCGCTAGAGTAACCTTTCAAGTCTCCATCAGCCATTGTATGATACGGGAGGTCATCAGACTCAACATGAAGCCATAAGTCCCATAGGTTCCTCTTCGGAAACTTCTCATGGAAGAGTAGAACCATGTCAGACCTCACCTTGGCGAATATTTTCTCTTGGCTTTTGATCATCTGGTTGGCATAAGCATCGATCTTGGCCTGGATCTTGGCCTCTTGCTCCCTTAACAAAGTGGTTTTCTCCTCGGCAGCCTTGGACACTGTATTTTCAAGGGCAATTTTGTCGTTGGTCAAGTTGGAGATGATCTGGTCTTTGGCCTTGGATTCTCCATTTGAGGTAGCAAGGTTTTTCTCCAGACCGGATAGTTTCTCCCGGAGGTCTTTAATGGTGTCCTCTAAAGTGGCGACTTTTGTGGTGCTTGCCTTTTGGTTTCTCTTCAACTTCTCGGTTTCTTCCATTAACATGGCAGCATTGGAGGTGGCAGTGCGAAGATCATCGGACAGCTTCTCCTTGTCAGACTTAAGGTCTTTAATGATGTCTGCCTGACTCCGAACTTGTCTCTCCAGCACAAGTACAAGCTGCACGTTGCTTAACAAAGAGTGGGCTATAGCATCCCTTTCACTAGAACACAATAAAGGTCTTACCATTAAAAGTGACCGTATTGGAGCTGCTCGGAGGAAGGTAAGGCCCGGCAAAATCATCTCTGGGAAGATTGAGGAAGTATTCACCAAGCTCACCAAGACCGGTGATGTCTACTCCATCAATATTGATATCTCCCCCCTCAACCTCATCGGTGTGAAAGTCACCCGGAATCTCCTCGACATGCGTTGGGTCAGTAGGATCAGCCTAGAAAGAAGGCTCTAGAGCCCGGAGAGAAAGCTCGTCTCCCTTAGAAGTTTTCTTCTTCTTAGCCTCCCGTCAGTGCCTTCGCTTCCATGTTTACGATTTCTCTTGGAAGCCCTTGGAGGTTTTGGGAGGTTCGCTTCTTGCTTTTCGGTCTCTTGCTCCACCACTTCCAAGAGAGCAGCATCAATTTGGCTCTGGGCTGGCCCCTCCGGGTCTATTGGAGCATCCTTCTCTGCATCAGCAGGGTTAGCACCACCCACCACCTTCTTGCCCTTCTTCTTCTTGCCCTTCATCTTCCTCGGGGCTTTGGCCCGACCTGGCAGGAAGAGTGTCCCATCTAGTTCATGGGTCCTCTTAAGAACAACGTCCGAAGGAGGCTGAGTGGAGAGCTCCTCCCAAGTCAAGTCTCTCCGACCTGTGGTGTTCCACAAGTGAGACCTTGCCAAGTTGCCACTAGTGAAAGAAGCGTGGAATCGGTTCCCCCATTTCTCAGCAGCCCAGGCATTAATCTTGCCACAAGTAACCTGCCCGGCTTTCAGGTAGTCACTAAACTCCTTGGGCAGTTCTGCTAAGATAAAAGTAAGACCAATTAGTATAAACTAAATCTAAAAAGAAAAGAGAAAGAGACAAAAATATAAGGCAGGATACTTACGGTCACTCCTCCACCTACTTCTGAGGAGGCTTGGGTTCTCTCCGGATTTGATCTTTTTGCCGTTCTCCCAGGCACCACTGACAAACAGGAATTGGGTCCTCCAATTCCTCTCCGCCTCTAGCAAATCATCCACCGCCTTGAAATCATCCCCCATGTTAAAGTGGTAAAAGGGGATGTGGTGGTTTCTACAAAGGATGGCCACTGCAGCAAAGTCCTCCATTGGCAGAGGGATCCCGGACAACCTTGATGCCATGATGCAAGACATGAGGGTATACCAAGCGTTGGGGCTCAGTTGGGTCGGACAGAGCTTTATCAGATGAAAGTATCTGACAATCTCTGGGTCTAATGGGAACCTGAGCCCCCAGTTGAATAGCTCCGTGAACATGACCACTTCGCTTAACTTGCAATCCATAGGAGTCTCTGGGTGTACAGGAATCCTGATCTTCACATTTTCTGGTATGCCCCACTTCGTATGCATCCTGCCCAGCTCAGTTGTGTGGATGAATACGTAATTGATTTTTTGCAAGGAGAGGAGGTAATTAACACTGACCTTGTGAAAACAAGGCCCCACTTTTCCTTTTAGGCTCTCCAGCAGATCCGGATGCCTCAAATACAATTTCTCTTTGCCCTTGTCCTTCTTGGCAACTATCTCTCTACTGGTCTGACCGGAGGGCTCAGACTCAAATGGGGCATCTTCAACAGAGTCCTCCATCACTTCCTCCATAATCGTTGAAGGGATTTCAGCAGTTGTAGTAGGGGGAGGGTTCAAGTTTGACTCAGCCTTGTCTCCGGACTGATGGGCCTCAGTGCCCCTTTGGTTTTTGCTCTCCGGTAGAGTGTCTGGAACAGAAGTTTCTTGTTGAAGACTTGGACTGGTGCCCTCCGGTCCGGACAGTCTGTCCTTGGGGGCTCTAATAGGCACCTCTGATCCGGTGCTGTTGTCTTTTGCCCCCGACTTAGAGGGAGTGTTTTTAGACCCTTGGCCTTTAACTAACCGGCCTCAAATACAATTTCTCTTTGCCCTTGTCCTTCTTGGCAACTATCTCTCTACTGGTCTAACCGGAGGGCTCAGACTCAAATGGGGCATCTTCAACAGAGTCCTCCATCACTTCCTCCATAATCGTTGAAGGGATTTCAGCAGCTGTAGTAGGGGGAGGGTTCAAGTTTGACTCAGCCTTGTCTCCGGACTGATGGGCCTCAGTGCCCCTTTGGTTTTTGCTCTCCGGTAGAGTGTCTGGAACAGAAGTTTCTTGTTGAAGACTTGGACTGGTGCCCTCCGGTCCGGACAGTCTGTCCTTGGGGGCTCTAATAGGCACCTCTGATCCGGTGCTGCTGTCTTTTTCCCCCGACTTAGAGGAGTGTTTTTAGACCCTTGGTCTTTAACTAACTGGCCTTTCCTCCTATCAACTAGCTTCTCAGGGGAGTGCTCCGTATCCGACCCCATTGCTATGAAGGGTGAGGGTTTTTTGAAGCTAGTGGCTGTAACTCCTGGCTCGACAGCAGGTTCTGATTCTTGGACCGAAGAACCAGAGATGATAGGAGAGAGGTTAGTTTGGAATAGCTTTCTAGGCTTAGTGCCTTTGGAAGAAGAAGAGCCTCGATCTGACTCTGTAGCAGAGGTGATTGGTCTATCAACAGGCGAAGTGGGTAACCCTGCCGCAATTCGTCTTTCTCTTTCGACTTTTTGAGCCTTCTCTAACTCAGAAAGGTTGAGCCACCCGCCTTTGACAAGAGCGTTCCTCGCTGTAAACATAAACTATCCAACAGAGTTTTTTCTTTAGAGAGAGAAAGCTTTGAGAGATTTTACAGAGTAAATATGAAGGAGATGGTAAAATAGTAGAAAGTGAGTTTGAATTTATATTAAATCTGAAAAAAAAAGTTGATTCCTAGGAGAATTCGAAAAGGTTGGTAATGATTAAAAGACGACGCTGATGTCACCACCTTTAATTAAGAGGTTGCTTTTCGAAGAAGGTGGACTCGAAATTCAAGGTGAAAAAACGGCTGAAGAACCAATCAGAGAGCGACACGTGTCCCACGAACTCTAGCAAAAACCATTTTGAATTCGTGAAGCTTTATCAGTCCGGATAAACCCATAGCCTAAATTGACAGACCTGTCCGGATTAAAACTACCCCTGATGTCGGACTGTTTTTCAGGTCTTTGACAAGAGTATTTGCACAAACACCTAAAAAAGGGGCTCCTGATGAGTCCGAATTCCGCATGCTCCCCGGACAAGGACAGACCGGTCCAAGGCCTCCGGACCGGACAGACCACTTCAAATACTCAGACCATAGGACTGTTCGAACTATGACAAAAGTACTAAAAAACCTAAACACTTCTTGACTAAGCTACTTGCTCTCTTACTTAGAGCTCATGGGTCTTTGAACATGACCCGGGTCCATTAAACATGACCCGAAAGCCCATAAGGGCCCAAACATCAGGGTATAAATACCCAACCACCTGCATTAAGTGTGGGTAATGAGAATTAACTGCTACCAGCCAGCTTAATTATCTCTCTACTCTATACACCAAATAATACATAACACCCACATACTACTATTAAACACCAACCAAATTACAAGCCTACCCTCAGGCAATAATTATTCACACCAAACTTAACCTGGACATCTTGATTCATATCTTTGCTACTTTCATCCTTTCCATCTGCTTGTTCCTTTTGAGTGATGATCGATTTAAGTTTTCTCCTATAGACTTTAAAGACTTGCATATTTCTTGTTTCATTAGTATCCACAGATTGCTTTTCCTTATCTTCTTTATCTTCTCTAACTTCATCAGTTTTGCTGTTTTCCTCCATTGTAGCAGTATCTACAACTTTCTTAAGATATTTTTTACATTCCGACGACTTATGCCCTATATGATAACAACAGTCACAATATGATGGCATGTTTTTATAGCTGATCGAAATCCAATATCCATCATTGTTCCCAAACCCGATCCACAATTTTCTTTTCAAGCTTTTAAAGATATTTATCTCTATTTGCGCATAGCAAGCATTGGCATGAGCTCGATTTTTATGAGGAACAACAACTCTATACGTTGGCCCTATAGCTGCAGCAATATCATTCACCAAACCAGTATCATATAGACTTTCCCCAAGTTTTCAAAACGAACCCATGTTAAAACAGTAGGGTTTTCGTACTTTTTATTGAAATCTTGATTCCATCTCAAGATTCTCATAACCGAATCATCAAATCTCCATACGTTTCTTGACCAAATTTTAGAAAAATCTTCCTTTAATTCAAATTCGAAGAAAATGTGGTGAGAGTCCCATACCTCATAGTTGAAGGGTCCCCTGGATTTTAGAGTAGCCAAGAAACTCTCGAGTTTCAATTTCTTGGGTACTCCATTGCTAAACTTTTCTATCAAAGTTATTCTTGATTTTTTTTATTAGGGTTTCTTTAACCTTCCCACTGTACTGAAGAGAGTAGTGATGCTCTGTTTTCTTGATGAACTCTGGATTTAACGAAGCAGAGCATTCCTCTACCTTAAATAAATCAACATATTGTTTCCTTATTTGATGTTGAGGATTACCAGAATCATTAACACGAAGAACATAAAATTCTTCCATCGGTTGGATTCCAACAGCAGGGAAAGAAGGTTTTAGTTCTTGGAGCGACTCTCTTTTCCATCCCCTTAAATTCATTTGAAATTAATTATTAAAAAAAAATTATATTGAAGTATAAAATTCTGAAAATTCCAAACCTACTGTAAATATATAAATAAAATTATTAAAAATGTATTTACAAATTTTCAAGATTGGAGGAAGAATAACCACCATGTCAAAATATCAAAACTTAAATCAAATCATAAAAAAAAGTGAGTCGAATGGGGCTTGATAGCGTTTAGCATCTTGTTTTCTCGTGTCAGAGACACAAATCTACAGCAACAGCAACAGCAAAAGCAAATTATCGGTACCAATAGAGAGACGCTTTTACTTTTGCATTACCTTCGTCTTCAATCGAATTTTCTGATTCATGATCTAGAGATCTCCTTATATCCATTGCAACCACCGATCTGATCCCTTTGAGATCGAGTTTGCCTATGGCGGGAGCAGCCTCGGCTCTGTTTCTTCTCGATATTAAAGGACGCGTTCTCGTGTGGCGCGACTACCGTGGTGATGTCTCCGCCGTTCAGGCCGAGCGGTTTTTCACTAAGCTCATCGATAAAGAGGTCCTTAATTTCTTTCAACTCGATTTTATTGGTTTTCGTTTTCCTTCGATTTGTGACTGATAAAGGTGATTTTCTAGCTTTTGAAAGAGGAATCAAATTATGAAACTACTAAGTTTATTATACTATAGCTTTCTCTATTTAATTTAACAATGTGATCCAAACTGTAGAATATGATACTAGATTTGTCGTTTTGTTTTGATTTTGATTGCTTTGGTTTATGTTTTTGTTTCTTGCTTTAGAAGTTGAATCTATATGAAGATATGCCAAAGTCACTATCTGATTGAATTTGGTGTTTCTAGTACTTTGATTTATGATTAATGTTTCAGTTTCTTGCATTTAAAAGTGAATGAGAAATGTAGAAATGCCAACTCACTACCTATTTTGGTTTATTTCACTGTGGTTAGTTGATTTGTATAGGCTCTTATGAGGGTTGATATTGCTATGTTAAATTTGGACTTGTTGTTTTAATTTGATTCTGATCACTTGGATTTATTATTTCTTGCCTTTGAAAGTGGAAGAAGAGTGAAAAAATAGCCGAATCACTTAAGTTTTTTTTTTTTTTGGTTTTACTGTGTCTATCTGTTTATACTTTTGAGCCTGTTAAAAAGAAACTGCAGTTTCTAATAATTTCATATCATTTGTGGTTCAGGGAGATCCACAGTCACAGGATCCAGTTGTGTATGATAATGGAGTGACCTACATGTTTGTACAGCACACTAATGTGTACCTTATGATAGCTTCCAGACAGAACTGCAATGCTGCTAGCCTTCTTTCTTTTCTTCACAGCGTTATCAATGTATGTTGTTCGTAATTTTAGTTATGTATATCATATCATTTCTACGATGTTTAGATTTAAGATGGTGTCTTTAACCGTCTTTAGACTCGTGTTATTTACATTGATTGTAGGTTGAGTTATGGTTTTTGTACATGTTCACTTGGTGCAGGTCTTTAAGCATTATTTTGAAGAGTTAGAGGAGGAATCACTCAGGGATAACTTTGTTGTAGTGGTAAGTCTCTTGAATATCTCCTTTCTCAGCTTTATATTTTAAGCAGGGACTACATTAAGTGTTTCTATTTCAGAAGAATTGTCAATGATTGGTACGGGAAGATATAACATGTTGATTTTGACAGTATGAGTTGCTTGATGAGATGATGGACTACGGTTACCCTCAGTTCACAGAAGCAAGGATCCTCAGTGAATTTATTAAGACTGATGCTTATAGGATGGAAGTTACTCAAAGACCTCCAATGGCTGTCACAAATGCTGTCTCCTGGCGAAGTGAGGGGATAGTACACAAGAAGAATGAAGTTGGTTGCTCTTTTTTTCTTTGAATGTAAGAGCTCTTTGCTGGATCTTGTGCACTAAATCAAAGAATTATTTTCTTGTTGTTTCAGGTTTTCTTGGACGTAATAGAGAGTGTAAATATACTTGTCAACAGCAATGGTCAAATTATTAGGTCAGATGTTGTTGGGGCATTGAAGATGCGAACTTATTTAAGGTGTGTTCTTATTTGTCACTTGGAGAAAACAGTTTTTATTTTATTGTTTTATTTGAATTTCTAAAAAATGTTTGCAAGTCTTGGTTTATATATATGTAGCAATGTTTCATATTTATGGTTAGTTAAAGAGAAAAAAGTATTGAGGTTTCTTTGTTTGGAAATTGTAAATGGTATGGTTGTTGGATGGTTAACGTTCTCAAATAAATTAATTGACCCATCATACGCAATTCTTACCTCCTAATATTCTCCAAGTTATATCATTGGTGCTGAATAGCTGGATATGTTAGGTGGTTAGGTTGCAGAATTACTGATGAGTTCTAGGCTTAAGGCCAATGATATTAGAGATTACTTGTAAATGTTGAGCTTGAAGTTAGATGAGCTGTAAAGTGGTCTGCAAGCAGGACCAAAGTCTTGGTCTTATCGAGCAAAGGAAAATCTTAATGTGTTAAAGTACTTTAAAAATTTATTACTTTTCTAAAATTTGACGGTTGGTTGTCCTTGCAAATTACAATATTGTTCTAGCTCACTTATTTCTTTAAATACATACGACCATGTGTCTAAGCGTGGCTTTACTACTCTCTTTCGATGTTTTGTTTTATAAGAATTTCCTTTGCTATCTAACTGCAGTGGTATGCCTGAGTGTAAGCTCGGCCTAAATGATAGATTATTGTTGGAAGCCCAAGGTCGCGCATCAAAGGGGAAGGCTATAGATTTGGAAGATATCAAATTTCATCAGTAATTAGTCAACTTTTTATTGTACTTATATTCCTTACTCCTCATGTAGTTTTTCTGTGAGCTCTCTGTATTCCGCATAATATTATATGTTTTCACTTTACTAAATGTCTTTTCTGATTTAGGTGTGTACGTTTAGCTCGTTTTGAGAATGATCGGACCATCTCATTCATACCTCCTGAGGGATCTTTTGATCTAATGACATATAGATTAAGTACCCAGGTATTTTGCATTGTTGCCTGTAATACTTCCTCTTCTTTTTCTTAAAATGTAAAACACTCTAAAACTTAAGTTGTTTATCTGACCGTCTGATGATTGCGAAATATTTCAGGTGAAGCCCCTCATATGGGTGGAAGCTCAAATTGAAAAGCATTCAAAAAGTCGTGTTGAGATGTTAGTTAAGGCTAGGAGTCAGTTCAAGGAGCGTAGGTATATATCTATTAAGGCTCTTGGTTGGATATGTAAAAAATTTGAAAATAGAAACAAAGATAAGCATAATTGCGGGTAACTTGTAATTGTTTTTCTTATACATCCAAACAACTGAATTAAAATGTTTATACACAAATTTTGAGTTAGGTGGCTAGATTTTCCAGATACTGATAGAAATATTTTTGTCCTCTTGTAGTACTGCGACAAATGTTGAGATTCAGTTGCCTGTGCCATCTGATGCTTCCAACCCACAAGTTAGGACGTCAATGGGATCTGCTTCATATGCACCTGAAAATGATGCATTGGTCTGGAAAATAAAATCCTTTCCTGGTGGCAAGGTACTAACAAACTTTTTAAATCAATCTTTCTATGCGAAATCAACTACAATTTTATGTAATTTACAAATTATGTTTGATGCTGTATGGATTTGCAATATATTTTAGGAATACATGTTGAGGGTAGAGTTCAGTCTTCCCAGCATAACCTCAGAAGAAGCAACTGCAGACCGGAAAGCTCCAATTCGGGTGAAATTTGAAATACCATACTTTACTGTTTCAGGAATTCAGGTACAATATGAATTTTATCTCTTACATTTTTAACTGATTTCTATCATACTCATCTTTTGTCTAGTCACTAGTGTATCTACTATACGGACCATTCTCACTCGCAAACACATAAATCAAAAGATGCAAGTCAGCACATAAGAAAGCAATTTAATGTTTTAGATGAATCCAAAAAGATAAAATATAATTTACTAGCAAAATAATATGAACAAAACCCCCCCTTGATGATAAAGTTTATATTATCAAAATTATCACACACTTTCCTTTGTATCAAAGTACCCTAGGCAGTCCACTCCCTGCCAAATCAGCTGCTTGTTGGTTTGTCCTCTCAAAGAACCCTGCTTGATTACTAGATTGTTGTCCTGAATTCATCCTCCCTCGCAATTAAGGGAAGGCAAGTGTCACTTGTTAGATTAATAGTCCAAATGGTGATTCGTAACAAAATGAATACGGGAGGGAATTATTTGAGACAAAATAAAGTTTAGTGGATAATTTTATAAGTAGTCAGTAGTTAAATGAGCTATGCTACAAAGAAGCTTGTGTCTTTTTAAACACTGCGTGGTGCTTTTAATGTAGGTTCGCTACCTAAAGGTTATCGAGAAGAGCGGCTACCAGGCTCTTCCATGGGTGAGATACATAACCATGGCAGGCGAATATGAATTAAGGCTTGTATGAGTGAGGAACCACTCCCTCTAATTACCCTTTTTGAGTTCAACGGAGATTAAAATGGACGAAAACGGCAGATAAATCTCGAGTTATGACACAAGATCGCTCGCCTTTGGCCCTTGCTTGCTGGAAAGTTTATTACTTTGTTTATTCCCGGTAAAATTATTAAGTGCTTATGTTTTAGAACTTAATTTTAATCACACAAGGAGTATTGTTTTTTTGGTGTAGAAACAGGGTTCAAATTGTGTATTTTGTGTCCATGATAATTTTAGCAGGCTTCTGATTTTGAAAGAAAACCCTTAATAGGTTCATAAACCTCAACAAAAACTAATCCACTAAAAACTATTTAAAAACTATTAAGAAAACCCTTAATAGGTTCTTAATAGGTGTATTTTGGATTGAGACCATTTGGTGACTTAGTGACAACTATTTTAGGCTATGATTAGTTACATATGTATGGACTCCAAAAACTGGTTGATGTATATAAGAATAAGACTGGTGGGTTCTAAACATCCTGAAAAACATAATTTGAACTAAGGAATAGTTGATTCAGTCAGATTCAGGTCACAATCATAAGCGAGCTCCTGTTTTCAGTTATCCAGTTTCATCAGTTCATAATCCTAATATGATTCTAGGATAATTATGTGACACGATCTAGGCAACATCATCCATAAAAATAAGAACAATTAAAGTCATTCATATCATTCTATTCATATATTTCTGTTAGTTATATAATAATGTTTTCATTTCGCATTCAAATGATAGAAACTATATGAAGGACAGACACAATGTTCCTTGTCAATCCCAAATGATACTCTATTTGATACTTGAAATACAAACTGTATTAACTACATAAAACAATCAGTCAATACAGTAAATTATTAATACCAATCAATTCCTCTCATACTACTAAGTTTACTTAATAATTTTGATGGCCGACAGTCTCTCCAAAAACATATCAAATGCATCCTCTCTGCTCAGCATGCTAATCCTAGCATATTCCGGTTCAGACCCGAACCGACTTCCACCTCTTGTTAGGATCTTACTTTCTCTTAACAGCTCCTCACAGTCTGTATCCTCCTGGCTCCTCAGCCAAGCAAATGCTATTGACATTAAAAGGAGAAAAATAAATCATTAGTTATCATCAGAACCAAACCATATGGCCAGGTTGTCTGAACGTTCAAACAAAATATTTAAGGTTCAGAGTTTGAGATTATACGACTCTCGAACCCAATCTAACCCATGGCGCGGGCGCGACGCAACATTTTAAAGTTACGTTCAAGGACTAATAGGATTTTAAATTTTAGTATGGACTGTAAACTTTTGTTCGAAGATGGATTTCGGCTGACACAAGTTTTAGAGCCGCACCGCACCTGATTTTTCAATGCGTCTAAACCGATCAGGGTAAACTATATTTTGTCATATTACGTTTAAGATTAAAGTAAGAAGATGAAAATAGTGTATTACCAGGATATGATCCACTCATCTTTCCACTGAAATTGCATAACTCATTGGTGTATTTCGGCAACCCGAAATATTCATTGCTTTTAACAGTTTGTCTCAATTTCTCCCATCTTTTCGACATAATTCGACCAGCATATTCAAAGAAATTGTCGGACTCTGTCGACCCAAAATATTGGCAGCTTTCGGTTACTACTTGAAGAATTTTGGCAGCTCGAATCTGTGATTCTTTTGATACCCCTATAGTATTCACCTCAATGAACTTAGTCATCTTTGTAGCTACTTCCCTATCTTTAACTAGTGCCCACCCGATTCGAGAACCGGCATGGCCAGTGCATTTAGAGAAGGTAAAAAGCATAATATCATGATGAGCCGAAGCAGTAATGGGAGTGTAATGAGGCCAGTAATAGGCCAAATCATGAATTAGTGTCCCTTCTTTATTGACAACAGCTTCTCTTATTGTACCATCTGGGTTATTTGGTGAATTCACTACTTCAATATATGGACCTTCTTTTTCATACATATTTGCATCTCCTCCCCATTTATATAATCCCGATTTTAAAAAATCTGTCTCCTCTGGATACGACTGTAAATTTACAAAAATAAATAAAATAGGAAGTGCGAGATATCAAGTAAGTTGTGAAATTAAATTTGTTTTTTTGGAAACATTTTAACATGTTAATTCGAATGGTATTATGCAAGTTAAGTACTCATAGTGATTAAATTAAGAAGTATATAAGAATCTTTTAATTATTAGTTTAGAATGAATGAAAAAGCAGAATTAGGAGAGAATCAAGGGTTTCAAATTCACACTACGACACATGCAATTCCATGTTAAAGTGTTTACATAACACATGCAAAATATACTTATTATGTGTGTTTCTTAGGGACATGGTTGTCCTTTTGTCTATGTAAACGGTTGCAATTGATCATACGAGGAAAACCACGATTTAAAAAAATATAAAATAAATTACTATACATACCTAACCAAATGCACTATATTACTATCACCTAATATTCAGAAATAATAAATTATTAATAGATATTTAGATCTGTATACAAAAATAAGAGGTGACTCTTATTTTTTTCCAATTTTTCTTTTAATTTTAAAGTCTATATTTTTCGAACTGAGTTCGTCGAAACAAAAATCTCGAAATACCATGATGTAACAATTTAAAATCCAGCATTATTAAATTACGATGAGATCAAATCATATATAATGGATTGTAAATATTTCATGATAAAAATATGAAACCAAGGTTATTGATTTTTTATAAAAATAAAATAAAATAGTTTTATAAATAGACTAGTTTTATTCATTAATAAAAAGTATAGTTTTGCATTGTATGCTTTTTTATGTTTGGTGTCGTATGCTTGTTTAAATCTGGTTACACATATTCTTTTTAGTAAAAAAGTATTTTTTTTGAAAATATCGGATGATATTTTCAAATATTCTTCCAACCTCAATTTGTAAAATAAGATCTCTTTTAAAAAATACAAATAATTACATTTTTGGTGATGTAATATGGTTATCCAAAGTATTATTTAAAAAAATTCAAATAATACTAAAACTTCAGATATTCAATAGCATTAAAATTTGATGTTGAATATTTTTAATCATATTAAACTAGAAAAATAAGTTTTTTATCGGATTTTTTATAATAAAAAGAAAAAAGAAAAAATTACTCTCGGGTAAAATTAATTTTCTTTTTTTTCCATATTCTTACAAAATTTAAAGGCTGACTTCATTATTCATTTTAAGGAAGGTCTTACCGAATAATAAGGAGCAGCAGATACTACGCTAATGGGCTCAGGCCCACCAGGAGACGCAATCGCGTACAATGCTGCTAAATAGAGCTGAGTTGAGCCCGTTCCCACTACGACATGATATCCGTCGAATACAGCATTTCCAACCACACGATGCAACCTCCTAATGGCATCATCGAGTTTCGGTTCTAGAAACCAGCATGTGCTACTGATATCGCTGAAGTAACTCATCAAATCACATCCTGGGATCACAACCGTACACTTGTCACCTTGCTTCCTCCAATATTCTTCGAACATCGTCGGATTACCTCTGCACACAAGAAATATACTTCAGCTTTCGGCTCCTGGTTATATAATAATTTAAAAAAGAAAAAAAAACTCACTGGTTTAGATTGATAAAAGTATCGGCCGAAACAGTAGATTTAGCATCACAGTGGGCGACGGAGGAGGATTTGTTAGTAGTTGGTTTCTCAAAACCCACCATATTTTATGTGGAGAATGTATGTATAGAAAATGAAAATGTTATATACAGTTTTGTGTATGTATCATGTATGTAATGATTAGTGGTACTGTTTTGAGTTAGGATTTGGTGGTGCAGAGAAATTTGGTTTATATAGAGGAAGATAGGGTGTGGGTGGTGCATGAACCCTAATTATTAACTTAAACAGTCTCCTGTTCCCTGTTCCTTCCAAAGTCTTCTCTTCTGTTGGATTATTATTTATTTTATTTTAAGTTTAATAGATAAGACGCAATAATATATGGTCAACTAACTAACTATATACGCTAAAATATCTATATAAATTTAGATAATCTTAGAGTTAATATCAATTTAACTATTCAGTTAGAGACATACTAGGATTTAAGTTTTTTGGATAAAGTACGTGAATAAATAAAAAAAATATGATTTTATATTTTGAGTTTTTATGTAATTTGTTTAGTTTTTTATTGTATATATTTAATTGTAACCTTTTTTTAATTAAAATAATTATTATATTTGTCTCAAACTAGTTTTTAAATCAAAAGGAAATTTTTATTGAATCACGAAAAGGTCCATAAAAGCTCGTTGAGAAATCTTCTCAGAAGTCTCGAAACAACCTTTGAATCAATTTCAGAGGACTATTTATGAATAGTCTCGAAACAACTCTTGAATCAATTGTAGAGGGCTATTGAAAGGGAACCAAAATTAGAAGCAACAACAAATTAATAGAAGAGGAAGACCAATCTGATGAACTGAAATTAATCGAGGAATGAAAGAGACATGCAAACAATGAGTCCGAGCAGCAACAAACAATCAGCGAGACTTAAGAAAATATCTTTGAGAAATCTTCTGAGAAATCTCGAAACAACCCTTGAATCAATTGTAGAGGGCTATTGAAAGGAAATCCCAATTGGAAGAAGCAGCAAATTGATAGAAGATGAAGGCTAATATGATGAAATGAAAGAAATCGGGGAATCAGGGAGACATACAAACAATGAGTCCGAGCATAAACAACCTGTCGATTGAAGATTCCAGACATTCACAAGCTAGAAGGCATCCATTCGCAACATTTGATAAAAATTCGATCCAAATGAGGAAGCAGAAAGCTTAATCAAGACTAAAGGCGAAATCTGTAACTTAGAAATGTAGGAATCATCAATAAACTCAGTAATTACTACTAATATAGCCAATACCCAAACTTTCCAAAAGGGTAATAGCACAAAGATGGGTAGGAGCTTGAGAATTAGTGAACTCAAGCTTCATCTTGCATTTTAGAGTCCATTTGGCCAACAAATCGGCAACCATGTTTTGGACTCTATGAATGTGGGATATTACGATGGTGGAGCAGATAAGCTTCCTACAGCAGTTAAGAATTGGAGGTAAGGGCCATACCATGAGCAATGAGATTAATAAGAATTAAAGAATCTACTTCAATATCTACATTAACCCAACCCTTTTTCTTGCAGATAATAAGACCGTTAAGAAGAGCTCTCGACTTAACCATAATAAGGGAAAGTTTTCCATATAAAAAGCTGGCACCAAGAACAATACCGTCAAATTTATTTATGAGGATTACAACTCCGCTGGAGTTGCCACTTTGGAGAAAAAAACAATCAGTGTTCATCTCAAGTCTACCAGGAGTATGAGCTGTCCATTTCAGGTATGTTGGATTCCTTTTCAAATTAATAAAAGATAAACAACCTATGTCAATAGTAGCACTAGTATCATTTTTCCAGTGCTTAGGTTTAAACATGTTAGCAGAATCAAGACTGCAAATCATATATTTGATATAGTTTATAGAGGATATATGAAAAGAAGACTTCATTTTGAACTTAGTATTATTCCTATTTTTCCATATAATCTAGAATATAATTGGAGGCAAAATGCTTCTAGCATGAACTTGTTGCTTAGTAGACCAGAACCAGTTTCTGGTCATGTGAGCAACAATCATGAACTTGTAGATAGTAACCTTGAATAAGTCTACAATATGAGATCAAGTACTCTAGGCATAGCTACACGAGATACAAAGATAATTAGTATCCTTGTGGGAATAGCAAAACTGGCATTTGGAAACAATATTGAATTTTTTTTGTTGTAAACTAGAAATTATAGGAATGAAATTGTGCAAAATTTTCCATAATAGAAATGAGCACTTCCTAGGCGCATTTGTGTTGCATAGCTTGCTAAACATATTGGACTGATTGTAATACTTCCTTATGTAGTTCCAAGTGTCTTTGGTGTAAAATTTTGTGTCTTTTGAAAGCTTCCACAATATAGTGTCCTCTTTTTAGTTATTAATTCTTGTAGAGCTTGTCAGTAGAAATTAAGCCATTAAAAAGGTTAAGATTCCACTAATTGTTAATCCAAAAATAGTTGACCTTAGTAGATTTAAACCAAGAGTTATTCACATTATCATTTAACTTAATGAATGGGGTGTGATTATGCCATTTCCACCAAAAAATCCATATCTTCTTTACCCAAACTCCACATGATACGGGGCTCAGCCAAAGATTTAATATTAGCCAACCTCCTCTAAACTTGAGATCCAATTTTAGAATAGTTAGCTTGCAAAGGGCGCCACTGTCTACAATAGATATTGTGTATTAGGTTGGTCCAAAATCTTATTATTTCCCTGAAAACAAACCATAACTTATATGAGAAGGTGTTCTGGATATTAGAATTTTTTTATAATATTCAGACCACCAATTTTATCAAAAGGCTTGCACAAAGAAGACCACCTAGTCCCATGGATACTATGGTAATTAGTTTTTGATCCCCAAACAAACTTATTGAAATATTTTTCAATTATGTTAATTATACAGTTAGGAATAAAACATGTCTTTATCCAATATAGAGATATAGACATAAGCACAAAGTTGATAAGAATTAACCTGCCTCTGTATGATAAGTTTTTGTCCTCCCAATCAAGAATTTTGCTATTAATCTTATTAATGAGAGAAGTGTAGTTAATAGATTTGTTATTAGTGTTGAGAGTGATGTCTAGGTAGTCTGTAGGAAGCTGAACAACACTAAAGCCAGTTGATTTATTAGAGAAGAGAGCCTGGTTTGATGAAATCTCATGAAGACTATAATTTTAGTCTTATCTTTGTTGATACTCTGTCCAAAACATCTTGATAGGTTTGAAGAAATTCACTCAGCTTGTTTATTGTTGATTGAGTGCTATTAGTGAATATTAAGATGTCTCGCATGCAAAGGCTAAATAAGGAAGAATAAATTTAGTTATAGAAGCATAAGACATAGATTTATGAGATGATAATAAATTGTGCAACCCTCTTAATAAGACTTCTTCACCAATAATAAAGAGACTGGGAGAGAGAATCTCCTTGTCTTAAACCTCTCTTAGACTTGAAGAAACCAATAGCATTGCCATTGATTAACATAAAGATATAGACAAAACTAATTAGACTACTGATTAGATTAATAAATTTGATAGAGAAACCAAAAGATATCAAAACTTTAATGATGAAAGAATGAGTCATATTATTAAAAAATTTAGTCATGTCTAACTGAATTATAATGTTACCAACCTTAGAATTTCTATTAATATCATGAACCATTTCTTTAACTATAAAAATGTTATAAAAATAGACATATTGGTGACATAACCACCTTGAGCATGAGAGATTATTTTAGGCAGTATATTAGTAAGTCTATTACTAATAATCTTAAATATTATTCTATTAAGAAGAGTACATAAACTAATAGGTTTAAAGTTCTTCCAGGTTGTATGATTAGCAATTTTAGGAATTAAACACAAACCTATGGCCATAATTCCTTTAGGAATGTTATAGCCAAAGATGAAACTGGACATGGCTTGACATAGATCTACTTTGATGATTTTCCAGCAGGTTTTGAAGAAGTACACGTTAAAACCATCCACTCCAACAACACTAGCAGGACTCATCTGGTTAATAGTCTCCAGGATTTCCAGTCCAGAAGATGGCTTCAAGAGTAAGTCGTTATCTTCAGTAGTAATCAACTTTGGGATATTGTTAAATATGTTATCATGTATTCTAAATATGTTATCATGTTGTTAAATATGTTATCTTCAGTAGTAATCAACTTTGGGATGTCGTATTCTAAAATATGTCACTGTCTTTTAGCCAGTTATAGTAACACTTTTGCCTCCAGAATTTTTCATTCATTCTAAGAGTTTGAAGATATATGACATTAACATTAACAAGATCATATTCAATGTTATCATTGTTAGAATTAGCAACTCTGATTTCAAGCCTTTTAACAACATCTTAAGATACATGAACCTTATAAAAAAAATTACCAAAATAGATAGAGTTCCAAACTTTAAGGCCCTCTTTAATATTTTAAGCTTAGGCCAAAAGATATAGAGATGATTAATGGCCTGCTTCCAGTTATTGTTAACCAAAGGAACAAACTCTGAATCCATGGTCTACATATTAAGAAATTGGGAACTTTTATTTTCAACTATATTTTGAAATAGAAACACAAAGCGCGGCATGGTCATAACAAGTTTTGACCATGTGAATAACTCTAGTCTCATTAAAAAAATTAGCCAACACAAGATAATAAAGAGCTCTGTCCAACATTTTCCATTTGGAATTGTTGGACCAAGTAAATTTAGAACCCTGATAGCCTGCATCTTCAAGATTGCAATAACTGATAGAGTCATTAAAGTCATCAGAGCTCTTAACACAATAAATTGAACATCAACCTTGCTCATGAGCATAGATTTTAACATTAAACTCTCCAATAATCAACCATTGATTAGAAGAGGAGAGACTTCTAAGAGTGTTCCACAAATCAGTCCTATTATGTCTCCGACACTTAGGATAAACAATTTTTAGCAAAAAAAGCTTATCTAAATTTTCATAGGATAGTTCTAAGTGCAGACATTGAGTATGATTGCGTAAGATATTGATAAAAAAATCGTCATTCCATAAAAACCAGATTTTATTGGAAGAAAAAGCCAAGTCGTTTTAAAACCATTTTTTTGAAGCAATACCAATGAGATTATTAGAGTTAACAAAGGGTTCTTGAATAGAAAAAAGAGAGATCTTATCTTTAAAAATGATGGACTTTAGTCTTCTGATTGTAGACTTGTTTTTTATACCTCTAACATTCTAGTTAAGTAGCTTTATTATCTTAGGAATAGAAGTAGAAGGATTGTTTTCCTTGGAAATTTTAGGGATTTGATGAAAACATTTAATGGTTTCTTCTTCCTTATAGCCTCTTTAAGCTTTTTGTTCAAAACTTCCTAGAATCCTTTGTCAGTGTCTTTAAGACTAAAAGTAGGAGATATTTGAGGACTACCTATATTACTCTGGCTTGGAGTAACATTACCAGAGATAAAGTTCTCATAATATTGAGAAGTCGCTAAATTATAATCAAAATCCAAAATTTGAATGACCTCGATGATTTTCTATGTTTCTTGATATTTTGAGTCTTTTTATTGATTAGACTGATATCTGGTAGAAGTATCTCTAGGACTGCTGTTTACTTGATCCTGATCAATGATATGATTATCCTTAACATTTTTATAGAGATTTCCTCATCATTTTTGTGGTCGTGAATGGTTATAATTGATTTGATTATTTTATGGTCAACAATTTGTTGGCTTGATGATTTGCTTTTAGGATTATAGTGACTTCGATTTTCTTCTTTGTTGGCTATAGACTCATCAATAGCAGGAAGTTTATTGTGCATATTGTTTACATAAGCTTTATTGCACTTATCTTTATCATAACCCAAATGAGAACACCGGATACAATATTTCGGCAGATATTTTTGTAGTTAATAGATAGCCAGCAACCCTGGTTATCTCCAAAACTACCCAAACACTATGTTGAATTTTCTTGGAGACATCGATTTCAGTCCAAACATAGCAAGCATTGAAAAATGCTATGTTTTTTTGGAATAACAATCTTTTGACGGATTTCCAATAGATTCTGCTATGTCATGAATTATATTTCTATTGCAGAAGTACTCTAGGACTTGTTTTATGCGAACCCAGACATGAGTTTTAAGAATTCCAAATCTTGAATTAAAGTTAGCTTCCCTCTTTAGAAGACTCATAATAGAATCGCCTATAGTCCAGATTGTCCTAGATCAGAGTTTACCTATATCATATTTGCTGTCAAATTCAAGAAGAATATGTCTTGAATATTTTATTGGAATATTATATTCTCCATTGAACTTGAAGTTATTAAAGAAATCAATAAGGAGTTTCCTTTTAGGGATACCTTTAGAGAATTTCCCGATCAGGGTATGCTTAGATTCCTTAGTGAGTTGATCTTTAACCCGTTGATCATATTTGATCGAGATATGAACATTTTTCTCAGATATATTGGTTGGTCTGAAATATTTGGGAGAATCAGATTACTTAACCAATTTAGAGTAAGACTTGGCAGAGTTACAGATTGATGTAGTGTTGATTGTGTATTTTTTTATGGTGTATGTGATTGTTAGTCATATGAAGATCAGGGAAATCTTCAGAAGAGAGATATAGAGAGAGTTAAAAGTGTTGAAGGTATCCATCAAAACAAAAAACAATCAACACAAAGAAGAGAAACTGGACGTAGAGAAGCAAAGAGAACAAATAGCAATAGAGAAGAGAAGATTAGGAATCACAGAGATTTAAGAAGCCTTTCTTTGAGATCAAGAAAGGCATTCTTAGAGATCAATCTTTAAAATATAGTTAATTCCCCTATTTGTCTCGAACTAATATAGTAGGATTTGAATAGTTTTTTATCATATTAAGAATCATTATAATAAAAAAATAATAATAGGAGAGAAGATTAGAAATCATAGAGATTTAAGAAGCCTTTCTTTGAGATCAAGAAAGGCATTCTTAGAGATCAATCTTCAAAAAATAGTTAATTCCCCTATTTGTCTCGAACTAATATAGTAGGATTTGAATATTTTTTTTATCATATTAAGAATCATTATAATAAAATAATAATAATAGGTGGATGTAATCTATTAGGTTATAGTGTGGGTTTTAACCGATTGTTGTGATATTATTTGTTTTGAGTTTGATGGTTTGTATGGTTTTGTTTTTGGTTTATTTTTTTAAAATTTCATACTAAGTGAGATATGTTTATATTTATGTACCTTTGATAATTTTGATATTTAGTCGATGTGGGATTGCGGTTGTACTTAACAATTTTTCATCTCGAACAATATATCATTTTAACCTCATGTAGCCATAGAACTCTACAACGAATGTATATTCTCACTCTAATTAATATCATATTGTCTGAGTCATAGAGCTTTACAATATATATTTCATTTTGAGCATGATTGGTCTATCATGTTGAACACTTAAGACTTTTATCGCACCTAACAAATCCTCCCCTAGAACGAAGTATCACTTTAGCCTTCTCTCAGTTGATTTCTATATAGATTTTTACAATGGATCTATTAGCTCACTCTAATCAGACCATACAGTGAGTCATAGAGCTTTACAATATTCTTTTTCATCTTGAGCATGACCAGTCTACTATTTTGTTCGACCCTCGAAGATTTCACCCACAACGCCTGCTGTTTGGGTGCATGGATCTTTGATACCAATTGTTGGGAATATGGAGACGCATATTACCCTTTTGTATATAACTATGAATGAATCTGATCTCCATACTAGTATGATATTATCCACTTTATGCATGAAGGCACGCACGATTTTTCTTTTGGTCCACTTCTAAAAGACCTCATACTAATGAAGCTATATTCTTACTTATATATCATTAATCATTCTCATGTTTAACTAATGTGGGAATTTGATCCCATCTAACATGTTCGATGTTCAACATTTTTTAATACAACATATTATTGATATTTGAATCAGTATGTGGGAAACAATCGTAAAGAATCAATCTTTTATATAAAAATTACTAAATTCTAATTGGAGAATAATGAAAGGGTTCTATTTTTCTAAAACTATTTTTTTTCCAATTTGATAACAAATAATGAAACTATTTTTTTAGTTTATATGGTATTTATGATTCACATATCCAGAAGTCACATGGTCCAAGCACAATGACATAAAAATAGTATATGATACCATAAACTATTGGGATCATATATCCAATATTATATAACTTAAGTAACTGATTTCTTACATGATCCGAATACCAAACTAGTATTTACACTTTAATCCATGCAACACTAGTCTATTATTAGCCGTTAGTCTCAACTTCTAATAATCGTAGTACATATTACAGTACTTTACGCTACATCAAATTTACTTTTAATGATCCATTAAAAATATGGGGTCATATATGGATCATCGTTTGTACAAAAGTGATATATCCACCAAAAAGCGCTATCAAATATACTTAAAAAGTATTATAATGTAAAAATATGTAATAATAAATTTAGGTTTCTAATGACAGCAAACATCTAAAGTGCATGATTTACTATTTTAAGATGATAATTCGTAACTGGTCATGTTTATCTATTCAAATTTGAGATCAATATTAAATTATACAAAATGTATATATGATAAAAATGTAAAATGTAAAACTGAATATTACATTGCTTTAGTAGGAGACAATATAAAATAATTTTTTTTTCATTCAATAAAAAACTAGATTTTAAACTTTATTCAAATATGATATATCATGATTTGAACATTTTGTATTTCGCAAATATTTTTTTATTATAAGTTTTGTAGCCTTAAATTAGCTACTAAATATTTTAGCATCCACTTAAATTTACGAAGTCATAATACTTGAATGTTCTCCTTAATTATTTGACTTTTGTTATATTAACTTACAATACTTTAATATTTTGAAATATTGGAGGACCCATATGACTGGTATATAATAGTTTATTATCAGATCTAATTATGAATGTAATTTGGTTATATTTTAAAGAGATAAAAGATAAAGAAAATAAGATAAAACGGTAAAAACGACGCGCATAAAAGAGTGACTCTCATTCAGATGTCATATGATATTTATATTTAAAAGTCATAACAATTCTAATCTTAATCAATACATGTTATCATTAAGCTGATCCCAACCTGATTTTTCCCTCATATATAGTGTAACTACATATTCAAAGAAGCTTTTGAATATTAGACTACGTTTTTTAATATGTTAGAACTTTAAATGCTGTTTGCAGATACCTCACATATCAAATATCCATCACTTCTCACTTATGTATAAAATAATCTAAAAATCATTTTTGTTTGATATTTGGAGTGTTTGAGAAATGGTCGTGACTCTCATTTAGAACTTAACTGACCTATTCATATGAATATTTATATTGTCTTTGTTCACATCGATTAATTTGAACTCCATACCTACATATTTTATTATATTAAAAAGGTATGGAGTAATAAAAATAATTTATTAATCAAAACATATATTCACTTTAAATATGAATATATAACATCATACATATTAAAGTATGTATAGTATTGCATCAAAGTCATATAAATAGTTTGTGTGATAACAATTTTTGTAGAGTGAAAATGAGACGATAACAACTTTTACTTTTAGAAAAACCTCAAAAACTTAAATGTAAGAAAATAAAATATATTATTAATACTTCATTATAATAGAGTTATTAAATTACACTTATATTAGAACTAATTCCTCATAGAATAAAAAATCTATAACGCTAATACAAATGAGAAATATAATATAATATAATATAATATAACATAATATTCTATTATGTTATTTCTATCGTATTTATATTTTTGTTAACATTTCTTTTTTATTTGTGAAAAAATATGAAGCTCAATGTTTGATAGTAATACTCTTCTTTAAAATCATGCAAAATTCTTGAACTTTCATGATAAAACTTCCACTCAAACTTGAACAAAAATATTTATAGTACAAGTCTGATTATAACAATAATGAAAACTTTATAACTTTCATCGATGACTTCCATTTATAAGGTCTTAAATTTTTTGAAAATATATTGAACTTCTTGAAAACACCAAAAACCAATCATGATAAACATATTTATGATATCTTTTAACTATTTTAGAATCACTCGTCACTAATCAGAAAAGGAAATACGTCTATAATTTTTATCTTGAAACCATCCACACCAAAATCTGAAATCATTATAATTCAATCACATGGCCCAAACTTGTAATCAAGATTAAAAAATGGTAAACTTGAATATAAAGATATAAATTTGAACAATAAATATATAAACTATATCAATAAATCACAATAAAATTTGAAAATAAATCAAAATCTTAGGTACTAATAACAAAGATCGTTGACACGAGGGAGAAGAAGAAAAAAAAAAAAACTCATATGACCTGAAACAATACTGAATTTGACCAAAACTAAAAAACTAATTTTGATAAAAAACCAAAAGTGGGTTTAACCCGACGTTACATGTATCAAGAATCAATCTTAATACTAAAACCCATTATTAGTTTCTTTTTTCTCTTGATGTAAAACTAAGAAGTTATCTTCCAGCAAAACAAAAGATGTGAAAGAAAAACTTTAGACCTAAACAAAAAGCTCTGACATCATGTAATAAGTGATATATATGATTGATACTTCATTATAAAATAAATTTCAGGTTTAACTTATATAAAAACTAAGTACTCGTAGCAAAAAAATATATACAAATTTAATACAAAATAAAAGTTTAAGATAACGTAACGTTTTAGCTATTTGTTTTCTAGTTTATGTTATTTTTATCATATCTATGTTTCATTTATAAAAAATAAAACGTTTTGCTACAAAATAAAAATATTAAAGCTTGTCACAATGACTACCATGTATTAATATATTTTGTGACATGCATCGTAATTGTATGGAAACAATGTAATTTACCCTAAAGATAAATCCCATTTTATAGAGAGACATATGTGTAAACAAGTAATTTCCTATAATATTCTTATAGATTTATAAATTTTCTCGTCAGATATCTTAAAATATATCCCAAGCCACATATTCATCTTTCCCATATAGATTGAAGCATGTATTCACTTAAAATCATAACTAAAAAGCTGAAATTATCGATCGAACAAATATTCTAAATAATGTTTTGAGTCAAAATTTAGATCACATCTAAAAAACAATATAACATACATTACATATTACATATCGAGATACTTCTCATATTTTTGAAATTAAAAAATAAATTTGAAACTTAGGAGCCTAAAACTGAATATTAATATATGTGAAAAGACTTTGGTATCATTTCTAAAACTTGAATATTTTAATATCTTCTAAATCATAAGAATCTGTCATATTAATAATCATTAGGTTATATATATATATATGATATATGCAGACAACTTATTGTTTTAATTTATCTCATAATCTTGAAGTCTTTGGTTGTTCAGTATTTTATATAGGAATGATATTATCCTAATCGGCACTCTTTTGATATTTTTAGTTGATTTGTATGACTTTTTTAAATAAATTATTTTATTCCAAAATTATGAAACACTAGATGTATGCCAAAATTCTATTTTTTTTCTCTGAACTAAAAGTTTTGATTGTGACAATGAATAGTAAAATTAATTTTTAGGCTTATATAGTCTCTAAGATTCTAATATCCATGTGTTTATAAATTCAATGGCATAAACTGCACTATATGAAACCATAATCTATTGGACTTATAAAATGCAGTATCTTATAACATAAGTATCTTTCAAATGATTTAATACCTCACATAATTCAAATATCAATATAGTACTACATATTGTCCATAATACATATATACTATTACCCGGTAATTAAAACGACACTTAATCCAAATATGTTAATTATCAGACCAATATTTAGACCAATATTTTCCATAATGATTCAAAATAATCACACTGAATGTCCAATGATCTATTGTAAACATGAACTTATTACATGTATATAATATATTCTAATCATTGAGTTATAATTTTAAATTGCAAGTTTGTTTGGTCTAATATTTTTGATTTTTTTAACGTAAAACAATTTATTTTGTTTCAACGGTCTTTAATCGATGATGTTATTATTTAGAAAATATTATTCTATAAATAGATTGTAACAAATTATTAATGTTGTGATAATTATAAGAAAAAAATATTTTTATTCTATTTTTAACATAGTTGGTGCTAGCAGAGTACATTAATAAAAATAAAAATGTACAAATAAATAAGAGGATATTGATCTTAATTAATAATTTCGGTTCAATTTAAACTTGTAAATTAAAATTTCTCTCACAATAATATTCTTACAAGTTTGTTGAGTTTTGTTATGTCTATTCTTCATTAGCATGCTCTATTTCTCAAGATATATCTCGTATAGCGATTCAAACGGTAGCATCATTCTAGTTTCTAATTACAACTACTTATATTATATAATTCTTCATTATATTTGATTCAAATGTAAATATATCACAATCCTTCAAAATCACGTTTTAAGATTTCTTAACTTGAGAAGATATTGTAAGAGTTATTAAGTCCGTTTGAGATATAATGCCTAGTACCGTATATTATTATTCCATAAATAGTTCCTTAAACTCTATGTAATTTCATCTTTTAAAATAATAATAAAACTCTAGCCGCTTCCTTTATTTTTTCTTTTCAACATGGTATCAGAGCGTAGACAATGATCTTAAGTTGAAGTTTTCGTGTCTTCTGTTGTGCCGACAAACAATTATTTTAGTTGTCTGTGGGAAGAAAAAAAAGATTGTCTTCCGTCTTCTTGGTCGTCACAAGCGAGAAAATTTAAAATTTTCGGATCTGTTGTGTCTAGTCATAATCAACAGACTCGATCGAGAGGAAAACAATATTGATTATTGCTAACTTTTAGAAAACGTATTGAGGACATCTAATCATTTAATTTGATTGGTTGGATTGTAATTTGATGCTACAGTCCGAGAGAAATCGCTACTGTAATAGTGTAGCATTGTTGTTGGTAAATAGTGAATTTTATTTGATTTATATTTCGTTTGTGGTTTGTTTAGTGTTTGGAATATGGCGATCAGAGTTCTGTGACGGAGATTGAGAATGGCAATTGGAGATTGACGATTGGGATTGAGAGTGACGATTGAAAATTGGCAACATAATCTCTACCTCTATATGGTATGACCCATGGATTTTCCTCACATCCCTTATTGACCGATATTTCCCCAGTATTATCAGGTATGTGCGCCCGTGCGACAAAAACATGGTTTCAGACATAATTATTAACAACTTGTGGATCTGGTCCTCTCAAATCCGTTCAGGTAGGATGTCCCACAAACACCATCTACTTGATATTAGTAATGCCATAAACTTAATTCCCATCCCCTCTGAACAAGAAGATACCTTCTCTGGTTCCCAAACTAGAACCACAACATATTTATGATATACAATACTTACAAGTTTATCCGATCATCAACTCCGAAGGTTCCATGAACCACTTTAGTATGGAATAAGTTTAACATTCTCAGACATTATTTTATTACGTGGTTAGCAACTCAGAGGAGGTTGTCCACTCGATACACAACTCTGACTGTTCTCTATGTGGAAGCGATCGAGAAACTATCAGCCATCTCATGGTTGACTGCACCTACTCAATGCTGCTTTGGGAGGCCATCTCGAGAAAATTTAACATATTTTCCCCAAACGCTGGCTGGTCGTGATACTTAATACTGCAAGTACCTAAACCCATTTTCCAAACGGCCATGACCACCTCTGACGTGTCTCGTTGTGCGCAGTAATATACTATATTTGGAAAGAAAAAATGCTAGGTTTTTAATGACGCCCAATTCCTGACTCGACCGTTGCTTACCATATCTTGTCTTACCTACCCTATAGATTCCATGCCATCCGAATGTCTTGACCTACATAATCAGAAGCACATGATGATCATATCTTTCGATAACCTATGTTGATTTCTTACATGTTATTCAATTTTCCAGTCTAACATATAACCTAGCGGAACAAATTTATGCGAATATAACTGTTTTTATGGGTTAGTTCTTCGTAAAAAGATATTTAAACTATTTGTAAACAATTGTTCTTATTTATTATATTATTTTTTTATAAAAGAATTAAGTTAATAACAAAAAAACAAAAGGGTAATACGAATGATTATAAAAGAAAAATAATATTAGTTCGATTAACAATCGATCTTCACTTATCATTGGAATATTGTCACATTCACATTCACGTATCTTATTGAATTGTAGATCTAACTATTCGTGGTTCCCTAGTCCTGAATCATACACATATAAACTATATTTTATAAATATAATGAACCCCTTTACTTTTTTAGACATATAAATTTGTCTTTACTTAAAATTCGAGTCAATGTCTAATGTTGGGTATGAAATTGTACCTGTCATGTTTTGTTATATAAATTAAGCTAATTAACAGTGCAACATGATCAACAAAATACATGTTTTGCGCTTGTAGTTCGCAACTTAATAAAATAAACCTACGCATCATGTGATAGAATAAATATACGTATAAATGATAACAAGACGATTCTCGTTTACTTTTAGTTACATTTTAACGTCTCACCTTGCGTGCATTCCATTTAAAACCATTTGGATTATATTTGAGAATTTTATTTTATATTTTTATTTTTTAAACATTTTGGATATTCTAAACTTATTTTATCGCGAAATCATTAACTTGTTCGGATTGAATTTTTTATCCATAATGGAATTCCCGGAAGGCTCGCTACCTGTTAAATACTTAAGGAATACCATTTTTCACTAGTCGTCTCACGTACTCGGGCTGTCGTCCTCTTCTCCACAAAATTATCTTTCGTATTAATTTTTGGACCTCTAACCATTTATCGTATGCCGGTAGACTTCAGCTAATTAAGTATGTTTTATTCGTTGGTCAGGTCTATTGGTCTTTTATTTTTATTCTCCCCTCTAGAATAATCCAAGAAATGTCCCAAAACCTTCGTCGTTTTCTTTGGTCGGGTACTACCATGCAAATCTATGGTGCCAAAGTTGCTTGGGCTACGATCACCTTGCCCACTATAGAGGACGACATTGGGATTCTAGACATAAAAATCTGGAATTAGACGGCTGTCCTAAAGCACCTTTGGTATATCATAAGTAATAATAATCATTCCATTTGGTGTGATTGGTTTTAAATGGAAAAAAAAATTAAAAATGGTAATTTTTGGAACCTCCAGATCAGATCCTCTCCCTCTTGGATCTAGAGGAAAATTCTTCGTCTTCACCCTTTGGCTAGTAATTTGTACAGGGTGGCCATCGGAAATGGATCAAGCACATCTTTCTGGTACGATCCGTGGCATCTTTCCTCTTCGCTTGTATCACACTATGGCGACAACACAATTTCTGATTCCAGGTTTGGGAAGAACCTTAAAGTAGTTTCGGATATCATTCGTGACAGAATCTGGAACTGGTTTTCTAATATTAGATCGGCAAGAACTCGAAGCCGTGCTAATCTATTGAAGATCCACAACCTAATCCTCTCTCTCCCATCTCCTAACCTCGAATCCAATGATATCCCTTTATGGAAGGCGAAGGCAGGATGCAATTCCTTTGCAATCAGAGACACGTACCTTTCCATTCGTCTGCCTAACCCTAAAGTGGGTTGGGCCGGGTTAGTTTGGAATAAATTCAATATTCCACGCCATTCCTTCATTTCTTGGCTCGTTATTTTAGGCAAACTTGCCACCAAAGACAAGCTTATCAGTTGGGGTTACAATATTCCAACTGATTGTGCCCTTTGCAACTCTGAATCTGAAACTATCTCTCATATCCTCTTTGAGAGTATCTAGACTAACGCTAGTAATAAATTCGGATTTCCTTTTTTGAATATTAGCTGGTAATCTTGGATATTTGAAGAGTCCAAATGGTCTCAATCTTGTAGCCATAGTATTTGGCTTGCTTGCTTCGACGCAGTAATTTACCACGTCTGGAAGGAGAAGAATTCAAGAATATTTGGTTCCCCTCCGTCCAATGCCTCCATGGTTTCTCACCGTATCTTATCGGATCTTCGGTATGAATTCCAAGGCACCAAGACTAGCTGGTCACTGTAATACTTTACTAATGCTCATTTTTATTGCAGTTTACGTCTCGGTGAGTGCAGTTTGAGTTTTTCCATTCCATCACGTAGATTATATTGGAGATGTTCGACAGTTGTCTCGGATGACCATTGTGTAGGACCAGTACTCTTCTACTTGCTAGACTGGATCTTGTGTTTCTACTTCGATATGATCATATGTTATTTCATTTCGTACCCCTGACATGATGTGATTGTATTTACTCGGGGTATGCCCTAGTTTTCTTGTATGAACCCTTTTCAATTAATTTACTACTTTATTACACCAAAAAAAAACTTGTTCTGATTTTTATAATTTTTATTTAACTTTGTTGTGAATGAGTCGAATAGTGCCTTGACAGTGTACTGTGTCCGGCAGTACAATTTTGTGTTGTGATAGTGATATTGTCCAATTACTTGAGTTAGTCTTGTGGTATGAGCCCATTGGTCCCATAGTCTAGTAAGTCTATTAATTCCCTATAAATAGATTACTAGGGCGACACAAAACACAATCTGAAATCTGTAACCTTTTCTATCATAGTGAAACTCTTTTCTCTGGCGGCGCCCGTGGACGTAGACAATTGTCGAACCACATTAAATACTGTGTTTCATTTAAATCTTTCATTCTTATATATTCTGTGCTTGAGCCATTATGTGATAATTGCATAGTATTTTATAACAAAATTGGTATCAGAGCCACGTGGTGAAATTAGGGCTTTTGCAATTAGGGTTTCACAATGGCGTCTACAGCAACAAAATACTTGATTGAAAAATTTGATGGGGGATCCAGCTTTGCGTTGTGGAAGATTAAACTGAAATCTTCATTGGTACTGCAAGGGCTGTGGAAGGCTGTGGAGAATAAGTTACCAGAAAAGATGAAAGAAGAGGAGAAACAAGATCTTCAAGAAAGGGCTTTGTGCTGGATTTCAATGAGTGTGAAAGATAATGTGCTTCGCGAGATTAGTGGTGAGAAGACTGCTGCCTGCGCATGGAGAAAGCTAGGAGATCTTTACTCAGATAAATCAGTAGTAAACCGATTATATTTGAAGAAACGTTTGTATGATTTCAAATTGAAAGAAGGTATGTCCATAACAGAGCACCTAGATAATTTTAAATCAATTATAATGGACTTGTAGAACATAGATATCAATATTGAGGATGAGGATCAAGCTTTGTTTGTATTGATATCGTTACCAGCTCCCTATGAAAACTTCGTAGATACCATTATGTATGGTAAGGATAAGTTATCGCTAGCAGATGTCAAAGGGGTACTGAAATCAAAAGAGATGAGACAGTTGCAGCCATACAATCAAGCTGAAGGGGAAGGTCTTATGACTAGGGGAAGATCTAAAGGCAAAGCGTTTTCTTTAAGAAGGAAGAACTTGAGGTCCAAGTCAAGGGTGAAGCACTCAAACTGTTATGAATGCGGTGAGCAGGGTCATTATAGGAGAGATGGTCCGAAACTGAATGGTAAGAAGGGAAATCAAAAGGAAAATGCAGCAAACATTGTTGAAGGTGTGAACGATTCTGACGATAGTGAAAACAGTGGTAAAGGAGATGTATTGTCCGTGAGTTCAGACTTTGGGAAAAACTCTTGGGTACTTGATACTGGCGCTACATATCACATGTGTCAGTTCAAGCAGTGGTTTGATACATACAAGCCAATGCAAGGAACTGTCTATTTAGGGAACAATCATTCGTTGACTGTTGGTGGTATTGGTAACGTCAAAATCAGAATTTTTGACGGAATTGTTAGAATCTTGACGTGCTGGCATGTTCCTGGGTTAAAAAGAAACCTGATTTCTCTTGGGACTCTAGACTCTCGGGGTTACAAGTACCATGCAGAAAATGGTGTAATCAAAGTGACAAAAGGCTCAATGGTATGCATGAAAGGTAGTTTGCAGAAGGGTCTTTACATTCTCCAGGGGAGTGTTGTTATGGGCGATGCTGCAGTAGCATCATCAGAGAGTAATAGCCAAAGTAGGTAGGATCAAAATAAGTTGTGGCATTGGCGTCTTGGTCACATGAGTGACAGAGGATTAGCTATTTTGGGAAAGAGAGATTTGTTGAAAGGGTATAAAGCAGAATCATTGGGATTTTGTGAGCACTGTGTGTTTGGTAAACAAACTAGAGTCAAATTCAGCAAATCGACTGTAAAAAAGACTAAAGGCACAGTGGACTACATTCACTCAGATCTGGGGTCCAAACAGAATTCCATCCAAGAGCGGAGCCAGATAATACATGAGTTTGATTGATGATTATTCAAGGATGGTGTGGGTTTACTTTCTGAAAACGAAAGATGAGGCATATTCAACCTTTGTCAAATGGAAGACGATGATTGAGAAGCAAACAGGAAGAAAAATCAAACGTCTTAGGATATATAATGGGTTAGAATATTGCAGTCGTGAGTTCAACGAGTTATGCGAAGCTGAGGGAATAGTGCGCCATCGCACTTGTTCTAGAACACCACAACAGAATGGAGTCGCAGAAAGAATGAACAAAACGCTTTGTGACAAGGTACGAAGTATGCTCTCACATTTCGGTGTGGGAAAGGATTTTTGGGCTGAAGCTATCAATACAACGTGTTACTTGGTGAATCGGTCTCCATCAACGACTATTGATTGTAAAACTCCTTTTGAGATTTGGTCTAGATCGTCGGCTAATTATGAACATTTGAGGGTGTTCGGTTGTCCTGCGTATGCTCATGTGAGAGATGGTAAGCTTGAGCCGAGGGCAAAGAGATGCATATTTCTAGGATATGCTACTGGAGTGAAGGGATATAGGTTATGGTGTACCTCTCCAAAGTCTCCAGGTTTTCTCATCAGTAGGGACGTTACTTTTAATGAGTTTGCTTCGATAGACAGTCATAAGGAAGTAGGAGAAATGGTCGAATCAGGATCGTTTGTGAGTAAACAGGTGGAGCTTGAAGTAGAATCAGTTCCTAGCAAGTCCAATAATTCAAGTGGTTCTGAGGTGGATCCAGAATCAGGAGGTGAAGCGTCAGCATCAGATGATAGTGACGATGATGTGCCTGAACCAGAACAACAACCTTATAGCATAGCATTGGACAGAGAAAGAAGAGATATTAGACTTCCAAAAAGGTATGCGAATCTAGTTGCATATGCTCTGTCAGTTGCAGAAGAAGTTGAGATGCAGGAACCTAGTAGCTACAGAGAAGCTATAGCGAGTTCAGAGGCAGATCGATGGATTGGTGCTATAGGGGAAGAGATTGAATCTCTTCAAAAGAATACTGTGAACGTTGGCTTAACTTTTAACAAAACCGATATTGGTGAATCGTTGAATGATGTTGCAGGATCATTGGTTGGTTTTGTTGATTCTGATTTTGCAGGTGATATGGATAAAAGAAGATCTCTGACAGGATATGTATTTACTCTAGCTGGGAGTGCGATCAGTTGGAAAGCACAGTTGCAAGCTACTGTAGCTTTGTCTACAACAGAGGCAGAGTACATGACGGTAACAGAAGCAGTTAAAGAGGCAATATGGTTGCAAGGTTTGGTGGCAGATTCGGGCTTGGATAAGACTACTACAAAAGTGTTTTGTGACAGTCAAAGCACCATACACCTTACAGGGAACCAGATGTACCATGAGCGTACAAAGCACATAGATGTCAGGTATCATTTTATTCGTGATATAATATCAAATGGAATTGTTGATGTGAAGAAAGTGTCTACACACGATAATCCAGCAGATATAATGACCAAGGCAGTATCAGTTCGAAAGTTTAGGGAATGCCTAAACTGGATCGGTGTTCGCAGTATAGAGTGAATGCCTTAAGGGAATTTGGTGAGTCAGAAGAAGAGAAGATTCTTTGTTGATAGTGAAGAAAGGATATTCGCCTCAAGGGGAAGATTTGTTGTGAATGAGTCGAATAGTGCCTTGACAGTGTACTGTGTCCGGCAGTACAGTTTTGTGTTGTGATAGTGATATTGTCCAATTACTTGAGTTAGTCTTGTGGTATGAGCCCATTAGGCCCATAGTCTAGTAAGTCTATTAATTCCCTATAAATAGATTACTAGGGCGACACAAAACACAATCTGGAATCTGTAACCTTTTCTATCCTAGTGAAACTCTTTTCTCTGGCGGCGCCCGTGGACGTAGACAATTGTCGAACCACATTAAATCCTGTGTTTCATTTAAATCTTTCATTCGCATATATTCTGTGCTTGAGCCATTTTGTGATAATTTCATAGTATTTTATAACAAACTTTATTATGAAATGGATATTAAATTTTGATTTTTTGAGTTTATATAATTTGGTTTTCATATTAATTTTTTTTGGAAGAACCAAGATAAGCAACCATGTATTATTTAGTTGAAATATTAGTTGATATACAAAACCAAATCTAATTTTTAATAAGTATTTAAAAAATCGTTTGTTATTATTTAATAATAAAAAACAATAAAATATTTATTAAATATTTAATTTTTTTTAGAATACTTTTAATATTTTAACTACTTTTTTAATTTGAATTTTTTATTATAATAAAATGCCTAATAAATTGTTCTAGTCTACAAACAAGGCCAACAAAAGCTTCGACAAAAGCAACCACCACCACTAGCATAAAGAGTATTTCCAAAGGAAAAGTCATATTGTTCATTAAACAACATGATAGCCACCACTAATGAATATATGCATTTGTCAAACTATGTTTGTTGCCTAATTAGTAATATGAATCACAAGAAATACATAACAGAGAATTTAGACGATTCCACGTCTATCTTAGTTACTTACAAACAAAACCTAAACCTCAAGAACTATAAAAAGAAAAAGAGATAAAACACAGGAAAAATAGACGATTTCAGGTACCTAGTCTTGAAAGTTATATACCCAAAGTTCAGACTTTCTATCTTTAACTGAATGAGGGTTTGGTGATTTAAAAACTCAACTTTTATTTTTCATTTCAGGGTCCATTTCGTAAGCCAATCGGCTGCTTGATTTTAGACCCTGTTTATATGAGATATAGTCATTGTAGATTTGATAAGCCTTCTCCAACAATATAGAATAGCTTTTAAGGGTTCATGAAACTTAGCAGTAGCTAGCAGATTGCCTAAAATCTGAGAATCAGTCACAATTTTAACGATATTCTATCCATTCTTATTGTAGAGAATTCATCCATCAAAAAGACTCGCGATTCTGCCATGATAGGATTCAACTTGCCGTAAAGGCTAGTTTTACCAATTATAATATCTGGCCTGTGATCTCTTACAATTATTCCTCCTCCTGATTCTCCGTTTGTCTGACAAGAAGCATTGGTGTCTAATTTCAGGAACTCAGTTGCAGGAGGTCTCTATATCAGGTAAATAGACTCAATTTTTGTCTTGTTGTGGTTTATGCATCCTAATTCCTTAGTTGCTATATAATATTTTATCCAGTGTTTAGGTCTAATACTATTAGATTGATCAAGAAAAAAAATGCTATAGTTTATATAGGAAATCATAGATTCACACTTTTATGGATGTTGTTAAATTTGACGTTGTTTCTTTCTTTCCAAATTGTCCAAAATATAACAGATGAAATAATGGTTCTAATATGTACATCATGCTCAGTAGACCAAAATGAGTATCTGAGCATATGATTAATAGTCATAAATTTATAAATTTTAATTTTGAAAATATCAGTGTAGTAACTCTAGATACTATAGGAAAATTCACAATTTATAAAGAGATGCATTGAAATTTCAATGTTACAACAAAATTGACATTTTAAATCATTATTTTTTTTTTGTAAATTTGTATAAACAATGATATATTTTTTCAACAGCAAAGACATTTACAAAAAGTGACCATATTCCAGATTTTACCATAAAGATTAGATTTATTAGACTTGATTCTAATGGAGTTCCATGTATTGTTTGTATTAAAAGTAGATTCATTCATCCACATACTAATATCATCAACATCACTATTAATACTTGTGTTTTGAATCAAGTCCGAATTATCTTTAGGCATAAATATTTTCAAACAATTATTGTCCCAAGAGTTATCTTTCCAAAATTCATAACCTTTTTTCTGTCTAAACCAGTAATTATATACCTTATCATTTAGAGTAATAAGATGAGGGTGTTCGTACCAGTTTTTGCGCCAAAAATTTATCTCGTCCTTACCAATTCTCCATTTGATATTAGACTATGCAATATGTTTAATCTTTGCTATCCTCTTCCAAGTATGAGATCCAGCCTTAGGATAATTAGTTTGTAAGGTATGAATGTTCTTGCAATAAGTTTTATGCATCAAGATAGCCCATAAGCTTTTGTTCCTCCTGAAATTAAACCATAATTTACAAATGACTTATTCTTCTAATAACTTATTCTTTATTATTAAGCCTAACATTGATAAAATCTTGTACTGCTTCTAAAACGATAATGTAAATTTATTTAGTCGTCATATTTTACAGTTAACGAGTTATAAATAAATATTTACGGTTTTTCAAATCCAATAAATAAACAAATTTGCATAATTTTGAAGCTGTTGTGTTTTTTTTAAATGTATAAACTATTTTTTTTGTAGAATAAGTATCAAGTCAGTTAACATAATATTTTCCGTTAAAACCAATCTATATAGCTCAATTTTTTTCTATGTTTGTTAATGTATAAAGCATCTACAAAAAACTAAATATGGCGAAACAAGTGTTTTGAATTTTACAAAATAAGTCTTTCTAAAATTAGGAACTATAGAATATAAGTTACACACGACTTGTAAAATGGATATTACATTTAATTTACAATCTTATATGTTATATATTAATTGTAAAATCATTGTTATTTAATACATACAAAATAAGAGTAATATTAAAGTTGTGAAGCAAATATTTCTTAAAATTATGAATTATGAAATACATGCTTCAAGCAATTATCAAAATGGATGCGGTATACGAATTACGAAATAGATGGTTCATGCGATTTGCAAAAGAAATGTTGTATATGAATTACGAAATAGATGGTTCATGCCATTTGTAAAATAGATGTTATATATGAATTGAACAATAAGTGTTATATAAAAATTACAAAAATATTGTTGTCCATGATATACAAAATTATGTATACATGTGTGTAATGTCCAAATATACATCGGATATTCTCTAACTAAGTGATTGAATTGCAATCTGTCCTATTGGCTAGTTTAAAAACTTTGAACATATAATCAATTTTTTCTCAACCAAATGGAAGGAGTTGGTTAGATAAAATTTAATTTTAGTATTATTGCAGTGATCTTAAGATTTTCTTAAATTAGTAATGATGAGTATGGCTATGTTATTACTTGTAGATCATTTAGTTGTTCTAACGATTGATATTGACATGGTTGATCAGGAACCAATTAGAGATACCGCTCTAAGTTTAATTAAAGTTGTGGATGATAATTTAGTCATATGGAAACTAGTTATGGTGTTAACATTTTTGGTCATAAGAAAAAATAAGTTGCTACCATTAGTTGGAATGATAGTACTGTAGGTGATGGGTAAATTTTTAAGGAAGATATTGTATCTTTTAGAATAAGTTTATCTCGTTTTGGTTTAAAGAATGGGTTTACCTTTTTATATATATGCATAATACAAGATAAAGTGTTCACTGTGAGTATAAAGTCTCAAGCCAATATTCATGAAGACTTTATACACTAAGCTAACTTCATTGACTTCTTGGTCATTAAGAAGTACATGGGACGTCATACATGTATGAATGCTTTTTTTAAAAGATAGTAAGAAGCATTTGACATCAGATTTGATTGCTAACGAGATATTTGATTCTATTATATCTAAATATAGCGTGACAACCAAAGTACACAATCTATCGTCAAATACGACTACAATTTAGATTTAGTGTATCGTCATTTATGGATTACTTTAGAGAAAGTTACAGAAATAGTTCTACTTATTTTAATCTAATTAAAGGGTACCTCAAATCATTGAAGAGTCTTGATATTAAAAGTGACTACTTACTCGAATGCAATTTGAAAAATAAATTCTTCAAGCGTTATTTTATAGAATTTAAACAATGTTTCCATTTTTATCATCCAATGTTGTTTATCTATGGAACCTTTTTTACGAGGAAACATAAAGGCGTATTTCTCGGTATCATAGCCAAAGATGGTAACACTTGTGTTTTTATTCTTTGAGTATGCAACATAACATTTTTGAAAGAAATTTTGAAGATATTCCTCATTTATATATGCAAATTATGAGACTTTCCTAATTTTTGAATTGTGACATGAGATATATTCCTTATTATTGAGAAACATTTGTTATTTAAATTATGAATTGCAAAACATACTATCAACTCTCCTTTTTGAAACATACTATTAACTCTCAGTTTTGAAACATCCCTTATTGTTGAATTGCGAAACACATATATGTTTTATATATGAAACATGACTTGTATTATTATTGCAAAACATACCTTGTTAAATTGTGAAGTTTATATCTTTTTGATTTGTGAAACAACACTTGCAGTGTAACTATAAAACATATTTTCATCTCTCATTTACAAAACATACCTTGTTTTTTTTATTGCAAAACTTATATGTATTTTATTTGTAAAACATGTCTTATTTGGAATTGTGAAACAATAGGTTTCAGGCATGATTAGTTATGTCTTTTTATATTTTGGGTCTGAAGATAGTAATACTTGGATATAGTTTTGAGTTATTAAAACTTCACTTGTTGGATCGATAAATCACATTTATTTTCAGATCGTCACCTAGTTACAATTAATTCTCTATCTCTTTTATTTCCTCATTACTATCGTGTGTACTACTTATATCATCTGATTGGGAACTTGAAGTATATATTCAGTCATACAACCAAAATGTTGTGGACAATAATGGTTTAAAAATCAAACAATGTGCTTATGTTCATGCTTGAAACATGTTCAATTTATGTATGGAACAATTTATAAATTGTTAGTTTTTTTTGAAAATTTATGTCTTAAAAAATATACATGTGTATTTTTCAAAGGCAAATGGACGATTCTATGCACTATAGTGCACCAAAATCGTTTAATCATCGAATCAAATATACATGCATATTGGTTGCAAAAGATAACAATGTAATATACAACAAACTTGTTTCAATATTTTTTTTTACATTTTTTTACTAATGCACAAATTACACTTTTAAATAAAATATCTAGCAAACTCACAAACTAGTACCCAACAGTCAACAATTCTCCTTTGTTGTCATGAATATCTCTTAGGTATATATTTTTCATCATTGGTTTGGGTCCATAATTACCCTTTTGATGATGTAATATAGTTGTACATTTATTTTAATAAGAGGTTTATTAAAGCCATGTTTTAGATATAAATTTCAAATCAATTGTTTAGATATGTATTGAAAAATACAAAACAAGACATATCGTATATTTACAAAATACAAAACAAGGCATAATATATATATATATTTGTGAAATTCAAAACAAGATACAATCCTAAAAAACGAAAAAAACCATAATCACAAAATGAAAAATACGAAACAATGGTTAATATCAATTACAAAACAAAGCTTAGATATGAAATATGAAACATGCAATGAATATAGTTTGCACAATACTATATAAGTTACTAATTTTTGTATTGTTTTTTGTTTTGTTTTATATGTTGTGTATTTTAAACTTGGCATTAGTGGGTAATGTTTATATAATGCCATTATCGAACTCCGTCATTGCTAAATATAAATTCTTAACAAACATATCCAATGGCTAAATATTGAATAAACTTAAGAAATTAATGAATACTTCTTCTCTATTAGATTTCTCTCAAGTATTACACTTTGTAAACCCTTTATAATGAGGTTAAATACCTTATTTATAGTACTATTCTAGCATTTTTCTAAATTTATTGATGAATGATACATTTTTTTGTGTTCAGGTGGCATTCATCCAAGAAAGAGTTAGCTATAAACATTACCATTTTACCCTCGAACTGTATAAGATATTCTAGTAATACTAAATAATGTCTTAAAAGATCATGTACAAATTTTCTAAACTATCGAATCTATTTGAAGAAAAAAATCTTTGGTTAAAATATGCAAGAATACAAGAATATTAATGAGAACCTTGATAATTTATCCAAAATAGTGATCAATTTGAAGAACATTAGTGAGGAAATCAATGATGAATATCAGAGAATGATCTTATCGAACTCATTATCATATGCACATAATAAATCGAAGGATATCATCCGATACAATAAAAAAACTATTATCGATGGATGAGTTAGAACCTGAAATAAGCTCTAAGGAGTTGCTATTTATGGAGCATGAGCATGCTGGGAGTTCATGAAGTAACCATGGAGCTTTGAATATAAAAGGGAGGTTAGGATAGGGATAATAATATGGTTAGAGAAAATTCCAGATCATAATTATTAAAAAAGTTTGATAAGTCCAAGATAAGATGCCACTATTGTAAGAACTTTGGTCACTTTATAGAGGAATGTCCTAAAAGACTAAAAAGGCAAGGTGACTGTAGACCAAATTAAGGGGATGTTTTTGTGGCTTCTGAAAGACATGACTATGCAGAGGTTTCGGTGCACTCTTTAAGTGAAGGTTAGAGGGAATATACTCTTGACTTACGATATTATTTTCATATGAGCCCACATAGAGATTAATTTCACTTATTTGAAGAAAACAATGGTGTCATTGTGTTAGTTAGAAATTACAAGGCTTGCAAGATAGTTAGAATGTGAGATATAAAAATAAATCTATTTTTTCTTGGCATGTTAGACTATTTAGGTTGTTTAATCAAAGTTAAAAATGGTTACATTGAAATTGTTAGAAGTATCATGACTATAATGAAGGAAATATTTTCAAAGGGACTTTATTCCTAATTAAAGATACCTTGATAGGTACAGTGGCTAGCTTGTATAAGGTAAAGTTAGATGGTACAACCTTATGGAATATTAGGTTGGGCATGTGAGTGAGAATTGATTGTTGGATTAGCAGAAGTATAGATTGTTTTGTAAAAATAAACTGAATGGCTTGGAATTTTGTTAATGTTCTGTGTATGGAAAAAGTAGCAGGGTCAAGTTTGTAAGATCTGAACACAAAAAAATAATAATCCCTGACTATATTCATATTGATCTTGGAGGGCCTACAAGATTTCAGTCACATGGAGGTAACATATATTTTATGTCAATAATTGATTTAGTTGTTGAATTTAAAATGAGAGGCTTTTGATAAATTCAAGCAATGACGAATCAAGCTAGAAATAAAAGTAGCAGAGAAGTAAAGAAGTTCAGGTTGTGAAAATGGTATTGAATTTTGTATAAATGAATTTACTGATTATTACAAAGCTAAAAGTATAATTCGATATAGAACTATACAAAACCCTCCACAACAGAATGACCTAGGTGAAAGAATAAACAGAATGACCTAGGTAGTTTTAGGAAGTATCAATAATGACTAACTGCTACCTCATAAACAGATATCTATCTATTGCAATTGGATTAAAGACACACCGAGAAATATGGTATGGGAAACCATCAGGATACTCAAATTTAAGAGTTTTTGGTCTGGTAGAATATGTACACATCTGAGGAGATAATCTACAACTAGAAGCCCTGAAGTTCTTATCATTGGTTATCTGGAAGGTGTCAAGAGTTACACGCTAAGGTGTCTTAAATCAAGTTGTAAGAAAATCTAATCAGTAGAGATGTAACATTCAATGAGAACGAATATCATATTTTAGGTGGTGAAAATCTTGAAGCCCAACTAGATGAAAATGTCATACTTGAGATTGAGGTATAGTTACCTAGATCAGAATATAATTTTGGATCGACAATAAATGATTAAACTAATATAGTGAGACTAGAAGCGTATTGAATAGGAAGGTAACCAAGCTCTACATGGTTACCATAATACAAGAGAAACGACCAGTCGTGTCATTGAGCTCCTCAAACCTTTTGATATGCTAAACTGACAACTTTTTCACTGGCTGAAGTATTTGATGTTATTCACTGAGCCTCACAAATTCAGATATGCAATGTAAAGAGAGGATAAAGCAAAGTGGCTTGTAGCTACAAAAGAAGAAATGAATTCTCTTCACAAGAACAACATATGGGATTCAGTAGATAAACCTAAAGGTTACAAACTAGTTTATTACAAGTGGATTTTTAAAAGAAAACAGTAAATTTCTAGGATTAAAAGCCCTAGTTAAATGGATAAGATAGTTATTAAAGAGTTCACTCAATAAGAGAATCAGACGAACATGAAGACAACTTGCCTGTATGGGACTATTGAGGAAATCACCCACATGAAGCAGTCTGAAGGATTTGTAAATAAGAAAACAAGCGATCAATTATATCTTTTAAAGAGAGTATTGTATGTTCTAAAATAATCTCTAGTTAGTGGTATAATTTGTTTTAATGATTTCATGGTCAACAATGGGTTTGAAAGAAGTCTTTATGACAGCTATGTGCATTAAGAAATTTGGTTATGGTGATATATATATATATATATATATACTATTGTATGTTGAGAAAATTTTAATTTCTAGCAAAGGCAAGGCATAATTAAGTCATTGAAGAAAACATTGGGGAGCATAAAATATCCAGGCTCGGCCAAGATGATTCTTGGGATGAAGATTACTAGAGAAAAGCAAACAGAAATTATGTCACGGGAAGGTTATCTGAATAAGATGTTTGATAGGTTTCACATGACATAGGAAAAACCATTCACATGTCCTATGGCTCAACTAATTAAACCAACATCTTTAAAAGTTGATGATAAAGAAGTGAAGATGCATAAAATGAAAGGAATTCTTTATTCCAATGTTGTGGGAAGTATTATGTATAACATGGTTTGTAATAGACATGATCTAGATTATACTTTAAGCTTAGAGGGCAGATTCATATCGAGGCCATCCACATAATATTGTCATGTTATTAAGTGGGTTCTTAGATAGAAAAAAGGATCCCTAAGTATTGGTCTGATGTATATAAAGTCTTGTTTGGACTTAAAGGTGATGAGGCTTTTTTACCTGATTATGCTAGTTGTTTGGGTATGAGGAAGTCTTTGACTAGTTATGTATTTTTGTTGTTTGGTAGTGTTGTAAGTTGGAAAGTGAATCTTAAACCCGTGGTAGCGTTGTCCTCTATGCAAGATAAATATATTTTTGTTATTGTAGAAATAAAGAAGGCTATGTAGTTAAGAAATATACTAAGAGAACTCAGGGTTCAACAAGAAGTTCTAATGGTGCACTATCGTAACCAAAGTGCAATATACTTGTCGAAGAATCAGGTGTTTTAAGAACAAACTAAGCACATTGATGTTAAGCTTCATTTTGTAAGAAGTAGTCTTGAAAATGGGGAGATTGTGTTGAATGCTTTTCGTACAAGTGGAGACCTAACATATACTTTTACTAAACTGGTGATAACGAACAAGTTCAAGAATTTCTTGGACTTCGTACATATCAGAAGCATCTGAGGACCTCGTATAAGAGGAGGAATTTGGAGCTGAAACAATTGTGTTTATTTCTTGAATGTGGATAATTGTGAAATAGGGTTCTAACTTGGAAAATAAAGTGTAATTGATTGAATTTTTATGGATGGACATATCGAATAAGTCACTAGTTGCATTAACCATGAATGTTTTAGTCAAGTCGAGCAACTGCATCAACCAAAATGTCACCATCTGAGTTATGGGCTGCATCAACTAGGATTCCATTGGTCAATATGAGTGAGGACATCAATGATGACATCAACCAAGATATTGGTTGCATAACTTAGAAATATATTTGTAAAGCCGAGCGAGGTCATTGTATTAGAGGCCATTAGATGAAGAAAATACAGTATCGGTCGGAAGGCCATCAGATGAGGCAAAGTTTTCCCAATCCAATACACCATCAGTCTGGACTTAGGTTGTTTGGGCGTGATAGTTGGCAACCAAAATGGTTATTTTTGCTATGAGTTTGCCATTCTATTTTTGAGAGAGATTGATATCGAATATTATAAATATGCTTTCTGGGATTCAAAGAAGTGGACAAGAATTTTGTGAGTGTGCAACAGATTTTAAGAAAGAAAATACTCATTAGATTTATTCTTGGAAGAACAAATAAATATCTTATAAGAGTATTATGTGAGATCTAGAATTTTGAGTTTCTGTAAACACTGATTCTCGGGAAATTAATATTGTATACTATTGTATATGTTTGAATATGAATGATTAACATTATTTTCGCTTAGAATGGACGTAAGTAGAATGTTTTCAACAATTATAGATCATATGTGTTTGACTTTCTCATATTCTATTATTTATTTTTAGCTTGGTTTATATCATTTGTAGATCACTACGTGCATATTAATGATTCTCGAGTCAATCTAGTTGATTATTTATAGTTAGAATCTGTTACAATCTTGATACTTACTCTGATAATTTCTACAGTAGCAAGTAAAATATCTTCATTGGGTGTAGTTATGCCTTTCAAATTATTATCTATAAACGTCTTCAAATTATTGGAATTATGTTCAATTGCATTGAAAAATCATCAATAAGGTGAATTTAAAAATATTTTTTATGTCCTTTTCTTGACGACTACGATATCGCAACTAATGTATTTTATTTGAATCTAGTCAAAATCACTTGCTTAGCAGCTTTCTATATTTTTGGACTACTACATTTATCTTTTTCAACTCATTTTCCAACTTCTTTATTCTTCAAAAATTCAACAAATTCCTTATTATCAATTAGCCTTTATATTTCATCCTTTATCTACAAACAGTCTCCAGTAGCATTGTCATGGTCACAATTATAAGCACAATAATGCATGTTTAGCCTCTCATTAGTTGAAGCAAACATAACTCATGACATCCAATAAATCAACATATCTCTTATTTTATCATAAACCATAGAAATATTCATCGTTAAAGGTGTAAACCTTCTATATGGATTATGATAATAAGAAAAACGAGTTTGGCTAAGTATTTCTTTGACAACCTTTCAAGCTCTTTGTCGATCTTCTATTTTATTATAACATTTTTGATATTTTGACTATGATTATTTAGCATGTACAATTCCTCCATATTTTAGCTCTTCAACTTTAATAAACATCTCTGAACATTTTAAAAAATCCCTCATAATAATCATAGTAAAGTTAATCAAAATTTTAAAGAATTTATTTTTTAACCAAAAGTTCTCTCTTGAAACAACCGAAACCACTTCTCATTTATATCATTTTAAGTAGTTCATCTTTTGAACAAATCTATGAATATAATTCTTAATGACTCGTCCCATTTTTTAAACCAACGTTAGAATATAATCTTCATTTCATTTAATTGCTTTGTTTCCAATAAAATAACTCATATCCTTAGAGCTATTGATAGATCATGACGGGAGATTACTATCCATGCCAAATCATTCCCCTTTCAAAAATCTTTACATAACAAAGTATAATCTTTACATAACAAAGTTATGAAAAATTTCCAAATAATGTTCATGGTCTCTAGTTCCATCATAGTTTTCCATCCGATACAGATCAAATTTTCTAGATAACTTAATTTCAAAGATCTTTTGAGATAATGAAGATTAAAACAAAATATAGATCTTTAAAATACGTTTTAGCCAATATCCACCAATTCCTATAAATTATTGTTTCTTTCTCCCAAATATTGTTCAATATGTTAAATGAAGGGTTGCATTCTTATTTTTAGTATGATGAATCCTAAGATATAGGGATGAACGGTACGTGTATTACAACATACGTGAAATTTATCTATTATAAATATTACACTTTTACCCCCTCAACGTTTATGATAGTTTATTAATATGAAATAACAATCTAGAAGCATCTTGAATACTTATTAAGACACATAGACCTGTCTCTTCATCTTGTCTTGTTCATACTATCGCATCTAGCTCTAAGTTATTTAGCTCGTTTATTATTATTGTTTCTGTAGGTTATTTTCCATTGCTCGTCCAAATGACTTCTTTTTTAAGTCATCTATTTGTCTTCTTATCTTGTCTAAGTTGTTTTGTCATGTCCAAGTTGTTTTGTTTTGTCCATTTTATTTTGCTTTATCCATATTTTTTTATTTTATTCAATTCGTTTGGTTTTATTCAAACCATATTGTCTTGTTCACATCATTTTGCATTTTTATATTATTTTATCTTATTCAACTTTATTTTTTCTTCTCCATATCATTTTACCTTCTTCCACACCTACATCATATTTTACCTACATCATATTTTATGATTCTTATTGCAAATCATCACATTTAAATATAATAATAATAATATAATAATAATAATAATAATAATAATAATAATAATGTATTTCTTAGATCAATCAATAAAGTATATGAAATCAAGATTCTAATATGATTTCCTATTTTATTGCTGACTTAGTTTCAAAATTTAGTGAACAATATTACTATATTTTAAGTGAAGAAAAAACGTATTAATTTAAACACTGAGTAATTAAAATTTAAAGTTAAGTAATTTTAATTGTACATGATGTTTTGACATTATATATTTTTATGGACATGATCATTTTCAACATAAGATTGTAAATATAAAGAAGTTTATATAGTCTATGTGTACAGATGACATATCAAAATAAACGTATAGGTCCATATAGGTTTGAAAGTAGTAATTGATATCTCGACTATTTTTTTGTTGGTTCTCATTCCCGTTGGATCTTACCTTTTTTTATTGGATCTCAATCATGTTTGTTGACCAAGTTTAGTTGTAGATTATATTCAACATTTTTTTTATGTATATGATCATCACTAACATAACATTGTAAATATACAAAATTTTATACATTAAGACGTATTGATGACACATAAAAATAAATGTATATATCCATATAGGTTTGGAAATAGTAATTGATACTTCAACCATTTTTTGTTCGATCTCAACTTTTTTTTTATCTTAATACCGTTTTGACCATTTTGTCCTTCATATATTCATTTAAAAATGTTAGATTTTCAAAATTCGACTTCATCTCAATGTTAAGTACTTACTACTTCACACACACTTGTACGCACGCATGCGCGCATACACATACACGTGCGCGCACGAGCACACACACATGATTAACGACCGATTCACACACCTAAAATGTGAGAAACTGTCCAATTCCCTCATCCAAAATGTAAGAATATATATTCTCGCGTGAATGAGCATATGCATGAATGAATGTGCATGTTTTGAATATGAATGAACTTCATTGTTGTAATTTTGTTTTCCGTGTCTATTCAACATATTTTTTTAGATTTTAGCGATCAATTAAACTTTAAATCTTAATTTTTTTATTATTATTTACAATACATAATGTTAATTTACATTTTTTCCGTTATGTTTTGAAAATATGGACTGAAATATTTTTGAAACGTTTTGAATAGAGTAATGTTCGAGTATCTTGAGACATTAGATTCCTGATTTAGGATTAAATTATGCGTTTGTTTAGAATAAAATATTTTAGATAATTTATTTTTTTTATAAATAAACATTTAAAATTTTAGAGGTTTGAGATAAAAAAAAGCCAATAAACTACCCATAAAACCGTTGGACTTTATAATCTAAACTTACAAACTATAAACCTTTATGCTATTTATTCATAAGTTTACACATCTTGAAGAAGAGTTTAGCACAACTGGAATTTTAGCGCCAGACGTGATGAAGCTAAGTCGTTTAATTTTAAAATCATTTATCTAATATTTTAAAAAATAAAAGATAATAGGTTATATTTAGCTAAATTTTTTTGTTATTCATTAGAATTTGTCACTTATTTCATTGCCATTTATGTTATATTTGTATTAAAATTGTCATTTAGGTGGGTATTTTTTACATTTATAGTTACTAACGGCGATTAAAAATATAAAATATAAAATAAACAATAATGATCACTGAGGAAACAAAATGACCAACTCCGATAACTAACAATGAATTTTAGCCGTTATATTGAAAAAACTATTCAAACAGTAGCTTTTGGAAAAAAATGATAATCTCTTGCTAGATTCTAATTTCAAAATTCTAAAACTTGTATCTAAACCGTTATTTTACTATTTTTAGTTTGAAAATGAATATAGTTAGTTTCACTTAGTTATTTAACCTTCAATTCTTAACAAGGTAGTTTTTGAGAGCAGATATAATTTTGACGATCAAAGAAAGTACACCGATAAATATAACAATACAACTTTTAAAAATTGTAAATCTAACAATTCACGTGGGCGGGTTAGACCGACTGATATATTCTGTCCATTTATATATGAGTTACTGAACTTTATAGATAGTCAGTATTCGGTTTCTAACACGGCTCGTGTTGCATCTACATCCTAGAGCATCCCTTGTGCTTTCTCATGCTTTGTCGGACGTACAAATGTTCTAATGCAATGCCTAATATACCTTTTTACCAAATTATACAAATAAATCTTCATTTTAACCTTTTAGAGTTTAAAATTTTTAAGAAAATAAGTCGTTGGTAATTGATCCGGATCATAAGTAATTTAAAATTAGAAGAATAAACTAGGTGTTATAAATGAGAAGGATAAACTAGTGTGAGATTAAATGTTTTTCCAATGAACACATAAAGATTCAGCGAAAAATATAAGGGTTCGTTCCGAAATTAGAATGAAAAACACGAAATTACAAAGTAATTTTCTTTTAAAGAACATTTGTTTGCAGCAGCCGTATCCCTTATTATCTCTGGTAAAAGTCAGACTCACTTTGACAATACTATTGAAAAATTTATTAAAATTAATTTATTAAAATTAATTTCACGATGTTCGTCCAAAACGGGGTTAGTCGTGAAAATGTAATTCTTTTACTATAAAAGTATAAGATTATTCGCGTCAAATATTGTGGTAGTTGAGCCACCATCAATAATCGTTAGACATGACAAAAATATAAAATATAAACTTAAAATATTTTTTACACTATCCATTTTTTTTAAAGTATGAAGGATAAGATTTAATAAACGAATCGATATTACAAACGAATTAACAAATTTAAGGTTTTAGATTATATATCTTTCTATTACCTAAAAAGCGTTTTGGCATCAGAACTGAAAAACATACGACATGGCGAATAAAGTAAGCTACATAAGTGGTTATTCATTAAAAAAAATGATGAAACCACACCTATGTTAATACAAATTCCCACAAGATATCTTCACACAAATTGTGAATTCAACATAAAGACCAACCATCAGTCAAAATGGAGGTTTTACTAGATTCATAGGGACTGGAAATAGTCTTGTGACTATGTCGTAAAACTTTGATAGAACAATTCAGGTAAAAACGACCTTATAAATCTCTTGTTAAAAAAGACAGTGAAACGAAAGAAATAGAATACTTTAAAGCTACATTATTATTTAACTGCAATCATGCAAACATAATTTTAAGACGAGCATTGCCTACACCTATTTGTCTATTGTTGCTTCAAATGTATTGTCTACTGTTTAATACCTTTAGCACTGTAATATTATGGATGCCATTTTGCATAAGTTTGTTGCATAAAATAAAATAAAGATGTATCATGTGCTTAAATGAATACTTAAATAGTTGTTTGATATATTTCTGAACCACTAATTTAGGGATGCTTGTCATGTGATACTAAATGTAGCCACCCTTTTACATCATATTTTTTTGTGTATGCGTGTGTGTGTGTGTCAAGATCCAACAATGAACGATATCCGAAAAATAGAATGAACCAAACCTCTACTCAAACTAATTCTTTCTTAAGAGATTATATGACCTAATATTCAACCTTTAAAAAAGCCTAGAGAGCAACCACAAATATTGATAATCTAAATCATGAATAAGATTAGCTCCAAAGGTATTTCTGATGTTGAAAACAACATATCAGGTGCACATAGAGGAGAAAATTAACTTATTACGACAAGTCAAAGTTCCGAAGAATAAAAAAAATAAGGCTTAATATGGTTGATTATCTCAATATAATGAAGAGTTTTAGTAAACAAATTGTGCCAGCAGGGAGTCCAATCTTTATACTAGATCTGAAAACCTAAATACTCTCATAATTGACGGTTCAATTGAAAGAATAAAAGGTTATTTCATGGATGTAGCTCTTAACTATCATGCTCACATTTGAGAATAAATTAGATCATTTATCAGTATGCCTCTACTACTGTTAGTAAAACTACTGCTAGCATAGTCTAATAGTTAAAACTGAAAGCAATATTTGAGAGGTAGTTATAGTAAAGGCGGCTGAGAGCGAAAAAACAACAACATAGAAATCAAAGTGAGAGACTAGGATCCTTTGGAATAAAAAAGCAGAGAAAAACAAATATAATTGACACAATTCAATTTAGAGAATTAGAACAAAAGTAAACATTCTGAATCAAAATCGAAAGTAAATTAGGCTGCTAGGATTCCTTGTTGATTTTTTTAGATAAGTCGAGACTCGGGAGAGACTGGCTAGGGTTATAACTTATATGATAAAAATAAAGTAAAAAGAAGAATTAAAAGAAAAAGTGAAAAGAAAGTGAAAAAAGAACAAGTGAAACAATTTGGGAATCTAGTAAGTTTTGAACTCATAACCTCTAGTATAATAATGGATGTCTTTACCATTCTACTAATTTTATTTTGTTAATTTAAGAGATTAGCAATTTCAAGATTCGACTATTGATACTTGACTTTGTTTATGTGAGACCACACAGACCAACATATAATTGGGGAGAGAATGGTACGAATATGAACTTCTTTATGAGAAGGAAAATACCAAGAACATTTCATGTGGTGCAGTGTCATGTTTCTTGCAATTATTCAGTTAAAGATTCATCCAAAATATTGTCAGACTTCCTATGAAGTCTTGCATTGAAAAAAATGTGATTTATAGACTCCAAATTTTCAAAATATTGACATTTTGAGGGCAAGTTTATGTGTTGAAGAACTAAATCAACAGAGATCCAGTTGTTCATCAGCCTCAAAAAAAGAAAGAGCACTTATTTTGGGTGATGTTGTTCTCGATTTTCTTGAGTAACATGGATTTAGTGTTTTTTATCTTGATTTTTGTTCATGGTATAGTTTTATAGTCTCATTGATCAGATATTGTCCATTGAATTGCATATTTTTCGATTTCATTGATAGATAAGAGTTTGATTATTTCCATGTTTGATGGCAGCACATCATGGAGAAGCTTGGCAATGTTCTAATCACCTTAGACCAATAGTATATTACGTTTTCTTGTACATACCAAGCGTTTGTCTCATCAACACTGAGTAAGATGAGAGGAAGGTTTTTCCATGATTTATCTAACCAGGACGCCAGGTCTCTTTGCCTAGTTTCCAGTAAATGAATTATTCAGTTATATGCCTCACCTCCATGAGTCTCTTCTATGTTTTTATATTTTTATTATGAGCTGGACTTGTATATGATAATATATAGAGTGGTAGGTAAAATACATGTACTTAGACCAAATGTTCTTTATTTGTATGTATTTGCACAAGAGCTTGCAAGATAAAGTCTGTTGAGTGACTTCTAGAGTTATGATATTTAGGCCCCCTTCTTCGTAAGGTTTACAAGTAGATCTCCAGTTGGTCCATGCTATAGCTTTATGATTCTCATTAGAACGTTATAGAAATATGCTGGATATTATTTCTACTCTATTGAGAACATATTTATGGAGGATGATGCTTTGAAGATGATAAGCTGGTATAACTAGGAGACTAAATTGTATGAGAATGAGTATGCCTCTAAAGGTAAGGAAAATGTTGTCCCATTCCTGAATTTTCATCCTAATTGTAGAAACTAAGTCTTCAAAGAATATGGTTTTACTTTTAGGATGAACATTAGTTCCTAGATATTTCATTGGGAAACTATCTAGCTTGAAACCAGTTAAAAGTTTAATATAGTAAATCCTTGCAGGAGATATTCTTTTTGAAGGAATGTGAATAGTCTTTTCCTTGTTAGTTACTTGACCAGAAATTTCTTGATAAAATTGCAGGAACTTAAAAGATCTTACTGATACTTGGGAAGGAAGCATTAGCAAATATGACTAGGTCATTTACAAAGGCTTGGCAATGTACCATAACTGAGGTAGATAATTTGTATCTTATATTTTTGTTATATTGATAAAGGTTTTTTATCCTTTGATGAGAAATTCGTCAGTTATGATAAAGAGGCTAAGGCATGTCAGGTCCCCTTGCCTAACCCAATGGTCGATTTAAAGTAGCCTTTTGTTTGACCATTGAGAATGATTGAGATCCAAACTGCGTTAATTGAGCACATGATTCTGTTGTTGAATCTTTGAGAAAAGCCAAACACATTCAGTATCTTTATGATGAATGAGAAATAGATTTTTGTCAAATACTTTGGCCATATCGATTTTAAATATCATGTTTCCCCTCTCTGGTCTACCTGTTAAGATCATTAACAATATACATAGTCAATAATATGTTATCATAATGTTTCACCTATGAACAAAACATCTTTGTTCTTCTAAAATGAGCTTAGGTAGTATTTTTGAGAGTTTATCATTTGTCGTTCTAGTTTTCTAGAGAGTCCTTCTTTAGGATGAGGAAAATTGTTGTTGTGTAGACTCGTTGTGAAACATGATCACCACTGAAGAAGGATCTGACTGCAACACATAATTCCTTACCAATTGTAGCCCAACATTATTGGAAGAATATTGTGTTGAAACCATCCACTCCAGCAACACTAGAGAGATTCAAATATTTGACGGATGACTGTATTCCTAGAAGGATTCTTCCCTTGTCAGAAGTTGTAGGCGAATGACCTGAGCTTTTGCCAGCTTGATTTTATCTTCAAGTGTTTTGGTTTCTTCAAAGTAGTTTTTATTAAAATTTACTTATTTTCTAGATTGGGCAATAACATTGAAGATGTTTCCAAATATATCATTATTCCAAGTCTTGAGGTTAGTCTTGGGTATTTTTAATTTCTGTCATAATATTTGAATAAGGAGACCATGCATGTCTTCATTCCAAATTTTCTCTAAATTACTTGAGAATTCTAGGTGGGGAAGCCACTTGTTAAGGAACTTACATGATGACTTAGTTTTGTTTGATTGGTTGTTTGTAAGACCATACTAAAAGGACATATGGATAATAGGTTAAAGAAACTACAAATAGGTGAAACATATGAGGCGGAGACACAAGTGTGGAGAAAAACGATAAAGACACAGGAGAAAAGTGGTGTGGCACAAACAAATGCGGATTTGCATAAATAGTAGGTATATGACATGGAATGAGCTCGGCCATGCGTAATAAAGTGGAGCCAAATGAGTAACCTTGACAAATTCTAGAAGCTAAGTGGCAAGACAAGGAGGGTTGGTGCAGAGAAGGCCAAATGTAAGTTCAAGCCGAAGGAAATCAAGCTTAAGGGTGGACAACGAGAGTCAAGTGAGTGTTGCGTCAAGCTACGATGGGCTAAGTGATGCTAACTTGGGTGCCAGGGGCAGTATGGAATCATAGGAGGCGAAAGAAGAAGATTGGCACAAAGAGAGGAAAAATTGACATGGAGTTGTAGTCAAATGGGGCTGCTGGCACCCTGAGTGGCACCACTGACCGGCCACAGTGTGGTCACGACCAGCCAGACTGGGCCACTGGTCTAGAAAACGGGGCTAGAATGAGTAAAAGGGAAAAACAACTACGCCAAAGTGTAAACTTTATGGGCCAACCTATCCTTAATATATTTTATTATTATTTGGAGCTACCATGCCAAAGAATAGGTCCAAATGTGTACGAGAAGTATGAGCCCTCCAAAGAGGGAGACCCAAGCCCACAAGATAGAAGTGCAGATCCTACTGATCCAATTGAGGTGTTTTTTGGTGGTTAAATGCATAACATGATCAGGAAGTACCAGCCAGAAAGTGGCCCGAGAAAAGTGGCGCGTGGAGAGAAATGGAACCAGGGTAACCGTTTCTGGCCCATAACTAGCACAGATTATGGGGCCAACAGTGTGTCGATTTCGAGTCTGTTGAGCAGTTTTGCATAGCCAAATCCAAGGGGCAAGATTCTAGTAACACACCAATCATGTCTTTAGTGGGCGGTTTCAACTTGTGGAGGTTACTTTTGTAGCCTATAAATATGTAACTTAGCCATTGTATAAGGTGGTTCGGAGAGTAGTCTAAAGAGAGTTTGTGTGAGAGAGCTGGGATATAATTATTTTAAAACTTGTTAGTGCAAGGTGTAACCTATATCCGCTTATTAATATAAGTACCACCGAAGTGGTTGTCCCAAAGTGTCTTGAGTGTCTTTCTGGTCCTTCCTCAAAAATAGATTAAGTGTTGATCTTAGTGTGGCAAGATTGACTAAAGTCGGAAAAAAAATCATACTAGGTTTTGACCCCGTATTAAGTGGTATCAGAGCCATATTGTTGCCTAGGTTAGGATTTTAGTGGTGTTTGAGTCCAAAAATAGTAGCAACAAAATGGCGGGAGGTGCATCGATGAAGATTTTAAAGGAAATGATCTCAAGGCTAGGAGAAGATTTGGCAACATTGGGTACACATGTTCTAGAGGGAGATGGCCGAAGAAGTTCGAAGGTAAAAATATCGGACTTAGGGTAGGGGTTGGCTGATCTCCAAACTACTCTCCGTTCCGGGGCATATAGAAGATGAAGGCAACAACAACAACTTGGTAGTATGGGATGCGAAGATGTTGTTGAAGCGGAGGAGGCTTCTATGATGCAAGGTCTTGTGCTAAAAAGCAGCACACACAAACTCGATGCAATGTACTGTGCCAAATGGTTTCTCGATATAACAAACCATGCGCCAAAAGAAGAAAATTGGCGGAGGTTCAAACAAGAAAGAGAGGGCCAGGGTAATTTGGCAAAGTTTATTGACGAAGAGGAGAAAACATATAAAATACCGATGGAAAAATAACGGCTAGATAGTATGGGATGTCAAGCCGCTGACCAAACAAAGGTGGCTTTAAGTATGCAAAATGTTGTGCTAAAAAGTGGCACCCACAAACTTTGTGCACCAGGGGTACACCAAATGGTTTCTTGACATAAGAAACCAAGCGCCAAAATAAATAAAGTGGCGCGGGAGAAAAGTGTGTAGGAGAACACAAGTAGATGGATGTGACTTGTGCATATTCAACCAAGATAGAAATAGCCATGGGAATGCGGCCAAGTTGCTTGAGGGAGAGGATGACCTAACCAATCTTAAAATAGGAGAGAATGCAACAAAGGAGGACAAGGGATGTCAAACCTTTGTACCAATAATGGAGCAAGTCGGGAGTACCAGAGAGGGAGAAGATGAAGCTAGACGAGGAAGGACATTGAAAGTCCACAAATATTTCTTAGACTATATCAATGCCCACATTGGGAGAGGAAGCACCCATACAAGCCACCACCCAACAAAAAAATGGTGCAAAGAGAGGAGCGGAGAAACGTTGGGGGCTATAAATGGTGGGACACATGACAATTGATTTTGTTGGGTCTCACCTAATTCATTTCATCTAATAAGTTTCGGCGAGTTTCGAGGAGGGAGGAGACCAGCGGACGACAAGCCTAGAAAAAGAGAAGCATATTTGAGGAGGGAAGAGACCAACAGAGGTTGAATCCTAGGATAAAGAGGGAGTTAGATGACAATAAATGAGGAGGATGGGTTATTTCATAATAAAAGAATAATCCCACAAGAAAATAGAAAAAAGCTCGATCTAACATATGCTTGTGTTTCAGGTTTAAAAAGAAATTCAAGAAGGAGAAGTACTGGAGGTACTTGGGAAGTTTGGTCGAGGCTGAGTTTAGCAATATTGATAAAGAACAATGGTGATCAAAGGCACTCCTTAATAAACTTAGGACTGCGAGTTCGATGAGAGCATCAAATCAATTTAGTGGGGGAGGTTTGTAAGACCCTACTAAAGGGACATCAGAATAATGGGTTGAAGACACTAGCAATGGGTGAAACATATGAGGCAGAGACACAAGTGTGAAGAAAACCGATAAAGACACGTGAGAAAATTGGTGTGGCACGGAGAAAGGTGTATTTGCATAAATAGTTGGCATATGACATGGAACGAGCTTGGTCGTGCTTACTAAAATGGAGCCAAGTGAGAAATCTTGACAAATTCCAGAAGCTAAGTGCAAGGCAATGAGGGTTGGCGCAGAGAAGACCAAATGCAAGGTTAAGCCGAAGGAAGGCAATCTTAAGGGTGGAAAACGAGAGTCAAGTGAGTTTCGCGTCAAGCTATGATGGGCTAAGTAAGGTTAATTTGGGTGCTAGGGGAAGTGTGAAATCATATAATCGGTAAGAATAGTTTGGCCCACGAAGTTTACACTTTTGCGCGGTTTTTTTCCTTTTTATCATTCTGACCCTATTTTCTGGAATAGTGGCCAAGTCTCTAAAACTAAAAACCATTAGATATCTCCCCTCATCTCCTATTGCCATAACCTAAGAAATCTTATAATTTAAGAAATATCAGAGCAATAAAATGAAAAATTTGAAGTTAAATCCACCAAGAAACCTAAACACCAAAAAACCATTTACTAAAAGAGTCCGTGAGGCCCCATACCGGCTCATCTAAATGACAATCAAAATTTTATGTTGGAATGTGAGAGGCATTGGCAACAAGACATCATGGCATATGCTCCGATTCACTACCAAAAGATAAAACATTGACTTCATTGCTATATAGGAACCAATGGTAACTCTTGGTTACCACAAATGTATTGTTAATACCTCCAATAAGATTTGGTTCTTCTAGAAGGATGAGTTTATGATACAAAATTTGGAAAATATTTATCAGACTTTTCATGTAAAAGGTCACCTATACTACCATAGACAAGGAATTTGTAGTCTTAATTGTTTTATGCTAAATGCATTAGAGAGCAAAGACTTGATCTCTAGAAAAAACTTCAAAGTGTGGCTGAACCCTACATTAGAATGAATAATGACAGGGGACTTCAATGAGATCACTAACCCCACTGAGAGGCTATCTTTCTCACTACTTTAATCGAGGAGCATGAATGATTTTAATCACACCATCAGCTATTGCAATCTCTATGATGTTGGATTCTCTGGGTCTAAATATACTTGGACTAACTCTCGCTAATGGAAATATTTGGACATGGTGTTATACAACAATGCCTGCTCATATTACCTGTATATATGGAATTCAGAGATTCAATTATCTCTACATATTTTATCTCAGGTATATGAATGTTTTGTGAATTGTTATTATTTTGGCTCAAAGTTGGTGGCTCCTTAGTGCTAGTTGATGGTTTATGGGTTGGTAATGGATGATGGAGGGGCACACGTTTTGATGATATGTGATGTTTAATTTGGTGATAAGTTAGACTATGTCCTTCATTTCTTAGCACTGTTTTTTCTAAGTTGTTATTGTTTGACTTATCTATGTCTACCTCTTTGACTATGCTAGACTTAAGCTTTGGTATCCAATTTGAATTTGTTGTTGACTTAAGTTGCTTGACATTAGGGATGGTTTAAGACTGTTGACTGTTAACTTTTTGAGGTGTGTTGAGGTTCATGGATTATCTATATTCCTATTGATTATGATTAATGTGATATCAATTTAAGAAATAGCTAGGCCTGGCTCCATAGGTTACCTCTAGCCAGAATCCATTAGAGTTGCCAAATCTAATCCAGAGTTTATTCAATAGATTCTTGGATAAATCAAGCTCGTTTCAAGACTTATAACAATTGTATATGACCTTATTCTTATGAAGTATCCAAACGTCTAAAGAATTACCAAGAGATTCGGAAAAAAAAATCCGATGGAATCCTCATTGTACATGTAGGCTGGAATGTCAGGAAATGAAACCCAAACAAGGGATATTGGGGATTGTTTTTTAGGATGCAAGTTGGGGCTCTATTTTAATAATTGCATGGTATGTTGGCCAACTTTCCAGACATTGCGTCCCAAAAGCTTCTTTAAGTATTCTTGTAGGTCCAGTTCAATCATTATATGGCGGGGATCCCATAATGCAAGACTGTATTATCCGCTAAAGGCAAAAGATTTGAAAAATATATGGATTTCTATCATGGGTGACCTCCCATTAGAAAAATTACCTATTAGTGTGAATATTACGTTAGTTTTCAGTATGATTTTATCATGATCTTAAATTAAACACATTTTTTAATCTTATTTGTCTTTAATCCTAAAAAATTGCATGTATGTTATCTTTAGGTAGAGTTTTAGTGACTTCAGCATAGAGTTTTGTTGGTATTGGTGAGGTGTGGTTTCGAGGCTGTAATTTCTTTATTGATTGGTAGACGGGGTTGTGTTCAAATGTGGGATTGGCTTTAATGGTTGAGAATTGGGTAAGTGTTCCAGGTTGTAAAGGCTGTGAGCCACTGGAGTTGACCAATGATGGGAATATTGTGTTTATATCTTTTTGTTTGTCTGAGTTGTGTAGGGTTTCACTTGGAGGTAGATGTGATCAGATGTTAGTGTTGTTGATGGTAGGGATTTCCATAGATTGCAGAGTTAGCATGGATTGTTGAATATTTCTGGGAAGAGCATTATGATTTGTGGATGCCGTCGGGGCTTGAGTCATGTCGGTGGAGGTGCAACATTTACATATCAGAGTTGAGATGGCTGCACATCAAGATTGTGTTTCTTGGAGCCAAGATTGTGTTTTTAATAATAATCATTTTACCACAATTTCCTATATATAAATAACTACATAAGACTATAAAAGAAAATCAAACATTTAAATGTCATGTTGTATGCAAAAATTTAGTTGTTATAAACAGAAGGAAAATAAACTTAGTTGTAAATATAGTTAAAGTAACCCAATAAACAATAGAATAAAAAAATAAGTCTTGTTGTTTACAAATATAAATTTAAGTGTATAAAACACAATAAAATATCTTGATGTCATACTTCTATACAAAAATATCGCTCAAACATCGTTTCTTTTTTATGGGAAATGTAAAGTTTTATATTATAAGTTAAAGCGTCATTTGAGACATCGAAAAAGTTGGTCATTCAATGCATATGTAATATTGATTAAAGACAGAAAGTATCAGGAAAATAAAGCAACTGATTACCAGATGGAGGCATCAGCAAAATAGTTAGTCAAAGGCATCGACAAAAAGACGTAAAAAAAGACGTAACAACATAGCAAGATGAAAACATTAGTAAGATAGATATAATAGATGACCAACACTACAAATGAGCCAAATGATATAAGAGCTTAGATATAATAAAAATATTTGAGAGATATGTAATATATTACTAAAATTCTCATAACATTTAAGAGGTAACATAGTAATATTTTGTAACAGAGGGCAGCTACATATCAAAGGATACATGTGTCATCAATCCTTATAATTTAGGAATAAATTAGCTATAAATAGGGAAACCAATCATTGTAAAAATGTTGATTGATTGAATAATAATACTACTTGGTCATGTTTATTTTGAGCTCTTTGGAAATATCTTAAGGAAGAAACTTCCCTCACTATTTTTTGTGCTATTTGTGGGAGACGTTTTCTTCAAATTAATTATTATTTTCCAACTCATGATGACTAGGTATGGAGTGGATAAACGATCACTTTAGAGAAATATGCATAGATATCCAATACTAAATTATCGAAGAAATTACTGCTCGATAAAGATAAAGAATTCCAACGGGTATACCAGGAATGTTGAGGTATATCTAAACTATGGATTTGCTTATGTTTTTGTTTTGTATTATATTTTTCTATTTAACTAGTTTATTTTCATAAGTTCGTAGTATGTATAGATATATCGGTGAGACAAATCAGGATTAAGTAGATATCAATATCTAGTTAGGATTTTGAGAGAGATTGAGGTTTTGAGTGAATGTTGGATAAAATCTATAATAGAAAAAAAATCAACTTCAAAAACTATAATTAGAAAAAAAAAAGATCTTCAAAATTGAGACTGGTTTTTGTATTTATAATAGCCAAGATAGATTTTATGGTATAATAAGCTCGATTTATGTAACAGTATAGATAGGTTGTGATCCTAGTAGTACATTGTAAGTTTGTTATGCTAAATAATTATTTGAACTGGATATTCTAGCCCGTTAATCTTTTCCTTATCAGGAGCCCTCCTACTTGTGTCGATTATGGCGAGATATGAGTAAAATAACTTTGAAAAAATGGTCATCTTTATGTGAGACCGTCTGCCTAACTTACACATTAAGTCATATAATTTATAACTTGCTTGTTCGACCGCCTGGGTGTAGCTAGTCTAGTCGACCGGCTTGGTCAGCAATTATTCTTTATTTTAGAGAAACCCCGCAGCGTAGCAGTAGAAACACACTGTCGTGTGCTGCAACTGACGTCTTTAGTGTTGGCATTTGGGTATCCCTATGTAGGGCTTGCATGATAAAATTAAATTCTAGGCCAATTATAATTGGATGATGCAATGATTCTTCTAGAAGAGTCATTTGTTTTCAAAGAAGAAACTAGAAAAGAAGGTACATTGAATTTTAGAGGAGACTCTTAAACTTACAATTAATTAATTTATCTAGATACTTTCTTTTAGTCTTATAAAATGGAGATGATTTGTGGAGATTATCATCAAACAAATTTGAGGAATACTTAAAGTGAATGAGCTAAATAAAGAGATAGAGAGAGATCCTTACAATTGTGAGTGTAGGAAGTTATAATCTTGTAATAACATTATTCACATAGTGGAAGTTTTACTCGAGGCTGCATGTGGTTTTTCCCTTCACATTGAAGGTTTTTCCACGTAAATCTTGGTGTTTGTTTATCTTACTCTTGTTTAGCTATTTTCTTTCTGATGTGTAATTTATCTTAGCGATTTTAAGCACAACAAAATTGGTATAAGTGCTAGACTCTATTTTGAGCATTCATCTTAATGAAGAATATATTCCCCCGAGGCATGCTAAAGTTAACTTCTTCAAATTATTCAATTTGAAATCCAAAGATAGAGGATATTATTTATTGCAAAGATTTTTTATGAATTCATTCAAGGCGATGAAGCAAAGCCTGATGATAAAAAGGATAAACAATGGCAGATGATGCATCAGAAAATAGTGGCCATTATCCAACAATCGGTAGATCAAGGTGTTTTTCATCATGTTGCCAATGAGACAAAAGTGGAAGTGTTTTGGAAAAAGTTGGAGTCTATGTACGAGCGACAAACAACACAAAATAAATCTTCTTTAATTAGAAGACTTGTGAATCTCAATTTCAAGGTTGGAGGGAGCATCACATAACATCTAAGTGACTTTCAAGGTTTGATAAATCAACTCACTATTGTGAAAATGAATCTTAATGATGAATTACAAGCATTATTATTGCGTAGTTATTTACCAGATAGTTGGGAAACTCTGGTTATTTCCCTAAGCAATTCCGCTCCAAATGGTAGTTTAACCATAGATATGCTAATGATAGTACCCTAATTGAAAAGGAAAGAATAAAAGAGATGGAAACTCATAATAAGTCCCATGTATATGAAGCTCTCGTTTCTGAAAATTTTCAAAGAAAGGGAAGGAGTGAAACAAAAGACTTTAATAGCAATATGAATGACAGATAGAGATGGAGATCACAATCATGGCTCATAAGTATTTTATGCTTCTAATGTCAAAAGGTTGGTCATAAAATGAACGAGTGTAGAGTTCTTAAGAGGGATCAAACTAAAGAGTTTGAGGAGAGAAAATGTGGAAATGACGAAAAAATCAGTTGGTGGAGCTTCCGATGACAACGAGGTAAGTCTTACTTATGATAATATTTGTATTAATCTAATAAGTGATGATAGTAATTGGGTGATTGATTCGAGAGCATCAATCATGTTACCTCTCATGGTGCATTCTTCACTACTGACTTAATTGGTGACTTTCGTAATGTTCGAATGGGAGACCAAGGCACACAAAAATTATTGGGATGTGTGACATTTGCTTAAGAACGAAGGAAGGGAACAAATTATTTCTAAAATATGTCAGACATGTTCGTAGTATTTGACTCAATTTGATATCCACCGAAAACCTTGATGATGAAGATTATTCAAATTATTTCGGTGATGGAAAATAGAGTCTTACTAAAGGTTCTCTCGTGGTGGCTAAAGGGATGAAGAAGAATTTCCTCTACTTAATGCAAGACACGTTTGAAAATAGTGAGATGAACTATATATCTGAAGATGATGTTACCGCACTTTGCCTCAAAAGACTTGGGCACATGGGAGAGAAAAAGATGCAAACGCTGGCGAAGTAATAGTTTATGCGAAAAGTAAAAGGTATATCATTTAAAATTTGTAATAACGTTTTAGCTAGTAGACAACACAAAGTTCCTTTCCAAAGAGGTTTTACACCTATGAGATTACACGTTTTGGATTTAGTACATGATATGACCAGATATTCTTGGATGTCCTTTGCAGTAATTAAGTTCAGAATTTATTTAAAGAGGTAATTCGGATCCAAAATTCGGGATTTGATAAATAAGCAGTAAGCTAAGTAAGCCTGATGACTCAGTTCTGTTCCTAGTATATTAAGTTATGGGCTTGGGGGCTCATAAAATGGACCCAAATAGCAGATCCGACCCGGATGGCCCATCGATCTCAAAACGAGTATAAATAACTCAACTAACAACATTAAATGGTTTGGAACATTTTCCTAAAAACATTAAATACAAGCACATCATTTCTCTCTCTACTCTACCAAAAACTTAATTCTAAACAAACTAAAGATCTTCCATATTTACCCCTAAATTAGATTTTATCATCACCAGATTGACGACCATCGTGGGAGACGTGAGGTGCCTGAATAAATTTATTCAAAAGATTAGTTGCAGATCGTAACTCGGTGGTGGATTCCAGTTTGGAATTATTTGAGGCATGGATCTCGATATTCAAGATATCGTCCCTCTTGACAACGAGGGTTTAAGAGGCGAAAATGAGCATGCTACTATATGTCATGCAAGACGAACATGATCAGTTGAGGGATGAAATTGATGCTTTAAGGGTCCAAAGGCAATCAGAAATAGAACTCAAAGGAAAATTCGCTACGGGATTTGCTCCGACAGACAAGCCGGGTAACAAACCCATACAGGATGAAAGTATTCAATCTCCGAAGGCTCACATAAATTCAAAGAAAGAACATCGGCCAAAACAGTTAATGGACACATCGGATTTTGTTGAAATTCTGCCATAGATTCGGATTCAGATAATTCCACTTCTTCTTCTAGTACTAATCATGGCCGTAAAAAAAAACTTTAACATAGAAACATTCTAAGAAAAGGGATAGAAAAGGAAAAGGAAAAAAAATACCATCGGAAAGTAAAAGGATGAGCAGATCACGAAGTTGATCATCTGTTAAGTGATCAGTTTTCTATCCAATCCAAGCCAGGTATCTTTGCAACTCCTGATGAAGATCACATGCTTAGCCGTAGCCATAACTGGAGAAAGTCACCTTTGTCTTCCAAGATTATCTCTGGACATTTGCCCAGACGGTTTGATAGTTCTAAAATAGAGAAATATAATGGTAGTAAAGACCCTGATAATTACTTTGAGCAGTTCAAAAATTTCATGATGAACTTTGATGATGATGATATGTTGTTATGTCGGGCCTTCTCGCAGAATTTTAAAGGGAGTATCTAATATGGTATAACAGTTTACCACAAGTTTCTTTAAAAGCTCCGATGTGTTATGGATGGCATTCAAGAGGAAATTTATGGGAAGTAAAGAACTTAAAGGAAACAGTGACAATATCATTCGCTGCACACAAAAACCAAATGAATCCTTGAAAGACTACATCAACTGTTTTGTAAATACAAAAAACGGATTGGCTGATTGTTTCGAACAAGTAACTATTTCGTCATTAAGGAAAGGTTTAATGCCAGGTGTGTTGGCTGATTTAGTAAATCAGAAGAAAGCTATGACTTGGGGAGGATTATTGAACCAAGTCGGGAAGCAAATCATATGGGAAGAAACCAAAAATTCTAGAATACCGCGTCAAAATAGATCTGCTCCAACAACTTCAATCCCTCAAGCTAGTACTCAATCCCTGGCCACAATCACTTACATACATAAAGACTCCGACAGATTTCACATTGGCCAAGGAAAAATCACTCGAATCAAGGCCAACCATCTAGACCAAGAAGGATTTATAGGTCCAACCTGAATGGTTTTCTGAATTAAATAAAAACGTGTCCACCATTTATGACAAAACTAAGAATACTTTGTATTTTCGAAGGCTCGCACAAATTGAATCCCCAAGGGAAAATCAGAATACTCGTTTTTTTTAAATATCATAACGATGTGGGTCATAATACCCAAGATTGCATCGCTCTCAAACAAGAAGTACAAAATTTAATTGAAAAAGGAAAGTTGTCCACCTTTGTTAAGAAATAAATAGGCAACATGCAGGTCAACATTCATTCTCAGCCTAGTGCAAGCACAACACCAGCAACATCACTAAATGTTTTGGCGCAAAGTATGCGGGCATATAGACAAGAACATGCTATGATGATTGTGGAAAGATTTGATGTATATATAGAGTATTTATAACCTGATCCAGATCGGAACCAAGTTGGAGTGATAATGGAAAAAAACAATATTGGATCTATGCAACTTCTTTGAATCTTTAACCATTTTAGGGGGAGATACCATGAGTGCAACCTCAAACAGCTCAAAAAAGGTTTGTCAACAGCTTGACTACTCATTTAGAAGGTAAAATGTCTACTCGTCTTTATCAAAGACCAGCTCCATTCATTATCTTTGATGAAGATGACTTGAGAAATATTGCATACCGACATGAAAATGTTGTGGTAATAGGAGCATCTATTGAGGGCAATGATATACGTTTAATCTTGATTGATACAAGCAGTTTGGAAAATATTCTACTCTTATAAACCTACAATAAAATAAATAATCCCTCAATCATTTAACGTTTGAATAGAACCATTGTAGGATATACTAGTAACTCGGCCGATGTGATTGGGGAGTTTGAAGAAGAGTTCTTATTGGAAAAAAGGCCATCCAAGAAGCTAATAGGAGTTTTATTTGTAGTAGTTGAATGTTCGACGTCTTAAAATGTTATATTTAGTAAGTCTTGGCTATCTAGGATGCATGCAATAGCATCTAGAGTCCACCAATGTTTAAAATATGTTGTGGGAGGCCAAGTAGGCACCGTCCAAAGTAGTCAAAAGATAGCTTGAGAATGTTATGTCACTACTTTTTCCTCAGAGTCGTTCAAAGTAGTGAAGGTTGACAAGGAATAACAATCAGTAGAGCCTTCCACCAAACCAAATGAGATAAATGATCCAAGGGAGACTCCTAGTGCAGTAATCCCAATTGAAGAAGTTGAAATTCATCGCTTGACAGAAGGTAAAAGTGTCATGATCAAATCTATTATCATTAACGTTAAAAGAAAAATTATTGTCTTTTTTGTCTTATAATCAGCATGTATTTTCTTGGTGTGATGAGGATGTAACTGGAGTGCCAACTAGCATGATTAGTCATAAATTATCTGTTTGATCCGATGTTTGGCCAGTGGTACAAAAAAGAAGGGATTTTACCATAGATAAATATGAAGCGATAATTCAAGAATTAGATCGCTAACCAAGGCGGGACATATCAAAGAATCTCAATACCATCTTTGGAAAACTAACCCAGTCTTAGTCAAGAAGAAAAATAGAAAATGGTGTATGCATATTGACTTCACGGATCTCAATAAAGCTTGCCCCAAGGATCCGTTTGTAGTACCCCGGATAGATCAACTAGTGGATTCTACATCACGGAACAGGTTGTTGTCATTTATGGACGTTTTTTCTGGGTAAAATCAAATACAGATGGATCCAAATTATCAAGATCATAGTATTTTTATCACAGATAGGGGCTTCATTGTTATAAAGTAATATCTATCGGGTTAAAGAATTCTGGAGCCACTCATAAATGACTAGTGAACGAAAAAATTGCTAATCAGATCTGATGAGTTCGAATTCTGCACGCTCCCCGGACAAGGACAAATCGGTCCAAGGCCTCCGGACCGGACAAATCACACGGACCAGACAGATCATTTTGAGCACAATGACCATAGGACTGTTCGAACTATGACAAAAGTACTAAAAAACCTAAACACTTCTTGACTAAGCTACTTGCTCTCCTACTTAGAGCTCATGGGTCTTTGAACATGACCCGGGTCCATTAAACATGACCCGAAAGCCCATAAGGGCCCAAACATCAGGGTATAAATACCCAACCACCTGCATTAAGTGTGGGTAATGAGAATTAACTGCTACCGGGCTGCTCAATTATCTCTCTACTCTCTACTCTAAACACATATCATCCACACACTACTATAAATCACCAACCAAATTACTAGTCTACCCTCAGGCGATTATTATCCACACCAAATTGGCAACCACAGTGGGAGCACGAAGGTTCCTGAATCAAGCATTCAAAAACCAGCTAAGAAAATCTGTCTGTATGAATTCGGATAATCCAGAAGTACCACCAGCTCTGCTCGAAGTGGTGGGAGAGAACGATGAGTACACTATCGAAGAGCGTGATAGGCTCAAGGGTGAAATAGAAGCTCTGAGGGCAAAAAAGGCCAAGATGAGCGTGAAAGAAAAGTCCAAAGCATCGTTTTCTCATCACACTGATAACCCCAGAGAGCATGAGTCTTCAAAGACTCATGTGAGCACTAAAAAGACTCATGCCAGTTCTAAAAAGTCTCACCAGTCTAAGCCAGTGGAGAGTTCTGACTCAAGCTCAGAGTCTTCTGATAGCTCTTCGGACAGTGAGGGAGTTGAAAAATCCTTATCCTCTAGCAGCGATGACGGTCGAACTAGAAAGAAGCAAAAGAAGATTAAAAAATACTCAAGAAAAAGGGATAGACAAGGAAAGATGAAAAGGCATATTGGTAAGGGATCATCTCATAGCCGGAAGCATGTAGACCGGATGCTGATGGATCCCTTCGCTTTTCACGATGAGCCAGGTATCTTTGCAACTCCCAATGAGGGTACTGTGTTCAGTCGTGGAAGGAATTGGAGGCAATCTCCATTGTCTTCTAAAATTCTGTCCGGAAACCTCCCTAAGAGGTTTGATAGCACCAAAATAGAGAAGTACGATGGCAGTACTGATTCGGAAAACCATCTGAAGCAATTTAAGAACTTCATGATGAATTTTGATGACGAAGATAAACTACTCTGTAGAACATTCTCCCAATCATTCACGGGGAGTGCTCTAAAATGGTACAACAGCCTGCCTCAGGGTTGTATTAAAGACTTCGATACCTTTTGGGTAGCCTTTCGAAGGCAGTTCGTAGGAAGTAAAGAACTAAAGGGCAATGGAGACACAATAATCCATTGTGCCCAGGAGCCAAATGAGTCCTTGAAAGAATATATAAGCTGTTTTGTGAATACCAAGAATGGGTTGGCTGATTGCTTCGAACAGGTAGCAATAGCATCCCTGAGACAGGGTTTGAACCCAGGCAATCTAGCTGATTCAGTGACCAGAAAGAAGGCCATGACATGGGGAGGGTTGCTGAATCAGGTTGGCAAACAAATAAACGTCGATGAAACAAAGAAAACCAGGGTGCACAGGCAGGTGAGGTCTACCCAGTGGCACCAAATCCCAATCAGAATCAGTCCGGGAACAAAGCAAGAGAAACCAGACAGGGGCATGGTAGGGCAAAAGCTCAGTCTCAACCAGCTGCTCCTGCTCAAAGTCAACAATCCAGAAACAAGAGAGGGCCATGGGTCCAACCGGAGTGGTTCGCAGAGTTAAAAGAAAGTGTGGCCACTATCTTTGATAAAACGAAGGAAGAGGTGCATTACCGGAGACCGGCAAAACTGCAGTCTCCCAGAGAGCATCGGCATAATTATTTTTGCCAATATCACAATGATATTGGTCATACCACTGATGACTGCATAGCATTGAAACAAGAAGTTCAAAACTTGATTGAAAGGGGAAAGCTGGGGGCCTACGTGAAAAGAAGAGGGGGTAACAGGCCTGATAACACTCACCGGGTTGGTCCAAGTAATGCTGCTCCAGAGGGAGCCATGGTTATAGTTGAAAGGTTTGACGTAGAATCTGAGTACTTGGATCCTGATCCAACTCGAAACAGAGTGGGTACAATTGAGCAAAGTTCTAGGTCGGTCTCCGGGCTCATTAATTTTTTCGAGTCACTTACAATTTTCGGAGGGGACACTATGACAGCTCCTACTTCTTCTTCGAGGAAGAGGCATGTTCATACTTTAGCCTCCCAGCTAGAAGGAGGCATGACTTCCTATCAGTCACAAAACTCGTTCCCTTTCATTGTTTTTGATGAAGATGATTTAAGAAACATTGCTGGCCCTCATGAGGATGTTGTTGTCATAGGAGCATCTATAGGGGGCAATGACATAAGACGAATCCTGGTGGATACTGGAAGCTCAGCCAATATCCTTTTCCTAACCACATACAAGAGAATGAAAAATCCAGCTGTAATTCAGAGTTCGGATAGATCAATTGTGGGCTTTACAGGCAGCTCAGCAGATGTGATCGGAGAGTTCGAAGAAGAAGTTCTATTGGGCAAAGGCCCTTTCAAGAAAATGGTCAGAATACTCTTTATTGTGGTGGATTGTCCCACTTGCTATAATGCTATTCTAGGGAGGTCTTGGCTCTCTAGGATGCATGCAGTGGCTTCCAAAGTCCATCAGTGCTTGAAGTATGCTGTTCAGGTACAGGTTGGAGTCGTCCGGTGCAGCCAAAAGATTGTAAGAGAATGTTATGCCACTGCCCTGGCTCCTCGAACGCTGGGGGAAGTCCGTATTAATGAACAATATCAATTTGAGGGCCTTTCTGGGGGTGAGGGTGAAATTGATGACCCCAGAGAGACCCCTGGAGTATTAATACCAATCGAAGAGGTAGAAACACACTGTTTGGAAGATGGGAAAAGTGTCAAGATAGGGTCTAAGATGACACCTGTGTTAAAAGATGAAATGTTAAAGTTTTTGAAGAACCATCAGCACGTTTTTGCTTGGTGCAACGCTGATTTTCTGGAGTTCCATCAGAAGTGATATCACATCACCTATCCGTCCGGAGAGACGTAGCTCCAGTGGTTCAAAAAAGAAGAGCTTTTTCCAAAGAAAAGGCTTATGTCATTGTGCAAGAGGTTGACAGGCTCACAAAGATGGGGCACATCAAGGAGTCTCAATACCCTTTGTGGACTGCCAATCCTGTCTTGGTGAAAAAGAAGAATGGCAAGTGGCGCATGTGCATTGACTTCACAGATCTGAATAGAGCCTGCCCAAAAGATTTGTATCCGGTCCCCGGGATTGATCAGTCTGTAGACTCTACCTCTGGGAACAAGCTGCTTTCCTTTATGGATGCCTTCTCCGGATACAATCAGATTCAAGTAGATCCAAAGGATCAAGAGCATACCACATTTGTCACTGACAGAGGTCTTCATTGCTACAAGGTAATGCCATTTGGTCTGAAAAATGCTAGGGCTACTTATCAGAGATTAGTCAACAAGGCATTTGCTGATCAAATTGGAAGAAACTTTTGCCAACTTGTTAAAAGTGAATTTGAAATTAAACCCAGAAAAGTGTGTATTCGGAGTGCAGTCCGGGAAGTTTCTAGGCTATATCATAAGTGAGCATGGAATACAGCCTGATCCGGACCAACTAAATGCTCTTTTCCAAATGGAGCCTCCTCGAAACATTAAAGAAGTACAGCGGTTAACGGGGAGATTAGCTGCCTTAAACAGATTTATCTCGAGGTCTTCGGACAGGTGTGCACCTTTCTTTCAAACCTTGAATGGTGCAAAGGGATTCGATTGGACCCCACATTGTGATGAGGCTTTCAATGAGATCAAGAAGCACCCGTCCTCTCCCAAGACTTTGTTTAAACCAGTTGATGGGGAGACCCTCTTCGTATATTTGGAAGTTTCAAGTTATGCCATCAGTGTTGTGTTGGTAAGAGAGGTCAGTGGTCATCCCCATCCAGTATACTACATGAGCAAAAGTTTGATAGATGCAGAAAGGCGTTACTTGAAACTCAAAAAGTTAGCATTGGCCCTAGTGATAGCAGCCAGGAAGATGAGGCCTTATTTCCAGGCTCATCCCATCATCGTCCGGACTTCTTTTCCCCTGAAGAATGTCCTCCAAAAAGCAGACATTTCAAGCAGGATGACTAAGTGGTCAGTAGAATTTGGGGACTTCGACATAGATTTTGCTCCCCGCACAGCAGTCAAGGCCCAAGCTGTGGCAGACTTTTTGGTTGAATTTCACTCCGACAGGGATTTAGAGCAAACTACTGACATAAAAGATAAAAAGGTATGGGTCGTCCGAACAGATGGTGGATCAAGCATTATGGGGTGTGGTGCAGGGGTGTGTTTGACTTCCCCGTATGGAGACAAAATGTACCAGGCTATTTGTTTTGCTTTCAGGGCATCTAATAATGAGTCCGAATACGAAGCAGCTATAGCTGGTTTAAGGTTAGCCTACATTTGTGAGGCTAAGAGGGTCAAGCTGCTAAGTGACTCCCAACTACTTATCCACCATGCCCAAGGCCAATCTGAGGCTAAGAAGGAACAACTTGTGAAATATTTACTCCTCCTCAAAAATGAAGCACTTAAGTTTAAAAGTGTTGTCTATGAACATATTCCCCGGGGAGAAAATGAGCTAGCAGACTCACTGGCAACCATAGCATATACGGAGTCATATCCATGGATCCATGTGCTTGAAAGCCCCTCCATCCAACTTTGTAAAGGTAAAGAAGAGGAAATTTTTGAAATATAAGCAAAACAACCTCAAGACTGGAGATTTCCTCTCCTGCAATATCTCTCCGATGGTGTCGTGCCTCCAGATAAGTCACTAGCCAGAACATTGAAACACAAGGCTCGTGGTTTCATCATATTGAGAGTGTTATACAAAAAGTCCTACAGTAAGCCTCTCCTGCGCTGTTTGGGGGATGAAGAATCACAAGTGGTCCTCTCCGAATTGCACGATGGTGAGGGATCAGCCCATTGTGGGTTTAGAGCTTTGACAAGAAGAGTTTTACTCTCCGGTTATTATTGGCCATCAATCATGAAAGATGCTAAGGAATTGGTAAGAAGGTGTGACCCATGCCAGAGGTACAACAATGAAATTCATGTGCCAGCCATTCCTTTAGAGTAAATTTCTGAGCCTATTCCTTTTGCTCGATGGGGATTGGATTTAGTAGGGCCTCTCCCTGTGGCGTCCGGAGGACGCAAAACTATAATTGTGGCCATAGATTACTTCTCGAAGTGGATAGAAGCAGCCCCTCTAGCAGGGACGACATCAAAAGCTGTTATAAAATTCATTCTATCCAATATTTGTTGTAGATTTGGTGTCCCACAAAAGATAACCACAGACAATGGGCCACAGTTCGACAACAGGGAAATGGAGAGCTTCTGTGCCTCAAGGGGTATACAACATTTTTTTTCTTCACCTTTCCACCCACAAGCAAATGGGCACCTTGAAGTGGCTAATAGAACTATATTGTCCGGTTTAAAGAAGAATTTGGAAGGGGATGCTGGGAAATGACCTAGTTATCTACAAGATGTCTTGTGGGCCTACCGGACAACACCTGGGGCTGCATCACAAGAGTCATCCTTTGCCTTGGTCTATGGGATGGATGCAGTAGTCCCATAGAGAAAACCCTCCCCTCCTTTCGTGTTCACAATTTCTCCGAACACGCTAACGAGGTGGCAATCAGAAGTCAACTTGATTTGATAGAAGAAAGACGAGTTAAAGCTCACCTTAGAGTTGACACTACCAGGGCTTGATGAGAAGCAGGTTTGCTTCCAAAGTTAAAAGAAGAGATTTCCAACAAGGGGAAAAAGTATTAAGGAAGGTCTTCTTACACACTAAAGAAAAGCTGTTCGGGAAGCTGGCCCCAACTTGGGAGGGTCCGTATATGGTTGTTGAAAGAATTAAACCTGGAACGTATTGGTTGGAAGACAAAGATGGCAGAGTTTTAACTCATCCTTGGAATATCGAGCATCTCCAAATGTACTTGGAGTAACACTTGTATAAATATTTACTTGTTTAAATAACCATGTAAATATTTAGGGGCATACTCTTTCCTCCCTGGTGGCACGGGGAGGTTTTAATGAGGTGTCCGGGCTTTTGAATGAAATTCGATGCCTTCTTAAAATTTTTCTAAGTATTTTTAAAGTTTTGTCCCTTGTCATGCTATCCGGATTGAAATAACTAACGGCTATTTAAACTCTAGCCGGAGAACTTAAACACTCTCACTATGAAATAACCAAGGGCTATTTAAACTCTAGCCGGAGAACTTAAACACTCTCACTATGAAACAACTAAAGGCTACTTGGACTATGGCTATCAAAATTAAAACAAACAATAAAAGAAGATGATAGTTGCACATAATAGAAATATTCATTGGAATACATAACTTAAAATTGCCTTGGCCTTCCAAGGACTTTTGAATGATCAAAGTAGAACACAAAAAACCTATCCGATCAGATACCGGACACCATTACAAAAAACAGCGCCTTGGCCTTCCAAGGACTTTAGTCTGGATAGAAAATAAACAAAGTGGATCATAAGTTAAGGTTGAGCCTTTGAAGATGGCTCACCTTCATCTACCTTCTTGCCCTTAGGGTCGTCTTTCTCTTCATTTACCTTCTTGCCCTTAGGATCGTCTTTCTCTTCATCTGGGCTCTCCCCAGTATGTTCTTCATCACCAGAGGAATCACTAGAGTAGCCATACCTGTCGCCTTCGGCCATCGTGTGGTATGAGAGGTCTTCAGGCTCAACATAAATCCATAAGTCCCATAGGTTCTTCTTCGGAAACTTTTCATGGAAGAGTTGAACCATGTCAGACCTCACCTTCTCAAGCAGTTGCTCTTCACTTTTGATCATCTGGTTGGCATAAGCATTGATCTTGGCTTGAATCTTGGCCTCCTGCTCCTGTAACAGAGTGTTTTTCTCCTCGGCAGCCTTGGATGCTGCATTCTCAAGAGCAACCTTGTCAGTAGTTAAGTTGGTGATGATTTTGTCCTTTGTCTTGGTTTCTTCCTTTGAGGCAGTAAGGTCTTTCTCCACACCGGACAGCTTCTCCCGGAGATCTCTGATGGTTTCCTCTAAAGTGGCGACTTTTGTGGTACTTTCCTCCTGATTTCTCTTCAACTCCTCGTTTGCTTCCTTTAACATGTCAGCATTGGAAGTGGCAGTTCGGAGGTCTTCAGACAGCTTCTCTTTGTCAGACTTAAGGTCTTTAATGATGTCTGCCTGACTCCGAACTTGTCTCTCCAACGTAAGTATAGGCTGCACGTTGCTTAACAAGGAGTGGGCTATAGTATCCCTTTCACTAGAGACAATAAAAGTCTTACCATTAAAATTGACCGTGTTGGAGCTGCTCGGAGGAATGTAAGGCCCTGCAAAGTCATCTCTGGGGAGATTGAGGAAGTATTCACCAAGCTCACCAAGACCTGTGATGTCTACTCCATCAATGTTGAGATCTCCTCCCTCAACCTCATCGGTGTGAAAGTCCCCCGGAATCTCTTCGGCCTGTGTTGGGTCAGAAGGATCAACTTGGAAAGAAGGCTCCGGAGCCCGGAGAGAAAGCTCATTCCCCTTAGAAGTCTTTTTCTTCTTCGCCTCCCGGTCTGCGCCTTCGCTTCCCTGTTTGCGATTTCTCTTAGAAGCCCTTGGAGGTTTTGGGAGATTTGCTTCCTGCCTTTCAGACTCTTGCTCCACTACTTGCAAGAGAGTGGCATCGATTTGGCTCTGGGCTGGCCCCTTCAGGACTGTTGGAGCATCCTTCTCAGCATCAGCAGGGTTGGCATCACCCACCACCATTTTTTCCTTCTTCTTCTTGCCTTTCATCTTGCTTGGGTTTTGGCCCGGCCTGGCAGTAAGAGTGTCCCATCTGGTTCATGGGTCCTCTTGAGCACAACATCTAAAGAAGGCTGGGTGGTGAGCTCCTCCCAGGTCAAGTCTCTCCGACCTGTGGTGTTCCACAGGTGAGACCTTGCCAAATTTCCACTAGTGAAAGCATCGTGGAATCGGTTCCCCCAGTTCTCAGCAGCCCAGGCATTAAACTTGCCACAAGTGACCTGCCCGGCTTTCAAGTGGTCACTAAACTCCTTGGGCAGTTCTGCTAAGACAAAATTAAGACAAATTAGTATAAACTAAGTCCAAAAAGAAAAGACAAGAGAGACAAAAATATAAAGGCAAGATGCTTACGGTCACTCCTCCATCTGCTTCTGAGGAGGCTTGGGTTCTCTCCTGACTTTATCTTCTTGCCATTCTCCCATGCACCACTAACAAATAGGAACTGGGTCCTCCAGTTCCTCTCCGCCTCCAGCAGATCGTCCACAGCCTTGAAGCCATCCCCCATATTGAAATGGTAAAAGGGGATGTGGTGGTTTTTGCACAGGCTGGCCACTGCATCGAACTCCTCCATTGGCAGAGGAATCCCGGACAGCCTTGATGCCATAATGCATGACATAAGGGTATACCAAGCGTTGGGGCTCAGTTGGCTCGGACAGATTTTGATCAGATGGAAATATCTGACAATCTCAGGGTCTAATGGGAACCTGAGCCCCCAGTTGAACAGCTCCGTGAACATGACCACCTCACTCAATTTGCAGTCCATGGGGGTCTCCGGATGTATAGGAATCCTGATCTTTACATTCTCTGGAATGCCCCATTTCGAACGCATCCTGCCCAACTCAGCAGTGTGGATGAATGCATAGTTGATTTTTTGTAAGGAAAGTAGATAATTAACGCTGACCTTGTGAAAACAAGGCCCTACTTTTCCTTCTAGGCTCTCCGGCAGATCCGGATGCCTCAAGTACAACTTCTCCTTGCCCTTGTCCTTCTTGGAAACTATTTCTTTGCTGGTCTGACCGGAGGGATCAGACTCAAACGGGGCCTCTTCAACAGAGTCCTCCATCACTTCCTCCATGATTGTTGAAGGGATTTCAGCAGCTGTAGTGGGAGGAGGGTTCAAACTTGACTCAGCCTTATCTCCGGACTAATGGGCCTCAGTGCCCCTTTGATTTATGCTCTCCGGCAGAGTGTTTGGAACAGAAGTTTCTCGTTGAAGGTTTGGATTGGAGCCCTCCGGTCCGGACAGCCTGTCCTTAGGGGCTTTAATAGGCACCTCTGATCCGGTGCTGCTGTCCTTTGCCCCCGACCTAGAGGGAGTATTTTTGGTCCCCAGGCCTTTAACCAACCGGCCTTTCCTCTTGTCAACCAGCTTCTCAGGAGAGTGCTCCGTATCCGATCCCATGGCAATAAAGGGAGAAGGTTTTCTAAGGCTAGTAACTGTAATCCCTGGCTCGACAGCATGTACCGATTCCTGAACTGAGGAACCAGAGATTATAGGGGATAGGTTGGTTTGAAATAGTTTCCTAGGATTAGTACCTTTGGAAGAGGACGAGCCTCGATCTGACTCGGTAGCAGAAGTGTTTAGTCTCTCAACAGGAGAGGTGGGTAACCCTGCTGCAATCCGTCTTTCTCTTTCAACTTTTTGAGCTTTCTCTAACTCAGAAAGGTTGAGCCACCCGCCTTTGACAAGAGCGTTCCTCGCTGTAAACATAAACTATTGAACTAAACTTTTGCTTTAGAGAGAGAAAGCTTTGAGAGTTTTTTCAGAAGTAAATTTGAAGGAGATGGTAAAACAGTAGAAATGAGTTTATATTTATAGTAAATCTGAAAAGGGAAGTTGATTCCTAGGAAAATTCGAAAAGTTTGGCAATGATTAAAAGACGGCGCTGATGTCACCACCTGTAATCAAAGAGGTTGCTTTTCGAAGAAGGTGGGTTCGAAATTCAAGGTGAAAAAACTCCTGAAGCAACCAATCAGAAAGCGACACGTGTCCCACGAACTCTGGCAAAAACCGTTTTGAATACGTAAAGCTTTATCTGTCCGGATAAACCCATAGACCTGTCCGCATTAAAACTGCCCTTGACGTCGGACTGTTTTTCAGGTCTTTGGCAAGAGTATTTGCACAAACACCTAAAAAAGGGGCTCCTGATGAGTCCGAATTTTGCACGCTCCCCGGACAAGGACAGATCGGTCCAAGGCCTCCGGACCGGACAGATCACACGGACCGGACAGATCACTTTGAGCCTAATGACCATAGGACTGTTCGAACTATGACAAAAGTACTAAAAAACCTAAACACTTCTTGACTAAGCTACTTGCTCTCCTACTTAGAGCTCATGGGTCTTTGAACATGACTCGGGTCCATTAAACATGACCCGAAAGCCCATAATGGCCCAAACATCAGGGTACAAATACCCAACCACCTGCATTAAGTGTGGGTAATGAGAATTAACTGCTACCAGGCTGCTCAATTATCTCTCTACTCTCTACTCTAAACACATATCATCCACACACTACTATAAATCACCAACCAAATTACTAGTCTACCCTCAGACGATTATTATCCACACCAAGATCGGAAGAAATGTAGAAGTATATATCAACAATATAATGGTTAAAAGCCTAATTTAGGAATATCACATATTCAAACTCCAAGAAAAAATTTCTAACTTGGAAGCCATCAATTTGAAATTAAATCATGAGATTTATACCTTTGGGGTTTGATCTGGTGAAGTTTTGGGTTATATTATCAGTGAGAAAGGTATTCAGGCTGACCCAGATCAGTTAATTGCTTTGTTGGCCATGGATCCACCTCGGAATACTAAAGAAGTTCAAATGTTAACTGGAAGATTGTCAACATTAAACTGGTTTATTTCAAGATTGTCATACAAATGTGCTCAGTTTTCCAAGTTTTAAGAAATACTAAAGACTTTAATTGATCTCCGGATTGTGATCAGGCTTTCCTTAAAATCAAGAAATACTTATCCTCACCCAAAATATTATTCAAACTTGTTGACAGGGAAAACCTTTATATGTATCTAGCAGTATCGGAGTATGCTGCAAGTGCTATACTGGTATGAGAAGTTGATAAGTACCCCAACCTTGTTTATTATATAAGCAAGAGTTTGTTGGAAGCTGGAAAAAGATACTTAAAATTGGAAAAATTAGCCTTAGCGTTGGTGATAGCGGCCAGGAAAATGAGACCTTACTTTCAAGCACATTATATTACAATTAAAACTTATTTTCCATTGAAAAATGTGCTACAAAAGGCTGATATATGAGGAAGAATGACTAAGTGGTCAATTGAGCTTGGAGATTATGATATTGACTTTGCACCCCGGGCTGCAATCAAAGCTCAAGTTGTGGCTGATCTTTTAGTAGAATTTCACTCCAAGAGGCCTCATGAAAAAGCTCAAATTAGTAAGTTTAAGAAGAAATGCGTGATCTGAAGTGATGGTGGGTCTAGTACAATGGTGTGTAGAGTAAGAATTTTCCTACTCTCTCCCTATGGTGATTCTATGTATCAAGCTATACGTTTTGGTTTTAGAGCATCTAACAATGAGTCTGAATATGAAGCAGCAATAGCCGGATTAAGGTTAGCACAGATATGTTAGGCCAAGAGAGTCCGATTGATAAATGATTCCTAGCAAATCGTTCATCAGGCGCTGGGGAAATCTGAAACTAGATAATATCACTTGATAAAGTATCGAAAAGTGTTAAGAGAGATCTAAATTGTGTTTAAGTGCATCAAATATGAACAGATCCCATGGTCAGAAAATTCTTTGGCTGATTCCTTAGCCACTATATCCTACTCCGAAGCATATCATTGGATCCTTATGCAAGAGTGTCTTTCCATAGCCACAACCACAAAAATAAAGGGTGAAGTGTGAGAAAATCTAAATATATCAGTCACAATCTGTAGAGACTGGAGAAATGAGATTCAAGAGTTTATAATTAATAGAGTCTTACCTCCAAATAAAGTGTTGGCCTAAAAGATAAAGTATAAAGCTCGTGGATTTCTAGTTTTAAAGGGGGGGGGGGGGTTCTTTATAAAAAACAATTTCAACAGACCTTTGATGCATTGCATCAGATCCAATGAAACTCAAAGTGTTTTTATCAGAACTACATGATGGAGAAGGGTCAGCACATTGTGGCTACAAATGTTTGACTAAAAGAGTATTGTTAGTATGATATTATTGGCCTACCATTATGGAAGATGCTAAAGATTTTATGAAAAAATGTGATCCATGTCAAAGTTATGGAAACGCGATCCATGTACCAGCAATGCCCATGCAATTCGTGTCCGAACCAATACCATTTGATAAAGGGGACTTGATCTAGTCGGACCCCTTTCGATGGCTTCTCAGGGTTGTCGTACCATAATTGTGGCAATAAATTAATTCTCCAAGTTGGTAGAAGCTACTTCTTTACTTGGAACAACATCTAAGAAGTGATAAAGTTTATCCTCGCTAACATATATTTCCGATTTGGTATTCCTAAGCGCATCACGACAGATAATGGTCCTCATTTTGACAACAAATAAATATACATGTTTTGTGCACCAAGAGGAATTCAACATTGTTTTCTTCTCATTTTTATCCTCAAGCCAATGGACAATTTGAAGTGGAGAATCAAACAATATTAGAAAGTTTGAAAAAGAACTTGGAGGGAGCAACTGGGAAATGACCAAGTTACTTACAAGAAAACATCTAAAGTAAGAAGAAGAGATTTCCAAGTTAAATATAAAGCATTAAGAAAAGTGTTTTTACACACTAAGGAAAAAAGATTCGGAAATTTAGCTCCGAACTGGGAAGGACCATATGTTGTATACGAAAGAGTAAAAAAGGAACATACAAGCTTCTAAACAAGGAAAGTAACATTTTGAAGCACCCTTGGAATGTTGAACTTCATAGGTTATACTTTTAATAAATTCATCTTGTAAATATTCACTTTTCTTTACTTCAATATAAATATTTGGGGGCATACTCTTTCCTACCCTGGTGGTGCAATGAGGTTTTAGTGAGGTGTCAGAATATCAATCAATATATCATCATTTTCCTTATTAAAAAAGTGAGAGAGAAATGTACCTTTGAATGACTCAGATGGATTAAAGAAATATTAAACATGTATTGGCTTCAAATAGATTAGCTTTGAATGGCTCTGATGGATTAAATACTTATTAAACATGTATTGCAAACGAATGGATTAAGTTTGAATGGCTCAGATGGATTAAAGAAATATTAAACATGTATTGCCTTCAGATGGATTACCTTTGAATGGCTCATATGGATTAAAGACTTATTAAACATGTATTTCCTTCAAATGGATTACCTTTGAATGGATCAGATGGATAACAAACTTATTAAACATGTATTGCCTTTAAATGGATCATCTTTGAATGACTCGGATGGATTAAAAGAATTATTAAACATTTATTACCTTTAAATTGATTACCTTTGAGTGGCTCGGATGGTTTAAAGATTTATTAAGGATATATTGATTTTAAATGAAATACTTTTGAATGGCTTGTTTGAAGTTTATTTATTGCTTTAATTTTGTCATACTTAATTAAGATCGGATATTAAAGAAAGCAAAAAATGAAGTAGAACATAAAGTGGATAAATTCAAGTTGTAATAAAAATCCGATCTACATGGAAAAATGCCTTGTGTAGAACACGAACTTATGTAAAGAAAGTTACTAAGAAATCTGGAATACAATAAAAATGTCTTACTTACTCAAAGGACTTTGGTTCAAAACACAAACACAATAAAAATGGTAAACCTCACTGGTCGTTCCCTTCGGGTTTCTTCTCAACCTTACTTTTTTTTTCTTTGTCTTTTTCTTTTCCTTTTTGATCATCATCAGAATTTTCTTCAACCTCATCATCAGATTCAAAATCATCCAAATAAATACTTAGTTTATACCATGAGCCATAGTGTGAAATAGAATTTCCTCATATGGCACATTCATCCACAACTCCCTAAGAGACCGTTTGGAAAACGTTTCATGGAACAGTAGTATCGTATCCGATTAATTGGATTCTTCCCTCTGCTCCATAAACTTCAATACACCATCAACATATACGTTTACAGCATCGGCTATATCATTTTCAGTGTTTTTTTAAGTTTAGTTACTTCATATTCTTTTTTCTTTAGAATATCTTCTATTTTTTTCTTCTCTTCCGATAGGTTTTGGAATCTAACCTTATCCTTAGCCTGCTGCTCCTTCAAAGAGGAAATCTCTTTTTGCAAATCAATAAACGTGAGTTGCACCTGATTGTGATCGAATTCAGATTGAGCCAACACATCATTAAGAGTCATTACTTCTTTATTCATATTTTCTAATTTCTCTCTTTCCGATCGGTTGGTGGTCTGTAAAAATTGGTTTTCATTGTGAAGGGAAGAAATATATTTGATTTAAGATCTAACCAGCCTCTCCAAGTCAACTATAGGCCTTATATAGCCTAAAGCTACATATCCCAGTCCATCATTTTCCTTTGACATTTTGAAGGGCTCCCCATCGTGTGTCATAGCGATGGAAAAAGTAGTGGTCCGAGGAAGTATAAAGGAAGATGGATCAGCAGACTTTTTTGTTTGATGAGGAATTTCAATAAGAGTAATGGTAGGAGGGACTTTGGTTCGTAGTATGATCTCCGAACCAATAGCAATTTTCATCTTGTTTGCCTCCCTTTTATCCTTGCCTTTTGTAGCCCTCTACTTCCCCTTCTTTTTCTTGACTATCGAAGATTTTGAGGGATCTTTAATCTCCTCTATAGTAACGGACACAACTTCAAATAAAGTTACATCTATTTCATCCGAAGGTCCCTTGCTTCTCAACTCAGGAATGACTTGTGATGGTGCCTCCACCTCTTCCTATTTTTTTTTTCTTAATCTTATCAAGGTGACTGTGAGCTTTGTTTTTTGCTGGTAGAAAATGTTTGCCATCAGCTTCCTTAGTCCTCTTAAGAATATTGAATGATTGAGAAGAGGTAGTAAACTGCTCCTATGTGAGGTCATGAATCGGATTTGTCCTCCAGAGGTGAGCTCTCACCATATTTCGTGTCATAAAACAACTATGAAATTCATTCGACCATTTTTCGACTGCCCATTGATGCAGTCTGGTGAAAATAACTCTTTCATCTTCCAGATGTTGTGAAAATAGCTTTGAAAAGACTATAAAATAAATCTGATGTGAGAATCAATATCCAAAACATAACAAAAGCAATATTTTAGAAGAAAAATACTTACGTGAAGACTTCCGGTTCCTTGTCAACATACTTGGATTTCTTTTAGAGGTAATTTTTCTTCCATTCTCCCAGGCGCCACTAATGAAGATAAAATGAGCTCTCCAAGGTATATCAGCTTCCAATAAATCATTGACTACTTTATAGTCATTTCCCATGTTGAAATAGGAAAAATGAATGTTACCATTTCAACACAAACCAGCCACAACGAAAAATTGCTCCATATGCATCAGAATCTTTGATAGTCTTGAAGCTATAATACTGGCCAAAAGTGTAAACCAAGTCTTGAGGCTTAGTTGAGTCGGACATAATTTCACTAAGTGAAATATCTCACAATTTCAAGGTCCAAAGGAAACCTAAGACCCCAATTGAGCACTTCAGGGTACACCACCAGCTCTCCTGTGTTGCACTCCATCAGAGTCTCTTCAGGGATTGAAATCCTGACTTTGATTGATTCAGGAAACCCACACTTGATCCGAAGCTTACTCAAAATGGAAGTCTAGGTGCATACATAAGATATCCTTTGTATAGCTAGCAAGTATTTGAAGCTGACCTTAGTGAAATTGGCCGGACTCGCCCAACCAAACATTCTGGAAGTGCTTCAGATTCTATCCGAGGGATTTTCTTCTTTCTAGAAATATGAAAATCAATCTGTTTCTCACTCTAGAAATAGAAACCAGTAGAGATTACCCCTATTTAACATGTTTCATGGGGAAACTAATCGTTTAAAATTGCAACCTTTCAGTTGAAGGACCTACTTCAGATGCGGTTCATATATCCTCTACAGTATTAGCTCTCTCGACATACAACGGAAAGAGCTAAGTAAGCCGGAAATTCGCAATTTTTTGAATAAGCAGTAAGCTAAGTAAGTCTGATGACTCAACTATGTGCCTAGTACATTAAGTTATGGGCATGGGGGCTCATAAAATGAACCCAAATAGTAATTCTGACCTGGATGGCCCATGGATCTCAAAAAGAGTATAAATAACTCAACTAACATCATTAAATGGGTTGGAACTTTTTCCTAAAAATATTAAATACAAGCATATTCTTTCTCTCTGTACTCTCTACCAAAAACTTAATACTAAATAAACTAAAGATCTTCCACATTTACCCTTAAATTAGATTTTATTATCACAAGTACATACAGAGGTTTATCATATGGATACAAAATCACTTTGCAGGACACAATATTTTGTAACCTTCATCAATGAACATTCAAGAAACGTTTTTGCATATACCTTAAAAAGTAAAGCTCATGTCTTGGAAGTTTTCAAAGACTTTCATCAGATGTGGAACGAAAGACTGGTAGAATGCTGAAATTCGGTATGTTAGATAATAGAGGAGAGTATAAAGGTCTTTTTGAGCACTATTTTAGGTCTCATGGGATCTAGATGGAGAAGACAATTCCTAGAAATAACCAAGAAAATGGTGTGGTTGAAAGAATGAATGGGAAAATTGGAAAACATATCTAGAGCATGCTCTCTCATGTGAAGTTACCAAAATCCTTCTCAGTTGAAGATATACGGATTGTAATTGACATCATCAACCTCTCTCCATCGATTTATTTGGGTTATGATATTCCCCAAAGAGTATAAAGTGGTAAAGTGGTATTTTATGGGCACTTGAGAGTCTTTGGATGCAAGGAATTTGTCCACATTACCAAATATGAAAGAAAAAAACTAGATGCTAAGACGAAGGAATGCATTTTTATGGGATAATCACATGGAGAATTTGGGTACATATTTTGGGATCCAGTTTTAAGAATGATAATAAGAACCAAAGATGTTGTTTTCTCTGAAAATGAGACTCTCGGTGACATGGAGAAAAAAGAACCTCAACCAAGAGTAAATGCTGAAATTCTAGTCAATTTGGAATCTATATCCTCCACTATGACATAAAACGATGGAGGGAATGGATATGAAGCTGAAGGCCAAGAGCAACCACAACAACATGAAAATGATGAAGGTGAGAAGAAACAACAAAACTAGGAGGAACCTTGTGAGAAACCAGTTGTCTTAAGGAGATCTGATAAATGAGTATATTATTATTACAAATATTAGGGAACCTGAAAGTTATGAAAACATTATGTCTAATGATCAAAAGAAAGAATAAGTAAACGCTATGAATGAAGAAATGGAGTCTTTGCAGCAGAATTTCACGTACGACTTGGTGAAACTTCACAAAAGCAAGAACACACTCAAGAATAAATGGGTGTACATGATTAAAGTTCACGATATCAGCTCACAACCAAGTTACAAAGCTCGATTAGTTGTGAAGGGATTTTTCTAAAAGAAAGGAGTTGACTTTGATGAGATTTTATCTCATGTGGTAAAGATGACATCTCTTAGAACCATACTTGGTTCGGCGGCAAGCTTGAATCTTGAAATCGAATACCTAGATGTAAAGACAACCTTCCTACACAGAGACTTAGAAGAATAAATATATATGGAGCAACCCGAAGGCTTCAAAATAAAAAAGGATAAGAACTATTGTGTGTAAGATAAAAAGAAGTCTTTATGGTTGAAGCAATCTCCACGACAATGGTATAAATATTTTGGCTATTTTATGCTTGAAAACAACTTTAAAAGGACTTCAACTGATCAATGTGTATTTATCAAAAGATATTCTGATAAAGACTTCATCATCTTTTTTCTTTATGTGGATGATATGTTGATTATCTAGCGTGACCCTACGAAGATTGACAAGCTGAAGATGGAACTAAATAAATATTTTTGTATAAAATATTTTAGAGTGGCTAAGTAGATTCTTGGAATGAAGATCACTAGAGATAGAAATAGTGGGAAGCTATGGTTGTCTCAAGAAGATTATATTGAGAAATTTCTTGAGGAATTTAAAATGAGGAAAGCTAAAACTGTACCTTTTTCCCTTGCAAGACACTTTAAGCTCAACACTACTCACTATCCAAAGAGTAAGAAGGAGAAAAAAATGAAGAAAGTTTCATATACATCCGTGGTTGAAAGCTTGATGTACTACATGGTATATAACAGACTAGACATTGCATACGTAGTTGGTTTCATTAGTCGATTTCTTTCCAATCTTGGAAAATAGCATTGGGCTGCTATGAAGTGGGTTCTAAAATACTTAAGGGGTACTTCAAAGATGTACTTATGTTTTGGAGGAAAGTCGGAATTAAATGCTTATACAGACGTTGATATGGTTGGAGATGTTGATTCCACATAGTCTACTTAAGGTTATATGATAACATTTGTGGTTTTGTCCGGTAAAGAATTTTAATGAGGCATGAACAATTAAGTACGAGCCAAGTTGGAGACGTTTTCGATAACACTTCAGCACCTCATCCTTAGGACCTCTTCCCTAGCACCTCATCTTCATGGTCAACCTCATCAGCAACAGCCCCCATTTTAGCACCCTATCTTCAGGGGGCGGTTAGCAGCAGCACCCTCTTCAGTATCTCATCCTCAGCAGCCCCTTCTTCCTCACCTTCTCTTCAGGGGGCTCAGTCAGCCTCACCAGCAGCCTCCTCCCCCCTTAGCACCCCATCTTCAGGGGGATCGGTCAGCAGCAGTACCCTCTTCAAGATCTCATCTTCCGTACCTCATCCTCAGACCCTCTACCTCATCTTCATAGTCATCCTAATCAGCAGCAACACCCCCTTGAGTATCTCATCTTCAGGGGGCTTGGTTATCAGCAACACCATCTTCAATATCTCATATTTAGCACCTCATTCTCAAGACCTCTTCCTCAGCCCTTCATCTTCAATATCTCATCTACATAAATGATATTTATGATGAATAATAAATAGGCACGGGCATTCGGTTCTTCAATTCGGTTCGGTGCAGTTATTTTGGTTCTCATTTCTTTTGGTTCTTCAAAACTGATACCCATTTAAGAACCAACTAAAACTTGGTTTGTTTTTTCTTGGTTCGGTTCGGTATGGGTATTTAATTTGGTTCCAATCGGATATTTTTGGATACTTTAAATCCTTTGCAATATCAGCAGATATAAAACTCATTTTATAAAATAAAAAAATAACATTGTTAGATTGTAAGAAAAATAAAGACTAAATATAAGAGAGATCCAAAATTAAATGTTAGTAATATAAAGAAAAATGATAGATGATATCAAGTTTATTAGATTATATATAGGTTAATATTTCGTTATTTTGTCTATACGAGTAATTCTTTGTAAATGTGTTGCCACTTTGCGTTAGTTATGTTGTAATTTACTAAAGAAAACATAATTCGAGGCCACTTATAGACAAAAAATCTAGGGGAACCTAACTTTGGGAAAGAGAAATATCTTCTCAAATAATGGTAAATTTAGGGTAAATACATGGTTTCGCTTCCTAACGGGTACCTATCTTTATTTGGTTTGGTTCGGTTCCGAACCGAGAATCGTGGGTAATTAAAACTGGAACCATTCGGTATTACGAAGGAACCAAATCCACGTCGGTTCGGTTCTTTCGGTTCCGGTTAAAATGCTCATGCATAGTAATAAGTTACCAAAAAACGTTAAAAAGATTACTACCCTTTCATTATCTCAAATATGCAACGAATATGGAGTTAATCAGAATAGATAAAGAGTCTTTGTGACTAATATAAATAGGTTAGTCTCTGGGTGTTAAAAGGGAAGAAATATGAAATATAATATTCTCCCAATTATTTCTTATATTTTTAGTTTTTCCTATTTAAAAAAGCTTATTTGGTGTTTGATTGAGGTTTTACCTCATCAGCCTCAACCTGTTGGAGTGGGTGTACAAGTAGAACAATATTAAGCTAAGCCAACCAATATATGGCTGTGGGTGGCATATTGAGCTTTCTCGCAATAAAGGCCCATAATAAATTCGAGTAATCGTAGTCAAACAGAATATGATTTTTGATTCCAGATTGTTGCTACAAAGAACACAATCATGGCTTATGTGGTAGCCCCAAGCTAAAATTTTGTCATGCATAGTTATCTTTCCTTTTATAGCTAATTAAGAGATGAATGAGTGTCTTAGTATGTTAAATTTTTTCCAAATTGAGAAGGCTTAGTTAACTTTAGGAACAGTTAGCCGAATAAACTTATATGTACTGCTGATCGTGAAACCATTTCTACTCTGGTTTACGCTCCAGAGGAAAGTGTCCTCCCCGTTATAAGGCATCGGGCATTGGTTGATTGCATTACCAATATCAAGCATATACTGATGGTTCGACCTTTTACCAAAACGTATCTGATTGGGCCATATTCACTCGACATTGATGATGATATATAATACCATGGATTTTCCCTGTAAACGAGAAAACCTGATTATTCTAGGCCATAGCAGTCCACCAGAGAGTTTGGGAAGAGTCATGTACTAAATGAAGGTGAAGGTTCAATTTTCAACTTTAACTTTGTAACTATTTACAACGATGGGCTTGAGCTTGATTATTTTCCTCCATCCTCAGCTCCAAGGCCCTTCTCCTCCAAAGGCAAGGTAATCTTGTCCAAAACAACTTTAGCTCCATTAGTTTTCAAATCAGACCCCAGCCACAAGAATCGTTGGAAGATTTGAGAAAGCTCTTTCAGAACATGTAAGGGGAGGATGAAAACCGAGGATTAATAGACCTGACTAGAGCTCCAGGAATTTATACGGTTAGTTATGTTGAGGAATAGGGGCCGACAGTCATTATATGTTAATCATGAGAAGATGAGAGGGATGCCCAAGCATCTGATGGGGAGGGTGACTTCTTCGAAACCAAGAGTGACAATAATGGTGATGCGAATGTTATTCAATGTAACCGAGATGTATGCCTGGCTCTTGTTGGGATTAAAATAAATACCTAAGAGGATCATAAATTCTCAAGACCCTCTTTAATTAAACTAATGGAGGGGATATTTGTACGACAAAATAACATGATGTCTTTCGCAAAGCTCAAGTTTACAATATTTAATTTGTGACACTTCCAGTGGTATCCAAAATGCCTATTTGGTCCCTTTCCTTTCATGATGCTACAAAGAACCTACATAAGAAGTACAAAAAGATATAGGGAGAGTGGGTCTTTTTTTTCTTTGTACCTTTGATATATCCAAAAGTATTTCCTTGAGTATGAATGCGAGAAAATGCATTGAATGATCCATCCAATAGTCTTGGTAGAGAAAATGCGAGAAAACGCCAGTAGATGTAATCGAAGATCTTCATACTGTCAATCTTGAGGGCACACCTAGGGCCTTTCTTGTTAGTATGATAACCATGCAGGAGCTCAAGGGTAAAAAAGATATAATCTGAGATATTAAGACTATGGATGAAAGTTGATTGGACGGAGTCGACTAAACCTAGAAGAGAAAAATGGACCCTCTTTGGAATAAAACTCTTATCGCCCCTTTTGATTTACGACTGATTGCTTGTTATAATTTTATTTATAAGATTATTTCTAAAATTCTGGCTACAAAGATTAAAGAAGCTGACACGAAAACCATCAGGCTCGGGGGCTTTATTATTAATAATGGCAAATAAACCATTTTTGAATTCATCATAACTAATTTTTTTTATCATATTGGTCTTATCACGAGGACCAAGCCAAAAGGTGAGAAGCCTCCTAACCCTTTCAAGGAAGGGATATGCGGTTGGGCTTGTAGAGCCTTGAAGGATAGTGAAATGATTTGTAAATATTTTCGTGACACCTATGGGGTTTGTGATATAGCTTCCATTAGCATCATTGATAGCAATGATTTTTTCTCGTATTTTTACCTGATGTTGTTATGAAAATATTTCGAGTTACGATCACCTAATTTCAACCACATCCCCCTGGAGTTTTCTTTGAGGAAAGATCCCTTCACTTTTCTAAAGAAGGTGTACTTTTTGGAGGCTTTAATTTCATACCTAATCACATGAGGATCGCCGAGTTATCGACAAGGCTTAGCTGGGCTTAGAATAGGTATTTTGGGGATTGGTTAACCCTATCACTAATATTGTTAAACTCACTTTTTTTTTAACGCGGAAAGGGGTCAGAATTACTTAAGGTTGAGAGGGATAATGGTCACAAGGGGACATCCAACAATTCGTAACAATGCTAGAGTAACTAGGGTGAATTTGCCATATGCTCCAAATTTTAAAAGGTTTTTTCAGGTAAAAACAGTGTGATAAGATGCAGTTTGATAATGTGTGATCAATGTATGGTCCGAGGTGCGGCGTTGGTCAAAATAGACGAATGAGTTTTGGAATTTGTCATCCTAATGGCTATTCACAAGATCTCTATCGATTTTTGACAAGATTGGGTTGTCATTTGCTTATTAGTCCAGGAAAGTTGGTAGCCTGATGAGTTGGGATCACTAAGTTTTCTCAAGTAACAACAATCATTAACTAGTCTAGAGATTAGAATTACCCAAACGTTCCGAGGGGCATCTAATGACGTTGAAATCGCCCATAACTACCCATGGGAAGTCGTGCCTTGAGTTAGCTATTTGAGTGATATCATGCCATAAAGGTTGGCGGTCATTGGGCTCATTAAAGATGTAAACTACAGTGAGTAAGAATTGAAGGTTGCTTTGCCATGTATGTAAGCCTACATTCCATAAAGTGGAGAGATGTAAAGCTTAAATTTAAAGATACTAGGGTTCCATGCTATCCATATTCTTCCATGGGGATGAGCTTCATGGTTTGTTTTATTGTGCCAGAATGGTAGCATGAAGCTCATAATTCTAGCAATATTTTCATTACTAACGTTAATTTCTAGCATGCGAATAATAATTATACTATTAGAAAAAAAATAACATAATCATACACATCCTTTTGTCTAATAGGATCATTAAGACCCCTGACATTCCAAGTAGAAATATTCATAGAGATTGCAAAGTAAAAGTAATATACAGAATAAAAAAATAGACTAACGTTGTAGCATTGCATTGCTCATAGGCATGGTCAACACGACATGCATTATTGGTGAAGGTGTAGTCTACATTGGCAGGGATGTGACTTCATTTATGGCATGATATTTTTCTATAGCATAAGGGTAAACTTGTCCAACAACAGTACTACCATCATGAGAGGACCGTCCCTAGCGGATGATGAGACCATCCTCCCTTAAACTCATGCGAAAGGATTTATACTTTGAAGATGGTGGGGTCTCGCTATCACTTGAGGAAAATATAACATGTTGTGAGGTATATGTGACTGGTTCTTTTCTTGGCTGACTAGTAGGGACATTAGTTACGGAGCATCATCCGTCTCGTTGCAACCTGAAGTATTATGGCTAAAGGTTTTACATCTACCACAGGTAAAGCCTTTGATATTCAATTCTGCAAGTTGTGAACCTTACCAAGACAACTAATATTTAGGATTCACGGGAAAATATCAGTAGCATTCATTAAAATACAAATACGGGAAAATTTAAATTTAACACGATTTGTTATGTGGGTGTCAACATAAATCGAACTACCAAGAAAACTACCTAGAATACTCTAGCCACACTCAGTCCAAAGCTCATAGGAAAAACCATGGAATTTCACCAAAAGAGGTATAATTTTGAGTGATTCTTTGGTTGAGTTATCCATGGGTTCCCTTTTGCTTTAGGAAAATCGGATGGTTGTTAAAACGATAATGGGCCACCTCAAAGACTTGAGTTGAATTTTACACAGTATCCACTTAAAGAATAATTGACCTGATTGTGTTAGCTTGCATTTTTGAGCCCATACATGCCCCCAAATCCTTAAAACAATCGACTGTACATGGGAAGAGGTTCTTCTCTTCGTAAAGAAGTATTTCGATAGGTATTTTGAGTAATCAGAATTGTCACCAACAGTCACTTTATAAGGGAAGATATAGATCCTTTTATCAAACTAGAGGGGTGAGATTTTTTAGAGCTTATAGAACAATGTATTTCATGAGGAGGAGCAACAATATGAGCCCATGTTTGGGATGCATGGAAGGGTATGGAAGTTGGGATATTGGTGGTGTTAGTAGTGGGCATGGTTGGAGCTGGTGGCCTTAGGTTAACAAGTGATGCTGGTGTATTATAAAGCATGTTTGGGGTGATGTTATTGGTTGTGTTTGGTCGCGAGTATGGATATGTTACTTTGAGTCTGGATGCTAAATCTTGACTAACAGTATATCATCTTGCGTGAGTGCGTAATAACCAGTCCTCGACTGTTTCTTCTCGGAAAAGACTTACGGAAAGAAGATGGAGTATTACCAAGGGACATGACATAGTATATGGTGGACTGATTTGAGACTGACAGAATGGATAAGGATGTGTGAACTACTTTAGATGAATTTTGGATGTGTGTGAAGATAGGTCATGGGCATAAGACTTTACTTTTGCAATGTGTAACAGTTGGATCTCGGTAATGGTTAATATGTATTTGGAAGGGTTAGGTTTGGTGGGTGTGTGGGCCAGATAAAGTTGGGCTGGAACATATATTGGTCCATGATGGTTTCGAACTTGGGCTTGGGGGTTGCTGGTGGGCTTCAAAATAGTTGTTGGTAATTGTATGGATGAAGTATTAAGGATTGCATGGTTTGGTTTCCACATCGATGAATAAAGACTAAATATTACATATTGGTTCATTTCATGTTGGCTTGAGAAGATCATAAGAAACACTTCAAGAGTTTTAACATGTGAGGGTGGAATGAATGCATTCGAAAATAAAGAGATATTCAAACCTAGGATAAGAGAGATCTTAGTATCATGCATGGCTTATGATTTGTTGGTGGATTCAAAGGAGAAGTGTGAAGAATAGCAGGTCCTTGAAGCATGGAAAGAGTGAAGCTTCAAGGACTGCTTCAATGAAAGCTTTGGGAGTAGAAAAGAAGAGAGAGTGGCCACTGTGGTAGAGAAAGAAGAAAGTAAAGGGAAAGTGACTTAGGGTTTAGACAGTAACCCTAAGTCGATTTGGTACTTGGTCTGTGGGTCTCTTGGCTGTGGATTGGAGTTGGGCCGGACTGCATTTCGAAGCCCAACAGAAGGCTTAGAGTGTGGCCTTTTGGACTTGATGCTGGTCCAAGTATTATCACACGAAAATAGTCTAATGGTCTAGTGTTACATGATTAAATAAATGTGTAACAAGAATACAATAACAGATTTACATTTCTAACTACCTAACAAGAAGTTGTTAGTAAACTACCTATAAAATGTACTCAGCTATACTTGTTTGATTAATGAAAATCATAATCCTAAAAATCTCTCTCTCTATACTCTTGAAATTCAACTTGGTATCAGAGCGCTTGCAAGCCTTCAATGGCGAATCCAGAATCACCCACCCATAGTAATGAGTCACTAGGCTCTGTGTTTCCTAGCAGCTTCTCTGGTGCTACCAAGAATGTGCACCTGCAAACAATCAACAACAACAGTCAGATAAGACTCGATAGAAACAACTACTTGCTGTGGAAAACTATGGTTTTGCCTGTTATCAAAGGCAATAAGCTAGGAGGCTTTGTTACAGGAGACAAGCCTTGTCCTCCTAAGCTTGTTAATGATTCTGAGGGTAATACTATTGACAATCCCGAGTATGAGGATTGGACTGCCAAGGATCAGTTACTTCTTGGCTGGTTGTACTCTACAATGAGTACAGAGGTTGCTGCTCAGTTGATGGAAGAAAGCACCTCAAAAGAGCTGTGGGATGCAGCTAGTAAACTTTCTGGCTCACACACAAGAGCCAGGATAACATACGACAAATCAGAATTCCAAAGAACAAGGAAAGGTAACTTTACTATGACTGAATACCTAAGCAAAATGAAGAATATTGCTGATAATCTTGTGTTAGCTGGCTGTGGTGTATCAATAGATGACCTAATTACTCAGGTACTTGCTGGTTTGGACTCAGAATATACTCCTATTGTGGTTAGTCTAACTGACAAGGACTCTATGGGATGGCTAGATCTTCAAACTAGTCCACTCACATTTGAGAGTATGATGGATCAGTTAGTAAGCATTCAAAACAGTGTGTCAAACCTAAATCTAGCTACAGCTAATCTCACTCAGAAAACAGACTATAAGACACAAAACAACAATGCAAATCAAAGAAACTACTCAGGCCAGTACAGAGGATCATACAAGAACAACAGAGGAAGAAACAATTCATCAAATTATTCAAGGGGAAGAAACAACTTCTATAGAGGGAGAGGGGGACGCTTCTCTCAAAACAAACCTACATGCCAGATCTGTAATAGATATGGTCATGCTGCTCCAGTGTGTTACTACAGGGATGATCCTTCTGTTATGGGGTCATCTTCTTCTGAACAACCTAAGGGTGATAGTGATCATGCAGCCTATTTGGCCACTCAAGATTCTACTGGAGACTCTGCCTAGTATGCTGACAGTGGTGCTAGTCACCATGTCACAGGCAATACCAACATGTTAACTCAAAAGACAGAATACACAGGTAACAAAAGTATACTTGTTGGTAATGGTCAGAGGTTGCCTATCCATAATATTGGGTACACTAGTTTACAGTCTCTCAATCACACTCCTATTTCTCTAAAAAATATACTACATGTGCCCCTGATTAATAAGAATCTTCTATCTGTGTCTCAACTTACTAGTCATAACAATGTTTTCATTGAATTTCACCATGGTTTCTGTCTTGTGAAGGACAAGTTAACAGGGACAGTGCTTCTCGAAGGGACTACTGAGGGAGGCCTATACAGGTTGAAGGATGTTTCTAGGTCACAAGCTACTGGGGGTCCTTCTATCAGTGTCAAACACAGTTCTCTAGTTTCTAGTTCTTTACTACCTAAAGTCATGTCTGTTTGTTTGTCTAATTCCCTAAAAGATGGATGACATAGGAAGCTTGGCCATCCATCCATACATGTTCTCAATTCAGTTCTAAAGCAGTGTAATCTTACTTCTATTATGAAAGAAGAATGTACCTTTTGTGAAGCCTGTCAGTTTGGAAAATCCCATGTGATGCCATCCTCTTTGTCTCACTCTCATGCCAGCAATGTCTTGGATCTCATACATACAGATTTATGGGGTCCCTCTCTTGTGGCATCCACTCAAGGTCACAAATATTATGTGATCTTTGTGGATGACCACACCAGGTATACCTGGTTGTACCCTGTCAAATACAAAAGCCAAGTGGTTAGTGTGTTTAAACAATTCAAAAATCTTGTTGAAAAACAATTTGAGAGAAATATCAAAGTAATTCAATGTGATGGTGGAGGAGAGTTTCTGCCTATATCTACTATGGCTCAAGAACAAGGGTTCATTGTGAGGAAATCCTTTCGTCACACTTCAACTCAGAATGGTAGAGCTGAACGTAAACACAGGCACATAGTTGAGACAGGTCTAACTCTTTTGTCTCAAGCTAGCTTACCTTACAGATGTTGGGTCCAAGCCTTTGAAACATCTGTCTACCTTATCAATAGGTTACATACTCCTATCCTATCTAACAGTTCACCTTTTGAAGCCTTGTTTCACAAGAAACCTAATTATCTAGCCTTGAAAACATTCGGGTGTGCCTGCTTTCCATGTTTAAGGTCTTATTAATCACACAAATTTCAGTTTCATACAATCAAGTGTGTTTTCTTGGGGGTTAGTCAATTTCACAAGGGCTATGTGTGTCTTAGTCCTAAAGGCAGGGTCTATATCTCTAAAAATGTTGGTTTAATGAAGCTGATTTCCCCATTCAAAATCAGTTTCTTCATACTACAGTTCCTGAGTCATCTACTAAAATTGCCTTAGAGTCTTGGTTACCTAATCTACCTCTAGCTCTTGTGAACATGAATATACTTTAACATCTACTGCAACTCTCAGGGTCCCCAAAGATGCTACTTCTCTGCAGACTATGTTTTCACAAGGTACTACTCTACCCTCTTTTGATAATAATTCTGCTCATACTGAATCTAATACTTCTAGCTCATCTCAAACACATTCTGAGTCATCCACCTCAAACTCTAATCATACTTTTGGTTCTAGCCAGTCTCCAGTTCAAACAAACACTACTGATAAACACCTAAGCCAGTTGAATCAATCTAGTCCTGAAATTTCTATCTGTCTGCCCTTTGAGTCTAATGATAAGTCAGCTATCTTAACCTCTAAACCTACCTCTCACTCTATGATAACCAGAACACAGGATGGAACTAGGGTACCTAAAACTCCTTATATAGGCTCTGTGATCAAAACTGACCTGGATACTACTGAACCTACTACCTATTCTAAAGCTGTGGTGTGTTCTCATTGGGTAAATGCTACAGAAGCCTACACATGTATGTAAACTTCATAAGGCCTTGTATGGTCTTAAACAAGCTCCAAGGGCATGGTATTCTAGGTTGAAGGATACACTTATTCAATGGGGCTTTAAGAACTCTAAGTCGGAATGTTCTCTGTTCTATCTTGTTTCTAAAACTACTGTCCAACTAATTCTGGTCTATGTAGACGATATTATTGTTACAGGTAATCAAACAGAGTGTTTGAAGGAGTTTATTCTTAAACTCAACACTGTCTTTTCTCTCAAAGACATTGGACCACTCCATCTATTCCTTGGAATAGAGGTTCATCGTGATCCAACCGGGTTCTACTTAACACAACAACAGTACATTAAAAACTTACTGAGCTCTCAAGGTCTCTCGCTAGCAAAGCCGTGTCCTACACCAATGGTTGCTGGTGTTCATATTTCCAGTGAATCTGGAACTCTCCTTGCTGACCCTACACAGTATCGAAGCCTGTTAGGCGCCTTACAATATTTAACACATACGAGGCCTGATATTGCCTTTGCTGTTAACAAGCTCAGTCAATATCAGCAAGCCCCGACTACTACACATTGGCAAAATTTGAAACGAATATTAAGGTACTTATCTGGGTCTTGCTGGATCGGTTTACACCTCAAGCCGACCTTCAATTTTCAGCTTCAAGGGTTCTCAAATGCTGACTGGGCTTCGTCTTCTGATGATCGACGGAGTGTTGGTGCCTACTGTGTGTATTTTAGAGACTCCCTAATCTCCTGGTCTTCAAAGAAGCAGAATGTTGTGGCTCGATCCTCCACTGAGTCAGAGTATCGAGCGTTGGCGAATCTTTCAGCAGAGTTGATGTGGTTGTGATCTCTCCTGACTGAAATCCATTTTCCGATTGACACTCCCTCTGTTATCTGGTGCGATAACTTGGGAGCGAGCTCACTCGCCTCTAACCCAGTTTTTCATGCCCGAACAAAGCACATAGAGATTGATGTGCACTTTGTTCGGGATCAGGTCTTGAAGGGTCTTCTTCAGGTTCGCTTTGTACCATCTCACGACCAGCTAGCCGATTGCCTCACGAAGCCACTCACGCATCATCGATTTCAATTTCTCAGGGACAAACTTGGTCTCCTGTTGTCGCCCCTTCGTTCGAAGGGGGATGTGAAGAATAGCAGGTCCTTGAAGCATGGAAAAAGTGAAGCTTCAAGGACTGCTTCAATGAAAGCTTTGGGAGTAGAGAAAGAAGAGAGAGTGGCCACCGTGGTAGAGAAAGAAGAAAGGAAAGGGAAAGTGACTTAAGGTTTAGACAGTAACCCTAAGTCGATTTGGTACTTGGTCTGTGGGTCTCTTGGCTGTGGATTGGAGTTGGGCCGGACTGCATTTCGAAGCCCAACAGAAGACTTAGAGTGTGGCCTTTTGGACTTGATGCTGGTCCAAGTATTATCACACGAAAATAGTCTAATGGTCTAGTGTTACATGATTAAATAAATGTGTAACAAGAATACAATAACAGATTTACATTTCTAACTACCTAACAAGAAGTTGTTAGTAAACTACCTATAAAATGTACTCAGCTATACTTGTTTGATTAATGAAAATCATAATCCTAAAAATCTCTCTCTCTATACTCTTGAAATTCAACTAGAAGAAGCTTATGTCTGGTGCATGCATGGTTTTTTTTAGTAGCGTTGTTATCATCCAAGAGAATACTGACATTACCAGCATAAACAGATTTAAGTCGTTCCAGCTTCGAAGAAGGGAGACTGGCATCAAACTCCAATGGATCCTCCTCTTTATCAAGTTTCATGTCTGCTAAAGAGGCAATAAAGGCAACGGATAGAGGAATGGCCTTTATTTGACTTTATATCACCTGAAGAGCAAGCATGTTAACCTTGCTATATGCATGGTGAATACAGGGAGGGTTAGTATCAGGGAAGGTCGTATGCACGGATAGTTGGAGTCCATGCAAAGGATCCTGGATACTAGTGTTAGCATATAGGGTTCTTGTGGGGGACTTTGGAGGAGTGGGAATTAATGGAATGGTTTCCAAGGAGAGAGACTTATCATAAAAGTTCACAAAGAGAAAAAGGGAGACCATAGCCATCAACTCGTTGGTTTTGGGTTTATTGTTGAACTTAGGATTTATTTTCCTTAGGTTTCCAGGTTTTTTGTGGATGATTTCTTCTTTATGCATTTGGAACTATTACGTGTATTCACCATTGTTTTCTGTTGGTTTTCTGTAAGTGGTGTGCGGGGCAACTTGGATCAGGTGGAGAGTTGGTGGGTTTGTAAGAGAGTAAGAAGTTTTGCCCGAGTATTTATTCATGCACTCGAGGGAAGTTTTTTTCCAAAAGAACTAAGTCTTCTAGCGTTGGAAAGGCTAACGGCTCTACGAGCGTGAGGTTGAATAACAGGGTGGTAGGCTACCACTGCCTCAATACAGTGCATAGAATTAGTATGATTTGGCAAGTAAAATCTTTTAGCATTTAATGAGGAGAGAGAGAGAGAGAGAGACTCGTCAAAACTCAAGTGATATCATTGTGAGAATGAGCTTCTGGTACATGAGAAAAAACCTATTTTTTGAAATCCCGAATGGTGGTAAGGATGAGAGAGGTAGCTGCGTTGGGTTCTAAACTACTACTGCAACCGTGGGCGAGGGTGCCACATGTAGCAAAACTGATGGCGGAGAAGTGTTTGGCATAAATTATCCGTTTAACCTTCCTAGTGAACCTGTAATGGCCACAAGTTCAAGAACAGAGGTTGAAATCACTAGAGTATAAAACCAGATAAGTCCCGACAAGCCTTAATCGATAGTTCAATATGTTGGAATTTCTCCAATAAGTTGGACCGTCACAGGTTTTATCGATGTATCGAACTATCGTTAATATTAGTCCAATAAAAGTAATCATAAAGAAAAGAACGGACTAGTAGTTAAAATATGTATCATAGAGGTAATTGTATAGATACCAGGTTTAATTCCGAATATTGTGAAGGATTGGATTCGGAAATAAACAATTTAAGCAAAACGTAAAGTTTTGGGGTTATTTTGTAAAACAAAATAATACCGGGTTATGGTCCCTAAGGGTGGCAATTTAATAAGGACTGGTCTTCAACAAGTAACTGTTTGGAAGTTACAGACGGTTAAAAGAGAATAACTGTTTTCTCAGTACAGTTCTATATAAGAATGAGTTCCTCATTCTTAAAAGATACAGATCAAATACATAGAGAAAAATCCTTTAAGAAAAACGAATTGATTCTTTCTTCGAATCAATTACAAAAGTGTGTTTTGGTTGCCATCTCTTAGAAGAATCGATAACCTAGCAAAGGATCGCGGATCATCTGCTTCAAGTTCGGAATCTGAAGATCAAAGAATGTCTACATCCTGTAAGTTATTTATTCCGCATTATTACAGGATGATTTAATTTCATGGTTCAATAAGTTTAGTAAGAAATCCGTAGAGTATTTCTTACAAGTGGTATCAGAGCCACCATGAAGTTAACTTCTTAAATTTTTAGATTCTGAGTTCATAATCTTTAATACTTGTTAATTTCTATTAAAAGTGCGTATTCATGAATATTTGAATCGATTCGGTAGTCAATTAAAAACATTTTTAAGCAAGCCAACCATTTATATATGAATATGTTAAATAACAATAGAAAAGGTTTTGTTAATCAATTTGCCTATTAATTTGAAATTCTCATGGCTGACTGAAGAGGCTTAAAACTCATATGCAAACATGATAATGGTTGTCGATTGTTAATTATATATATATTAGAAATAAAAGTGCGTCGGTTATTAAGTTTAATCGAATTAAAATTGAATAGTATTTAATATTAATATTACAGTTAATTGTCGTTGTTAGTGGTTCCACTAATTGAAGTTATATTAATAAAATTATAATATGTTGAAAAACCCACGTTTGAAAGTGGGTTTCTCCTGATAGAACGTAAAGAACGTGCGTAAGTGCTTTATAGTAAATATTATTGTAAAGTGGTGTAAAGTAATTTTGATTTCTCCAAAGGTAAAGAACGTGCCGTAATTGTTGACGCCAACAATTAGTTTACGTGTGACGTGATATAATATTGTAGAAAAGTTTCTGTTAACTGAAATTGCATCATTCGTATATATAATATTATATATAAAATATTATATATAATTCCGAATTATGTTATTATATATATATATATATATATATATATTAAGTATTATATTATAGTATAATAATTTAAGATATAAATTTAATTTTATTAAATTTTTATATATATATATAGACTACGAAATAGTTTGGAAATTAAGTTAATAGGTAGTCGTATAGTATTTTTCGAAATAATTAGCATGTTTTAAGTTGTCCGAACTTGGATAAATAATTAATGATTCAATATATCGCCAAAGTGATCCTTATTGCTGAATTAATTATTTTAGAGTTTTGACAAGTCTATGATTGACAAGTATGTAAATTTTAATCGGCCCAAAGGAAGTTTAAGGTTTGACATAGTTAATCTTAGACACGAGATAGTTATTTGTGAATAAATCATTAAGAAAATTGAACTAGGAAAATCGGCCCAAAGGAATATTTTCTTACTTAAGTAAATTAGTAGGATCAATATTAATTATGCTCAAACTCATACATATACAAATTAATATGATTGCCCAAAGGTATCTTATTGATGTTGTAAGAGTATGTTTTATTATGCTATATTTATTTGTTAAATACTATGGAGATTATATGTTAAGTGATGTTTTTGGTTATTTATTGTTTGTTGTTTGTTATGTTAGCAAATTTGTATCTCTATAACCTGGAAGGCAAAAAGGCACCCATACTTAATGGGAGCAACTTTGAGCTGTGGAAAGAAGATATGTTGCTGCACTTGATGTGCCATGATTACGACTTAGCATTAAGGGTCGGTGAACCTAAACCTCTGACTGATGACAGTTCTCCTACGGAGAAGAAAGAGTTAGAGGTGTGGGAAAAGTCGAACATGATAAGTCTAGGGATCATGAAGCAAGCAATTCCATTAGCATTCCGTGGTGCAGTTCCACCTGAGATCACTAATGCGAAAATGTTTCTCGAAGAGGTAGAGAAATGTTTTGCCAAGAACGATAAAGTAGAGATTAAGACGCTGCTTATTAAGCTAGCCTCTATGAAATATCGTGGAAAAGGGACTGTTCGTGAGCACATCTTGGAAATGTCAAACATCGTTTCCAAACTGAAAGGACTTAAGAGTGACCTTCCCGAAGATGTAGTTGTAAGCTTTGATTTTCACTCTTTCCCTACTCAGTATAAGAACTTTGAAACTTCTTATAACTGTCAGCGCGAGAAATGGACTCTCAACGAGCTCATCTCTCAAGCAGCGCAAGAGGAGGAAAAGATGAAGCAAGAACATCCAGAAGTGCAAATGGTGAAAGCTCAGATGGATAAGGGAATCAAGAGAAAGTATGAAGGTTCAGATGCACATGCATCCGGTTCGGGACGAAAGAAGCATATGGGTACGTCTGGTAAAGGGTGTTGCTTCCATTGTAAGAAACCGGGACACTTTAAGAAAGAATGTGAAAAATGGAGGGCTATGATGAAAGCCCTGGTGGGTTGATATAGCAGCAACGACTCATGTTTGTATTTCTTTGCAGGGTATGATAAGAAACCGAAGCCTGAGTAATGGTGAAACATCCATCTATACAGCTGATGGCAGTTCGTGTTTAGTTCATTCTATTAGTGATTTTCGTTTGTTGCTTACCAGTGGACATTTTTTGTATTTAAAAGACGTATTGTATGTACCTTCTTTTCGAAGGAACCTAATTTCCTTTCCGTTGTTGGACAAATTAAGTTATTCTTGTCTATTTGGAAATGAAAGTTTATGTCTTTATTTACATGGTAATGTTGTTGGTTTTGGAAAGTTAATAGCAAATGATAAATTGTATTTATTGGATACTATAAAGGATCACAAAGAAATAATGAATATAGATGTACCTGGAAAACTAAATTGTAAACTGGAAAAATCAGCAAAACTTTGGCACAAGCGATTAGGTCACATTTCTAGAAATAGAATTGAAAAGCTTGTTTCAGAAGTTTTATTAAGTGAACTGGATTTTTTGGACTTCAACGTTTGCGTTGAATGTATAAAAGGAAAACAGACCAAAGTGAAACAATTAGATGCATACAGAGCAAAATGGGCCTTGGATTTGATACATACAGACATCTGCGGTCCGTTCCCTACATCATCATGGAACGGCCAACGATATTTTGTTTTTTTCATTGATGACTTTTCACAATATGGGTATCTATATCTCATTCACGAAAAAATCATAGGCCATTGACAAGTTCAAAGTCTTTAAGACCGAAGTTGAAAAAACAACTTGGTAAAGACATTAAGTGCGTCAGATCGGACCGTAGTGGTGAATACTACGGGAGATATGATGGTTTAGGTGAACAACGTCATGGACCATTTGGAAAGTTCCTAGAAGAGTGTGGGATAGTCCCTCAGTATACGATGCCAGGTTCACCCAGCATTAATGGAGTATCTGAGAGACGAAACCGTACATTGAAGGATATGGTAAGAAGTATGATTAGTCATTCAATATTACCTAGATCACTCTGGGGAGAAACAATAAAATGTGCGACCTACCTACTTAATAGAGTTCTGACGAAAGCAACTACTAAGACACCGTATGAACTTTGGACTGGGCGTAAACCTAGTTTAAAACATTTACATATTTGGGGATGTCCAGCTGAAGCGAAGCCTTATAGGCCGAATGAAAAGAAATTGGACTCCAAAACGGTTAGTAGTTATTTCATCGGATATCCCGAGCACAATAGGGGTTTTAAGTTTTATAATCCTTCCACAAAGAATATATTTGAGACGGGTACAACGAAATTCTTTGAGGATATACAGTTTGGGGGAAGAATTTAGTAACAAACATTCATTTTGAGGAAGAATCAGTAGAAATTCATGAAGGTTCTAACAATGATACTATAGTGTCAGATGATGATATGGTAATTAGAAGGCCAATCATCACTTCAGATTCGTTAGAGGAAATAGATACTCAAGATGATGTTAATCTTCCTCCTATGGATGTTGTTCCAATGGAGTAAAATGAAGTTGTTCAAGAAGAACAAACTCTACCTCCTCAAGAAGTTCAAGTGCAAAATAAAGAAATTATGCCTTTGCGTAGATCTACTAGAGAAAGAAAGAGCGCTATATCTTCAGACTATATAATGTATCTTCAAGAACATGAAGAATTTTATGGTTCAATAATAAAACGATCCTTTAAGTGTGCGTGAAGCCATGAAAAGTTCTGATTCTCACCTATGGATTAAAGCAATAAACGAAGAGTTTAAATCAATGCAAGATAACGCGGTATGGGAGCTTGTTCCATTACCTGAAGGAAAGAAGTCGATTGGTTATAAATGGATTTTTAAAACCAAACGGGATTCTAAGGGTAATGTGGAGAGGCATAAAGCGCGACTTGTAGCTAAGGGTTTTACTCAACGTGAAGGGATTGACTTTAAAGAAACCTTCTCTCCAGTTTCTTCGAAGGATTCTTTTCGGAAAATCATGGCATTAGTTGCACACTTCGACCTTGAGCTCCATCAAATGGATGTAAAGACCGATTTTCTTAATGAAGACATTGAGGAAACGCTCTATATGTTACAACCTGAAAAATTTGTCTCTGGTGATCCAAAGTCGACGATATGCAAACTAAAGAAATCTATTTATGGTCTCAAGCAAGCGTCTCGACAGTGGTATCACAAATTTCTTGAAGTTATTATCTTATTTGGTTTTGAGATAAATTCAGTGTAGGATTGTGTGTATCAAAAGTTCAGTGGGAGTAAATTCATATTTCTAGTGCTGTATGTTGATGACATATTATTGGCTACGAACGATAAAGAATTGTTACATACGACCAAGAAATTTCTTTCGGATAAATTCGATATGAAAGATCTTGGTGATGCATCATTTGTGTTAGGAATTCAAATTCATAGGAATCGATCCCATGGAATTTTGAGTTTATCACAAAAGGCGTATATTGAGAGTATGTTACAACGTTACGGGATGGCTAACAGCAAAGGAAAGGAAACCCTTATATCAAAAGGTGAAAAGTTTAGCCTAAAGCAATGCCCAAAGACAAAAATTGAGATTGAGGAAATGCAAAAGGTTCCATATGCTTCGGCTGTTGGAAGTCTGATGTATGCTCAAGTTTGTACACGACCAGATATTGCTTTTGTAGTGGGTGTGTTAGGGAGATACGTAAGTAATCTGGGGATGGAACACTGGAAAGCAGTCAAAAGAGTTCTCTGGTATTTGCAACAAACAAAACATCACAGGTTAACATATAAGAAGTCGGATAAACCGGAGGTCATAGGGTATTCCGACTCAGATTTCGCTGGATGTGAGGATTCTCGTCGTTCAACCTCAGGCATTATATTCCTTTTAGAGGGAGGTGAAATATCATGGAAAAGTGTTAAACAAAGACTCATTGCATCTTCCACTATGGCTGCGGAATTTATTGTTTGTTTCGAGGCATCCAATCGGGCGCTTTGGTTGCGAAATTTTGTCACGGGACTGCGAATCGTAGAGGGGATAGAAAGACCCCATAGATTATATTGTGACAATAACTCGGCAGTTCAGTATCCAAACAGTAACATGAGCTCGGTTAAGTCCAAACATGTAGATATCAAGTTTCTGTATGTTAAAGAGAGAGTACAGAGTGGTCAAATCAGTGAGGAGCACATAGGGACAAACTTGATGTTAGTAGATCCTCTTACGAAGGCATTAGTACCTAAAGTTTTTATTGAACACACCATTAACATGGGTGTTGTGTACTTAGAGGATTGTTAGTTTCAGTGGGAGTTTGTATTAAGCTATTAAATTTGTTTGTATTATGAGATTCGCGAACCTAAGGTCATTAATGCAAACATATTTATATATAAGTTTTCAGTGTGCTCTTATATTTGATTATTCGTACTCTGTTGTAAGTAGACCTCCAATTAAGTGGGACTAGTTAAGAATAGATATGTAAGATTACATTTCATATTATTCTTATGCTATGCACCATGATAGATCCATGTATTTGATTGTTGCGATATCGTGATTACTGATGCATCTATTTGCGGCTTGAAATGCATTGATGATGACTTTAGTCCTATGTCGTTAATGGTCATTTACGGGATTGTTAAGGTTATCTATGTGACGATAGAAATTAAGAACGTTCATTAAGTGGATGCATCCTATAATAGCATATGATGATCCAAGTGGGAGATTGTTGGAATTTCTCCAATAAGTTGGACCGTCACATGTTTTATCGATGTATCGAACTATCGTTAATATTAGTCCAATAAAAGTAATCATAAAGAAAAGAACGGACTAGTAGATAAAATATGTATCATGGACGTAATTGTATAGATACCAGGTTTAATTCCGAATAATGTGAAGTATTGGATTCGGAAATAAACAACTTAAGCAAAACGTAAAGTTTTGGGGTTATTTTGTAAAACAAAATAATACCGGGTTGTGGTCCCTAAGGGTGGCAATTTAATAAGGACAGGTCTTCAATAAGTAACTGTCTGGAAGTTACAGACGGTTAAAAGAGAAGAACCGTTTTCTCATTTCAGTTCTATATAAGAATGAGTTCCTCATTCTTAAAAGATACAGATCAAATACAGAGAGAAAAATCCTTTAAGAAAAACGAATTGATTCTTCCTTCGAATCAATTACAAAAGTGTGTTTTGGTTGCATCTCTTAGAAGAATTGATAATCTAGCAAAGGATCGCGGATCATCTGCTTCAAGTTCGGAATCTGAAGATCAAAGAATGTCTACATCCTGTAAGTTATTTATTCCGCATTATTACTGGATGATTTAATTTCATAGTTCAATAAGGTGAGAAATCTGTAGTGTATTTCTTACGCGATATGTAACCGAGGGTCAGGTTACGCATAGATATTTGAAAGAGCAGTATTTTATGGTTATGGTCGTTCGTATTTACGTTAGGATTATGAAAGATATTACATTTAGAAGTTAAACCTTCATTTAATACGATAATGGGAAGATGGATCGACTAGAAACAGAGAACCTTATGGGTCTAATAAATAATGTGAATGGGATATTAAAATCGCTATAACTAGGGGTGGCAAACGGGTTGAACCGCGAACCGTCCGCACCGTTTAAATCAGAACCACGGGTTGCAGTCCTGGCGGGTTGCGGTCCTGGCGGGTTGCGGTCCTGCTGGGTTGCTCCTTATGCGGTCCTCGCGGTCTGGCGGTCCTGCCAGTTTGCAGTCTTAATGGGCCAGTTTCACAGTTAAACCGCCAGTTCAAACCACCAGACGAACCATTTAAGAACCGTTTATCAGTTCAAACCATCGGCCAAACCATTTAAGAACCGTTTATCAGAATATTTTATAATGTTATTTAAAATTAATTTGTAAGTGTTAATTGAATCTAATTTCAATAATTGAGATATGTACCATATACACGAGTTAATTATTCTATTTCATGTATTTTAATTTAAATATGTTATCATTTTAATCGAAATTTTATAATCATCAATTACATTCTAAAAAAATAATTGTAATTTGATTTTGATACGTTTTCTTTTCTATTTATATTTATGTATAAAAGATATTTTATTTAATATTATCTAGATATTAAATAAAATAAGTACATCTACTTGTATTTCGATTACAAATTTACAACATTTGAAGTATAAATTTAATATTTGAAGTATTCAATTTTTGAAGTATAAATTTAAAGTTTTAAAAATTGTATAAATTTGGATTATGTTCCAATTGCATAAACACATGTAATTTAGTTGTGAAATAAATTCAAAAATACCAAATGTGTTTCAATTAACGATCTGTAATTTGGTTCCTAAAAAGGAATTATATTATGATGGCATAATTAAATATAATTAATTAAATATATTTATTTAGGAGAACATCATCCAAATTAACTTGTTAATAATATAAATTTTTTTTCAATAAACTAGAAAAAAGGAAGGGTTAATAATATAAAATTTCTTTCAATAATCTAGAGAATTTAATATATATTTTTTTCATAAAAGTACTAAAATTATTAAAAAACTAATAGTTCCAAAAATCTATTTATAGATTTTTTTTTTTAAATAATAGTTCGAATTTCCTATTTATATAATTTTTTTTAATTTTTTTTTAAATATTAGTGTGGAATCCTATATATAGAGTTTTAATTTTTTTTAAATAGTTTAAAGTGCATAACTTTTAAAAAAATATATTTTTTTTAAAAAAAATCAGTCACGGATGACGTCAGCAAGTGACGTCATCCGTGACGTCACCGTGCAGACCATCCGGTCAGTCGTGCGGATGGTCCGCACGATTCAAACGCAACGGCTAGTTTTTGAAACTAGCCGTTGCGCTTTTCGTCCGGGGCATCCGGACGAAATGTCCGGATGCCCCGGATACGTCCAGACCATCCGGACGCAGGTCTGGATGGTCCGAAAGTCTGGTTCGGGCATCCGGACCTGCGTCCGGATGGTCCGGGCGAATTTATTTTTTCGGATTTTTCAAAAGAAAAAAATTTGGGTCTCCCCTATAAATAGAGGAGACCCCAACTCCAACCTCACACACTCTCTAAATCTACTATAAACTCTCAAAATCTCTCAACTTGTTCTAGATTTTTTATTAAGCTTAACTTTTGTATTTTACATATTGTACTTCTGTTTTCGAAATAGTTAGATTTTTTTTTCGAAAAAAAATTGTTATTAGTTTGTATTGGTTATTATTTGTGTTTATTTCAAATTTCCAATGTCGTCTTGTGGCTTCAACAACAGGTTAGGACAAGCAACTCCGAAAACTGATTTTTCGGAATTCTCTTCTTTTATGATGTCTCCTCCACCCGAGAGGGATCCGATCACACGACGCATCAAATGTGCCACTGAACCTACGAATATGAGTAAGACTCTCAAACAAAATTTTAGTTTGAAAATTTCTGATAAGGAGAGGCGAAACGTCAAACTTGTTAGTACTACACGTACGACTTTGAGTAAGACCGCCAAACCAAATTTTAGTTCTAAAATGGTCGACAAGGTGACACGAAGTGTCAAACACCCAACTATAACTAAGACTAAGAGTAAGACCGTTGTTCCTAAACAAAGTCTTAGTACGAAGACGAAGATGGTCGATTTGATTGTTGCTGCGTTAAGTAAGGTTAATCGTGAGACTCGAGGACAAGTTTTGGGAGATCCATTACAAATTGCAGCTACTGTTGAGAAAGTTTTGCGACTTAAAAAGTGGTTAGCGACAAGAGACTAAAAAATGTATTTTAGCAATTGTAATATTAAATATTTTAATATAACTTGTAATATTTTAGCATTTGTAATATTAAATAATTTAATATGACTTGTAATATTTTAGCATTTGTAATATTAAATATTTTAATATAACTTGTAATATTTTAGCATGATAAAATATGATTTTGGTTTAAAAAATAATAAATAACATTTGTAATATTTAAAACCAAATCACAATAATAAAATTCAAAATGTAATATTAAAATTATAACAATATAACTTAAAAATAATAAATAACACTTGTTATATTTAAAACCAAATCACAATAATAAAATTCAAAATGTAATATTAAAATTATAACAATATAACTTAAAAATAATAAATAACACTTGTAATATTTAAAACCTAATCACAAATACAATAATAAAATTCAAAATGTAATATTAAAATTATAACAATATAACTTAAAAATAATAAATAACACTTGTAATATTTAAAACCTAATCACAAATACAATAATAAAATTCAAAATGTAATATTAAAATTATAACAATATAACTTAAAAATAATAAATAACACTTGTAATATTTAAAACCTAATCACAAATACAATAATAAAATTCAAAATGTAATATTAAAATTATAACAATATAACTTAAAAATAATAAATAACACTTGTAATATTTAAAACCTAATCACATATACAATAATAAAATTCAAAATCTCATATTAAAAAATAATAAATATAACTTGTAATATTTTTGCATGATAAAATATGATTTTGGTTTAAAAAATAATAACAAACACTTGTAATATTTAAAAACAAATCATAGTAATAAAATTCAAAATGTAATATTAAAATTATAACCATAAAATTTGTAATATTTTAACATGATAAGATATAGTTTTGTTTTGTAATATTAAAATCAACACTACTAATATTTGAGCTAAAAACATAATAATAATATTCAAAATATGATAATAACATAAGTAATATTTAAAAATTTAGAATATATAATAATTACAACACTTAAAATATTAATAACCAAAACAAATTAATATTAACAAAAATGTAATAACAATTCTATAATAATATGCAATATCTCAATAGTTTTTAAATATAACATTTTGGTTATAAAATAAATAAACAATTTATAATATTTACCAATAAACCACGGTTTTTTACAAATAAACCGTGGTTTCGCAGTCCTGCCGGGTTACAGTCCTGCCGGGTTACTCCTTATGCGGTCCTGACGGTCTGGCGGTCCTGGCGGGTTGCGGTCATGCAGTTTGCAGTCCTAATGGGCCAGTTTCGCAGGTAAACCGTCAGTTCTTAAGCAGGTTGTCAGCTTTGAACCGTGGTTCCAGAACCATTTGCCACCTCTAGCTATAACCCAAATAAGAAAAGTAATATAGCCCAAGTAAGAAAAGTAATAAAGACACTATAAGTGATTGCAGAAGAGACTGTGGTGTCACTTCCACAAAGCTTGTACTTACATATTTTTTAACCTGCAAAAAATAGCACATTAAAAAGAAGAGTGACAAAAAAAACTAATCGAAAATCCTGTAATCCATCATTTCCAGGAGTTTAACAGGGGTTTGAAGAGTCAGCTTGTCCAATATTATGGTCATTGTAACTTTGGTAGCATTCAATGGTTGTAAAACAAATTCGCATAGTTGTGATACATCTACACAACAATACCGAGCATGGATGGAGAAATCGTAAGGTGAACATGCAGTATTTTAAGCTTGTGGAGTAAATGGCACATAACAGATTTTATGATCATAATCCTCGTAACGCCATCGATATCATTCCTTTTTTTTTTGGCAAAAGAACAGATTTATTAAGATCGACCCAAATATTATCTGATACAATCAAGAGGGAGGCCCAAGCACACAAGCCCAAAAAAGAGAAAGGGCTCAAGACCCAATAGAACCCAAACCCTAGCTTTGACACCCTTATGAGACTCAATCCCTAATTCGTAACCCTAATCTCCACCCTTCCACTCTCTCACCAAACTCGATCTCGCCTCCAAACTCAAAAACGAAACCCTAATTTCATCAGACAGCCACCACCAACAGATCAAACACCACCATTCTCAGCCACTTAAATCAGTCGAACCCAGCACCACCACACGAATCGAGATTTTTGAGTGGAACCATAATTTCTCAGTCACGAATCGAACATCCACAGATCGTCAAAAATCAGAACACCAACAGATCTTCAGCCACAGTCGAACCCAGCACCACCACACGACCAGCTCAACCTGGATCTATGTACCCCACACCGAGAGCATCACCAACCAGGAAAGCTTTGTCACCCTTCACCTTCCAATCCCACTTCGATATCCAGTCAGCCGCCGCATTCTGAGTACGGGAAACGTGACGGAGGATCATCAAAGGATGAATCAATCTTCTACACACAGCAATCAACGAGAAGGAAACCTCAACACCGAAGGCCAGAGTGTCGATTAGGGTCTGACAGTCAGACTCTATGTCGACATTCACCCAACCATTTCTTCGACAGTGAGAAAGAGCCTCCAACAGAGCCAAACACTCCGCCTCAAAAGGGCCAACCTTGCCAAAACAGAAGCCATGACCAAAGAGCAGATTACCATGCTCATCTCTAACCAGAAAGCCTCCACTGGCTTCACCAGAGAAGCTGCACGCGCCATCAACATTCACCTTGAGCCTGCCAGGAGGAGGAGTCACCCACTTCAGGTACCTTAGATTATGCTTTCTTTTGTAAATCGATAGACAACCCATGGCCAAACCGGCCTTATGAACACCTGACCAGTGAGTAGATTTTAAGAAACCACTAGCATCAATACCTTTAATAACCCTGTTAATGCTAATGATTGCACTATCAAACCCATCATATGAACCCGAGAACTTACTAACATTCCTATTACGCCAAATTGTCCAACATATAATTTGTGGGACAAGATGGGTAATATGAAATCTACCATTCGAGGCCCAAAACCAGCTATAGAACACATGACTGATGGACATAAACCTGCCTAAAGGAACCCTGAAAAGAACCCCATAGTAGTTCCACAGAAACCAGGCATAACTACAGTTGATGAAGAGATGATTCTTCTCTTCACAACTGTAGCAGAACTGACATTTGGAAACCAAAGTGAAATGTCTTTTTGAAAGGATGCTATCAATTGGGATAAAAAAATTTAACAGTTTCCAACAAAGAAAAGAAAATTTACTTGGGATAAAATGACTCCAAATTTTCTTTAAAATGTTTTGCTTTGTGTTTTTAACTCTGATTATATCCCAAGTTAAGTTAGTATTAAACTCTTTATTTTTTGAAATAGCCCACTCTATCTTATCTTCCTGGCCCTGATCAATCTTAACACACTTAATGTGTGAAATACGATCATGGGACAGGAAGTTAAGCAAAGAGAAGTCCCAATTGGTATCCTTCCAAAAAGTATTGACCTTAGCAGGAAGCAACCAAGTCCTGTAATCCGATTCAGTAGCAATAGGATACATGCCATGCCAGGCATCTCTCCAAAAGTCCACATCCCCTCTGCCTAAATTCCAGTGAATATACCCATCAGCCTGAGCCCTAATAGCAGTTAAGCGCTTCCAAATAATAGAATCAGTAGTTTTACATTTAGCAATAGAAGGGTGACAATTAGCACAGTATGTGTGATGCATCAACTCAGACCAGAGGGACTGGCCTTTCCTGAATAGGAACCATAATTTGAATGAGAAAGTGGTTTGAATATCAAATAATAACTTGATATTCAAGCCACCTTCATCAAAGGGCTTACACAGATAGCCCCAAGAGGTCCAATGAATAGCTTTGTCATTGTAATTAGACCTCCAAAGAAATTTGTTGAAACACAATTCAATCTTATTGAGAATAGACTTTGGAAGTAGAGTGTTCTGCATCCAATAATAAACAATAGGATGAAGAACACTCTTAATGAGAGATAATCTCCCCCCAAAGAACAGAGACTTCATATCCCAAATCTGAATTTTACTATAAATGGCAGACAATAGATTAACAAAATTTCTTCCCTTGTTATTTGCAGAAATGCTGATTCCCAAATACTTAAAAGGGGCATGATCCAGCTTGAAACCAGTGGCAGCCTTCAACCTGGAGTTAGCAGCAAATGCCAGCTTTGTTGAGGTAACAATCTTGGTTTTGTCCTTATTAATCATTTGCCCAGAAGCAGTCTGATAATTATCAAGTAATTTGCACAGGTTAACAAGAGAAGGAGCTGCACTATTAGAGAAGATTACAATATCATCAGCGAAGGCAAGGCAAGGTAATATATAGCCTGACTTAAGATAATACTTCATGGTAGGATTAGTAGTATAAAGACCAGACATCCCCCTTAGGAGAGCCTCCCCAGCAAGAATGAAAAGGCTAGGGGATAAAGGATCCTCTTGCCTTAATCCATTCTTTTGAGGGAAAAATCCTACACTACTACCATTAATTAGAATAGAAATCATTACATTAGAAATAAGAGAGTGAATAAGAGCCAACAGACCATTAGAGAAACCAAATTTCTGCATAACCTTGATGACAAAGGCATGAGACATTCTGTCAAATGCCTTTGTCATATCCAGCTGCATAATAATGTTCCATTTAGATGGCCTTCTATTAATATTGTGCAGCATTTCCTTAATAGTGAGAATATTGTCATGAATTAGCCTGTTCCTCACAAAAGCACCTTGACATTTAGAAACAATCTTAGGAAGAATATGAGCCAATCTAGTGTTGATAAGAGAAGAAATAATTCTGTTAAAGATCGTACAAAGGCTAATAGGCCTAAAGTTATTCCACAAGATAGGGTTAGATGACTTAGGAATCAAACAGATCCCCGTAGCAAAGATCCCCTTAGGAATAGTCATGCCCCTTAGATAGGCATTGATAGCCTGACAAAGATCATAGTTAATGATACCCCAACAAGTCTTTAGAAAGTGGCAATTAAAGCCATCAGTTCCAGGGGCACTGTCATTTTTCATGGCAGTAACAATATCCCACATCTCCTCTTTAGAAGCATCCTTCATAATACTAGCATTGTCACTAGTGCTAACAAGAGTAGGAATACTATTAAGAATAGAAGTATTAATATTATTATCCTCACAGGAATAGATATCACCAGAAAGGATATCCTTAAAGTAATTCTCTGCAGAGCTAGCAATATCAGATTCATTAGTCAACCAGATACCATTATCCTTTATCCCCCAAATACAATTCTTTTTCTTTTTATGAGAAACATAGGAGTGATAAAGCTTAGTGTTACCATCCCCACCAAGAGTTATAGCACTTCGGCCTCCAGTAGCTTTCCTCGTTCTTTAGGGCCTGAATAAGTAGACTATTAGCCTTATTTAACTTATCTTTAGACTCACTGCTGTTGACAACCTGGTGGTTGTTCTCCATATTAGCCACATCATCCATAGCCTGCTTCACTTTGCTAAAAATGTTACCAAATTTATTAATATTCCAACCCTTAAGAAATTTTTTAAGCCTCCTAAGCTTATACCAAAACACCATATTACTGTCACCCTTGCAACCAATGTTCCAATTAAGAGTAACATCAGAGATGAAATCAGGATGATTAGTCCAAGCGTTAATAAATTTAAAGAAACCTTTCTTTTGAGAAGTAGAACAAATAGGATTAGACAAAGTAATTAACAGAGGAGCATGGTCAGAGCAGGTTCTGACCATGTGTAAGACCTGAATATGAAAATAAATAACAGCCTTATCATTTACTAACAATCTATCTAATCTTTTCCATGCTCTGTTATTGCTCCAGGTATACCTGGAACCAACAAAGCCAGGATCAACAAGATTACAAAATCTGATGAAATCTTTGAAGTCATCAGCACTAGAAACATCAAAGGAAGAGCAATTAAGCTGATCATCAGAGGATGAAATGGCATTGAAGTCACCAGCCAGCAACCAAGGCTTGTCATCCTGAGGTAAGATAGCCAACTTATTCCATAATTCTTTACGTTGCCTACATCTATTCTTAGCATAAACAGAGGTTAGAAAACCAGAAAAATTAGAAGTATTTATCTCCAAGTGGAGAAACTGATCATGATCACACAAAACATTTAAACTTATCTCATTATTCCAGAACAACCACACTTTATTAGAACAGTTAGAAACCCAACAAGTAAAGCCAATTTTCTGAGCAATTCTCTCAATTTTATCAACTTTAGCCAGAGGTTCTTGAATAGCTATTAGCTTAACCTTATGATGATTAATGATAAACTTTAGTCTAGACAAAGTAGAGCTATTATTAAGACCACGAGCGTTCCAACTAAGAAACTTAATCATTCAGACAAATAGTAAGAATTACTTTTATCTCTTTTATGAAGAGATTTAATATTTAACCTTTTACTCCTGCTTTTACTTGCAGATTTCAACTTATTGCAAATAATGGAAGTGAAGCCATGTTCAGAGGAACTGGGAGAAGCCACCTCAGGGGAAGGGTTGCAACTTCCCATGTTACTTTGCTTAGGAGAGCAAGGCACAGTAGCATCAGCAATCTGAACTTGATCAAGACCCTGAAGTGCACTGATCAACTCCAAATCCTGCTTCAAAGAATCTCCAAGGTTACCAGAGTCACTAGCAGCTCCAACAGGAATGTCTTTAGCAGCTCCAGGGTTACTAGGTGCCTCAACAGGAATGTCTTTAGTAGTAATCATAGACTTAAGTCTTCTTGTGTAAACCTTTATAAAAGAAGTGTCATTAGTATTTTGTTTACTTGTATCTTGGACAGCAGGCTGACTACCTGTACTATCCACCTTGTTAACATCTTCAACATTATTAATAATATTTTCTTTGCTCAAAGCTTTCTTGCACATTCCAGAATCATGTCCCAAGTGATGACATATTTTACAATAAAGCGGCGCGTTCTTATAACTAATTCCGATCCAGCAACCATCATGATCACCAAACCCCACCCAAACTTTCCTCTTTAAAAATCTGGATACATCAATCTTCACTAATGCATAACAAGCATTAGTCTTAGCCCTAATTGTTTCAGGGACCATAACCTCATGAACTGAGCCCAATGAAGCAGCCAGTTCATGTATAATAGACCTGTTATACATAAACTCAGGCAGCTTCTCAAACCTGACCCATAGCAAAGCCACCGGACATTCATAGTATCGACTATTTTTCGGACACCACTTGATGATCCTCATAACCTTTCCGTCCACACTCCAAAAGGTTTTAGACCACAGCCTGTCGACGTCTTCCAACAAGGAAAACTCCACAAGAATCTGCCTAGAGTCAATAGTAGCGTACGTAAAACAGCCCTTGAACTTGACCCATCAAGAAATTCCTGAAAGACATCCCTCTTGGGAATACCAAGACTGAATTTTACGACAAGAGTATGCCTAGATTGAGCCACCAAAGAGGCTTTAACTTGCTGAGAAAACCGAACTACATTATGATCATCGAAGCTAGAAACCTCAACCGGATGAAACTCAGAACAATCAGACTTGTTCTTTAAAACATTAGCAAACAATCTTTTATTCTCTGCACGACCTTCGCTAGCACTTTGATTCGTCGACTCTAAATCTTTCGCACCATTCAAAGGGGGGAAGTCATCGATAGTTTCCATGCTGCACACCAACACACACAAAAACCAGACCCAGAAGAAGAGTCTTCAAGCGAAGACTCACAGCAATCACCGGGCAGCGAAGAACCAGACAGGCCAAACCAAAGCCTCCAAGAGGGAGGCCCTCACCGGAGCACGACGAACAGCAACCACACAAGACTCAGCAACGATCACAAAGAGGAGAGGAGCAGAAAGAAGAAGAATGGAGAAGAAAAGATAAGGAAGAAGAGATGTTTCTTGGAGATCAAGAAAACCTAATCATTTCTTGGATAAAAAGTTTCTCATTTCAAACAATCGATATCATTCCTTGATACAGTGGACTAGTGCCGGAAATAAACCATTAACAGATGGTTGCGATAACAACGAATTGAAACTAGCCTTACATGACCGAAAGCTGTTATTTGCAGCTGATAGATACCTCTCGTTGCAAGCATAAATGCTTGCAAGGGGAAGATATGCTTGCAATGGAGGAGATACTAAGGAAAGTTTTTTGAATTAGTGAAATCTTTTGTAAAATCTGTGTTTTGCTAGTAAAAAAATATAGTTTTTTAGAAAAAACTTTCTCCCTCTAAAAATTAGTCGCCTATTTCTTATCATTTTAGTTGTCACCATGGACGAATTTAGAGGGTTGTCAAATATACCATGACATACCCTAAATTATATAAAAAAACAATATTTAGTATAATAGTAAAGAGCTTTAGATTTTTACTTAAGTCCATAGGTTCATATATGCCACTCGATTACAATTCATTTTTTCCTCAACAATTTCTTCTCTTTTTCTCGCCTCCCATTCCAATACCCAAATAACCTCCAACCCCTAAATATTCTTTAAGTTATGAAATTTTTGTATGAAATAGGATTGTCTTTTAAGTGAAAGTTTGGTTTTTTGTTGGATTTTTGTTGGATTTTTATTCAGATATCAGTTGAAAAAATAGTATATACATTAAACAATTTCCATTTTTCTTTGTGACTATATTTTTATGGATACTTTAATAGAATGGTACCATTTGTTTTTTTTTCATTTACTTTCATTTTTATTTGAGCAGAGGATATGTACTGACAGACTAAGGGAAATATTTACGGATTAAAAGAAATAAAAAGAAATATATACCAAAACTTTTGTTTTAAGAGAAATATATATTGTATATTACTTATTACTTATTAATAATTAATTATATTAATAGACAATGGGTGGTATGAGATTCTTGATTGTGTTTTGTGGTATTTGGATTATTTTAAAAATTTATCAATATATAAAAATTTATTTTTTTAATAAAAAAATTTAGATTTATATAATTTTATTAATCATATTTAGATAATTTATTAATTGTATGTAAATAATTTTTTTTATCCCAAATAAACAAATTACATAATTATGTTTAAATAATAAAACGTTATACTAAGACTAAAGTTTAAATATTAAATGTATATTGGAATGATTTTAGGGTGGAGCTATTTCCTCCATAAAATTTATTATTTCCTCCATCATTCATAAAAAACTCCATGTTGTTATTTCCTCCATAAAGGAAAATCCTAATTTATCCGTAACTATCCACCTTCACCTCACCTCTTTTCTTCTAACCCTAAAAAACCCTAGCCACCAAATAATTTTGAAGCAGTTTCTGGAGTTCCAAAGATAAAAATCTATCGTTAATCTTATTTTTATTTTAAATTTATGCGTTGACATATCGAATAAAATCTCTTTTTAAAGCTATGATTTTTTTTTGCATAATGAGTTATAGGAACTATATATGCAGAAAAAAAACTATATCGAGTTACTAGTTTAATTGTTTTTAATATCAATTTCTAGTTTAATTGTTTCTTTCCTGTATATTGAGTTTAAAATATCGATTTTGTATGGTTTGATTAATGTGTGTTGATTGGATTCTTTTTTTAAATATTATATGTGATTCTGAGTTCCTAACTCAGTACACATGCTTTTAAAAAAAATGTTATTCGGAGTGGTTGTCTTGGAACTACATGTTTTTTTTAAAACATGTAATTTTGTAACTAATCTTAAAAATAATTGAGTTTTTATGTTCTTAGGGTTTAATTTTAGAAGTTAAATCATATATGTTGGCTGTAATTTATCTCAATGATGTGTTTGTTATAATAAGGGTTTAATAGTGGATAATGGCATCAAATTATAAATTAGAAAATAAATAAAGGGTAAGAAGGTAAAAACAAATATTCAGTGTTTTATTAAAAATTTAAAATGGAGAAAATAATAGATCTTATGGAGGAAATAGCTCCACCCATGATTTTATTACTAATTCTATTTAAATTGGTAAACTATTTACACCTACCCTTAGATTTCTGCAGTCTCATACATGAATCAACAAGAACGTATTCTTATTTCTTCGTCAAGTGAAAGATTGATATATTACTCAATTTTTTTTTAATATTCTTTTATAATATTTTTGACATACTCTTAATTTTAGTTCTTATTCCGTTCCTGGTTATAACTGGACATATATTTTGATATTGCTAATCCTTATTTAGTTTTTAAGTATTTGTTTGCAACCTTAACTTTTTTTTCTTTTAATATGATCTAATATCGTGTTTAAATTTTGAGTTTTGAGTTTATCTTTTTAATTTGTTTCTTTTTCTGTTGTTTGGTGAGCTTTGATAATGTTATTTTATGGTTACTATAAGTCTCTGATTTGTGAGAACCATTTACACATTATAAAATTATATAAAAAAATTGCAACTAATTGAATATGATTGTATGTGCGTTAGCAACATTTAAGATTCTACTAACAATGTATTATCTCACCTGGGATAAATACTTAACCACGGTTCATATAAAAATTTTAAAAAAAGTTAAGAAAACAATTGCAAACATGGTTAAAAACAATTACAAAAAATTGCATCCGCAAAAACAAACAAAATGTTGTTCTTCAAAACAGTTCACAAAAATGGCAAAATATGACTAAAAATAACCTTAAGAAAATTTAAACCACAACTTGCAAAAATAATTCAAGTAATATGAAAGTATAGTTCATTAAATATCAAAATTAAACAAACAAACCGCTTAAACTATTGAATTGCAGAAGAAACAGCTCACGACAATTATAAAAACATAAAACTATTACTTAACCTATTACAAATCCACAAATTTATTCGTTTGATTAGTGAAAACGGAAATTGCAAAAATAGTCTATTTAGGTAAAAAATAATTTGTAAAACAAAACTCATAGACATCACAAAATAAGGGCTAGATAACAAGTCCCAAAACACCACTATTAAATTTTGTTCGGTTTTTCTGATAAACATAGATACTTCCATGGTTATAAAATTATTGGCCTCTAATCAAATAAGATATGTTAGAATGATATTAACCGTATTAATTTAAGTTAAATTGATTGAATAGTATAGTAATTAGAAAATAATTATTCTGAGATTCAGGCTTTCAAAAGCTTCATCTCACTAAGCAGAGCTGAGTAATCTTTCTTCAAGAAAAAATCAAGAGAATCCTGGTTGAAGCTAGGAGATCGTAACACCAAATTATTCCACAATAGTATAAGATCTAGGAGAGATAGAAATAATAGTATCATCATAAATGACCCTTACGGGTACCTTGTTTCGCATCCTAAAAGGATTGTCAATGTCTTCAAGTCTTATTTCTCAAATTTGATTGGCTCTCCTAGTCCGCCAAACTATCATGGTCTGGAAAGGGTTAGAAGCCTCATCTCTTCCAAGATGTCCGTTGATTCCAACCTACTATTATAAGACCTATTAGCGATGATGATATTAAAAGTTCTCTCTTTGTTATAGATAGCGAAAAATCCCTCGGCCATGATGGCTTTAATGCATACTTTTTCAAAAACATTTGGTCTACTATTAGCCATGACTTTTGCAGGACTATTAATCATTTTTTCAAGAATGGAAAAATGGATCCGACCTGGAATGAGAAGATAATAGCTCTTATTCCAAAGTCTAGGGGGATCCCCTGCAGATTTTCGTCCTATTGCATGCTGCAGTGTTGTCTACAAAGTAATTTCCAAAGTTCTGGCCAACAGAGTCAAAGAATCTCTCTCATCCTTAATCGATTCTACTCATACCGCTTTCGTTCTAGATAGAAACATCATAGATAACATTATCCTCTCTCAAGAGCTCCTCCATGGTTATAACACGAAAAGAAAAGGACCTAGATGCGCTCTCGAGATCGATCTCATGAAAGCATTTGACATCATTAGATGGGGACTGATTCTCGATGTCCACTACGCTATGGATTTTCTTCTCAAATAATTGGATGGATCATCCCATGCATCTCCACTCACTCATACTCCATTCGCATTAATGGAAGTTACACAACCTCTTTCAAAGGTACGAAAGGTATTAGCCAATGAGACCCTCTCTCTTCATATATATTTGTTATTGCCATGCAGGTATTCTCCAACATCATGAAAGAGAAGGGCAACAACAGACAATTTGGATACTATTGGAAATATCACAAGCAAAAAATCATAAACCTCTGCTTCGCAAATGACCTTATGACCTTTTGTCGCGCCAACATCCCCTCCATCGATCTCATTATGGAGGGTCTGGATGAGTTTGTCTGCCTCTAGGTCTCAATTTTAACCCTTGCAAGAGTCAGGTCTTCTTCTCGGACACCTCAAATGCAGTCAAGAGATAAATCACCTCAAAGCTGGATTTTGTCGAAGGGACGCTTCCTTTAAAATACCTTGGAGTACCCCTTATCACTTCATGGATCACCTACAACGATTGGAGACCCCTATTCTAGAACTTCACGAACATTATTCACCCATGAATTGCTAAGCACCTTTCTTATGCTGGGAGGCTCCGGCTGCTAGGTCTATTGGGCCTCAGTTTTTATTTTCCCAGCTCGAGTTATCAAAGACCTTGCTACGCTCTTCCGAAGATTCCTCTAGTCAAGATGAGAGATGATACTGTGGGAAAATTGCATGGGATAAAATTATCGTGCCCACAGAAAAGGGCGGCCTTGAGATCATAACTCTAAAAATGTGGAATCGGTCGACCGTCCAGAAAAGCTCCTGGTCCATTCTAACTAAAAATCCGACTTCAATCTGGTCCTAGTGGGTCATCAGTGAAAGGCTCAAAATACAAAAACATCTGAAGCCTCATTAACTCCTCTCTAAGCTGGAGTTAGAGGAAAATCCTCAGGCTTAGATCCTTAGTCGGCTCGTTTTATAAAGTCAAAATCGGAAATGGTGAGTCCACTTCCATCTGGTATGACCCATAGATTTTCCTTACCTCTTTGCTAAATCGTTTTGGCCCAAGTATTGTCCATCATGTCCGTATTCATGGTAAAAACAACGTCCCAGACATCATTAGAAATGGTGCATAGAATTGGCCCATTGTTACCCATCATGGGTGTATAATTTATGTTCAACACTTCAACGACATTAGGAATGTTATCAACCAAGGCCCTCCTCCCTCCAACGATGAGGATGAATTCATATGGATCCTCAACAGTAACAAGGGTAATTTTACCATTAGGAACACATACAACGCTATCCGGGCTCCCCTTGCTACAGTCAACTGGGCTGCTCTAGTTTGGAATAAGTTTTAACATCCCAGACACTCCTTCATCACTTGGCTGGCCATCAAGGGAAAATTAACCACAAGAGATAAGCTCTTTGTTTGGGGATACCCCACTAGTCCTCTATTTACATTAAGTGGCATCAATCCGGCATCAGGATCCACATATTCACAGGCTGCAGCTATGCCTTGCAACTTTGGGATTATGTTACACAAAAACTCAATAGGTCCCCTGTCGCATCTTATTGGCTAGATTGGATCAACGTCGTTGCTTCCTGAAATCCGGACCAAACAAGATCTAGACACCGTAGAAGAATCATCTTTTGTGTTGTAATATACCACATTTTGAGAGAAAGAAATGCTAGGATATTCTAGAGCACCGATTCCCCCTGCTCGACAATTGTGCATAGAGGATATATTCGATATAGATTCTATGACACCAATCACCCTTTCGCTACTCTTAAATAGTTTTACCCTTTCGCTACTCTTAAATAGTTTTACTAGTTACTAGTAGCTAGGTTGTTCAACTATAATTTTCGATTCCTTTATATTAAATTCAGTCATTATATACCTTAAGTTCAAAAAAAAAAACTAAAATAAACCTTACCTTCCAACCATTATATACTTTAAGTATATTCCAATCACTATATACTTTAAGCTCCAAAGAGCGCCTTGAAATACATGTAAACCTTATTTTTCAAATATTTTACTATATTTTATATCAAAAAATAATAATAATAGGATGCTATATATATACTATGCAGGAGAAGAGAAATTTTATTTTATTTTTAAAAATAAAATGATGCCTCCGTTAACTAATCGTAGCTTTTTACCATATTATACACGGGACACGAGGAGAACAACTTTATTTTATTCCTGTTCGAAGACTTGTACATGCCTCTACAGTATTCGCATCTAAGGTAACAGAAGATAAAGAGCTACAACAAAATTATGAAAAAGCTATAGCTATGTACACCATAACAAAAGAAGGAAGACTTATGTTTTCGTACCAAATCAGGAATATAAGCTTCCTGCTAATTTTCTAGTGTTCTTTTCCTTTGCTACGTTCCTGATGCGGATTAATGCAGGGCTTCATTTGGTAAAAGTTGAGGAGTTTTCCTAAAAACATGTTTCCTACAACGTTCGAAAATACTGTCGTAGATCAAATCGAACTCGACTCCAGCTCTTTCTCTATTAATGATGAACAAAATGTGATCTCCTTCAATAATTTTGTAGTACCTGAATATGTAAATGGCATAGTAAACTCATAGGCTCCTTGTATAACATTCGATTTAGTAACACTTTAGAATGGTAGATTTGAAGAATTTACTAACCAGATACCCGGTTCCAGATGTTGGCAATCAGAATCACTTGTAACAAGTCGGCTCGGATGCTCAACAGGTACACGAGGATGAGTCATTGATATAGTGTTTAATGCGCCATCATTTTCATACCAATCCTCGTCCCTGCAAATATGTAGGAAATCAAATCGGATATTTTTTCGAGTCTTGTAGACCAAATCCATTGATCCGTCAGATAAAATTTTGTCACCCAAAACTGTCTTACATGACTTAGGCTCGTGTCAAATCCATCAGAATCAATTAATAATATAGAATTTCATAGGAAATCATACATAAAGATCCAAATCAATGGCTCCCTAAGTTTATAGTTGTTCAACGCAATACATGCAAATATATGTAAGAAATACAAGCCAAATTGATTTTTAGCCCAGATTTTTTTAATGAAATTAGCCGAAAATATTTTCAAAATCGAGTAAAACTCAAATTTATTTTCAAATTTTCAATTCAGCCCGATATAGTTTTGAATTTTGAACTTTTTGATATGCTATATATTGAAGAACCAACAAAAGAAAATATTACTCTTTCAGACCAAACACTTCCTATTTATTTTTTCTGTTTTTGTAAATTTCCTATAAAATTTTCAGGAACCAAAACAAAGTCTTAATATATTCGGATATCGAAAAACAAACCTGTATCCCTTGTACGGTGGTGGGAGTTCTTGAGGATAGCACCATTGACTCATCTGCAAAACTCGAATATATAGCAAAGGGTGTATTCCAGATATGCCCGAAGGAACCGTCACTCCTCGGACTTTTTTAGTCCGTTTGGTAGCATAGCTGAAATAATACGTATTTGGAAAAGTTTGAAGCTTTGAGTTGAGTTTTGCGGCTCCTTGGATTGTAAGATCCGGTAAAATCCAATCACCTGAAGTAAATGGACCGCCATTTCCTAATAGGCAATCAATCAGACCGCGGACACCTAGGTTCCTCCATGACATGTTATAGTGATCGAACCCGAAATTGTAAAAGCGCTTTAAAAATGGAATATCAAGCCAATCGTAGAGTATTACTCCGATACGGAGTAGTTGTAGAAGACATATTGGTTTCAAGCTTTTTCCATCTTCCGGCCTGCAGTAAGAGATCGAAGCAACAGTTTTAATGGGTAATGATTATATTTTAAGGTCGTTCATACATAAGCAGCATCGAATGTGTAGGATTTCATATCTCCTTTACAATCAAACACGAAGAAAGCAACTTACCCCAACTCTTTCTCAACTTTTTAGACACATTGGATAAAATATATATATAAAATACTAGGAAGCTGCTATTAGCAAATAATAGTATGTCAAATGCAGACCCAGATTTCAAAAACTGTAAACGTTCGAATCTGATTTTGATTTATATAAAATAAAACCTAACTCGGTTACTCGGCGGCTCAGTGCTGGTATCAACCTACTTTTGTTTTTTACAGAAAACTTGTTTAAACTGTTTTTACAAATATTATTTTATTTATACTGAACCTGAATTGATCATTTTTAAACAAACAAAGTTGGCAAATTAAATTCGCACGATATCTCTTTGTCTAAACCAGGTTTCATGTTTGGACCTATTCTTATCGTACTGAACCTCTTGCCTACCACCAAGGGATTAAGTCGGGTCAAGTGATATATCTGGTTTGGTTTATTGCTACTGATTAAAAATACAGAAAGGCCTAATCCAATTTCCACTAATCTTATTTCGGACGAGATAAGAACTCACATGATGCCATCGAAGTAAGTTCTCGTGGTTCCATTGAAAGCACCAGACAGCGCAGTTACACTCAATACCCAATTCTCATTTGTGTTCTCATAACCCTTAAATTCCTGCAAAAAGAACACAAATTAAATATATAAATACTAAATAAAACATTACATCCTAAACTTTATAATGATTTACTTAAAATAAGAAGTGAAACTAATTTAACCTTATCTGCGAGCATTTGCTGCAAAGCACGAATAACTTGACCTCCGGCTGAATGACCGACAAAATGAATTGGATGTTCTTCGTCCCATTCGGCGTACTCACCTTTATTTGATATGAAAAACAAACCACAAAATGATTTCAATCTCTTCTCACTTACAATTCATCATTACAAATTAATTTGGGACAAATATGGCCTAAACAGACTTCTAGAACTTGTAATAGAGACCTCCAGTCCTATTCAATTTCTGAATTTCTCTGGAAAAAAAATAGTTATTCTATAAATGACTGAATTTAAATCCTAGATAAACAAACATATGGCATTTCATAATCTATGAACACTTTTCTTTCTAAATCAATAAGAAAAAAAAATGATATAAAATTATGAATTTTTAAAACCTTGTTCATAAGTTCGACCAAATCTTGAATGGCCACAAGCTTTGCTATGTTCTTCACCAAAATCAACCTGTCCTCCTTTCAAGTAATAGAATAATTCACGAGCCCTGACAAAAAAAAAACAGTTTTAAAAACACAACAAAGTACCAAACACTAAAAACAAGAACAGAAAGCAAATATTATTACAGAACATGAAAAAGTTAAAATCAAACCTGTCATGAATGCTGGTTAATGATCCCAAATCAGGTACAAGAACCTTATCATCTTTCTTTTCTGCTCCAGCAAAATAAGATAAGCCACCAAATTTCTGTTTTTCAGAAAATGAAAAAAAAAATCAGAGACCCCAAAATTACAAAAAGATTGAAACTTTATAAAGCAAAATGAATTAAAATTACAAGAGTCGAAGAAAAAAAGATTACCCCTTTACCAAATCCGAAAATTCCATGGACTAATACAATAGGAGGCAAATCATCAGTATTTGTTGTTGAAACTGCGTCGTTTTGGTTAATCTCTTCTTCTTCTTCTTCTTCGATGATTTTGCCATTAGGTTTTGTTATATAATCACCTAAAAGTTCAGAGATATTCCCAGAAATAGCAGAAGCCGATAAATAAACTCCATATGTTATATGCACTAACGAGCTTATTAAAAGCTCTATCAATTGCAGAACCGAAACCAACCAAAATCTAATCATTTCTAATCTATTATTTCAAACAAAATTACCCAGAAAGAAAAAATAAACCCAAATTCCAAAGAGATTGAAAATAAACAGAAGATTAATTCCTCAAAAAGACAAATTCAAGATCAAGAAATTATCTTCTGCTTATGTTGAATCAAACCCTTCTATGAAGAAACCTAATAATTTCTCATAGAAGGGTAGGAAATCGGGACGGGAACGATGAACAAGATCCTACAACAACAATTTTCTGATAGTTTTGTAATGTGTTTCTGATTCAAATAAAAAATATTAAAAATGAAAGGTATCGAATTCCCCAAAAAACGCGAGTCGTAAGATCTCAACCAGTCAATAGATAGTAGTGACTATTGAATTTCATTAGACGGAGAAGACTATGTATATGTAATTAAAAACTTTAGTATTTGATATTATGGGTTTGTGCCACGTAGAAACGGAATTCTACAAGTTTTGGAATTTGTGCTTTGTGTCATTATAAGAGTGTGACAACCAAGTTCCAATTTCGGTGGATATTAATTATTTTTCAACCGTAAAGATAGAATACATCTTGGGTCCATCGAAACTTATTGTTTCTTGATTTGATGCGTTGTTTTTCATTTATGCTATTTTAGTCTCTCTTTTTTCTCACGGTATGATATAAAGTTGTATATATCGAAAAAAGATGGGTTTATTTTCAAGTTATTTGGACCAAAGTCGTTCGATACCTCTCTGCTTCTCTTTGCCAAGAACAAGAAGAGAGTATCAAGTTTTGTAATCAGCTAATCTTGCTTAGATTAAACGCATGAAAGAAGGGAAATTCCTTGCTTCATCTTCTTCATCTTCACCAAGATCAATAGGTTTTCATTCCTGTTAATAAATCAATCTACGAAATGATTTCTCTCTGTTTAATCAGAGCAGAAATATAGCAACAATGGTGGTAACGTAATATCTAATCTGACCTTCGAAATTTCTTGTCAAAGAGATGAAATTCGGAATAATAAAAAACCCAGGAAAATAGCAAAATCCTTTGCTGAGGTATTGAAACCAATCGATAACAAAGTTTTGCACAAAAATGTTACTGTCTCTCGAAATCTTGGCCACAATGTAATTTGCTTTAAAAAAAACAAAGAAAGACCGCAGAAGAAATCTAAGCATACAATAATAGGCAAGTTTGCCTATGGCAAACCCAAATACGAGATAATCAAAAAATTATGGGCAGTTTTCAATTCACCAGTCTCTTCAGTGTTGTAGTTTGTGACTACCGTCATGTCTTCCTCGAGTTTGACTCTTATGATGATTTGAAGAAACTCTGGTCCAGAAACGTATGAAAAGTCGGGGAAAAAACGATGCGCTTACATAAGTGGTGTCCCAAATTCGATCATAATAAGGAAAGCTCTTTGACGCCGGTGTGGATAACCTTAAAAAACCTGTCGGAGTTCTTGTACAATGAGGCAACGATAATAGAGTTAGCTAAGTCTTTTGGGACTTTTTTGAAGACATGGATTTTGCAAAGTAACAGAGCCAGTTTTAATTGTGTTGAAATATGGGTGGAGATTGATGTATCAAAGACTATGGTGAATGAGATTAAGATCATGCTTGGTGAGGATGAGGAATTCAACCTGGAAATTGTGTATGGTTCTCAACCAAGTTACTATAGCTTATGCAAACATATTCATCAAAAAGTTTATGGTTGCAAGAAATCCATAACCATTAAAGCTGATGAGCAACTCAACAAACAAACAGAGAAAACTGCTCAACAACCAATGCCAATCTTTACTGATAACAAGATTACAACAACTCCTAATTTGAAATCTGTGATTGTGGATATAGAGAACAATATCGAAGATGTTGATCAAAATTACAAGCAACTCTTCATACAGAATCATACGACAACTAATTCTGGTGAGCAAGAATCTAATGGAAGTTTGGAAATAGATAAAGTCTTGGCTTCAGATTCTGGTGGAAATGATATAAGTATGAAGGATAATTCTAAAATGATAGAAGCACTGCAAACTTTGGAAACGAGAAAGTTGTTTGTTGGTGATAGAAAGCCTGCTGATTCAAACCCTGATTCAACATCCAGAATTACAACAAGTAGTATTCCTTGTTCACCTATTCATAAAGACAGAATTGTCAATGAAGATGATACAAGAATACGAAGTAAGAAAGCTAAGAAGATTAAAAGCTGGAATAATAAAGTTTCTACCACATCAAAACTATTGCAGCTGAAAAGGGCTGTTAGAAATAAATCGATTAAATGACCATAAAGATTTTGAACTGGAATGTTAGAGTATTGGGGAATAAGCTCACTAAGAGGAGACTTAGGTCTTTAAAAAGGGCTGAAAAACTTGCGCTTATGGCTATTCAAGAGCTGTTAATTAACTCTAAAAATTGGAAAAATGGCTAAGACTTAGGGCTACAATCAGTACGTTGGTAATGTTAATAATAAGATTTGGCTTCTATGAAGGGATGACTTCGAAGTGGAAATGTTGTCCAATGAAGATCAGGTAATACGTGCTAATGTTAATCATACTTCTCTTAACAAATCTTTCAGACTGTCTGTGGTGTATGCTAAGTGCAACAGAACACTAAGGATGAATTTTTAGAATTCTTTGAGAAGTATAAATGATAATTAGACTAAATAGATAGTGTTTGGGGATTTCAACACTACTTTAAACTCTGAAGAGAAACTCTCCTGCACAAGAACTTGCCTAAGAAGCATGGATAACTTCAGTATTGTCATCCTAGATTGTTATCTAACTGATGGGGGTTACTCTGGTAGTAAATTTACATGGTCTAATGGAAGGAAATAAAAGAGATTGGACCGTATTCTCTATAACAATTCATGGCTTACATATTTTGACAACACAATAGTGGTTCATCTGTCAAAAACCTGTTCTAATCACTCAGCTATGTGTAAAACCATATCAACTAACCTCAACACTTTCAAGCCAGCATTCAAGTTCTTGAATATGTGGGTGCATCATCCTGGATTCGTAGAGGTTGTTGAAGATAGATGGATTGAATTCATGCCTGGCAATCCTATTAAAAAATTCTGGCACAACCTGAAAAAATTAAAAGGGGTTTTGAAGGCTTGGAATTATAGAGACTTTGGGAATGTTTTTGATTCAATAAAACATGTGGAGGAGGAAATCTGCTTCAGGGAAAGAAACTATCAAACTACCATGGCTACAGATGACAAGGTACTGTTAGATAAGGCTAAGCAAAAGCATCTAAGACTCCTTGCTATAGAGGAGAGTTTTATGGGAACAAAAAACTTATACATTATGGTTGAAAGCTAGTGATAGAAGCACTATCTTCTTCCATAATCTGGTGAAGAAAAGAGCTAAGAGAAGTAGGATACACAGGATTTGGGAAGGTGATCATTGGTTGGAGAATTAGGAAGAGATATCAGAATCTGCTATTTCGTACTTCAAAAATCTGTTAACTAAACCTTCTAGTTCCAATGATTATCATGAGTCATTTGATATTATTCCTAACATGGTTTCTGATTATGAAAACGGAATGCTAATTCGTGTGCCCTCTGATGAAGAAATATATAAGGTCATCAGCAGTCTGCACTCTAATAAAGAAGCCGACCCCGATGGCTTCAATGGCAAATTCTATAAAGAATGCTGGGCAATTATAGTTGCTGATCTATGTAATGTTGTTAAGGAAATCTTCAAAGGTACCAAAATTTCCTCAGGTTTTCATGATTCTGTGATCTGCTTAATCCCTAAAATGGATTCACCTAAAACTTGGAGAGAGTTTCGTCCTATAAGTTTAACTACAATGCTTAACAGGATTTATTCTAAGATTGTTAACAATAAATTAAGTCTTGTTCTACCTAACTTGATCTCTGAGGAGCATGGTGCTTTTTTGAGGGACAGAAGCATCCACGAGAATATCCTAGTGGCAAAAGAACTGTGTTATGATATCAATTACAAAAAAAGGTGGTAACCTGATCTTGAAGATTGATATGGAGAAGGGCTTTGATAGGCCGTCTCACAAATTTCTTCAAAATATACTCAAGGCTTTTGGCTTCAGTCTTCAATTCATTGAACTGATAAGTAACATAATTACAAACAATCACTTCTCTATAGTTATCAATGGGGTTACTAAGGGATTTTTCAAGTCTGACCATGGCCTAAGACAAGGGGATCATTTTTCCTCCAATCTATTCATACTGGCTGAGGAATTCTTGATTCGAGGTCTAAAAAAGCTAAATGAGAATTCTAGTTCAATCAAATATAAAACTAGAGGGAGTCGAGTCATACCGTGCCTGGCCTTCGCTGATGATTTTACTATTTTTTGCAATGGAACTGATGATTCTGTGTCCAAGATCACTGAATTTTTGGTTCATTATCAAGGCATCTCTGGGCAGCTGATCAATAAGGGGAAATCAAAGTTAATCACAACTTGTAACATGTCAAATCACAGAGTCAACACAGTTGAGAGAATTACCGGTATCAAACATAGTTTATTGCCTTTGATGTAACTGCGTAGCATGATGAGTAACAAAACCAATGTCAGCCACTTTGATAGCCTTGTTTCAAATATTATAGATAATATTATTGAATGGGATGGAAGTACGTGATCATTTGGTCGCAGAATGATACTGATCCAGTTAGTTCTTTCATCTTACCTTCTTTACAACATTCAAAATATAATTCTACCTAAAGTAGTTATAAAGATGATTAAAGTCCTATATAACCAGTTTCTTTGGGGGTAATAAGACTGAATCCACAGAAGTGAACTGGTCTTCATAGAGCAAGATAAGTAAGCCATATGAAGATGGTGGAATCAGTGTAAAAAACTAGATTATCTTCAGGACATGTTTTCATACAAGTTATGGTTTAATCTAAGAGTTAACAAGTCTCTTTGGGCAAGACTGATGGTATTTATCTACTGCAAGGGGTACCATCCTATTGTTGATCATATCCCTAAAATGATGTCTAGAGTTTGGGTTAGGATTTCTGGAATTCGGGACAATACTGAGAGGTATATATTTTGGATACCTGGAAATGAAGGAATAGCCTTCTGGCTTGGCAGATGGTGCACTGAAAAGCCATTTATCTCCTTCAATGAGCAAGAAAATAGAAGCTGGTATTTGAGCACTAAGATTAGTAATTTCTGGGTCAATGACATGTGAGACATTGATAGATTGAAGACCACTATCACCATGCATATCCTTTCTAAGATTCTTAAAACCAAACTAAACAACAATCTTGATGAAATAAGATGGTCATTATCTACTGACGGGCTATTCAATGCAAAGCTTACTTGGGAAACAATAAGGAAGAAAGGGAATGAATCTAACCTATTCAAGAAATGTTGGAGCCTAGTGACACCAAATAAGTGTTCATTTTTTCTTTAAAGAGCACTAATGAACTGGTTTGCCTCTGATAAGAATCTTCAGCGAAGGAATATCCAACTTGCCTCAAAATGTCAGTTCTGTGAAAATGAGGAAAGTTCAAAACATGTATTGGTCACCTGCAATCAAGCCTGGACAATGTGGAACCACTTCAGAACTATGACCCTTCCTCATCATATACGATCCTGATTCTGGTCTTCAACAAAAGCCTCTACCATAAGAATAATTGTTCGTGTAATTATTGTGTGGACAATCTGGAAATCACGAAACTAAAAAACATGCAAGAGACTGAGTTTTAAACTTCTTCCCTAATTGAGCAAGTCATCAGAATGATAAACGGATTGTCTAATGCTAACCTTCTTTAAAAAAAGGCACTGGGGAAGAGATGTCAGAATTGCAAATCAACTGGGGTGCTATCATAACAGAAGGGCAGTGCCGACTTCGCTGAAATGGGTATCTCCAAAACTAAATCGCTTCAAGTTGAACATTGATGGAGCTTCACTGCTTTCTGGTGAATCTGGAGGAGGAATTGTAAGGAACCATGACGGAGACATCATTGAAGGTTTTGGAAGACTGTATGGGAAGTGCTCTGCTGTTGTAGCTGAAGCCAGAGCCTTTATAGATGAGATAGCTATGTGCAGAGACCTGAACTTCAAAAGCCTTGATATAGAGGTCAATTCCACTATTCTGGTTGATCTGATTGGAAATAGTAGAACGTTATGGTATCTGGATCCTATTATAAGCTACTGTAGAAAGCTTATAACTTCAAACATAACATTAAAACATGTTTTCAAAGAGCAGAATAAAGCTGCCGATTGGGTCGTAAAGAGAACGATATAAGTGAAAGAGTGTATTGATTTCAATCAATCTTCAAAACCAAATAAGTTGCGAGCAATAGTCTTCCTTGAAAGCATGGGGATTGGTTACATCAGAGAGGTTGATTGATGCTTCATTGAATATTCTGAACTAGGAAGGAAGGAAATCTCTAGGAAGAAGATGGAGATGGTGGCTCTGTTTTGTTCTGTCTGTAAGTTCACTGAAACAGTGAATCATTAGGAAGCAGGAGTGTTTCCCTCCTTAGTTTTTTCAAATTTACCCTTGTACTTTGAAGTTATTTATAATAAAGCCAAATTTAGTTATAAAAAAAGAAGTTATTTGGACCAAAATTGTGATTCTTTTTTGTTCTCAGTTTTAAATAGTTCTAATATTTGTACTAATCACTAAAACAAAAATATTACTCTGTAAATTAATCTATATTTTAGATTTGTAACTCTTTTTTTTCTCTACCATTTTTTATTCATATGAATTAGATTCAAACTATTTTTTTTATTTTTAAGCAAATGTAATTGTTTTATTAATTTACAAGGTTTGTATACATTTTACACGATATTAAAATTATGTCACAGAATGGAACCGTCACAGAATTAAAAATTAGGACGCCAAATTTTGAATCACTCTCACGAAGTTTGTTAATGTTATTTTGAGAGCATTTATGAATGGAAAATCTTTAAAAATTTTGAAAACAAATTTTGAGAGGAGGAATCTGCTATAGACCCACAAAAAAAGATCATCCCAAAAACCATTTTGAGAGAAGCCCTCACGAAGTTTGTCATCATGAGCCTGAAAGGTTTGGAATTCTAATTATTCTGGTAATGTCTCTCAATGGTACATTATATATTCATAGCATGATTTAAAGATGAAAGTCCTTCGCATGAATATCATGTAAGAGGAAGCTCTAGTAATTTCATCTAATTTCAGCACTTCGTCACTTTAATAGGCCTTCAGTATATAATCTACAGAGGAAAATTTCGAAAGATCCTTCATTAGAAGATTTGCGCACAAGCATGGCAACTACTACTTCTCTTAGGAACTAGATTTCAGATGCTTTCTTTTCTGAGCTGTGATATGGTTTATTTTCGTTTGAGGGTAAGTTTGTAATTTTTGTCTAGAGTTTTGTGGAATTTTGAGAGTATTTAATGTTTGGGTAGAATGTAAAGGGAGAATTGAGCTGCTTGGTTGTATTTAATTTTCATTACCCTCATTTAATATAGGTGGTTGGGTATTTATACCCTTATCTTCGGGCCATATGGGCTTTCGGGTTGTGTTTAATGGATTCGGGTCGAGTTTAAGGACCCATCAGTTTTAAGTAAGTAGGTAATCAGCCTAGTCAAAGAGTGATTAAGTTTTAAGTACTTTAATTCTGTTCGGATAGTTCAGTGAATGAAAGTTGCCCGAACTACCCCTGTCCGGTGAAATGGACATTGTCCGAATTAACCCTGTCCGGTGCCCATAAGGTGTGGTGACAGAATCCGGACTCATCAAGTTGAACAATTATGAGACCTATGTATGCAATTTTTGCATCCACGCTGCTCCAACTAATCACCTTAAAATTATAGAAAAAACTATCTATAATTTTGCAAAATGAATTTAAGAGCTAGTCAAGTAGAACATGTTGAGAAAGTTAGTAGCCATAATATAAGAGTAGTTATTGTTTGAACACAAGTAAGGATATAGCTTCAAATTATATACGAATATAACTCATGCCCATATTTTCAAGGAATGTGATAACTCTTAAAGGATTAAGGGTTTGTGATTGGTTAAAGTAATGTATCATCTTACACTTTAAAGTCCATTTAGCGAGCCAATCGGGTGTTTTTTTATCCCTCTGAATATGGGATAAAAACATTTTTGATGATATGGGATTTCTAAAACAAATGATATAAGGTTCGATGGTCCAGGATTTTTTCCAGCTCCAGTAAGGTCCACCTGAATATTAGAATCAATTTTGATATCAACCATTTCCTTTTTAAGAGATTTACGCATCAGGAACCCATGAAGAAGAGCTCTAGCTTCAGACACAATAGGAGAAACCTTGTCATAGAATCTACCAAACCCTTTGATAATGGTGCCTGGGTAATCCTTAAGAAGGCCACTGTCCCTGGTCTCCCCATTAGGTAGAGATGAGCCATCCAGATTGAGTTTGTATCTGTTAATGGAGGGGAAGACCAGTTAAAGAGAGAAACTTTGTTAGGAGTATCGGATGGTTGATGCAGAAAGTCTCAATAGTAGTCTGGTCAACATGGTCCAATGTTTTTTCTTGAGAAGATTAGAATAATCAAGACTTATTATCATATTATTGATATAACTGATTGTAGACCTAGTAGAATAGGTGAATGCTTTGTATTTAGTTTGGTTTCCAAATTTTCATAAGGCCCAACTTATGATAACAGGAATAATTGTTCTGGTGTGGATCTCTTTCGAGGGATACCAAAACTAGCTTCACAGTTGGTGAAAGAAATTCATATATCTAGCTAACCTTATGCAAAATAGACTAACATAGTATATCCATATGTCCCAAGAACTTCTACATGCCACAAACAGGTGGTTAATTGTTTTACTGCTTTGGGATAATTGGCATTTAGATATAATGGGTATATGCCTAGTCTAAAAAATATTGTCTATAGATATCCAACTATTGAGAAGTATCTAACACAAAAAAATAATACTTCTTTAGAAAAATATTTGTTTCATAACTTTTTGTAGAGGTTAGACTGATTATTTTTCTTCTTAAGGTAGTTTCAGGTTTCCTTGGTGGTAAATATGACATTCTTCGATAACATCCACATGATATTATTCTCTACTTGATAATTGATATATAGTTTCTGGATGAGGTTTTGATTTCAATGGGAGTGACCAGTTTACGAAGCTTAGTTATGTTCTATTTGTCTCTGCCCCATAATGTCTCAACATTCTAATATACCATTTGATGTCCTCAGTGTAGTATACAATTATGAGGGGAGAAGGTTTGCACCACTTGTCAAGCCAAAAATCCACCTTACCATTTCCCAGCTTTCATTTGATATGCTTTTCAGCAGTCTCTCTAATATTGATGAATCTCTTCCAAATGAAAGAGTGATGATTGGAAGAACTCACATGTAAATGATGAAGGTCTTTGAAATAGATGTTGGACATGTAAGTGACCAAGAAAAACTTATGCTCTCTAAATTTGAACCATAATTTATATGAAAATGTATCATGCAAGTCCTTTAATGTTCTAATGTTTAATACACTTTCACCAAATGGTCTATTAAGGTTATTCCAGTTAGTTCGTAAGATAGTTTTGTTTTTAATAGAAGAACCCTAAATAAAATTGTTTAAAAGTCTTTCAATCCTTATGATCACAATTTTAGGAGTCAAACTACTTTATATCCAATATAAGGGAAAGATCATAAGAACATATTTTATAAGGGTCAATCTACCACCATAGGATAAGTTTCTACCATCCCATTCATTTATTTTGTCTCTGATTATAGCTACAAGGAACCTTGGTGTTTATGTTAATAGGAATACCCACGTAGTTTTTTGGTAGAGTACTAAATGGTGAAGTTAAAACCATCAATCCCATAAATATTTGAGGTGTTCATATTGAAGACATCATCATGAATTTCATTCATGTTAGGAAGATACATCAAGATTTTGTTGTCATCCTCATTAATCAATTTAGGTATTAAATCTTGGAGCTTGTCAACATATTTATTCATAAGAATATCAAATAAGATATTTTTAAAGTAGGACTGAGCAGATTCTCCAATCTGATTAAGATCAGTTATCCAAACCCGTTTATCTAAGATATAATGAATCTTGTTCTTCCTTTTTTTTCCTTTTGACATAGCTATGGTAAGTTTTTGTGTTTTTGTCACCATCTCTAATCCAATTTGTGTAGCTTTTTTGGTGCCAAAATATTTCTTCTTTTGCAAGAAAGTGATTATGCAAAACCTTAGCCTTGTCCAATCTCTCTTGTCTTCAGGAGTATGAGTTTGTTGGTAGTTAATTTTAAGAGCTTTGGTTTCTTCAGCTTCTATTACAGCATCAAAAATATTACCAAAACACTCCTTGTTCTAATCCTTTAATGCAGTCTTCAATCTCTTAGTTTTGAGCCAAAAGATGTTGTTAGTGATTGTTCCAGAAATATTTGGAGGAGGTTTTTTAGTAGAATAATGTTTAGAAGACTAAATGTGTTATTCAGATTACTTAGTCAATATTTTAAAGAGAGAAAAATTTATTTTTATAGAGAGAAAATAAAAGTAATAATTGCTCAATCATTAATCAATCACCCATTTCCAAGAAATGGATGGTGCTTTTATAGTAAAAATAGTAGGTCCCACAAGTCTAACAATTTACTAATTGTGATCTTATCCTCAAGTCTATTGTTTGTTATAAATTGGTCCTTTTCCATTATATAATTAACAATTTCTCCTAAGAAACTTTATTTGTTAATAAAACACCCTTAGCTTTCTTAGATCTCTAATCTTCCCTTATGAGTAGCCCCCTAGTCGTTGTAAAAATGTTTTAGACAAGGACTTTTGTATAACCTTAACTCAGTTGGATTTTGCTCGTTGATTTATCCTCGGATTTTGGCTAACCTTATAGCCATAGCAATTTTGTCCTTATAAATCTTTTTGTTCATAAGAAATCTCCCCGAATTTTGACATCAATCTCTGTTCCTCGAATTCTAAAATGAATCAATTTCCATCGAATTTTAACTGAAAATTTTCAATATCCATACCAAACGTTTTTCAGATTTTAACACTTGTGACGCCATATCTTTTTCTGACACCACCAATGAAAACTCATGTCTCTTGGGAAATGTCGATTGACAATCTTTGGAGTGCTTTTCTTTTTTACACAATCTAGCCTAGAGGCGGTGTAACGCTTCCACATGCATTCATTAGTCCTATTCTGTACAGTTTACCCATAGGTAAACAACTCATCAGCTCATTGGGCTTTGACGTTTCCAGGCCCATTCTCCGCTTATAAATGTCTTTACTCGTCATAAACCCTCACAACACTTTTAGAGAGAGGAAACTCTACAAAAACTAATCTAAAGAGAGTGTAGTATATGCCAAGAAGTTTTCGTATACTAGAGTGGCTAACTAAAAGCCAAAAATTCAAAGAAAGAATAGTTATTGGTTTGTACGTCGCACATGAACCCCATGCCCCGTAAGTTTTCTACTATGATACTTGGCCTCCAACGGAAGACTCAGCCGCTATTATACCCTCGAATATTTGCTCTCATCCCTCCAGTATGTCTTGTTTACCTATCTACAAGAGTGAATCTAGAGTTATGGGAAAATATAAACACTCTAAAGGGTCTTATTCGAAGAGAAAAAAACACCATAAGGACAACAAACACAAGCATTCAAAGCATTATAAAGAGTCCCAATCAGATATTCATTCAACGTCCTCTGCCACATCTCATGGAACCCCTAGGCCAACTCCTGAAATACCTCCATGAAAAATAACAAGAGTCAACGTCGCTTAGATGACCAAGCAACCTCTTGAGCCATTCCGGAAATCAATTTTATAAGAAAGGAGAAAAACCAAACAGTTTCTAAAGAGAAATGAACTCCCATTTCCGAGGGGAATTTAACTATTACTGCTTCTCCTATCTCTGAATAGAAGACTACTACTGGACATCTTCTTGAAGAAGCATCGCACTCATTCGTTCCTCAAATCATCAAGGAAAAAAATTACAATTGTGGGTCTCCTCGAAAATACATCTGAAACTGCTGGTTCTTTAAGTGAGAATAATCATTCCCCAAAGAAAAAGAATAAATCAAAAGAATATATCACATTTTCCCCGCAAATCGATGCCTTGGTGGGGAAGAATCTTAAAGCCGTCGAAACTAGGAATCTACTAGCCTTATACAAAATCCAGTATAAGTACTTTGACCCGTCCGATGAATAATTATTAAGGCTTCGATAGGGGATTCCTTCATCAATCTTCATTTGATTCCCCATTATCGGAGAAACTCCACTATCAGCTAAGGACAATGAACTGATAGTGTATACTGAGATACTGAATTGGGGACTCCGCTATCCATTGGACCCCTTTTTCGTCGAATATTTCTCAATGATTGACCTATGCCCTACCCATGCCGGTCCTAATATGTGGTTCACCCTTATGGCCTGCATCATGACCTCTAGGATTTCAGGGATCCCTTTTTCCTTAGAAGAATTAGTTGGTCTTTCTGGCTTAGAAAAGAATCCATATTTCTCATTCTATTCTCTCACCTTCGGGCGCGGTCAAAAAGTAGTAAAACATCTGTTTGAAGGGGACAAAAAATGGAAGCAACACTTCCTCTTTTTCTCAGGGATTTGGAAGACAAGATATGAGGCCACTACCAAAATCACGCTAGTATGGACGAACAAAGGTATGACTTTCTTTGAACTGTACTTCAAAAAAATTATTTTCTTTTCTTTTACTAGTCCTTATACTTTTTTTTAATAAACAACAATGGGTGGTATATCCAAGCCTTATGCTGGCTTTGTCCCTCTAGTAAAAGATGTTTTTTCTGAACTCAGCTTGTGGGCCAAGACTGTTTGGCTCAATAAATTTTGACTCTGCTTTACCCCCAGGAATCTTACCAAAGGCTGACTGTGGAGGTTTAACCCATCAGTAAGGTTATCACTAGAGGAACTCATGGTTTCCTCCTCGCAACAAGACGTGATAAAAAGATTAGACAAGACATACGTGATCTTTTATCTCCTAACTAAAGATACGGTTAAAAGTCATCTTGATGAGGAATCATATATTCCTTCTGAATTGAAAGAGGCTTCTGAGAAAGCACCAAAACAATCGGGCACATCTAAGAGCTGAAAGGAAAAGAATACTGACAAACTCATAAAACTTTCTAGCCCCTCGAAAAAGAAACTTCCCACTCAGACTTATCCCAAGAAGAAAGTCCAAAGAAAATTGAAAACTATCTCTGAGGATATCCCAAAAGCTTCTAAGGATGTTGTTTCTCCGATAACAAAAAATAATAATCTTGCCAATACTTCCTCGGAAAACTTGAACTTTGTGCCCAAACTTAATCCACTTCCACTGGATCACATGAATTCTCAAAAGTTTGAAAAACAAATAATAAACCAGCTAACTCTTCAATGTTAAATAGTTTTGAAGAGGGATCTCCACCTAGTTCCTTTGAAATTTTTGGAGGATAAATTCTCTCATCTCCTTTAAAGTCTTCTCCATTCCTATGTCTCTATTGGGAAATAAATTCAATACCTCAAGGATCAGAGGAGCCGTTACAAATTTGAACTCACCAAGGTTTATCAGATTTGAAGAGCTCAAACAACAACATTCAACCCTTGAACGACAACTTGATGCAAACTTTGAAAAAAAGCGTTGCATCTAAGCATTACATCATGCTCCTCGAAAAATGTTTTCAAGATGAGAGGGATCTTTACGCACAACAAAATGATGCTAAATAAAAACTCATTGCTCTTTACAAAGACTAAAAAAACTTAGCCACAGATGGTTTCAGTAAGTTCTTCAAAGATTTTGAAAGAGCTGTAAAAGAGAAGCAAACTATTTTAACCAATGTTGAAAAATAAAAATACAATGTTGTGCAAAGTGTGCAAAGTTATGTTGCAAAGTGCGTGGACAAATTAAATTCGAAGGATGCAACTGTTAGGTGTGCCCTGATTCAAGAAATTCATGACGACTATCCTGATCTTAACTTGGGAAGTTTTTGGGAATATGTCACTGCTAAATTTCATCCTCCTGGGATATTACTAAGAGAAAGCGAAAGTGAAAGCAAAGAGGCAGGATCTGAAGGTAACGATTCATCTTAATCTTCAAAGTAAAAAATATCCTAAAAGTCCTTTTAAATTTCGAAGCATTTTGTAAAAGTCCCCTTGAACTTCGAGGCATTTTTGTAAAAGTCCTCTTAAACTTCGAGGTATTTTGTAAAAGTCCTCTTGAACTTCAAGAAATTTTTGTAAAAGTTTTCTTAACTCTTATAATGTTATCTTTTGCTTATGCTTTCATAATGCTTCGAATAATTCAGACCTACCTTATAGGTTCACAATTTTAATAGTTAAAATCCAACTTCCATTAATAAATGTAATAGTTGTAGACCAACTTTTGTTGGAAGACTCTCCAAGTCCATCATTTAATACTTGTAGACCAACTTTCGTTGAAAATATAATAGTTGTAGACCAACTTCCGTTGGAAGACCCTTTAGGTTAGAATTTTAAGGCAAAACTCGTATATATATAAATTGGCTAAAATGACACCTCATTAAAACCTTCTTGTGCCTATTAGGGTAGGAAAAAGTGTGCTACCGATGTTTTACACAAAAATAAAGAAAAAACATATATACATTTTTACATTCATTCTAGGTACAATTTAAGATGTTTTATATTCCAATGGTGCTTAAGATTTCTTCTTTCTTTATCTTTAATCCGATACTTTCCAAGCTTCACATTTTCTGTTATTTCATAGGGGCCTTCCCAATTCGAAACTAATTTCCCGAGGTGTTTTTTCTTGGTGTGAAGAAAAACCTTCCTTAACACTTTATCGCCAACCTTAAATTCCCTTAGTTTTACTTTAGACGCATATCTGCTTCTTATCAACGTTTGATAATGTAACGATTAATTTGTGTTTGCATTCTTTTTTCTTCAACCAAATCCAGCTTCAGTATTTAGCTTATATCATTAGTCTCCTCGGAATATGTCATAACACGATAAAATGGAAAAAACTACTTTGGATGGCACTATAACGTCCATCCTAGATACTAATGCAAATAGAGATTCTGACGTTGTTGTTCAAAGAGTCGTACGATATGCCCAGAAAACCTTTTGCAAATAATCATGCCACTTTCCAGCTTTTTCTTCCAAATTTTTCTTCAATTTATCAAGAATGTTTCGATTAGTAACTGCTACTTGCCCATTTTCTTATTGGTGGAAATGAGCTGAAAAACATTATTGTATCCCTCGAGAATTACAAAAATTCTTCAAATCTTTGTTGTCGAATTGAGGCCTATTATTTGTAGTGGTTTTCACTGGGACCCCAAAACGACAACAAATATTTGAAGTAATAAATCTGATTATGTCTTTGGCTTTTGTCCCTACTAATGGTTCTGGCTTTATCCATTTTGAGTAATCTACTGCCACGATTATTGTGTGTCGCTGCCCAGAAGCCATTGGAAGTGGACCCACAAAATCAATACCCTATCAATCAAATGACAATGCCTCTGATATACTTTTGAGGGGAACTCATGGCTTATGAATTATACTAGCAAACCTTTGACAGGTATCACACTTTTTAACCAATTATTTTGTATCGGACGATATTGTAGGCCAGTAATATCCTGTCAAAAATACTCTTCTGATTAATGATATATACCCATAATGTGCAGACCCTTCTCCATCGTGAAGCTCTGATAGTATCATTTGCGATTCAGGTTTACCCAAACATCAGAGCAAAGGTCTACTAAAAGATTTCTTATACAAGACGCCCCTTAATATAATGTAGCCATGAGATTTTGAAACACACTTTTTTAGATAATGACTCGTCAATTGGTAACTCATCACTCTCTAAAATTTTGATTATGTCTTGCCTCCAATCTTCATTTTCACAAATAACTACTTATAAATCTTCATCAATAATCCCAACTATCTGCTCTGAATTTTTACTAACTGATGAATTTTCCTATGTAATAATCCACAAATGTTTCTCATTATATGAAATTTTGGCAAAAGAATCTGCCACAAAATTTTCTTCTTTACGAACATGTTCGTAAATTATTTTTTCCAAGCTTAAAGACAGATCTTTTAACACTTTCTAGTACTTTAATAGATGATCCTTTCGAGCCTCTTATTGTCTAGATGCATGATTAATGAGAAGCTGTGAATCATTGATTAACTTTACCTTTTGAGCCCCATAAATTTGTGCAAGCCTTAACCCAGCTAAATCTACTTCATATCCTGCTTCATTATTTGTTGCTTTGAACCCAAATTGAATGGCCTGAAAAATTGTTATTCATTCCGAAGAAACCAACTGTATACCAACCCCATTTCCAAACGTGTTTGATCCTCCATCCGTTCTAATTATCCACTCAGCCTCAAAATTATCCTTATCAACATCCATATCTGAACGCTTAGAATGAAAACTTCACTAAATAATCTGATAGGGCTTGAGCTTTAATTTCATTTCTTGATTCAAACTCAATATCAAAATCCCCCAATTCAACCGACCATTTAGTCATTCTCCCCAAAATATCAGGTATGTGAAGCATTTTTTTAGTGGAAAAGATGTTCGTACCGTGATAGAATGAGCTTGAAAATATGGTCTCATTTTTCAAGCAGCAATCACTAATGCAAGAGCCAACTTTTCTAACTTCATATATCATTTTTTCTGCATCCAGTAAGCTTTTACTAATGTAATACACTGCTTTGGGACATGTAAATAAACAATCTCTCACCTGGAAAAGGTTTAGTAAGAATTTACAGGGAAGGCATGTACTCTTTAATCTGGTGAAAGGCCTCCGAACATTCTTTTATCCAATTAAAACAATTTGCATGTCTTAAAACTTGGAAAAAAGAGTGCATTTTTCTGAAGAACGAGATATAAATCTGTTAAGTGCTGCTAATCTTCCCGTTAAAATTTTAACTTCGTTAATATTCCAAAGATGAGTCATAGATGTAACGGTTTTTAACTGTATTGGGTTAACTTTAATCCTTTTTTTGCTTAATATATATTTGAGGAACTTTCCTGATCGAACCCCAATTATGCATCTCTCACGATTCAATTTTAAATGCACCTTTTCAAGTTGATAAAGGTGTTCTCCAAATCATCAAAATGATTTTCATCCTTCGAACTTTTAACCAGCATATCATCGATATATATACTTTAACATTTCTCCGAATTTATGACTCAAAGGTCTTCTTCACTAAACGCTCATAAGTTTCCCCTGCATTTTTAAATTCAAACTACATTACTTTATAACAATTGAAACCCCTTCTGGGGATAAATGAAGTGTTTTCCTCATCCATCGGATCCATCATAATCTGATTATAACTTGCATAAGCATCCATGAAAGAAAGGAACCGGTTCCCTGATGTTGAATCTACTAGTTGATCAATCTGTGGGATTAGAAAATGATGTTTTGGGCAAGCTCTATTCAAATATGTGAAATCTACACACATTCGTCATTTGTCGTTCTTCTTTTTTACCAAAACCGGATTTGCAGCCCACAAAATATAATGAGACTCTCGAATATGTCCAACTCCAGTTAAACGTTCTATCTCTGCTATTATTGCCTCAGATTTTTCATGGGAAAAAGGTCTTATTTTATGAATTATTGGTCTTATATTGTTTGATTGAGAACTTATGACAAATAACTTTCGAGGGAACACCAGTTACATCTTCAGAACACCAAGCAAACATATCCAATTTCGACGATAAAAATTTGATCAGCCTTTGGTTTAAATCTGGGGACAACTTTGTTCCAATTTTCAACGCTTTTCCTCCTAGATATATATGATCTTCATAGTATTTATCAGAAACCAACAGACTGAGGGACTACGTTGGATTATCAAAATGGGTTGGTTCTGTGGAAATCCCCGCTAGCTGCTATGCTTTTTCTGACTTATTCCCTCGAATTTGCTTGGAAGATAAAACAATTCGATAACATTATCTATCCATTTTTGGCTACTTTAATTGTTCAAATATTATTCCCCACGATATATTTTAAACATTGATGTACCATGGAAATAAAAGCATGAATCTTTGACAACCACGATCTCCAAAAAATAGCGATGTAAGATGTAGATGCATATGCGATAATAAATAGAATTTCAACCTCTTTTCTAAAAGGTCCCCAGCGTAATTCAACCACACTTTCAAATTATACAACCACTTAAGCGGTTACTCTTGTAAATCCTACAATAGTTATATCAGATCGTCGGATTACAGGTTGGGTGACAATTTTCGTATAAGTACTCATAAACAAAATGTTGGCAGAGCTTCCTGTGTCAATTAGAACCTTTTGCACATTATCACCAAATACACATTCCATAATTACTACAACATCTTTATGCGAGCCTATCAAATTTCTCATATCATCGTCCTCAAAACGGATTATGGGGGGGTGGGGAGCTTGATACTGATGTGCCAAAGCACCCACCTCTAACTCGGTAGTCAAACTGACTATATGCCTTTTCCAAGAGCTGTTAGAATTTCCTGCAATAATATCACCTTAGAGATTGCTAAAGATTCAAAATAAGTACATAAATCACTAACTTTTTTTCTTGGGACGACTTCCTCCACCATGCTAATATAATTTATGCTTTCTTTTGGATCTAAGTATTCGGTCGCAATATAAAAAAATTCAATTTCCTCGGAAATGACTAATGTAGTTTCTTCTTCTTTTGATTTTTCTTTAAACATCGGATTCTTGTTGGATTTCTTTTTTACAAAATCCGTCAACTTCCATTTTTGATTAACGCCTGAATTTCTTTATTCAAAGTTATACACTCTTTTGTGTCATAACTAACATTCTCATGATACTTGAAAAATCTACCTTTTCTATTTTCTCTATGGTTTGAATTGGGAAAGGTTTTTGAAATTGTACATGACCACACACTCAGTCAGATCTGCAAAGTATTCTAATTGAATCCATTTGATCGATATTGGCCTAACTACTTGATGTGTGTAATATGTTTGCTAAGTTACTCTGGGCCTATGAGGATATTGGTTCACTGATTTTGAATGAGTAGTATCAAGAGATCTTTGAAACTGATTTTGCTCCAACTGATCAGTAGATCTTATTTCTGAAGCCTAAGTTTCTTCCACCAATATCCTTTTTTCGACTTGATCAAGAAGAGCTCCAAAATGTCATTGCCTGACTTTCAGCCACAATGTATTTCAATATTCCGGGGAGAAGTCCCATTTGATATGCTGCTAAAGCCACAAATCTTTATATTACTCCATATCAATCTTTGCATTCGCAAATTGGTTGGTATAATTTTTAAGACTTTCCCAACCTTCTGTATGCAATATATTATTGTATCTCCATTAACACGAATTGTTTTGCTTCCTACAAAATGCTGACAGAAAACATTTCAAAACATATCAAAGTTCTTGATATAACACTGCGGCAATCGATTATACCACTTTGAAACAACTCCCTTAAAAGTTTGAGAGAAATCCCTACACAACAACTTATCATCATCATCAAAATTAATCATGAAATTTTTGGATTGTTCAATATGACTGTTAGGGTCTTGCATCCCATCAAATATTTCCAGCTTAAAAATGTCAAAATGCTTTAGAAGATCGCCGAACGTATCTCTCAGATAAATGAGAAGATCTCCAATTATGACCCGCTTTGTAAACATTAGCTATGGGGCCTTCATGAGCCATCGCATAGAGACCTTCCTCGGATGGATCAGTGTGTCGATTACTTACACGCTATCAAAATTTTGACTTCCTGACTGATTTTGAACATTCATGGCATTATATTTCTTAACATGCTCCTCGGAATGCTCATTTTTATGCCTCTTCAAATATTTCTTTCTGAAATATTTCTTTCCATAATATTCTATTTCTAAAGAAGATTCACAAGAGTCATAGAGTGAATAATCACTTGATCATATGATTTATACATGTAACTTGGTTTTAACATTTTCCTTGGATAATAGCGATGATACCTTCGATACTTTTCGTTCTTACTGATCCAATGATAATGGTGTGGCTTATCTTTTCTCAGTCTCATTTTCTCTTCGGACTTCTATTCGAATTTTCATAGAAGCTATTGTTGCATCCTTTTCTGAATTCAACCTTTCAATTTCCTCCAATAATTCATTTCTCTGAGCAACCAACATGGATTCTTCCAAACTTTCACAGGCATGTTGATCATCATATCGCTGATCCATTTTCATATTATTTTCTACGGGGTTCTTTTTGAAATATTTTCCAGTGACCAAGTCATTATTCATGTCTAAATCTCATCGGATTTCCATCTTTTTTTCTTTTAAAATTTTGGATAGGTTTTGGAAGACGATTCTGGCACCAAATCGTTCCCACAGACGACGCTAATGATCTTTCCAGAAATATTTGAATGAGGTTTTTGAGTAGAATAATGTTTAAAGGACTAAATGTGTTATTCAAATGACTTAATCAACATTTTAGAGAGAGACATGCGTATTTTTAGAGAGAGAATGTAAAAGTAATAATTGCACAATCATTAATAAATCACCCATATCCAAGAAATGGGTGGTGCTTTTATAGTACAAATAGTAGGTCCCACAAGTCCAACAATTTTACTAATTATAGTCTTATCCTCAAGTCTATTGTTTGTTATAGATTGGTCATTTTACATAATTAACAATTTCTCCTAAGAAACTTTCTTTGTTAATAAAACATCCCTAGTTTTCTTAGATCTCTAATCTTTCCTTATCAGTTAGGATTACCATTGGTTTATTGTTTCCAGCATTCGACAATAGTCAAGAAATACTCATTTTGAGTGCACATGTTTTGAAACCTAAATGGTACATTAGTTCTATGAATCTTATTTGAAATAGAATTGCTAAGGGGAATATTATTTTAACATGTTCTAGCTAAATGAAGGACCTTAGTTTTTATAAAGTAATCAGACCACCCTTGGTTATAGAGTACACGATCCAACCTTTTCCATTTGGTTTAGTTTGTCCATGTGAATTTCTTACCCCAGAACCCAACATCCTCCAGGTTGCAATCTCTAATAGCATTATTAAATTCATCATGGCTTCTCAAATATAAGGTAGGGAAATTCAATTGCTCATGATGGGAAGTTATAGCATTAAAGTCCCTTATGACGAACTGTTAGAATATTCAGTGTATTAATGTTAGAATATTCAGTGTATTAAATTTCCTTGTATAGGCCTCTAAGTTCTCTATATATTGAGAGCCTTACTTGGGTTTGCATTATAAAAAAAAGAGTTCAATACAAAAAGGAACTTTTTCTAATAAAACACAAAACCCTATCCGCTTCTTGGAAATGTAAAATTTCATGTTCTGTCCCTAATCATTCTACATCTTGTTTGATTGTTTCTCTTAACATGGCATCAGAGCACGTGTGATTCTGGGAATTCTGAACATCCTCAACAAAGATGGATGGCAATGAAGTCGTGGTCAGTCAAATCCCTGATGAATTAACAATGCAGATTGTTGTCATTCTGAGAAATAGTCTCGGAACACAACAACAAACAACTAACCCTGAGAATTTATCCCTATGGATTAAACTCGGTGGTAACAATTATGCCTTATGGGAAAACCTCATGAAGAAAGTAATTGGGGGAAGGAGGAGAGGTTCTCACATTACAGGGGAGCCGACACCTCCATCCAAAACTGACAGTGACTCGATTGAAATTCGAATGGGTTTGGCTGCTAAAGATTCTGCACAGAGGTTTAAATTCTGATCCAAAGAGAAAGAAGATAAATCCAAGTTATATTGCACTCATCGTGGGATGGAGAAACACACTAAAGAGACATGTTTCCAGCTGGTTGGCTATCCATAATGGTGGGAGGACGGTCATAAGGAGAAAAATAACCAGTGTTTCAGATCTAATGTCAAACGGGCTTCGTCTACAAGTGGCGGTGAAGATCCGACTAAAAATGAGCAAGGAAGTGGCACTAGTTTTGGAGGAATGGCGGCGAACTCCTATGAAAAACTTGGAGGTAAAGGGTTTGAGAAATCAATGAATTGGATCTTTGATTGCGGGGCTACGGACACCATGTCTTATGATCCTAAAGACTTTGGTGACATGTCATCTCCAAAGAAGTCCCATATTGAGACTACTAGTAGAGAAATTTGTGAAGTCAAAGGGGGAGGTTCAATTATTTTTTCGGAAAAAATGGAAATTAAAAACTGCCTCTACATTCCTTCACTATCCTTAAAGTTATTATCTGTAAGTCAAGTGACAAAACAACTCAACCGTGTGGTTTTTATGTATCCATCTTTTTGCATTTTACAGGACATTCGTACGAAGGAGATCATTGGGCGTGGTACTGAACAACGAGGTCTCTATTATGTTGATGAGGTAGTTCATAAGGGACATGCCATGCTTGCTCACGGAACAACCGAAAGGAAAATTTGGTTATGGCACCGACGACTTGGTAATCCTTCTTTTAGCTATCTTAAAAGTATGTTTCCTAGTCTTTTTTTGAATAATTCCATTCATGAGAAATGTGAAACCTGCATTCTTGCAAAAACCTGCATCTAATCAAAGTAATACTAGAGTTGATTATGTTTTTTCGCTAATCCATTCTGATGTTAAGAGAAACAATCAAACAAGATACAGAATGATTATTTACAGAACATGGAATTGTGCATTCCCAGGAAGCGGCTAGGGTTTTGTGTTTTATTAGAAAGTGTTCCTTTTTGTATTGAACTTTTTTTATAATGTAAACCCAAGTAAGGCTCTCAATATATAGAGAACTTAGAGGCATATACAAGGAAACTTAATACACTGAATATTCTAACATTAATACACTGAATATTCTAACACTCCCCCTCAAGTTGTGTAGTGGGATCACCAATACCCAACTTGGATAAAACTGATTCGAATGTTCTCGCAACAACCGCGTTTTTCAGGATATCTGCCAGTTGGTCTTCGGATCTAACAAACGGAAGTTCGACTGTCCCATCTTAAATCTTTTCTTTTATGAAGTGCCTATCTATTTCAACGTGCTTTGTTCTATCGTATTGTACTGGGTTCTCTGAAATCTTAATCGCAGCTTTATTATCGCACATTAACTGAGTTGGACCCTTTAGGGGGGATCCGATTTCTTTCATTATCTTCTTTAACCAAAGTATCTCGGTAATCCCCTTAATGATTCCTCTAAATTCTGATTCAACACTTGACAGTGATACTACTTTATGTTTCTTACTCCTCTAAGTCACCAAGTTACCTTCAAGAAGAGTAAAGTAGCCAGCAGTTGATCGCTTGTCGTTAGGATTACCTCCCCAATCAGCATATGTGAATACTTCAACATCAAGGTGTCCATTTTTCTTAAAAATTATGCTTCTTCCTGGTGTGCCTTTGAGATATCGAATAATCCTCATTACTGCCTCCATATGGTGTTCCTGAGGATGATGCATGAACTGGCTAACTATTCCCACCGCTTATGCAATGTCGGGTCGAGTGTGAGCCAGGTAAATCAATTTTCCCACTAACCTTTGGTACCTTACTTTACTCGCTGGTTTGGCCCCTTCAATTATCTTTAATTTGTGATTCACAACCATATGAGTGTCATTTGGTTTGCAATCCACCATGCCAACTTCAGCTAATAAATCCAATATATATTTCCGTTGGGAGATATTTTTCCCTCCTCTTGACCTAAGAACCTCAATTCCTAGGAAATACTTCAATTCCCCAAGGTCTTTCATTTCGAACTCCTTGAAGAGGTTTTTCGTAAGAGAGCTAATTTCTTCTTCGTCATTCCCCGTTATAATCATATCTTCGACATATATTATAAGACAAGTGACTAATTCTCCTCTCTTTTTGTAGAAAAGGGTATGATCCCCATTACTTTGTTTATAGCTATACTGCTTCATTGCCATTGTAAATCTCCCAAACCAAGCACGAGGAGACTGTTTGAGCCCATATAATGCTTTTTTCAGTTTACATACCTCATTTTCTTAAAAACCATCAGAGAACCCTGGTGGGGGTTCTATATATACCTCTTCTTCCAAGTCTCCATGTAAGAAAGAATTATTTACATCAATTTGATGAAGAGGCCAATCTTTATTCGCGGCTATTGAAAGTAAAACTATGATAGTGTCAATCTTTACAACCGGAGAGAACATTTCAAAATAATCTATACCATATGTTTGTGTATATCCTTTGGCAACCAATCTTGCCTTGTGTCGCTCAATGGTGCCATCAGATTTATATTTTATATTAAACACCCATCTACACCCGACTGCTTTCTTCCCTTGTGGTAACACACAATTCTCTCATGTACCATTCCTTTTTAGAGCTTCCCTTTTGGTATTCATTGCCTCTTGCCATTCAGTCATCTTCTTAGCTTCTTGAGCTGTTTTAGGGATTTGTTCAGAGAGAATAGTAGCTGAAAACGCCGTTGCAATCTTCGTCATTCCTTTCCTGTCCGTTTTTACCGGATATGTAGAAGCACGAGGAACGTGTTCCGGTGAATACCGGTCAGGAGGAACCCCTCTATTTTTTTTGGAGGAAGAACCAGAGTTTGAGTTTCAACAAATGAACTTCCTGAAATGCCATGGTCAGTAGCATTTTGTGAATTATGACATTGTAAATTGTTTACCTCTTGATGGACATTTTCTTCGGCTGATTCACTGGTAGTATCCATGGCATCTATTTCTTGTTGGACATTGTCTTCGGGAGAATCATTGGTGGTAAGAACTGCCTCGTCAGTCTCATTTATGTTGGAAGAGGCGTGTTCGGTGTCAAACAAAAGTTTCTTTGGCATTTAGCATAAACAACATAAACAAGGAAGGTTATGTACATTGTTTAAAGACTGACTTCAACATGAATGAGTTGATGATTGTCAAGGATGATGTTCAACTTGAATTCCTCTCTCCATGAGATCCAAATTTTATTGTTTGAGTTGAATAATCTAGGAACTACCAGCTGACATTTGAAAGTCCGGAGACTATCTGCCACTAAATGTGATAGTCCAGGGATGAGTTACTATTCAAAACTTCCGAACTAAAATCACCATTGAATCTTTTGGATTTTAACAATATTATCATGGAAAAGTAAAAATTTTATCTAAAATTTTATTAAAAACTCATTTCTTAAAATACTACCGAAACTACAATCATCCAATGAGATTTTATTTTTTTCAAAAACAAAGACAAAAATGTAGATGATAATATGAATGAATATTTTAGATAAAAACTGCTTTTAAAAAAGTAATTAATAATGTCAAAACTTACGTTTCTTTATTTTATATAGATTTCAAATTTTAAATTAAAACAGTTTTAAAAATGAAAATACAATTGCAAACTTTATAAATTAATACTAAAATGCATGTTTTAATAAAATAAGATAAAAACTCATTCAAGTTATTTTTTTTTATATTATTGAACATATATAAGGATTTTAAAAATGTAGACCAGATTTTTGATGCGTGTATACAGATAATTTCATAAAAAAATAAACTAAACGGATTAACCAGGAACTCATTCGATAATTTTTCTAATTAAAATACAAATAAATGCAAAAATCGTTGCACAAATTATAAAAATTAAGACTGAACTTTGAGTATAATATATCAAATATAAAAACGTGAAAATAGAAGGTCTTTGGTGGTATTTAGCATAAATTGTTGTTGTTCTAGGTGTTTCCTCTCTGGATTGTGGCTGGAAGGTTCGCCAACTTCAACAAACTGCCAACCACTAAGGCCTTTATCATGTTTTATACGTTTTGGTCATGTTATTATATTTTACTACCACATTTTCTATCTGGAATCATGATTCGTTTGACTGATGAGGATAGAGTTTCATATTTTTTATTCGGTTCTTGTATACTGAATTCAGACTTCGGGTTTTGAACTATAAAATGAACTGTTTGATGTGTTTGTCATCAACATAGATCGAAATGATGAGGAATTTGAGACCCGGTCCGTAGATATAATAAAAAAGTAAATCAGTTTTAGAGTTGTAAAGACATCTTTTCCCCCTTCTACGGCCTTTCAAACAAACTACTAGTGTATGTGAAACTATGTTTTAAAAGTTAAAGCGCATGTAGGGCTTTTTTTTTTGGTTAAAATGTATAGTTGTCATGTATAATTAGGTTTAGTTGAATAAGCAAAAGTATATGATTGTGTCATCAAAACAGTTTGAGAAAGATACCCATTTGAAAACGTATTATTATGTCAATTTGCTTGATTTTCTAGCCTTATAAGATAGGTAGGTTTAATACAACTTTAATACACGAAGATTTAAAGACGAGGCTAGATGTATTACTCACATCTATGTCAGGATTTTGATAGAATACATTTGGCAACCAATATTTGTTAGGTGTTAGGGATGAGAATTGTAATATATTTTATTAATAAAATAATTATATTATTGAAAATAATTATGTTAGTGTAGGTACAAAATGATGACTCGTGCGACTTATATCTAGATTTAGGTGCAATCGAACACGACTTATATCGAGATTTAGGTGCAGTCGAAACTCGAAGACATATTTTGCTGATATTTATGTGGATACGCTCTATTAATTCTAAGCGTATAGATTATAATGTTCGAATTAAGACGATAAATTTTTCGGGTGGAATTTAAATGCAACGTGGGGAGTGTATGGCTGGAATTTTAGTGTTGAAATTTATGTACCTTAAGATTCACATATTTCAAAATGTTTTAGTGTGCGTTTTGATATTATTTGATGAATATGTAAAAATAAGTTTAAGATATTTTAATATTTATACGTGAAACTGGATTTTGATATTTATGAGATGAATATGTAAAAGTAAGTTCAAGATACTTTAATGTTTAAGTTCAAGATACTTTAATGTTTATATATGAAGTTGAGTTTTTACTATGTGATGAGCATGTAAAAGTAAGACAACTTATGCAGGTTGATCAGAACTTGTTTGAATAGAATGTGTTTTAAAGTTGTGAGATGATTAGTGACATTGTCTATTAGATGTCTTGTTGCAACAAGCCGACATTTGTTATCGTGAGCCTGTAGTGCTTTATCCTTTAATCATTATTTTTATAAATATTTACAAAAAAGTGTGAAGTTGGGTGAAGTGAAAGTGTGAGCGTGAAATTGAGAGTATTAACTAAGTTTTAAAGAGAAAAGAAAAGTTATGAACTTATTTTTTAGAGAAATACTATAAGCCAAAAGTTCCCTTTGTAAACTTGTACTCTTTTTTGAGAAGCATTAGAACAAAGTGTGTGATGTGTTACGTTAATTGTGTTTAAAAGTTTCCTTATAAAAAAATTTCTATTTAAAATTAGTGTTACGTTGTACGTAGATGTAAGATTTTTTCACAATCCGAACCACGTTAAATATTGTGTTGTGCATCTGATTTTATATTTTTTATTCTTCTTATTAATGTTCTTATGTAAGAGTTAAGATCCAAAGTTATGTTATTTCTTGTCAGACTTTCAGGATGTCTTCACTACTATCGTAAAGTCTTGGTGAGTAGCCGAAATTCTTAATATTATAATTTCAACCTAAAAATAATATCGTTGGTGATAAACACAAACAGAATAACAAATATTGTTTTAGATCCGAAGTATAGAGGTTCATATCATCTTTGAAAATTAAATACAATTAAAACATGACTTCCATGAAGTTGGATGTTGATAAATTTACTAGAGATAATGACTTTAATATCTGAAACATTAATATTAACATCTTCTTTTTATATAATTGTATTTATATCTTCAATAATGAAGAAGCTTTGAAGAGGATGGATATGAAGAAAGTTCAAAATATTATTCGAGACCCATAATGCTCTGATTTTGAGTTTGAAAGATGAGGTACTCCGAGAGGTGTATGAAGAATTTGGGGTCATATAGATTTTGAATAGGCTGAACAAATATCTCACTAATAGGTTTTATCTTAAGAAGCAACATTATACGATGACAATAGATGTCTAGAAGGAGATTTAGAGACACTTGGATGATTTCAATAATCATTATTGATTTCAATATAATTGAAGTCAAGGTTGAAGATGAGGATCACACCCTTATCATTTTGAGTTTTTTTCGAAGGTATACAAGTACTTTGTTGACACCGTATTCTATAGAAAAGAGTCATTACGATGTCCGAAGTGAAGAGTGCTTTGAGTTTTAAAAATATTTCAAAGGAATTCTTGTTTAAAGAATGATTTAGATGGTCTACGACTGAGTGTGAGAGGAATTCTCATAAGGAGAAATTAAAAAACAAAAATCGAGACCAAATCTAAGTATCAGTCAAATATTCATTTACATTTTCCTTATACATGTGTTTCATTCTATTGAGCTCAAACATTTTCTGGTTCACCCAAATCAAGGTTCATATTTTCCTTCTACTTGTGTTTTTCTTTTATCAAATCCAACTTCGATTAAGCTCAATTTTTCTCTAGTTCACCCAAGAATAAGGTTGTGTTTTCTTTCTACTCACTTTTGCTTTCTAGTTTTTGATTGTATGCTTTTTCTTTCCATCGCGAATGAGCTCGAGATTTTAAGCATTTCTTTTAATTGTATATTTTTAGTCATTCATATTTTTGTTCGATTGCATTATTTTAATTTCCGTCGTGGTTGAGCTCATATTATTAGGAATTTCATTTGATTCTATGTTTTTTCTTTCCAAATTAGATATAAAGTATGAGTTATGATGATTTTGTGGCGGTTTTATGGAGTTCTATAAATCAAGAAAGTATAAAACTTATTTTATCTGTCTTTTTAAATTCGTGGGTATAAAAAATGCAATAAAGATGATTGATGGGTACAATAAGTGCAAAATGTGAAACTCATTTAGCTTAAATGTGAATCGTCAAATAAGTACTATGCGTAAATGTGAATTACGAACTTAGGCTTGGATAAATGAAAATTGTAAGCTTATATTAAATGTGAAGTGCTAATCACTTTTAAAAGTAAACTGTAAGAAATGAGAATCATTATACATAGAAATGTGAAGTGCGAATCACTAAGGGTTATATATGCGAAATAACAATTACATAATGTTTTTGAAATGATAAATACATGTGCACAATATCCATACGAAAACATTTCACTTTTAAATAAATTTTCAAACTGCAATCCATCATTTTTATCATTTTGATCATTTTGAAGATTTTGAAGGTATACTACATTTTTTTTAACCGAATGAGAGGACTTGGTCAGATAGGAGTTCAAGTTAATTTATTTTTTAGGTGAACCGAAGAATTGTTTCTTAAGTACTGATGCTGATTTTGAAGTTATGCTATCAATTCTTGATATTTTAGGTTTCGCAGTTATTACTATTGACATATATATGGATGCGGTTGATCAATAAAATCTTAGAGAAACTGCTTTAAGTTTATTTGAACTTTTGAATGATAATTTAGTTAGTGATGAAAGTAGTTATGGTAGTAGTTTATTTGGTCATAAGAAAAAAAATAGTTACTATCGGTTGGGTTGATGGAATTTTAGGTGCTGGACAAGTTGACAAAATGTCTCCATATTTAAGATTAGTTTTATGTCATTATGCTTTAGATCATGGTTTTTGTTGTAAATATTTTTATAACATAAGATAGACAAAAAATCTAATTGCAAGATTAAAACCGCAAAGGTATGTCAATGGAAACTTTATGCATCACTTGATACATCCACTAGATTCATAGTCATTGAGAAGTATGTTCAACAACATACTTGTGGTATTGTTTTACACAAAGTAAGTAAGAAGAATTTTACATCAGAGTTGATTTCTAAAGATATACGTGATGGTATTAGATTCAAATATGTTGTGATGGCCAAGAGCATATGATCATTTGTTAAAAACGACTACAATTTAGATATCTCATATTGTCTTTCATGAATTACTCGAAAGAAAGCTAAGAGAGTCATTCTTGAAGACATTTATACTTTATTTAATCTAATTAAAGGTTATTTCAATTAATTAAAGAGTCTAGATATTAAAAGTCACCACTCACTTGAATATACTTCGCAAAACAACGTGTTCAAGTGGTGTTTCACCAAGTTTGGGTTTTATCTCCAAGGTTTCCAAATTTTTCGTGCACTTTTATTTATTGACAGAACAGTTTTTAAAAGGAAACATAAAGGGGTATTAATACATGTCATAGCTAAATATGGTACAAATGGTTAGTTTTGTTTTTTTTAATTGTAAAACATGCATTATTTTGAAGTATAAAACCACACTAAAAACTAAATATGAAGTACGAACAATAACTATTTGTTATATGTGAAGTGAAAACTAATTAGTATATGTAAATACAAAATGCAAACTAAATAGTATATGAAAATTCAAAGTGCGAAACGTGAATATTTTGAAAAACACGAAGTGAAAATCAAGTAGTATATAAAACTTCAAAGTGCAAACGTGAATATTTAGTAATTTTGAAGTGTTAATAAAGTAGTATATGATAATGCGAAGTACGTAGCGTTATTATTTAGTAAATACGAAACATGAACCAAGTAGTATATGAAAATTTTAAGTGCGAATTGTGACTATTTAGTAAATGTGAATCACAAAACCTAATAACTGAAACAAGTCTTATTAATTGTTCTTCCTTTACTTTGCATGTATATTCCAAATTGTATTTGTTAATATTGGGCCTGAACATGGTGACAATTAACTATGTTTTCATGAGAAGCTAAAACTTCACATGTTGGAGTGTCAAATCACATCTATTTTGGATTGTTACTTAAGTATAATTAAATTTTTTTTATATTGTTTCCAAATTTCTATCATGCGTATTGTATATTTCATCTTATTGGAAATTTAGTATGATTTTAGTCGTATATCAGTAAATTTTAGGGCGAGGATGGTTCAGAAGTTTAAAAAATGTGCGGATGCCCATACTCATTGATGAATTCAGATATTTCTTAGTAATTTATCTTGTTAAAACAATGTTCGTGTAAGAGTATCTGTCACAGAAATATTCATATGTTGATATTTCTAGAAAGAAAGATTGAAAGAGCATCGAGAGAAATAAATGAAGTAATAAATGTCTAATCACTAGTCTATTTTCCCAAAAGGGAATGTCCTTTATATAATACATGGGTTAGGTTATGAAATTACACATTTACCCTCTCTTAAGTGGATCTTCTCACTTCACTCATTTACTAACTATAAACATACTCATTAGTTATTATATATGACTCATTCATCCTTTATATTTTCTTTAGTTTTGTCCTTAACATTTAATCACATGAAATTAATCCCTTTGGTAATTATATTTAGCATATTCATAATCATATTTTTCTCCATTTATACTCATAACATCTATATTGTATACATGCTGCAATTTATTGATAAAAATGTATAAAAGTTGTTACTGTTTGTGAATATTTACTTTCATATGCATGTGCATATTTTAAAGGCAAACAAGACGGTTCCATAGCTTATAGTCCAACTGAGTCTTTTAATTATCATATCAAAGATTTTTGTAGTCTTTCTCTATTGAAATTAATTTACAAGGTTAGCGTTTTACATATGAGTCAAATTTCAAGACTTTATGTGAAGAGCTAGGTTAAACTAGTGAACTATGTACTGAATTTGAAAAGAAACTTAAGCCCAATGCCAAAATACGCCATCCATGGCTAGTTCGTTTATTTTCAATAGTTCCACACGAAGTTTTGTCCAAAACTATTATAATTTTGATATGATTAATTTCACATATTGTTGTTGTAATTTGATATTTTCACATTTAAAATTTCTCTTTAAAAATTAAAGTAAATGCAACGTGGGAATCACTGTCAAAATTAAATACAAAATGTGAAGTATAGTTTAAAAAATGTCTAAGTGCGGATGTACAATAAATATGAAGTGTGCAATGCTTTTTAAACTAAATGAAAATTGTGAATAACTTTCAAAAGTAAATGTGAATTGTGAAGTGTTGCTTAAAAACGTCAAAGTGCGGTGGTATACCAAGTGCATGGTGTGAACTGTTTTTTATAATTAAATGAAAATGTGAATATCTAAAGTAAATGTGAATTGTAAAGTTTTGTTTAAAGAATGTTCAAGTGTGGAGGTATCTCAAATGCGAAATGCAAACTATATGCGATTTGAAAATCATATTCTTGCAAAACAAGACAACTTGTAAGAATGAAGTGCAAAAGTGCAAATCATAAAGAAGATAATTTTAAAATGAAAATTTGGATACTAAGCTATGTACGAAGTTTGAGATGTGCATAGATATATTTTGTGAACTGTTTTGAGAAGTTTGGATACATAATGCAAATTAAGTTTTATAAAAATTGTGAACTATTTAACATGTTCAATATCGTCAAGTTGTGTAATCTTTGCATTCACTTCAGCCTCCACATAACATGAATCATCTACATATTCTACATATGTTACATATTTTTTTGGTCTTCCCAACTTGCATCATATACAACAGTTTGCATAATTTACTTCCACACCCTCTTGAACTTCCACCACCTTATCCTGATGTATATCCTTAACTTCCCCATCCTCCACCTAATTATCCATTTGTTAACATAACAATTAAACTTCCAACTTTAGTTGTTACTAAACATTTTTAAAAACTCCTCATCATCCTCCTCCATGTGTTATGAATTCATCAGTTCTCCATCTTTCACCTCATCCCACGGTGCATCATTTTCAATTCCTCAATTGGCTCTTTGAAATATGTGCATCATTTGCATCATGGTCATCTTTTAGTTCCAATAATTTTTTATTACCTCAGTTGAATCAACAATAATCACCTCATCTTGTTTATTGATTTTTTAATGTGATTTTTTATTTTACAAATGAAGTGATGCATTATCGACTTGTTTTCATTTATTATATCTTGATTCACCCACGATTATTGTTGTTTGCAATATATGGAAGTTAAGAGTTTTTTAGCCTATATTTCTCCAATTCTCCCTCATTGACGTCATGATTTATATTTTGCAATAATTGAGTGATGCGGCTCAGTTTTTGTGATTGATAATTGTGGAAATATTTTCATCTTTGGATTTAAAGTAATATAAACATAACCATCAATATTTAGCGCATAATATGAATTGAAACAACATACCAAATACAAAGTGCAAACCAAGGTGTCAATTACAAGTGTGAATCGTGAATCAAGAACAAATGCAAATGCGAATTAATGTAAAAGTATCAAATTCGAAATCTGAACCTATGGAACAATTAGAAATATGAATCGTGAAATAAGTAATAAATGTAAATGCGAAATACAAATAATTAACAACTACTAGTAGCAAGAGGAGCATTTGATTGTTACCATGTCCCTTGTCAATATATTCATCAGACGTATATTGTCTACTTTTAACTTGTCAATATTATTCACAAACTTTAATTTTTGGCATAATCCACTTAGTCGTTTCTTTATATAACAAAGTATATATGAAGGGTATTATTTTCTTCTATATACGTCTATATATGAATTAGAAAAACATTTTATTTAGGAGTTACTTTGAAGTAGGTTTTCTTTGATGATTGATATATATACTAATACTAACGACCAATATATCAACACATCCTAGCACATTTTCATATTTTCTAGCACCACAACATTTGATTAAATTCATAAAATTTTCCAAGATTTTTGGAGCCCAATCACATTTGTTGATTTTTTTTCATGTTTTTGACGTTGTAAAATTGTCGAAGCCAACATCACCATATGTTAAGCATGCTAACAAAATCAGATGTATACCCATTTTCAACTCATTTATCTTCTCCATATCAAAACTTTTTATTAATACATCCTAAAACACAAAAGAAGTAATGAATTCCATAAAACAAATGTGACTCAAAGAATAAAACCAAATACAAATCAAGAAAAAAGCAAAATGTAAATCATGAAACAAAAAGTAAATGACTCTGTGTAGGGCTATTATCGGTCCATTTCGGTCAAGGTTTTGCCGGAACCAGACCAGACCGCTAAGCTTATCGGTTCGGACCGGACCGAACCGATAAGCTTTCTGTTCTGATATTTGGAACCGGTAAGAATTGGTTCGGTCCGGTCCGGTTCTAGTTTTGTTTCGGTCCGGTTTTGGTCCGGTCTTTTTCCGTTTATTTTCGGTCCGATTCAATCGGTTCGGTCTAATATCGGTCCGGCCAATCCTATTTTTTTTTTAAAAAAAATCTAATCAAAATAATTTACAATAAAAAAATTAATTTCATTAAAAATGAACTTTCAATCAGATTTTGGGGTTTTTTACTATATGTACATATATTATTTTAAGTTAACTAAAATTACTTTGTATATTATTTACTCCTACCTAAATACTTAATACAATTCATTTTTTTGTTTGTAATTTTATTTAGCCAATTCTAAGTGTTTTTTTTTCATTTTTTAAGTCTAAAACTGAAACTAAAAAATGTCAACTGAATCAACCAATGTCACATAAACCCAAATTTCTATACAACTTTAACTACTGTTGTAATGCGATAATCTCAATTTTCTGCTGATCTATTATTTCGTGGCATTTACATGGTTGACCGTCAAGACGGATAGCCTTCTTTTCAAAAGTTCTCAACAGGCTTTCAAGGTCTGCAACCTCTACATCTTCAGAAAGAAGTCCTTCGCCAGTAGTATTCTTGTTAAGCTCTTTTTTAAGTCTTAAAATTTCTGATTTAAGTTCGCTAATTTATGACTCAGGGCGCTAACAGTTAACAAACAATTCTTCGATTCTTTAAGATTAACTAGAAGTTCTAGATTTTCATTTGTAAGCTCGGTGTAGTCTCTTTCAAGTTTTTGAACCTTCTGTTTTAGAGATTCAGACACATGTTCACTACCGTAATTTGTGGGACCATCCTTTTCCATACCTTGAGCATCATAAGCTACGGGCAATTTTCCTTCCAAACTAAATTTTTTCTCCTCTTTGAGCATCATAAGTTGCGGACAACTTTTCAGAGATTCAGTCACATGTTCACTACCGTGATTGTCTTCCTACTTGTTTATTAAGCACATCATCAAGAAGATTTTGATTGATGGCCATTACATGACAGAAATATATGTACTAATCTTGAAACTCAGAAAGTATAAAAATCCACAAAAACATCAACACGACCAAACCCCAGTGTACCATTGAATCTGTCTTGCCAGCAAATATCGAAAGAGTTTGGGTCTCTTTGCGACAAGACAAAAGTAAACGCAATGTCTATATCTTGGTTTTTACCTGTTGGCCAGTAGATCCCAGTCCTAGCAAACGACGTATTTGTTATTCTGACTATACCAGCAGTGACACGAACTGAACTGGATGGTTATATAGCAGCACCTTTACAAAAATAGAACATGTACATATACATGGAATCAAAATGAAAATAACACCTTCTTCTGAAGCCGACTCGTTCCAATTTTTTGGCCCTTGATGGATTTAGTGGAAACAAAATCAATCTGTACGAAGAACATAAAAAAAAAAACCAAAACACTTAAATGAAGTTAAAATGATAATCGAAAGCATTATTCAGGGTTTTGGAAAAATGGTACCTTGATGCCATTAGAGATTTCGGCAACGGTGGGCGATGAAGAAAAAAACAAAGAAGAAAACGAGGCTTTGATATAAAGTTAAGGGGCTGTTCCATTTCAGAGATTTTAACCATAACACTAAAACTTCAAACGCTAACAAAAATCAAACAGCATTAAACTAAACATAATTTCCCACAAAACCTTACTAAAACCAAATAACACTTAAACTTCAAATGCTAAACTTCATATATTAAAAAAATTGCAGCAAAATAAAACATGTGATCAAAACAAAACAAAGTAATAACAATCTATGATCAATCTAAAGCTAAGTAACACCAAACTCACACTGCAATGCCAAACCTTACAAAAACTACATACTTAAAATTTAAAGAATTTTTTTACAAAACCATACAATGTATGCATACATGAATTGGAAAATTCAAGCAGGTGTAGTTGACATGGATGACTCCTCAATCTCCCCAAACATAAACTCAATTTCTATTTCAATTGACTCTTCTTCGGCAAGCTACAAAAAAATACATTAGACAAAGAAGCAGATGAACAATTAAACTAAAAACGAAAACAAACTCTTACAATGCTTCGCCCATGTCCATTTTTAACGTCGTGGAACTCTTTTTCCCGATCACCTCCACACATAAGCATCTCCACAGTCTCGTGTTTCAGTGAGCTGCGTTTCAGATCAATCACACGCTTTTCAGCGCTAAAAGTTTCTTCCGAAGCAACTGTTGTAATGGGGATGGATAAAATATATTTAGCCATGATGCTAATAATAGGATATGTTGGAGCATAGCCCTCCACCAAGTCATTATATCAAACTCTGCTCCACGATCAAATTTCTTCGGCTTCTCCTCCAAATAGAACTGAAGATCAGTTCAAGTCTGACTGTCCTCCTCAGTCTCCTCGAGATATGCAAAGAAAGTAGATCCACCAGGATTATTTGTTGTTTGAGAAGAAGGAACGACGGGTTTCTGATGTGCTTCTTCATAGAATGAAAAAAAAATTGTAAGTCAGTTGACACCGACTCCTCTCGATTTTTAGCCTCATCGGGAAGATGATACAAGAATGGATAAACCCACTTAATAAACTTTATCTTATACCTGCGCCATAACACAAAGTAATAAAACTTATTAACAAAATACACTCATGTCTTAGCTAGAGAAATAAAAATGAAAAACTAAAAAGAATCAGATACATTTAAATTTGAAACCATAAACATAAACCAGATATAAAAAAGACCTGTCTTACCTTGTAAATGGAAACATTATGTAAAGTTAAAATTATATAAAAAAAATTAAATATGACATTAGGTCAAGAATAACACCAATGGAAATCAACAAATTTAACTCCAACCAATACTTTTGATACTTGATCTTCATCTCGCTAACCGCTAATATTAGTTCTGGATTTGCATCACAATACTCGAACTTATCCAATACAACTTTAACTTGATAAATTTTAGCAAGAAATAGGTTCACCGTAGGGTAATTTCTGCTACTAATAACTTTAGTGACACGCTCAAACACCTCCAAAAAATGACAAATGACCTTCATGCTCTTCCACTCTTCATCGCTAGGCAAGAATTGCATAAAGACAGAATTAACTTCTGCATATCTGTGTCACACCTCTCGATAAAATAACACAGTGGACAGCATCAACCACGTGGAATTCCACCTGGTCTTCACATCAAGTATCATCTGTTTTCTTTTCAACCCCATGTCTTTCACTATCTTATCGAATTCAACGCATCTCACCTCAGATGAAAGTATATATTTGGCACCTTCCTAACATTTTCTACAGATAGTTGAATGACTTTTAGACCATTTTGCACCAAACAAATTCAGTATATGTGCATAACACCTCACATGGAATAACTTACCATCCAAAAGAAAATTTATTCTTCTAGTAAAGCCTATTTTTAGTCTAGTAAGACACACGTCATTAGTTGTAGCATTATCAACAGAGATTGAAGAAACTCTATCCTTAATCTTCCAGTCTTCCATCACCTTAATTAACTCTCGAGCAAGAACTTCGCCACTATGGGGGGTGGGGGTGGTACATGAACAAAAGCCATTACTCTATTGTGTAGTTGCCACTTATTGTCTATAAAATGGGCGGTGACAGCTATGTAACCTATTTTCTGCTCCCCACTCCACCAACAATAAGTAGTAAGCCCTATCTTACTCACCTTCGCCATTAGTTTTTTCATTTTCTCTTTCTCCTCGAGATAATATGCCATACAATTAGTTTTGACATGATGCCGAGAAATCTTCTTATACCCAGGATATATTGTGGTATATACCTTGTTCCAAATAGTTCCCTCTAAATGGCTAAAGGGTGTATCATGTGCCAATACTGCTTCAGCCATAATCTTTCTAACACTAGCATGATCATATCTTCACGTACTAAGACTTGGTGTCTCATCTCCTTGGAATGAACTACTGTCTAACAATGTCTGTGTACTTGTAGTATTTTTTTTTCTCTGCCCACAAATCTTTAAGTGTTTCAAACAGCTAGAGGTACCCTTATCTTTCACATTGTAAGAATACAATGCCCTACACCACTTACATTTCCTCTTTTGTGCTCCACACGTCATGGTAAGGATTTGAAATTCTTCCCAAATAATAGATTTGTAGCCCTTTTTTTTAGGAGGTGCAGATGGATCTTCATTAACATTAGCATTGCCAGTAGTATAAGCAGGGGTTGGGGTTGACCCATCAACTTGGCTACCGAAATTGAGATCTATATCCTGAAGTTCTCTTATCTCGATCCCGCCTACAGTCTCACCATCATCATCACATTCAAATGATTCATTATTATTCATTGGACTTGAAGAATCTTGAAACGACATGAAAAATATGTATCCGTTATATAAATTTATAAAATTATTGGAAGGAATACAAAATTTTGGAATAAAACCTAAGACTGTAACTATAAATTCAAAAGGCTTAAGTAAACAATTTATATAAAGACTCGACAAACAAAAAACTAGAGCTCAACATATATTATTGATGTTGTAAATCTAAAAGAATCTTTAAAAAATTAAACTCAAAATGAATCCAATGAAAATGATGAATCATGAATGTGAAGAAATTGGAGGATATAGAATTTAAAGACGAGACGAGAAACAGAATAAGAAATCATACCTAAAATGAAGAAGAAAGTATTTTTGGATTTGAATGTTGTTGTGGTTGTAAGAATCTATATAAGTATAGTGTGGTTGTGACTGCTGCTGCAGAAAAAAACAAACCCTAGGTTTAATTTTATGTCTGAAAAATTAGGTTCCCCAAATCAATAAGTTTCCGCCCAAATCAATTAGCGAAATTAATTCTCATCCCAAGAATATAGTTTTCCTTCTAAAAGCACTAAATTTTCTCACCCACTCAAATCGTGTATTGCGCTGTATAGAAATATATTAGGTATATCATTTACCGTTAAGACATAATTCTCATTTTCAATTTTTAAGAGGGAGTATTGACTATAAAATTTTCACCTTAACAAAATCAATTTTGACATTGAAACGAAAAGAACTCGATTTTCGTTGATTATAATTTAATTTAAATTTAAATTTTTAAATCCAACATTATTAATTTTTCTAATTAAAACAAAATATTTTTTTTTCTTTTCGACCACAAGTTATGTAAGATGTTTACCTAAATTATATAATTACCATTTAATTTATTAGCATTAATGAGTAATAAAATCAAAATTTTCAATTAAATAAAAAAAGTTTCTTTTTTCTATCGTATAAATAATATAGTTTTTATATATTTTATAATGTATTTACTTATCTTATGGCATATATTATATTAATCAATTTTTAATAATTTATATTATATTTTAAAATTAATCTTTATATAATTTTTTATAATTTTATTTTAAAATTATTTTATAATTTTATTGATTCTATTGGTTTATCGGTTCGGTTTTTAACCGATATTTTCGGTTTTATCGGTTTCGGTTTTAAAAATAAGATCATCAACTGGGCCGTTAAAGTTCGGTCCGGTTCTTCAGAACCATCAACATCTCTAATCGTGTGATTGTGTGTCTCGATTTTGTGCAAATGAACATTTTCATGGAAATGTTCTTTTTTGGTCTTCCTAACTTAAAAACACTTGTAATAACTTGACATCTAAAAAAATATAAAAAAAATTGTTTTTACCAACATAAAAAATAAATTCACAACGAAAAAAAATTTGAATTCAAAATCTAAACTCACGTTATAAAACCATATAAAAAAAATACAAATATACAAAAAATTAATTAAAATTATATATTTAATAAGAAAACTTAACCGCTGTATATAAATTAATATCTCTAAGGTCTCTCAGATGGCTCTAATATTTAATATCTTTAACATATGTAACAAGGTCTACTACAAAAGATTTAGTGTACCTTCTCGCAAAACCTTTATGTTAAATCCTATTATCTTCCAACGTCCTTGTAAATCCAAACATGTTCATTGATTATCAGCAGTAAAAAGAGTTGGAACCTATTCACATACATCAATGGTCTGATTATGGACGGTGGAGCACAATAAACGGCCAAGGTTCTGTTGGGTGTGATAGTTGGGAATATACGGTACATTTATTATGCCTTCTTAGGTTTTTCGCGGGATGGCATGGCCAAATGCCTTCATTGATTCGTTATTTTGTTATTTCAAAAGAATTATATAAAAATTCAATTTAAATAATTTTATTATTTTTAAAGATGATAATGGGTTGGATTCTAATCGGGTTTTAGTATTTTTGAGTCCGAAACCGATCTGCGTGTGTCTGCGGGTCATTCTAATCCGATCCGCAAGCAATATTTTTATTATTCGAATTTTTCATTCGGTTTGATATCTCAAAGTTGATTTTATTTTATAATTATCCATAAATTAATATTTTTAAACATTTTGAATCAAGATAAATATAGTTAAATAAACCATTAAATGTTATTTAAATAAAAAAAAATATAAAACAAATAATCTAAAACATGTTTTAAATAATGATATATAAAATATTGAAATAAACATAAATATTTTTCAAAACTTTTTATAATTTCCAATACTATAATCAATCATCACACCATCATCTATCACAATTTTTTCATCTTCATATTCATTGTCAAAATCATGAGAAATTTTTTAAATATCGATATTAAATGTGGTATTGTGTTTGGCGACGTACTTAACAAATAACATTATTGACAGATTAAATAATAAAGACAAGTGATAAATTTATATTAAAATAAATTCACAACTATAAAAATTCAAATAACATCTTCATGTTTCTCTTAGAAATACTCATTTGAGTCACCTATTTACATTTCTCTTTCTATTACTGCAACAAAATCATAGTTCTTTTCTTTATTCTCATTCTCATAGTCAAAGACGACTTTTTTCTTTTCTTTGTTGGATTTTTTAGAATAACTATATATTGCAACCATATCCATCAAATCTCTATGTTTGACTTCTATCAATTACAACCCAACTACCGCCGGCCGAATCGGACATGCCATCAACCTCACTGGAAACTCTCTGTGTAAAAACGCACCTGGCGTCCGTCAAAAGTCTCTATACTAATTTTTTTCGATTCAAAAGTCTTTGCAATAACATTTATTGACTTTCATCATTTGTTCCCAGGTGTCAAACAGTCATGGTGTCTACGAATAATCATAGGGTAAATTATAAAAAAAATTAATCAAATTCAAAACATATCATGAGTGGTATTAGTTTTGTTCGTTTTAAAAAACAGAACCAATGGTATTTTCGGTTTATTTTTTGGAGTTATGGTTTAAAAGATACGGACTTTTAAATTTTAATTTTATAGTCTAAACGAAGAAGATGCTTTTGTTTTTCTAGATGAGAAACCTTCTTTGTTTTGCTAGATGAGAAACCTTATTTGTTTCGCTAGATGAGAAACCTTCTTTGTTTCGCTGGATGCGAAACATTCTTTGTTTTGATAGATGAGAAAGCTTATTTGTTTTCCTAGATGCGAAACCTTCTTTGTTTTGCTAGATGAGAAACCTTTTTTGTTTTAATAGATGCGGAACCTTCTTTGTTCTGCTAGATGAGAATCCTTATTTGTTTTGCTAGATGCGGAACCTGATTTATTTTGCTAAATGCGAAACCTTATTTGTTTTTCTAGATGAGAAACCTTTTGTTTTGCTAGATGCGAAACATGTGTAAATTTGTTTTTTAAATTCAAAACCTATCATGAGTGGTACTAGTTTTGTTCGTCTTAAAAAACAAAACCAATGGTATTTTCAGATTTTTTTTCTGAGTTATTGTTTAAAAGATATGAACCTTTTAAAATTTTAAGTTAATAAAAATAAAAATTGGTATAGTTGTTTGTTGGATGGTATATAGAAGGGTATTTTAGGTATAAAATCTCTTAATTGTTTTTGTGACTTTTTCCGTAATAGCTTTGTTGGATGAGTCCTAAATGGTAAGTTTAAATAATAAGTCTCCCAATATTATATATTATTATTATTATTTATATTTTTTATTTTTATATATATTTTATATTTCCAGGCTGGTTTGGTTGGACAAACTAAAATTTATACCCTGCCCGACCGTATACAGGTCATTATTTTTATTTCCGTACCCAGCCCATTATAAGTTCGGACCGGACAAAGCTAGTAAATAACAAAGTAGGGTATTTTTTGAAATATTGAGAAAATAATAGATCTTATGGAGGAAATAGTTTAACCCTTGTAAGTATCACAACAAAGTCGACAAAAGCAATGACCAAAAATTCCCTTTTAACCCTGGCGACCCTAGTATATATAAAGATTCAAACGACTCAACATATATGAGTAAATTTATGTCTTCACTAGGTATTTTATTTTTCATTCCATAAACAAATTATATGTCTTATCCGATTTGAATATTAAATGTTGTTAACAATATTTAATCAAATAATATTTTAATATTGAAGAGTCCGGATTTTTTTACCATAATAATATTATTAGTTGATAAATGAAGATAAAATACTACTATTCGAGAGAGAGTGAATAGTTGATGCTAAAATATAGTAATGAGTGTTCACGTTTTTTCCAAGAGGGTGATAATTTATACGTGTAGTGATTAATGTGGGTGTTTGAGCTCTATTGGTCGATTAATATAAAAGAATCTTTTATATGACTTGCACTTAGCCTACAATTTATAAGGCCTAAAATTGGTTCAAAACAAGCCCTTTAGCCCAATTGATAATTTTTTTTATTAGTGGCTCCCTATTCATGTCAAACTGGTCGAGGGAGAAATATCAAAAGGTCACTGATAAGGTTTGACAATGCCAGTCCGGGATCCCCTAGAGTGTGTTAAACTTCTCGGGCCTTAAGTAGAGCCGATGCGTACTTTTGATTTTGGAAATACTCACCCTTGAAATGGAAGCGTTAGAAACTTGGAGTGTAACCGAATTGGTCCATTTCAAGGTATTGGTCATAGGCCAAGCTCTCTCCAAAGTGGAGGCTTTAATTTCAATGCTAGTAGAATTTGAACAACTTTGAAGCTTTGATTTTGTGCTCCCTCAAACCTAGGTCTGTGCATCTTCGTCACATGTCGAACCTGCTCTTCCATAAGGGCATGCTTTTACTACAACTTTACGGCGCGTACATGCAGAGTCTCTGGCGATTAAACTCCACGAATCTTTTGTCATGATAGCATCCTATGGTAAGATGACGAGTTGTCTCGGTTTTATTCTCTATAAATAAGGGATAATATTTTATTCCCTTGCTCCTCCACTACCTTTCTTCCCATCGTCGCGTATTTTCCTCGATTACTTGAATTCAGATCCGCTTCCGTTATATCCCGTAATCTAAGTGTTTATCAGAGCTCATAGCCTGGTTCATGTCTTCTTACCACGTTTTTCTCTTCTTTAGGTGAGCTCCGATCATTTCTAAAGGTATATTCTTTCTGTTTATTCTTATTTCCAGTTATGGCGGGAAAAATATGAACCGCTTTATGAAGTGGTACAACCTCGAACACTAAAATAAACCTTTGGAGTTAAGTCCTTAGAGATAGAGAGCCTGTGGTTAAACTATGGAACGTTCTAGCTAATAAGCAGATTTTAGGGGCCCTTGACTTGCCAAACAATTTCAATGATGCCTCTAGAGGATGAAGAAGGTGCCGTCAAGAACGAGTCGACATCCTCATCCACCCAGGCCCCTCAAATAGTCAATGATTCAATCAAATTTGTATTGTCAAAGCACAGCTCAACTATCATCAAGTTTTTTTTTGAGGAGTGCAATACCCAAAGGGAACCTTCTGGTTTGTCCCCGAATTACACAATCGCAACCATAAATTTATTCTTACGTGACCCCAACTGAAGACGTAATAGAGGGCACGGTAGAAGAGTATGAACTTTGGTAAAAAACAATATATGTCATGTTACCGATAAATTGAAAGCCTTCAAACAAAAAAGACTACGAGATCCGTTCGTATACCGATGGCGAGTGCTCCTCGCAAGACTAAGAAATGTAAAGTAGGATTAGGGAACTTCAAACTCCGATAAAAAGCCTCGTAGGCCAGAGTGGCTAGACCCATAGGCCCAGAACTTACCAAAGGGAACCTGGATTTCAATATCAAAGACGCACACCACGTTGTACTTAAGAATATCAAGTATGTGTATTTGCACCTTGGTAACCTCTCAAGGATCCAAACTCATTAGCATATTCCTGACAATGTTAAGGAAAGGTTACCAGAACAATATTAAACCCTTTTTTCCGTAAAATTGGATGAATTGGTCTTTTTCACTGATATCTTCAACTTGGGCTTATGGTTTCTTTTTCACGCAAGTATTAGGTAGTTGTTCAGCACATTTGAACTCTACTCTAGTCAAGCCAGTCTGAACGCCTAAAAGACTTTGATGTCTTTTATAACCGTCTTGGGGTTATTGGGGCTTCCTTTGACGATAAAACAAGTAATTTCCCAAATAAATATATTTATCAATCACAACTACTCATATTATTATCTCACTGTGGGGAACGACCAGAAAGTGAAAGTGGATTTGTTAGAGTCTGAAGCATAATGGAAGAAACACTTAATATTTGTCTGATATACATTGGAGAGTGGAACCCCAATTAGTACGACCAACCCGACCCTCGTTAGAAGTGGTTGGAGTTACAACTGTAGGAGTTCCCCTACTTTGGACTAGTTTATCACCCTCAACTGAAACTTATTCCCTTAGAAGTCGATTCTTCATTTTTTCCTTGATCTTTATTTTATTTTCCATAATTTTCCCTTCTACCTCTTTTCTTCTAGAATATTCAAAGTTATTTAGTGCATCCAAAAGTGAAGGTAAGGAGAAACTTACGTTGTTGAGCGATTGTGCCAAAATCAATTGGAATGACGAGTTCCACAAGTGCTTCACCAACCCCAATTTCATAAACTCGACTTTCTGGGACATGGAAAAAAGCTTACTCTTGAGGAGAATAAAGAGGGTAAGAAGGTTGACACTTTGAAGCTTGCGGCTGCCATAAACAAGACTATCAATTTACCATTTTGAGTATGAGATCCTGGTTAACGCCTCAAGAAAATAGAGTAGTTTGATTCCTCTCAAAATAAAGTGAAAAAAAGAGAGCTCGATGGCTGACGATTTTTTCATCCTTGAGATAGATCAAAATTATACGACCATGCCCAAACCATCATCATTTTTAAAAGAGCTCGAGGGATGACTCTCTTGTATACAAAACTAAGATACATCTACAAGAGGTTGACAAGAAAGGTGGTCTTACCGAATCTGCAGTAAATCGCGGTTCACAAGAAGTGGTTGTGAAGCTCGAGCCACATGGTAAAGTTTACGTAAATGTCGATGAGGATATCTCAAAATTTGTGTTAAGGTATGCTAACTCTTTGAAGCTAACTATGCCTATAATTTCTTGGCTCATTCTTGATACGATTGTTTGGTATATCGCCCTTCATAATAAGTTAACTTCTTGACTTTTTCATTCTCCAAAGTCATTATACTTTTTTGTAACTTCTATAATTTCTTTCGTACATTCTGAACAACACATGGGGTATGATGAAAAATTCAGTTGCGGAGCATGAAGCTAAAGCCCCTGACTTATTATCCTTAATGAAAAATCTATCAAGTGTGTAATCGACAGAAAGGAGACGTAGAAACAAAAACAAAACACGGTGAATATAGTTCTCGAAGCCAGGACAAAATAATAGACAAGTGATAAAAATAATAGAAAGGAGATAGACAAACTCAAAGAGGATATTGAAAGCTTGAAAATAAGATAAAAAAAGGGAAAAATTGACTACCAAGAAACCTGCTAAAGAAGAAGAGACAATGTTCGAAGAAACCTGGAAAGAATTCATCGATGTCAACGAAAAAAAAAAGACAAGATCTAGGAAGAGATGATCTTGAACTTCCACAAGTGTTTCCTAGAACTCCACCTTAGAAATTTGTTGAACACGTTTTTGAAGCTAATTGACCGCTTAGGGTGTCTTTGGAATTTGACCCCGTATCAGACGATAAATCTGAAGAATAATCAGAAGTGGACATCAAAACATCACACAAGCCTACCCCATATATCACACAGAAGAACACTGCTTCTCTTGACTCCCTTGTTGATATCACTGTTAAAACACTCTTCTAACCACCACTTCTGCTAGCGAGAAGTAATCATTTTTCCTTTATTGGTAACCAGCCCTGCCTTGACAGTCATTGGACCTTAGTGGACACTTCGAGCCTGAGGTTCTTTCTCAACAAACCTTTATTGGATATTTTTTCAAGGAAGAAAATGTCTATTCGAATATTGGCAATCACTTCGAGCTCAATGCTCTTCCTTAATTAATATTGTTTTTTTTTTGCAAGGATAAAGACCCTAAATTAAAACATGTATGTTTATGATAAACTAGATCATTTTTATGGCATCAATTTCATTAATTTTGCTATGTGAGAACCTTGCTAAAACCTTATTGCATCACCGAAGTAGGAAATAGTGTGCCATTAAAAATTTCACCATTTATAATAATTTTAGTCCAAAAAAGTAAAATGTTCAATATATATTCGTAAGATGGAGTTAGAGATGCTCAATGTTCTACAAGTTCTGAAGTTGACTTCCTTCCTCATCCACTAGTTTGTAAGTTCCTTTTTTGATCTCTTCATAAATGGGCTAGTCGATAGCTTATGGTAGATTATGTCCGCTGAATCCTAGTTAGATCCTTACTCGACTAAGAAAGGACATCAAAGTTTTTTAACAAACATTCAATCAACTCTCTTTCTAAAGTTCATGACAAGCTGGTACATATTTTTAAGCTTTTTCCGTCCTAAAAGCGATGCACCTCGACATCCTCTCATGGTCCCACAAAACTAGAGACCTCTCTAGGTTCTTCTACCTCCTCGAACCCCACCAAAGGCCTCGAAAATTTATATTCTTCCATGGATTTTTTCCTTTTCATATACTCACCTTTAACCTTCTTCTTTTCCTTCTTAGGAGCCAAAAATGGATAGTAGCACTCGCTTGCAATCTTCTGAATGCTTCAAATGAGTCATACTTTTTACACTATCACATACTTCAGGCATTGGTTGCTGATGTAGGCTATTGCATGCCTTTAGTCAAGCCATAATCTTCCAAAAATCGTGTCGTAAGATATTGGTAAATATACCACCATAAAAAGTGCCATGATCGTCTTCTTGAAGTCATATCATCATAGAATGACATATGTTTTAAACTTCTCAGTTAATATACACTCATTTGGGTGAACCCAACTACGGTTCGACCCGAGCGGTGCATGGAAAAGGAGCTTCTCATGCGATCATAGGCTCCTTGAAACAAAATATTAGCTAAAAGTTATGTGTCTATCAAGACCGTAAAAACATCTTCTCATCCTACAGAAGCATTCATCAGGTTATCATCATTACGAGGGCCTACAACGCCTTGCAAAAAATCATCTTAAAAAATAATGAGAGGGTACAAAGCTCGACTAAGATATAGAGATATTCTCCCATAAAACTGTACTTCGAGGCTCCTGACGCGTCTCTTTCTATAAGAATTAGTAATTACTGTAGCAGTATCACCCCCAAAAATAATAAAGAGCTCTATGGAAGCGCTCAAATCATCTCCTCCTGATACAACCGTAACCACATGATACTCGGGATCAGAGTCAAGATACTCTCCTGCGAAGACAATTTGAACAACATAACGGTTTGGGTCATGATCTAGATATTAATTTATTAAGTCATAAATAGTAGCCACCTGGCTAAACACTACTCATATTTTTTATTTTCTTTCTTCAAAAATGCTACCTCAGTCCTTGAGCTACCTACCCCAATTGACCTGCTTTGTTTCCAGAATTTCTTTGAGTTTCGTGATTATCATTTACATATTGAAGTAGTCTACCATTATCAATCAAACTCAGGATTTCTTCTATGAATGTTATGGAATCCTTTGGCCCATGGTCGTCGTTATTATAGAACTTGTAGCACTTTCTGTTTTTATCCTCCTGAGGTTTGGTAATTGGAGAAAGAGACCTAAATTGGATGTGACCCTTAGTGCTTTGGTAGATTTGTGCCATGCTCGTTGTTAAGTCGGTAAAATGGTCATGCATTAACCATTTATTCATCTTATCGTCGCGTCATTGACCCGAAAAGGAACTCTTCTACACTATGATTTATAGTTGCCTAGGAGTTTGGACTTGAATTAACCGTTTCTGTGCTGGAACCGCTAAGGGTGGAAAGTAGAGGATGTGAAATTTTTTATTGTTGAACCACTTGGGGTGCGCTTTAAGCGATCGAAGTTACTACATGGATCAGAGCCGGAGGTTTTATAATTTTTCCTTGGTGTATCGTTCCAAATTACACAAAGACGCATAGTCTCCTCGATCGGGATCTGTAAACGCTTTTTTCTCGTGATTTCTTCTGCTATATTAGAACATGGTATGAGCCCCTACCTATACAAATTAATGGCCACCTTCTCGCAATAATCGTCGAGGTTATTATTGGTATGTAGAAAGAATTGTGTGTAATATCTCAAGTTTTCCATGTTCATTTGTGTATGGTGTATTATATTGTCCTCATGGCCTTTTGTTACTTTGCTCCTTATAAATTAATGTCTAAAAAGAGTCCATAAATGATCGAAGCTTGTGATTGACCTCAAGCCAACCGATTGAACCAGGTTAGAGTGTTCCCCTTGAAAGTTATCAAAAGAGCGTGAAACCATAAATAAACATCCTCAAGAAAACTCATCATTACTTTCGTAAACTACTCAATGTGGTGCTCTTGTCACCAGTCCCATCACACTTCTCCATTTCGTGGACGTCGACCCTTATAGCTAGTTCAACCACCACAATTTCCAAAATCAATGAATATATCTTTCTCTTCTACCTCTGGGTCTAAAAATCTTAATTTAGCTTGTCACTCAGAGCCAAATACGGGTTCACACGATAGAGCGACTCTACATTAGACACTAATGCATGATTATCATAAACAGGTCCCTGCCCCAGGAACTCTTATTGATACCAAGTAGGGTTCTGCCCTAGGTGGGTATAAATCAACCTAAGGTTCACGGAAAGCAGGTTCAACCTACTGTTGAAATCCTAAAGGTAGAATGTTTTGAAGGTCTCGGGAAACCTGTTGAGCAATTGGCTCAACCCAAACCTGCTCAAAAGCCACGTTTGCAACCTGAGTACCTTACACGTCCTCCCTCTAATCTTCTAAGAGGTTCCCGAGGAACCTCCTTCTAGCTTATGCCTCGCATCGAGACCTTGAATGATACCTTCACATTGGGCACTCATGGTTCCTTTGATGATCACTCTGTATGTGAGAGAAATAGAGCTTTTCCTCATCATTTATCGATACTGACACATATCTATCTTTCACACGATATTCCCGTCTTGGAGAATTATGGACTTGATCTGATCCATAAGGTCCAATAAACTTGTAACTGTTATCCTCAATTTCTTCCTCAAAAGTCGACTAAATGTGAACTTTAGATTGTAACCTATATCACCTATGAGTCCCAGTGTCTCTCCCACTATGGGTAGCGGCCATTTCGGACACAGGAACATTGTTCACTAATGCCTATGTCCGTGATTGAAGTGATGCAATCTAAGACACAAGTCAATTTCTCTACTCTTTCAACTAATCTTGCGAGAGAGAAGAATTGGATGAGTTTTTTAACCCCAGTCCTTCTCGCAAAAGGGTGGGAGGTATATTTGTTTTTCCTGAGTAGTCATTGTATTATATCTCACTTGGGGATCAATAAAGAATAATAATGAGAGGTCTGGTTTCCAAAGTCTATTTTTGGTACGAGTTCAAATATTTTTCCCATTATGGTCGACACTAATGAATGTATAGAGAGAATACTACTATAAAGTGATGAGAATAGTTAATGCTAAGATATAATAATGATTGTTCACCCCTTCCTAAGAGGGTGACAAATTATATTTATAGTGACCAATACGGGTCATTGAGCTCTATTGGACCCTCAATGCGAAGATCCCTTATAGGGATTGCACTTATCGTACAGATAATTCTCTTATCAAATATAACTGAATATATTACTAAATAGATTATCATAGTGAGAAGAGAAATGTGAATTGAATGTATTTTTTTAAACTATAATTTGGATAATATTGTACCTTTAATATATGAAAAAATATATTCAAAATACTCGAGCTTCTATGTTTGATACACAACCCATTTGATAAATAAGTATGTTATAGAAATACTCTCAAACACAAAGGACTCAATCGGTATTGTAACAAAAGATGACGTGATTCACAAACCTTATCTTTAATATATATTTCTTACCTCATTTATCTCTTAAAAGACCAAGAGCTAGATTCTCTCTCATAAAATATGTAGCTCATAAATCTCATCACATTGCATATTGGATAACAATATCTTCTTCTACTTATAAGTTTAGAGAAACCCATAATTCTTTATCAGTCGCTCCAAATTAAAGCCTATTAATCAACGACTAAAATAAATCCTACTCCATTTGTATATAAAACCTCATAAATATCAAATCCAAATTAATATAGAAAACTCAATTAATATAGATAATCTAATTAATATATAAAGGCCAAAAATAATGGACCCAGTAAATAAAAGAGACCTAGCAAATAGATTACTCCACTTTAGCCTAGCTCTGGTGCTATGTTCCAACTCATTTCAGATCATAGTGGTACTTCGGATCAGCTCGCTCCAGACCAACCTACTTTGGCTTGACATATATTTAATTTGACATATTGGTCACTAGTCTTCACAACTTATCTCAACCCTTAGGATCAGTAGGAATCTCTGCAACTAAGTCACGACTCAAGCTTCAAATAGTTTCAACAGCTCTCTCTTATAGAAATCACAACTGATCTGAAACTCATGTAGTC